>VHKM01000386.1:3720000-4320000 GCA_007210695.1 Neogobius melanostomus
AGAAGACGGATAGATGGATGGACTAAACTGTCAGAGATGTGGATATCTGCATCTAAGGCCTCAACAGTCACCTTCAATGCCGTAGTCACAATAATAGGACATGTAAGTAGGGCTGGGCGATATGGACTAAAAGTCATATCCCGATATATTTAGGTTGAATATCGATATACGATATATATCCCGATATTTTTTCCGCGAACTGAGAGCAATGAAATGAAACGTTAAGTCAAACTCACTATAAAATGTAAACATAAACACTGTATAACAAAGTTCTGTAAGGTGTACATTTAAATAAATAAAAAATGTCTTGGATAGAAATAGCCTATAAAGTAAAATAGGTCAATCTTTTCTGAGGGAAGCATTTATATATAAAGAGATAACAAAATAAAGTGCTTCGTTTAAGATAAACATTTTTTTTTAAATCAGCTTGAGATGACGTGTTTCTTTTTGTTAACTTAATAGCTTATCTGAATTTGAAATATCCCGATATATACGCGATATGGTCTAATTCCATATCTTATTAAAAAATATATCGATATATCTTAAATATCAATATATCGCCCAGCCCTACATGTAAGTTGAGTGAACAACAGTATGCAATATTGTTTGCAACGATTGAACTGCCAACCGTTGGTTATTCCCATTCCGTTGGGAATAACCGTCTCTCTATCAATGAGACCTGAAACTGGACTCTAATAGAAATATAGGCTATAACATTATAGTTCTTAACAAAAACAGGTCAAAAACATAAATATAATTGTGATACCCATGAGGGTTTAGAAACGACTCACACCTGGATTAGCTCTACTGAAACCTGATTGTGTATTGAACCCTGGTTTTAATCATCATTGTGGTTCTTGTTCAGTCTACAGGCACATTGATGGCGTTACAAAGTCGGCCATTTTCTTTTGCTTCTTCACGTTTGTGTGTGGCTCATCTCCAGTGACACAGTAATCCCTGAGGCGGCTAACACGAAGTCACACAGCCATGTTACAATTTAATGGAAATACGATGTACAAGATGTTTCCATAAATTATGAACAGTAGCCAAGCACAAGCCAACCATGTAAATTACAAGGGCAAAGCAGCGCAGTACGACAGAGATCCTTCTTCTTTTATATCCAAAATGGCATATTCTTAAGGATTATTTTTGGACTACACAATTAATGAATATGAAAATTATGAATGAGGATGTCGTTATTTTCAGACAAATCTGGGATCAAGAAGAGGAAATGTATCATAGTAAATAGGGACATAATGAGAGGAGATAATTACTATAAACAAAGGCTAGAACAGAAAGAATCCAGGACGAACATATGACTTTAACACATGTACAGGGAGAGGATTAAGGCTGAGGCCCCGGCGATATAAAGGAAAACATAATAATGATAATAACGTTTTCAATCCTAGTTTAATGTTTAATACTGTTTTCAATATTATTGTTTCATATTGATAAAAAATGTGGGCCGTCAATTGTGTCAAGCTGCTTATGGCAAAGCATTTTGGTTGGCCCTCAGGCGTCTTTCTGAGTTGGCTCACATCACTAGGGATTGTACATTTTACTGCAATTTTAATAATTCTAGATCATTATAATCTCAATGCCTAACGTTTAAATGTGAGAAAGAGCCGCATCAAGGCATATATATATACCACAATATGGGCCCCCCAATGAAAAAGGTTTGGACACCCCTGCGGTATGACATCACGCCTAATATGAGCAAAATGTGATTTTATTTGAATTTTGCCACAATTAGAAGTCAACACGAAAACAAGCAGCAACTAACCCAACAAAACTAACAATAAAACAATCACAACTAATAATTTTATGGTGGAAACGGGAATGTCAATAATAATGGGTCATGTTGATTATGTAATACTTAATAATAACTAAGTCAATGTTCAATTACTAGAATGGTGACTGGTGTTTATAAGTAAAGATTGGTTATGGTTATTAAAGGGGGGGTATTATGTAAAATCAACTTTTTCAAGCTTTATATCATGTTATTATGTCATTCCCTCATTAAACACATACCTGGAGTGTTGCCTTGGCTCATTCACATATTTTTGAGTAAACTTAGACGGCAGCCATTTTAGGTGTAGCTATGCCTCAGTCCTCCAGCTCAGCAGAAGCCCCTCCCCGCACAGTAGTGTTGTTTAGATGCCACAGCAGTGTGCTGAAGGGGGCGTGTCGGAAAGCTTCTTAAAGAGACAGAGGCCTATTTCAAGACGTTCAGTACAGCCATTTTGAGAGAGCAATTTTATTCAAGGCAGTTATTTTAATTTACTGCATATACAGACCAACAGAAGGTTACGTCATCATTGTAGTATGCTATAGACTGGTGCTATGTGATTGAAAAAAGCATAATACCCCCTCTTTAAGCGAATGGGAAAGATGAAAAAGAAAAGTACAAATTGTAAATAAAATAAAATAAAATCTTATACATATTGGTAAACTGCATACATTTCTATCTTCGTGTTGTCTTCTTACTTTGGTAGTCTTGTAATCATTAGGTGATTTTCTTTTGTTAAACATGAATGTTCTTTAGCAAAGCTGCTGTACGTAAAGTCAATGTGGACAATTGTAATTGTGTAATCCAGGAATCTGTAATGTAAAGTGTTATGTTGTATCACGGTATCTGGAATGTAAATTCATTTTGAATATGGAGGTAGGCACTTACAAGCTTTCTTGCTTCGGCCTACTCCTTTTGAGTTCTTGTTACTTTTTTTTTGTTACTTTGTTTATTTTCTGCTGCAATGTTGGTGTGGATGATGTAAATAATCACTCAAATAAATAGTTCTATCTAACTTCCCTCTTTCTTGGTACAGCAGCATTTCTTACCTTTTTCGGCGTAATGCATTTGTAGTTTCTGTGTTACACATTGTTTTACTGGATACTTTTGTACATCTTTGCAGTGTTTTGTGAGATTCAGTGGAATTTTTACTGCAGAGAGTCCATAATGGCCATGAAGGACCCAACTTTTAAAAAGTACGTAAACAGGTTATGGGCAAAATACCTACAAATTTCTTCTTCTGAAATACTGATGAGGCACCAAGAACCCCCCACATCTGCAGCACAGTGGAGGCATCACAAGAGGGGCTAGAGGAAACAAAAAAGGGACAAACAAGGAGAAGGTGGTGGAAGACTGTTGTGGAGCGGAGGGAGCAGCAGGAGGAAGAAGCTGACCACCAGTGAGTGACCACGCTCTGAAACAGGGACAAACCCTGGAATCAGTGCACCATTTCAGAGGATCACTGACTGACACAGCCAGCCAGGTTTCCTCCGGTTTCTTCTACGCTTAGGACTACAGCATCTGAATGCAATTTGGTTGGACAATTGTACAATGACAAAAAAAAGCACTTACTTAAAAAATCAAGCTGCTTATGACTTTCGTTATACTGTTCTACAATGGTCAGTGAAATAAAGCCATATTCAGGACAGGAATCCAATATTGCAATTCTCTGTCATTTCATGCAGCTCTACTGAATACCACTTGTAATTACCCAACACAGCCATAGAAGCTACAGTAAACAGCACTGTACCATCATTGGCATTGGCTGCTACACAAATCAACAAGGCATGGATCCACTGCAATATAAATTTGATATGACAACCGAGAAGCACAGCATATTTCCGTGCAGTCATTGTCTCTGTGTCTAAACATTTCCAAGACACTTTTTTCTTTTCCCCCCTAAACACTGAGGACTAATCTGCCTCTCCCCCTCTCTCACTCTCCGTCATCATTATGGAGAAAAACGTGATATAGCTGGCATGAGAATTAAGCGCTCAGCTGCTTCACAGAGCTACAAAGCCATAGAAGTAGGTCAGATGGAGATGGCGAAAAGGCAACGCAACAGAAGAAAGAGCAGTGGGGGGGGAATGCAAGCGTGAATCGTTAGGAACGGTGACGCGGATGAGCAGCAGGTGAGACAGAGGTGATGATGGAAAAGCTCGGGGTTAAACTTAAAGGCAGAGAAAAGGCTGGTGGTCATGAGAAATGATAAGGCGGATTATGAAACACGGTTACAGTAGGCCAATGGAGTCAGCCTGATGTGGGGCCTTTTTCATAGGGCCATGATAACGAGATGAAATTAGGTCTACTAGTAGGCCTACAAATAGATCTCACTAGTGGAGGGTCGTAACAATGGTGACACTGTAAACATAATAGTCACATTCATAATGATAAATAAAAATTTAAAAAACATCAAACAAACAACAAATTGGGTTGCCTTAAAGATCCTATAGTCTATTTGTTTTGTCCTTCAGTATATCGGAAAAGCGGACACGTGTGAATAAACACCTTGGTAATCATAAGGCCATAGGCGTTGTTGACATTACAGTGGCAGTATTATTGAAAGTTGTGAAATGTGCTTACAATTGTGGGAAACTGTTATTTAAAGGAATAGGCCACCGTTTTTACATACTGAGATATGTTCTTACCTTAGCTTAGACGAGTTCATTTGTACCTGTCTGGTCATCACGTGTGCCTTCCGTAACGTAAACACAGCACAGACGGCGTTAGCATTTAGCCTCTCTCTTCTCAAAACGAGGTGAAGATAGAAGCTGCCAAACTCTTCCACGTTTTCCCTATTTAAATATGGTTATGTGAAGTGTTACACCACAAAGTATAATTACACTAAATTAAACAATGTGGATTTTCTAAGCAGATAAAAAAGGGGAACTATATTGTAAGGCGTAATAATACCAGGAGTAATTCGGCATCCGCACAGTAAAGTGAAGATATCACTGCGCGGATGTCGAATTACTCCTGGTATTATTACGCCTTACAATATAGTTCCCCTTTTTATCTGCTTAGAAAATCCACATTGTTTAATTTTGTGTAATTATACTTTAGTGTAAAACTTCACGTAACCATATTTAAATAGGTAAAACGTGGAAGAGTTTGGTAGCTTCTATCTTCACCTCGTTTGGTGAGGAGAAGAGAGAGGCTAAATGCTAACGCCATCTGTGCTGTGTTTACGTTACTGAAGGCACACGTGGAGACCAGCCAGGTACACATGAACTCGTCAAAGCTAAGATAAGAACATATCTCAGTATGTAAAAACAGTGGCCTATTCCTTTAAAACCGCATTGGGAAATTTAGGAATATTGAATTAGGAATGATCAAACACAACAATGTAAAAAATTATACTCCCATAAATGAATAAGTGCCAGTGCTTTTACAGGGTTTATACAGGCAGAAGCCAGTCAAATGCAATGGCTTTTAATGTCATTTTATTGCCCAAATACAACTACTTCAATGCCTCAAACAGAAATAATCAGGACCCATTTAATTTCTTAGATATGCAAACATTTCATCCAACGGAGGAAAGAGACTTGAACAAAACTTTTGTCAATTTCAGTTTATGCTTAAGACCATAATTTTGGTATTTGTATACAGTAAAAATTGTTGAGCAATGTCATAATATAATTTACCAAGAAATGTATATTTATTTCAAATTAATGCTTTTTAATGACGTTTAAAGGAACAGGCCACCATTTTTACATACTGAGAAATGTTCTTACCTGAGCTTAGAGGAGTTGAGTAGAGGAGTCACGCAAAACGACCAAGCTCTTCCACATATCAGACCAGACAGGTACGTATCAACTCGTCTAAGCACAGGTAAGAACATATCTCAGTATGAAAAAAGCGGTGGCCTGTTCCTTTAAGGCCTTGATATTGACACAATTTATTGAATGACTTTTAATGCCCCGTGAAAACCCTGCTTTACGCTGCACTTGACATAAGCACACGTTCCCCAGATGTGATGCCATTTCTCATTTCTCATTTCTCAGGTGCTTGTCATACAATTAGAATATCATGAAAAAGTGCATTCACTTCTGTTATTCAACTTAAACTGTGAAACTAATATAGACTCATATGTATAGCCTTTATTTGTTATAATTTTGATTATTATGGCTCAGCTTGTAAAAACCCCAAATTAAAAATCTCATAAAATTTGAATATTTTGAAAATGGACTGTACCCATAATCATCAAGATTATAACAAATTAATGGCTTGACATAAAACTCGGAGGAGCTGGGATTGTGGAAGTAGGACAGTCCCTTTATTTTAATTTCCATTTTCTGAAACCAATATTTGATTTGAACATGTTCCCCACAGATAGGCCATGTTTACAAAATATTTACAAAATAATCATATTATGTTAAAGACGAAGAGAGAAAAAAAATTACCAAAGAGTTAAATGTCTTTAATGATATAGACTACAACTGTACATTTCTACATCAGACTCTCCACAACTGCCAATTCATGACTTTTCCTTTTATGAACAGAAAACAGGAAGAAGTATTTCAACTTAAATGTATGTATAATCAATCATTCTGCAGTTTAGTTTCTTTCCCATTAAATAATAATAAAAAAGGATGTCATATATGCACAATCATGTGGAATATAAATTACAATAAAGCACCATATTTGAAAATGACAGTATTATTCAAATAAATAACTAGCCATTTTTTTGTCAGACAGTACGATTTCATGTGGGAAGGAAGGTGTTTTTTGTTTAGTTTTTTTCTTCCAAGAAAAACACTGACGACATACAACTCTAGATACAATAGAAACCATGTAACTCTGAACGACACCAACATAACAGTAACTTTGTAGGTGACGGAAATTCAGTCCAAAATATTCACAAACGGTTTGATAAAATGTACAAAATAAACAATGGTCACTCAGTCCGAGATTGTCATGAAGTGAAGTAAATAACACGCAACTATTGAGTGTAATAATTTAAATGTCCCATGGCGATGAGCACAACTGGCCGGAGAAAAACACACACTGCACTGCCTCTCATTCTACTGTAGCTAATGCCGCACTCAAACAACCGTAGAGTTAACCTACCATATATAATTTTGTATATACTTTATACATAAACTTACATGCAGCCTTTGTCTTAATGCAACATTGACTATTGTTTTAGTTAAATGTAGCATTTCACTAAAAACCATATGGAGTACTGAAGGGAGAGTACAGTTTTCATGGTACCTCGAGTATAAATTAGGTGGCTCGGTTTGCCCAAATAGACATGCTACTAAATTGTTCAATCTGTATAAAGAATCATTTTCAAAGGCATTTATATTACAGGCATTTCTAAGCACATAAAAGTATATTCATTTTTAACAGTAAATGGGTGGCATAAAGCCGATAAAGTAGGAAAATATATTTGCCACCCAACAATCTAAATTAATAAGGCAAACTAATTACTTTTATCAAACCTGCATGAATTGAAGTTGGATCTTCCATGCTTTTTGGGGTCGATTTTCTCAAGATTTCTTTACTGTAAAACATTGACGAAGTACCTGTACTCCCATCCCCTCATTGTGCACAAACACATTAAATAAAAACTGTACTGTCCCTTTAAAGCACTCCACTCTAGTGTATCCTTTGCCCGAGGATCATTTACAAAAAAGGAGATATTTACTGATAAATAGTTGCCTTGAAAAGTCACAAGTACATTTATCAAAGACAGGCACAAAACTGCCTATTAAACCTAAACAATGGTCTCTACGTCCATACATTGTATAGAAAAACAAAAGGTAATTGAAATACAACTATTTTACAGTCCAATATATGAGGGGGCATTTCAACCCTTGTCAAATATTATGTGCAATCTATTTTAATGCATGTTATTTGCGTTGAAATATGTAGTATTTATAAAACGGTTCAAAAACAGCAGTGAGAACATGGATACTTTGTACACATGTAGAAAATTTGCAAGAGGACTGAATCATTCTCATTTAGAGCAAAGCCTACGGATGACGACACCTTTAAGTCATTAGAAAAGTTGCGGGGGGTAAATGGAAGCATATTAGATTACAAATTTTCGTTTTCTAATAAAGCAATAACGGGTGTTGGGTGGGGAACTTGCCACACTTCTTCACATCTAATAAAAATAGTCTGGAGGCAACTTGGATTCAATCTAGAGTTCAATATTTTAAATATGGACTTAAACATGGACTGTAGTAATCAAACAGACAAAACAAAACCATGATGTTTACAAAGTTACCAACCACTTTTTTTTCATTTAAATCAGTCAGAATACTGCAAATCCAGGTCCACTGTCCCATCCGTAACTACTAGCCTAACTCTTTTAGGCTTGTTCGACCCCATAGAGTGCGAACTTGGGACTGTCCCGTAATGCGAGGCGCTGTGCTGTTGCTGCTCATTGGGTTGACACTGCTGCTCCAAGTCCTTCCTGCAGTGCTCCTCCTGTGGTTTGAGTCCCGCAAACCCCCCCAGTGAAAATGAAGCAGGGTTGGTGAGCTGTGGTCCGCACGGCTCTAGTACAAGCCTCCCCTGGGTCCCGGATGGCTCCATGAGACAATGGTAGGTGTAGTTTGCCCCGCTCAGACCCGGGTAGCCCTCTGGTCCGTCCCGAAGACCTAAGGTTAGCGAATGGTCTCCGGTGAAGCTTAAAATGTTGGGTAATGCTTGGTAACCGTATGGGAAAGACAAAGCGGGTTGAGCTTTACTTGTGGGAACTGGGGTAGTGGGGGGAGTGCTTTGAATAATCTGCGGGCTGCTGTGCGGAGGCATCGGCGAAAGCGTTGACCCGAAGCTAAAATCAAATGGGTCTTGCTGGGTGAAGCTTAACTGGTGTTTATCTGCATTTGACAAGCTTGACTTTTCCTGCTTTGCTTTTTCCTGGCTTGCCATGTAGCTTTCCGTCATTTTGCTCGGAAAGAAGAAAGGCCGGGGAAGCGCTGAAAAGTTCTTGTACAAGTTAGCTTCGAAGCTATCCTGCTTTTCCATTGACATTTTCGTTTTGGCAGCGGGAAAGACGTGCTGGGCTTGGGGAAATGCACACTCGACCGGCTCGAAGAGGAAGCGCTATGAGAACTGTCTTTTGATAAGGGAAATGATTGGGCCATGCTAGTTTTGTGATGGCTGCTTGTAGGAACTTTGTGTTGGATTCTCTCCGTGGCGTTTGATTTCACATGCAGTGCTTTGGAGCTAGAAGATGCGGTTTCCTTTGGAATAGGGGCGCTGCTGTACAAGTCCTGGGTCGTGTTGCCCCCTTGAAACTTTAGCACCCTTTGTATTACAGAAGAGGTCTTTTCATGGAAGTTAAAAATATTGTCCGTGGGGTTGTTGTTTTTCAGATTAAACAACTGGGGTGAGAGAAGCTTATTGGCAATGGGGGAATTTTGTATTTTGGGTATGCTAGTTTGTTCTTTAATTGCATTGATGTGACTTTGTGAAAAAGATTGGGCCGATTTTGTGGGAATGCTCGGACGGTGGAAAGTTCCTTGATTTTTAAGACCACTGCTACTGCTGCTACTTGTGAGCAGTTTGGATTGGCTGGTGGTAGGCCTGAGGTTCAAAGCCGATTGGGACAAATTTACGGGACTCTGTGACGAAATCGAAGATGACGAGGGTGGGAGTAAGCGTGGTTTATTCACAACAGAATATGGCTGTGACTTTGGCTCTTCCTTTGACAGAGACCGCACCATAGGAGTTTTAGTAATAATCCTGTCCTTTGGGATCAAATCCGCGCTGCTGGGTGCCGCGAAATTGAACCCCGCGTTGATCGGAAGCTTGTCTTTGGGGTTATCCTTCGCTTCACACTCCAATGGGACAGACTCGGTCTTGGAAGTCGGCATAAGCCCGGGGAAAAAGTCCTCGCTCGCAAAGTTGTTACTTGGACTTGGCGGGCCCAGATATGGCGTCTCAGTCGTCCATGCCTCTGTAGGGCTATGTGAAAGCGGGCTGCTAAATGGGTCCGTAGGTGGATCCAACGAACATAGGTCAGACGGTGATGACGGGAGGATATTTTGCGGTTGGTAGTATCCCTCGAAATTAAGACATTGAAAATCGAGGAGATCGTCGCAGCAGTTGGTAAAGTTGGGTTCGCCAGTCAGCATGTTGTCCGCCGTTGGGAAGGGAGGGAACTGCGATGGCGGCTGGATGACGGAGCTTGGGGCGCTTGTACATGGCGGTGGCGGCTGCTGCTGCTGCTGCTGCTGTTGCTGCTGCTGCTGCTGCTGCTGGCTCGTTTTTTCCAGAGTCTGTGATGAGCACAAGCCCTCGGACAGCCGGGAGAGACTGTTGTCGATTTGCTGGAGAGTGTGACTCAGGCAAGTGTTGGTTGCCTGGTCGGGCGCGGAGCTGGTGGGAGGAGGGTCGAGCGCGGGCCCACACTTGCGCGGCCTCTCCATTTTGTGCCTTTGCTTCCTTCCTCCGCTGCTCATCTCTGGCCTTTCCCCGGCTTTAACATGCTCGTTCGGAGGAGGCGAGGAGAGAGTGAGTGGTGAAAGTGACAGAGCCAGGGATGATGTTGGTTCAGTTTTCAAAATGCTGCTCAACTTTGGGGGGTCGTCTTTCCTCAGACTATCCAACAAACTTCTTTTCTGTTTGACCACTGCAGGCGTCTTTGCTTCAATATTATTTTGCGGTTCTGATTTCGCATCTTTCTCTTCATCGTCGTCTATTACCCAAATGTCCTCTGCCCGCCTACGCAATTTAAGAACAGGTACCGCATTATCATCTTGGATTACATCTACTACTTTTTTCTCAAACATGCAACAAGGCTGGGAGAACCGGTCTTCAATTTTAGGTTCTTTTACCACTGTAACTTCTGCCTTTTCTGTGCTTTGCTTGTCCACGTCCACAAGCGCTGCTTTCTCATCATCGCCCGCTGTGTCTTTATTTTCCGAGTTTGCATCAGCGGGGACATTGACGGCTCGTCTCTCACCTCGTTTTTTCAACCGATGCAATCTGTTCTTTGATTTTAGACTGGCCTGCACATGGGCCTGTGCCGCTTCCATTTCCATATTCAAAATTGATACGGAGTCCATTATGGCTTTGAAGGGATCGCAATCCGCAGCCTCGTCTCGCTTTTCTTTCTTAAACACTATATTTTCGAACCCTGAATTTTCCATCTCCCACAGTTTACCCCTCCGCCTTTTGAAACGAATCTTAAAATTATTCCCTGCATTTGCCTCGTCGAATTCGCCTTGATTGACAGGCACACACTCCGCCTCCGTTTTTACACGCCTTAAACTATTGCCGTTATCGTTTCTCGCATCTTGTGTGTCCTCTATAACATCGTCATCTCCATCAACAACGTAAATCTTTTTTCCTAATTTGCATTTCCTTTCCCTCGAAGCGTTTATTGGACTTTGCGGCGGCTGCTGGCTTGTTCTGGGCCTAAGAGTTCTCTTTAGAGTGTTGGATCGCACCTTTTTCTTATACGCCAATTTCTTCTTGTCTTTCCTTAATCTTCCCCTCTGTCTTAACTTCTCATTTGAACCCAATTTGGAGCCTTCTTTCACTCCACCCGCATTACAACCAGTAGCTCTTTTGCAACTTCTACTGCTCCCGTCTCTAACTCTGCTTCTACATCCACAGCGCTATGAAACGTGCGTTTTTTCAGAGGAATGTTAGACTGTATGTGTGCATTGGCCTTTGCGGAAACTGCTGATCGTAGAGGTAGGCTGTTGAGGCAGTTCGCGGGAAGCTTATTAGAATCCTCGTTGCCTAGCTGTATACTTTCCTCAGTCAATTCAGTCTTAATGTTCGATATAAGATTTTTCCCATTGCGTCTTCTAGCCCTTAGATTAGCTTCTGCTCTCCTCCTGGCTGCCCTAGACCTAACCTTTCTCCGCTTCAGGCCTTGCGTTTTTGAAAGCACATTAGCAGCACGTGTTTGTCTAGCATCTAGACTACATATCGCCACATCTTTTTGCAAAACCTCTTCGATCACTGCCTTGTCGCTTTTCAAAATGTCCGACAAGAGCACTTTAGCATACTTTTTGATCACAATTTCACCACCTTCCTTACGGTTTTCCAATTGTTCACTCGTAGTGGCTTGCTCTTCTTTGTGAGCATCAATTCGACCGCGTGTGCGTTTCGCCTTTTGCGGTCGACAAACCTTTCTCTGTAATTTAGCCTCATCAGTTTCTACCTCATCTTTTGGTTTGTCCGACTTTGCCTCTTCCTTTGCTGCTACTGCCGCTGTCTCTTCCCTCTCCTCCTGTGTCTTAATCAACTTTTCCTTCGGGGCGCTTTCCCTGCAATTCAAATAATCAGCCTTGTTATTTTTATCTTGCACACTCACCTTATCTCCAGTCTTAAGAAGCATTTCCTTGACGCCTGCGCTCGCCTCAACACTGGCACCTACCTGCTTCTGCGAACACCTCAGTGCTCTTTTCTCAGGCTTTCGCACCAACACACTTTTCGCCGCCTCCCTGCAATTTGAATCATCAATATTGTCACTGGATTTCTGCACACTGTCCTTCTCGCCAGCCTTAGAGGTAACCGCCTTTACGGCTGCGTCAGCGGTTTCTACGCTGGCACCCACCTGCTTTTGCCTCAGTGTCCTCTTTGCTGGCTTTTGCGCGCTTTTCTCGCTCTCCCTGGAAATCAAATCAGCATTATCGTCAGTACTTTTGGACTCCTGAACGCTGACCTTTTCGCCAGCCTTAAAAAGCATTTCTTTAACCCCAACGCTCCCCTCCGTTGTCTTCACATTGGACTCTAGTTGCTTTTGTGAACTTTTGACGTCTTGCTTAAGTGGCCTCAGCTTTTGTCCCCTTTTAACGCTTTCTCTAGAAGACAAACCAGCATTGCCACCTTTCGATTCTCGCACACACATTTTATCACTAGCTTCACCAATAGTCTCCTTCACCCCGGCGCTTCCCTCGGCCGTCTTTACATTGGATTCAAGCTGCTTTTGTGAATTTCTCAAATCTTTTGTCTGCGCCCTTGGCCTTTGCACACGTTTCACGCTCTCCCTGGAAGTCAAATCAGCGTCATCATTACTCGTACCTTTCACGCCGATTTTATCACCAGCCTTTAAAGGCGTCAAGCCAGGGCTCTCCTCTGCCGGCTCGACTTTAGAATCTGGCTGTTTTTGCACATTTTTCAGATCTCTTTTCTGCGCCTTTTGTTTCGGCACACTTTTTGGGCTTTCCTTGGAAGTTAAGCCAGTCATTTCCTCATTTGTATCCTTCACGCTGACCTTCTCGCCATCCTTAAAAAGCATTTCTTTCACACCTGTGCTCCCCTCGGCCGACTCTACACTGGCACCCACCTTTTGCCTCAGCGTCCGCTTTTCTGGCTTTGGCGCACTTTTGCTTTCCTTGGAAATCAAAGCTGCGCTATTATTATCTGCATCTTGCACACTAACCTTCTCGCCAGCCTTGAAAAGCATTTCCTTGACGCCTGTGCTGCCCTCTGCCTTCCCTGCACTGGCCTGTATCTGCTTTCGCGCCCGTTCCAGCTCTTTTTCTGTGCCTTTTGCAGTTGCACGCTTTTCGGGCCCTTGGTTCGCCTGCAGACCTGAATCCTCGCCTCATTGGCGTGGGCTTCTGCTTGCGGTATGGTCACCCTTGTGAGGGTTACAGTAAGGTATTGCTTGAAAGAATGTTGCGGATTGTCCCTGGCCTTTTTCGCACCCTTCCGGTCTTCTTTCGCAGGGTTCACAGCGGTTGGAGGGAACATAACCGGTGCTTTGACAGTTCTTTCCTGATTTTGCGTGGCAGCTTTGGCGATGGTCTCCTCCACGCTCCTCGCTTTTCTGCCTTCTTGCACTGATTGCTTCATAGTCTGCTCCTGTTTGATTGCACTGCAGGTGTCGTTTTCCTGCTCTGTAGACTTTTTATTTGCCGCGCCGTTATCTGTAATGGGTTTGCTCTCGTCGCTCTTCGTCCTTGAAGAGGCCCTCAAATGAATTGCCCGTCTGTCTGCCGCTTTTAGACACTTCGTCTTAATGCCGGCGTTTTGACACGGCTGCCCACTTCTCTTTTGGACGACGGCGGATTTCAGAGCGAGCGGCTGCGAGTTTACCTCAGAAGAACTGTTGAGTCTCTGCTCTCTAGGTTTAATGTCTTCCAGCTGCAAAAGCAAAGCGCGCTCCTTGCTTTTAGGGTCCTTGCAGCTCAATAGGAAATCTAGCGAGTGGCGTCGGACCCGGACCCGCACCTCCTGTAGCGTGACTTGGGACAAAAGCGGAAGTGTCCTGAAGCGCTTGAGCCCAGATGGTTTCAAAAGTCGTTTTGGTGAGCGGCGGTGAGTCTGACGTCGCCACCTCTTTGCCAGTTGCCGGTTTTTCAGGGCATTTCTCCTCATCTGCTGCGTGAAGGAGTTTCTTGAGGGGATGGCTGTAAATCATTTACAAAAAAAGAAAAGTTAGTTCAGGATGTACAAATGCACACAAGATAATGTGTTGGTCTTATTCAATGTTTCGTAATAACCCAAGCTAAGAAGTTAAATACTAAATTGATCTAAAAGAAGGTTATTATCATGGTAGAGTGTGATTGGGGTGGACGATAATGACAAAAATGAATATCTCAATATTTTTTAGGGACTTTCGAGAACGATGACGAAACGATATTTTGCAAATCATCAGAAATAGGCGAAAATGTGCAACTACATTTAGACATTGCCTTGACACTCAAAAAGATATTTGGCTTGGACAAACTACAAAAGTGCAAGAAAAAAACACTTATATACAGTATATTTTATTTCTATTTTTAGCACAATTTTTTTCAACTTTTTGTAGATTTCTTGACATAGATATAATTGATATTCTAAATTTGCATATCCACAACAGCAATTTCGATATTACCTTGTAGATGATCGCTCACTTCTAAATACTGTTCAGTAGATTTGTACAAAGCTTTCTTTTTTTCCACTGAATTTAAAGATTACATATACTAGGGCTGAAAGATATAAGGTTATCGTATCGATAACGAGATATGAACAACATTCAAGATATCAATATTGCAAAAGAAAAATATATCGTTATCGTATTGAGATATTAATATTAAAAATATTAAAAATCGAAAACGCAAGATATAAACGATATAGATTTTCATCAATAAAATTGCACTCTTTTGTATTATGATTTTATTTTTCTGAAAATTGCTGAGTTTTCACCTAACCCATAGTTATATCGTATCGTATCGCGATATCTGGCATGAATATCGAGATATGAAATTTTGTCCATATCTTTCTGCCTTAACATATACCAGCAATCGGTCACTGAATAAAAGAATATATAACATTTTCCTTTTTGGGGCCAGGAAAGAATCTCAGTGTGGAATTGAGGTTTACAAAATATATAAATAAATAAAAACAAGTACGCATGCCGGCTTGGTCTGCTAAGAGTATGTGCTATAATTACACCAAATTCAAAGTAAAAATCTCAGTATAATGTCTAAAAATGAACCCAATGAACGATGGGAGGGGAAAAAAATAAATAAATAAAATCACATGTTTTGTAGTAGCAGCTTTTCGGCTGAAGTCGTTGGCTCTGGCGCCCCCTGGTGTTTGCTTTGAGGCTGAACTGATTTCCAATTTGTGTGTAAAAAAAGTGTCAGCATCCAAATGTAACCATGTAATTTTTATAGTTTGACTTAAGCACCAACTGCTTCCTAAAAAGGCTCCAAACCAAAACTTGGATTGGTTGTTAAGGAGACAGGACTATTCTAATTCAGGTTCCATTTTAATTTGGTCTGGTATTTACACGTCTGGAACAAAAATCAGAAGTCAATTTTATTAATTTATTTCCTGATCTTACTCCTCTTCTGTGATCAAATAACCAAAGCTTTCACTTTATTCAAATACATGTTAATTTAAGGTTTTTAAGCATCAAGAACAGGCTGTGTTTAACTTTGCAATCAGACCAGTTAAGTGAAAAAGCCTCGTTTTAACACAGTGCGAGTGTGGAAACAAATTAACAGCCTAATCTCAGCGCAGGGCGGCCCATTTGTCAAGTTGCATTTTGTTAATTGGGAAAAAAACGCGCGGCCAAATTGAGTGAGAAGGAAAGTGTGATAAATCTAAGCTGAAACGACACGACAGACAGTGACAGAGACAAACGAAGCGGGTTAACAATCACCCCATCAATTTTCCCGTGGCATAAACAGAACCGACATTATGATTTGTGACGCGTCCACTGCCATTAATATACAGTACATCTATTTTTATACGATTGCCCTTCACAATAAAAGATGAACACGTGAGACAAGCCACAGTGTGTCATTTCAGAAACAGCGGAGGGAATTGAAGCTGAACACATCAGCGAATATGTTTAGAACAGATGTGCGGCAAAACAAATGTGGCTTCTGTTCAGACTTCAATGCCTTCAATGTTGTACTTCAATGCCTTTATATTAATAAGCTCTAGACACAACTAAATAATACAATATGTACATTTACTGGGGATTTTTGGCACTTCATGAAGCTATGCCTTCAATAGTGCTAATTATCATTCATTATACCATGGTCTGGGTGAATACTCGATTCTGATTGGCTGGAAGGTGTCCATTAA
Organism: Neogobius melanostomus; assembly: GCA_007210695.1. Taxonomy (NCBI): domain Eukaryota; kingdom Metazoa; phylum Chordata; class Actinopteri; order Gobiiformes; family Gobiidae; genus Neogobius; species Neogobius melanostomus. Next base: position 3,736,295 of record VHKM01000386.1, read on the forward strand.
AAAGTGATAATGTACACCAGTTAAAAAAAACAGTTTAATCACGTTCTATATCACTCCACTGCAGCTGTTTCCATAGTAACGGTAAACAATTGAGATGGAACTAGTTTCAGATAAAACTGATTAAAAAGGGAAATAACTCCTGCCCAGGACTTAAAAAAATAAGTAAACAGGTCCCAATGAACAGTTTCAGTTTGCCGGACCATGGTATAAGCGGGATAATGCACTCCGAGGTGTCCATTATCAGAATAACTGGACTCCGCGGAAGCAACCGTCCTCCGCTTCGTGTCGGACGGTTCACGCCTCCACGTCGTCCAGTTATTTCTGATAATGGACACCTCGTCGTGCATTATCCCTTACTTGTTTTGTCTTTATATACTAATTTCTACACTTTGGTCAGCTGGTTTTGTTGAGCTATGACTGCCAGATTAATCGCTGTCAAACAGTCAGGGTCAAGACTGTCAAGAAAGTGAAATATAACGCTTTCGAATGCCATTTTAATGCCCAAATACTATCATTTAATGCCACAAATGCAGCAGAAATACATACTTTTGAAGATTAGAAAACATTTCATTAAACAGAGGAAAGAGAATTGGACCAAACGGGCGACTTTTGCGGAAAAAAAACTGCACCAGTTTATGTTTAAGACGATCCTTTTCTTCTTCTTATTCTGTAGAAATTGTTGAGACAAGTCATAATTTTTCAAGGAATTTATATTCAATGCCAGCTTTAATCCAAATTAATGCTTTGTAATGACATTTAAGGCCTTGATTGACATAATTAATGTATATGGCTGCAACTGTTCAGAACTATTTGACATCAATGCGCTTCTTCTCCTGAACATGCAGAACTGAATATCACGTCATTCACTTAAATTGATTATATATAGGTTAAAAAAAAAACTCTAATTATGTTGTTGCATTATCTACGTAATCCTATATTACTGCGGATTCACTCCATTCTCCAAATGAATGAAGCCAATTTTGATCAAATGCTTTCTGAGGAGGTAATTGTGGGCCTTTTTTTTTTTAAGGGAAAATGATTTCGTTTACTGTTGCGATTACCTGTGTGTGCTCCCGGTGTGAGCGGCCGGTTCAAATGTCCTTTTTCCCGGTGTTTGTGAAGGTATCGCTCTCTCAGTCGATATTTCTGTGAATCCTTCGTCTCCTCCGACTCGGGCTGCTTCCCCCTCTGCTTGAAATGTCCCTCCCCGTTCCTGAAAGTCGATGGGAAAAACCGAGTCGATTTTAGCACGAGGAAGTACAATAAATAACGCTAACGTCTTCGAACTTCTACTGACTTCTCGCAGGTGCAGCACTCGCACATCTCATTGCCCTCGCCGAAGAAGCTGGCCCCGTAGTAGCAGGTGATCTCTTCTCCGGGCGCGATTGGACGGACCACCTCGACGCAAGCCACGTTCTTCTCACTGGGGACGAACTGGGCGTGTTGCGAAAAACATGGGGAGACACGGGAAAAAGACAAAGACAAGGTGAGGCCCCGGGGACAGGTGCAGAGGAGCAGATGGTGTGACTGATGTTTACGAGCGCATTGGAAATCTGCTCATAATGCGTCTAATATTCTCCTACACTTTTACCTTTTCAATCAACAAAACTGATGTTCAACCAATAACTGCCATTATTTAGGTAATAGTAGGGCTGGGCACCGCTAATTTTTTACAATGCCGGTACTTTAACGATACACACACTAAAATATTTGTCATATAGAACCATAAAACAGATTAATGATGTTAATTCATTCCTTTTCCTTCCATTTAATTTGTTTGGCATTTGTTTGAGGTGAAACAACCAAGAAACTTCTTTTAAAGGGATATTTCAGGATTTTTGACATAGGGCCTCATTTCCTAGTTATCCAGAGTGTTGTTGATGTCTGGAGATATTTTTTTCTTAAATTCATGCCGTTCTTATATTTGAAGAGTCTAGTGGCGCTAGGCTAGGGCAAGGCTAAAGCATTTCTATGGTATCAGTTAGCCTGCATTAAAAACAGTCTGACCCACTCCACAGTGCACCTGAGGCAAATCACTTATAACACCAGACTAACCATATAAATGTCTGTGTTAATAGAATAATTTTAACCATTTTGCATTTAAAATAACTTGTATTTGAGCAGCATCAGCTTCGTGGCTGTGAGCTAACGCAGCGGCGGAGTGATCTGCGAGAAAATAGTCCCTCGAAATGCGGTAATTCATGTGAAACAAGGTCAGTTATATTTCAAAAATGATTCTATTAACACAGACATTTATATGGTTAGTCTGGTGTTATAAGTGATTTACCTCAGGTGCACTGTGGAGTGGGTCAGACTGTTTTTAATGCAGGCTAACTGATACCATACGTGTTTTCTCCCAAATTTTCTATTTTCCCGCCCATTTTTGTCTTTCCCCCCCCCCCCCCAATATGATCCCAAATTTACCCACATTTTTCCACTTGTTTTCCCGACCTTTTGCTAAATGTCCCCCCCTTTGTTTCCCGTTCAACTTGTGTTTCACTTTTTGTTTTGATGACCAATAGCATCAAAACTTGAATATAAACATTGTATTTTCAGTACCTGCTTTCGATACTAGTAGTACCTAAACCTTTTTTTCCCCCTTCATAATAATCTTTGCACATGACAAAATTGCCCACGCCTGGGATGCGTGTACGTTTAACAATTTGTATTTGAGTAATGTTAATGCCCCTGGATGTGCTAGTTTTTTTTCACGAAGATTACAATTAGATGTTTTTCCAGAATTGTACACACTATGTACATTCTGCTGAATTTCATTAATGAATGAATTGGTTACTTTATCAAACCATTATTGATTAACCTGTTAAACTCTTTGGGTCCATTTCCGAAAATAGCATACACATATACAAGGTTTAAAATCCTAATTTTACTCTCAGTTATGCTATTGGGGCTTGGGGATGTTGTGGATGTGAAAATGTGGAAGAAAATAATTGTGGGCAAGACCGAGCACATTTTCTCCAGTTTGGCTTTACCCAAATCTAAAAGCTTCTTGGGGGAAAAAAAGTGTCAAAATAGCAACAAAAATAAGATGAAAATGAGGATGAAAATGCAATAAAAGCGTGGAAAAAAAAGATGAAAAAGTGACAAGCGTGCAACAGGAAAATTGCAAAAAAGTGATGAAAAAGTGACAAAAAAATAGTGACAACGCGAGGAAAAAGCTCCATTTAGATGAGTCTAAGCTTTCAAATGAGGCGTCACACCGGCCTATAGGCTGTAACCACCTTTTAGATTTGGGTAAGGTTGATATTTTCATTCATTTCATTTATTCATTTTTCATGGTAATGCAACATAAAATTGCTACAACAATCCAGCAAACACAACAATAACACATTCCATGAAAAGAAGAACAGGAGTAGGATGAAGGAAAACATCTTATAAGCTCCTTCTAGGGCTGAGCGACATGGCCAAAAATCTCCATTTTGTTACTCAATTTGGACGATTACGATTTTTTTTTTTTTTAAAGGTCTCCTGATCGTTCATAATAAAACAACTGCTCAGAGTCCAGACCATTAATATTTGGATTCATAATATAGCCCACAGTTAGGCCGATTAGAAAATTGTATTTCTATTTTAAATATTCCTTGGCTGCTCTCAAAATTAAAACTTCTAAATAAGCCTTGGAGTTTTAAAAAGCATTTTCGTTTTCTCATCCTCATTCCTCTGTTGTGATTGACAACCGTCTCCATGGAGACTCAAGGGGAAAGGGGCGGAGTTAAGCTGCTGCTGTGCCTCCGCTCAGAGCATGGCTCAGGGTGAGAGAAGGAAGAGGATCAGATTGGGGAAAACTCAGTTTTAGCAGAAGAAAACTCTATTGCGCACTCCGAAAACACAATGCCTTTGTAAAGCAGCAGAGATCGTCAGAAAGTCTCTGGGTTTTCTTCGGGTGACATTTCCGAAAACAGTCGCTGCGGAGCAGTTGAACACACGTGAGGGGGATATGGAGCGACGGACACGATTTTACGATTTAGCCATTTTCCACATCGTCCGTTTTTTAAAGCATGAATTAATTGGATTTATCGCCCAGCCCTAGCTCCTACCCCACTCTTTTAAAAAAAACATTACAAATTAGATGGCCTCACCGATGCCAAAAAATAACAATAGCCCAGACCAGATGTAATCAACTTTCAATTTTAACAATTTTCTTTCTTTTTTCAATTATTATTAATAATTTTGCAAAAACAACAGTGATCCAATGGTGACAACAGCGGCGACGGGAACAACGACGAGGCCATAAAACTACACAACGCACACCCAGTTATACATACAGGCAGGCGTGCACGGACACACACAGGCACACCCACAGCACACACACAGAAAGACGGAGAGGATCTATTGATGTATTTGTGATGAGCCCTATGCTGTGTGTTGCATTAAAAAAACAAGGCTTGAGTGGGCAGCTGTCGAAAGATGTTTGACCTCTCACAGCTGCTGATATGAAGGGGGTTACGAGGTTAACCAAAATACAAACGTCAGTCAAACCTTTTCATCCTCAAATCATATCATTCCAGAAATGTGGGGGAATAATATTAGTAACATGTCAAACGATTAACTGATCATGAACATCCCTAGTGCACACAAATCAATCTCTTATTTATTTATGTTTAAAAGCAAATTGGACACAACAGGAAACGTTTGAGCAAATACTTGGGTAAAAACATGAAATGGAATACGTGTCGGAACATATTTTTTGATAAATCTTTGGTTTAGAAAGGACGACCAAGTTGACGATCGGGTTCAATGGTTTTAACGGCATTTAAAGCCTTAAATTCATTCAATGACTTAATGCTTTTTAATGCCCCATGGAAACCCAGATTAGTTAAAGTGAATTACCTTGCAGTTTGGCTTGCAGTCTTCAGACCATACGATCAGCAACAGGAGAAAAACAAAGTCAAGTTAGTGTCAGCAGTTAATGAGCTGATCATGATATTTCAAAACACACTGAAACAGACAATAGTAACAAGAGTTAATCCCGATGAGACGGATTTACAAACTGTGGATGGCATTTAAGGCGAGACACTGCAGGTGAACAGGGGGAAAAAATAAAGGAGATTTCAATTTGAAACTGTTGCTGAACATTGCTGATATAAATATGAGAAGAAAACGTATTGAAAGTTTCTGTCATGAAAAAATAAGGCGACGAAATCTAAATAGACCCAGATTTAAATGTATGGTTTTATTTTATCGACATATTAGTAACAAAGATTTTTTTTCCAGGGGGGATTTTGAATCATAAGTTAAAAAAAACAAAACAGTAAAAGCTCAAAATCTCCACTTCGACTACTGTGTGAAAAATCCAATACTCTCGCCTGCCGTGTCTCGCCTTAATATATCGTGGGTGTCCTTGAGGGTAAAACTCAGGTGCAAAGATAAGCAGTGATACACTACTGCTGACACTGCAAATGTTTAGTTTCAAATGTTTCCAAGATACTGAAAAAATGTCTCCATTAAGTCAATTGTAGTTTTAGTGATGTGTATTATTTCTGACTAGAGTGCAATGTCCCCCCAAACTATAGGAAGAAAATGAAAAAACAACATGCTGAAAGAACAAGAGGCAACTAATAAATATGTGATGTAACAAACCAAAAACATGTGGTTAAATGTGTGGATGTGAAGTAAATCAAACTGTATCAAAAACTGCTGAAAATTATATTGTTAAGTGGATTTCAAGCCGTGTCAACAGATGAACATTTTCTATATTTTTTGCAGTCTCATTTGAAAACCTTTAAAATAAAATGTTTTGTTTGATTCTAGGTTTCCTTGTCGGTTCAAACACGATGCAACAGGATATGGCTAGATGTAATAAAAACGTCCTGTCTAGAAGATGGAGTTACCACCTGGATGACTGAGAAGATTCACTATTCTGTTATTCATATTGTATGGCTTATGTAAAGCAAATAAACCAGACTTGTTCCTGGAAATGTGATTTGCATGGTTTGCATGGGGTCTCCAATTGCTGAGCTGACCGTGGTTGATGAAGGCGGCGGGTCCGAGCCACAGCTGAGCGCAGCGTTTCCGTGTGGAGTACATCACGCTGAAGTCGTTGACTCCGGCCCGAAGCACCGCGCTGTCGGACGGACTGAGCTCCGCGATGCAGCCCAGCAGCACCTCCACGCGCTCCCCGACAAACCTGCAAAACAGAACACAGGTGAATACAGCAAGTCCACAGGCACAGACATTACACACAAGAGGTCATAATCACCCTCTTTGGGTTATTTAAACAGAAATCGTGGTCTATTATTTGTAATATTAATATGCCAACAATATATATAGAAACACTTAAAGGTTTTTGAAAGCACATCAGTGAGGTTATCAACGCAAGGGCAAGCCGTAGGGCTGGGCGATATATCGATATTTAAGATATATCGATATATTTTTAAATGAGATATGGAATTAGACCATATCATGTATATGGGGATATTTCAAATTCAGATAAGCTATTAAGTTAACAAAAAGAAATGGGTAATCTCGAGCTGATTAAAAAATAAAAAACTTAAACTGAGCATTTTATTTTGTTATCTCTTTATATATAAATGCTGCCCTCAGAAAAAGATTGACCTATTTTATTTTATAGGCTCTTTTTAGTTAAGATATTTTTTTATTTAAATGTGCACCTTACAGAGCTTTGTTTATGTTTATATTTTATAGTGAGTTTTCAACAAAACTACTCGTATTTGGCTTTGACTATGATTTAACATATGTCACAGCTCTCACTTTGCGGAAAAAATATCAGGATATATATCGTATATCGATATTCAACCTAAATATATCGGGATATGACTTTTGGTCCATATCGCCCAACCCTAATTTCAACTGGCTGTAACAACGTTTTGTTTTTTCATATTCGAGCAGTTTTCATAACTTATAATTCCTATTGATTGAACGTCATTATGGGCCTGATTGTAACTATTGTTGTTATTCATGTTGCTGTAAATGAGAGAAAAGACAATATCAGAGAACCTACAGAATTAAGACCAAATAAACATGTTTCCCAATTTATTTAACTCTGTAATTAGGACTAAGTTACTAATCCTACCCTTTTTGGTGATGGTTCATAGTGTTTACTGTTAAAACTTCTCAGAGAACTATGGGCTGTAATGATGATGGTGAATAACAGTAATACCAACATGGTAATAAAATGGGTATAGGAAACAAAATTATAAACTTGTTATAAAGTGTAACATACTATGAATGTTGACTTAATCTGTAAATATGTAACCAACTTAATTGTTTTGTAAGATACTAAGAACTAAACATTGTTACTGTTGCAACCACATTATTATTTAAGTTTACGAACAGGGGTGGGAGTCAATAAGCTCGTCTTCTTCCCACTCCTTTTCGAGCTAGAATGTTAATTATTTTTTTCTTTTATTATATTTTTTCTGGCTTTTGTGCCTGTGTTGTGTGTTGTGTAGCTCGAAATAAAAAAATCAATCAATCAAAAAAAACTATGACAGCTTGGTAGGGCTGGGCGATATGGACCAAAAGTCATATCCCGATATATTTAGGTTGAATATCGATATACGATATATATCCTGATATTTTTTCCGCAAAGTGAGAGCTGTGACATGATATGTTAAGTCATAGTCAAAGCCAAATATGAGTAGTTTTGTTGAAAACTCACTATAAAATATAAACATAAACAAAGCTCTGTAAGGTGCACATTTAAATAAAAAAATATCTTAACTAAAAAGAGCCTATAAAATAAAATAGGTCAATCTTTTTCTGAGGGCAGCATTTATATATAAAGAGATAACAAAATAAAGTGCTCAGTTTAAGATAAACTTTTTTTTTTTTTAAATCAGCTCGAGATTACCCATTTCTTTTTGTTAACTTAACTAGCTTATCTGAATTTGAAATATCCCGATATACACGATATGGTCTAATTCCATATCTCATTTAAAAATATATCGATATATCTTAAATATCGATATATCGCCCAGCCCTAGATGAAATCATAACTACTCTATTGTTTGTCGACCTTGTTTTCAGTAAAACTTCTCTAAGTATTTTGGAAAACAAAGGAGCAAAACATAATGAAAAAAAAAAAGCAATTACATTCCCTGCCACGTTTGAAAATCAGAATAAGTTCTATTGCCATTGTCAGTGAAAGGTTTCACAAAATAGGAATTGTTTGTCATGAAACAGACAACAATAAATGAAAACCACTACAAGTTTGCAAATGCACTCATAACTGATTTCAAAGTTAGTCATAGAATTCCAGAAATTTGGGGGAATAATATTAGTAATTGCAAAACATGTTTGATTAATTTCACAGCCCTAACCCTCAATGACACAGAAGAGCCCTGAGTCAACACTAGACTGACAGGAAAGGACGAGGGGGTGAGTACCAGTGTCGAGTGGCGGTGATCTTTGCTCCGTTGGTCTCTGAGGAGTAACGGTCACATGAGTCCAGCTTCACTCCGCTGTCCAACAGGAAGGCGCTCAGGTAACGGTACACCTGCACATTAGACAAACACGGGGTTAGAACGGAGCTCAAAAGAGTAACTGAAAACTATTAGCCACACATCCAAACAAGGGCAAGGAAAAACATGTCACGAATGTAGCTTCAATTAAAAACAAAACACACCCCCTGTTCAACACTGAATAGCTTTAAATGCTTGGAGCTTGTATGAAATTAAACAGGAGATCAAACTAACTTTCTATACCCAGACATTTACGTTACATTTTAGCCGCAGTTTGTGAAAAGTGTAAAAATACGCCTTAATAAATGAGCGCTCAAAATATCTGGAAGACAGGCCTGTGTCAAAGAGTGTGACCCACGTGTTGCCGGAGCAGCTCCAGTCGGTGAGCCCCCAGAGCGCGGAAGTAGTTTCCGGCCAGTTCTCCCTCGGTCAGAGCCTCGTACGTCGCATCGAAGTCCTGCGTCCTCTGGAACCGCAGCAGCGTCTCTTTCAGGTTGCCCCATCGCCGCACCTCAGGAGGGGGGCTGCGACAGACAACATGGCTTAAATAGAAAAAGAAGATGCTACTGATTGTTGTCACGGGGGCTACTTGAGAAATACAGAGCTCATTATTAATCCAATTAGGAGCTCAATTTGACTCGACTGATTAAAAACCTGCCCCCACAGCACTGCAGGGGGGCATGTCCTCTTCCTGCAGCCTGTGGGTGAATGGGCCCGACACCTAACCCCTTATCAGGTGGTCCTCAAACAGTCAACCTAGAACAAAGTAGTTCTAAAAAAGGGCTGAAAGGATCTATAACGTGATTTAATTACTACTAAACTGGATGTAACAAAGAGAAGACCACATTTTAATCAGCCTTTCCCATATGACTGCAGAGAAGTTTTTACAGTCTTTGAAAATAAAAATGACACTTATTGCATTATTCTCACTTTTTAACAGTTGTTTTTTTTTGGTCAATATGGTAAAGTTTAATATGTTTATGATTATTTCAGAAGCAAAAATGTATCGATTGTCATATCAGTCACATTAAGTCTGCAGGCTACTTTGAGACTTTGAAGGGGCACAACCGTTTCTTCTTTTAACCACGTCCCCCCCTGCCTTAAAATAGCGACAAAAATGAGACGTAACGGAGAATGAAACCGCAGCAAAAAAAAGTGACAGAGGCGCGATGAAAAGGTGACAAAAGAGCAACAACATAAAGTGGCGAAAGAGCAACAAAAGACCAATAAGAAAGTGACAAAAAACTAAACAAAAGAGTGACAATAATGTGATGATTTAAATAAGTTAAAAAAAAAAAAAAAAAAGTGACAGCAACACTGCAACAACATGAGGAAAAAAAATCCATTTAGATCCATTTTGTAGCTTTCAAGTGAGGCATTACTCTGACCTATAGGCTGTAAAGTAAGGGTAAGAGGAGGGAGGGTAAGAGGTTAAGGTAGGGCTGGGCGATATGGACCAAAAGTCATATCCCGATATATTTAGGTTGAATATCGATATACGATATATATCCCGATATTTTTTCAGCAAACTGAGAGCAATGAAATGAAATGTTAAGTCAAAGTAAAAAACTCACTAGAAAATGTAAACATAACACTGTATAACAAAGCTCTGTAAGGGGTACATTTAAATACAAAAATGTCTTGGATAAAAATAGCCTATAGAATACAATAGGGCCATCTTTTTCTGAGGGAAGCATTTATATATAAAGAGATAACAAAATAAAGTGCTCAGTTTAAGATAAACTTTTTTTTTTAAATCAGCTTGAGATTACCTGTTTCTTTTTGTTAACTTAATAGCATATCTGAATTTGAAATATCCCGATATATGCGATGGTCTAATTCCCTATCTTATTAAAAAAAATATATCGATATATCGCCCTGCCCTAGGTTAAGAGAAACACTGCTTTAATACAATACTAAGGCAAAAACAAAACTGTATACAATTAAAATACATAAAGTATATCATTGCACAGGACTCACCAGTACAAGCTAAAGTAGCACACGCCGCCCTAAGCCTTACCTGATATTCATCTTATGTGTGCTGAACCCCAGGAGTGGGTCCAACACCAGGCTGGTGGCCAGGTCATCCGTATCACACAGCTCCTTCACACTCATTCTAGTGCAGCCGTCCATCGCCTCCCACCATCAGCATGCTGCAAACACAGGAGAGAGGGGCCAGGTCAAAAACTAGAAGAATCACCGACGGGGATTGACAGCAACACTAGCCAACAAAGCAAGCCCCAGTAGACTTCTATTTTCTAACTCAACTCTCACCCACCATGTTGGCCAGGTGAATTCAATATGATCTAGACCAGAGTTTGTACAACAATCAGTAAAATAAACATGCTGAACCTGTTCCAAGCGTAGCTATTAAAGGGGACGATCACTGTTATTGTTTATTTCTACGATTTTCACAGGATGTTTTGGTGACTGGTGGGCAAACAGCTCATTTTTCTGAGCTTGAAGAGCTGTTTATTTAAATCACAGATCTTTTCCACAGAGGCAATGCTCTCTTTGTGAACGATGTTTTGACTCACCATAGAACTATTATTATTATTATCTATTAATACATTTGCGTTGCCCACCAGTTCCTCGGATGTGACGACACGGCGATCCCCCTAATTACATAAACTAATCAAAATAATCCAACAATTGGCTATTCTATATTAAAAATACGTTTAAAAAATAAATAAAAATTAAAAAAAGAGAGAAAACGTCTTTACTTTTTAAAATTAGGCTTGTAAAAACATTAAGTGGACAATAACATCGGTTAAACTAGCCACAGTCACAAGTGAGTAATAAAGTTATTGTCACTGCCTGGTCACAGTCACAGGTTATGGGGTGAACATTGATTAAACCAGGGCTAAAAATGGTCTGAACTCGGTCAACCATGGCTAAAATGGGTCTCATTAAGCAGGGCTGAATGAAAGACTGCACAAGCCAGAAAGAAAAAAAAAAATACAAATCAGAAGCAAATACAGGGTTTAACTATAACTACATCTTTCGACCAGGAAGGGTGGAAATCGGGTCTATCTACACCAGTGTTACAAAGTGTGAAACTCAAGTCTATAACAAGACAAAATCTGAACAAAATCAGGCTTAAACCTATCACGATGGACGTCAGTATTTCGGCCATGACTAGCTACATCCAGTCTTGCCTCCCTCCATCACTGACTGCAGCGCTCTGTAAACACCGCATCGTTAACATTACAATTTGATGATCGCTACAGCCTTTGTAAAACAAAGTATATACATTTTAGCAGCTTCCCCACTGACTCTCGATTGATGTGCGGCAAATACTTAACTAAACTCAAGGTAGATACTGCGTTTTAGGCAAATAACACCGTGGGAAATGCAGCAGGTTATCAGCTGAGTGGATACGCCAGCGCGAAGCTAGCCCTTTAGCATTCTGCGGCTAGCGAACGTTGAGTGGTTACATCCACCATTTACTGCAAAATTAACCAAATACGACAAATAATCCGAATGCATAACCTTTCTCGAACATACCTGGGAGTCTTTTGCAGTCAACAAAAGTATCGTCAAAGGAACAGTGCCCGCAAGCCGCTTGCTCGCAGCGGTTTTCCTCTGCTTGTACTCGGGCTAGCCTAGCCGCATAACAAGCTAGCTCCCCGCCGTGTTGCTGCAGCAGTCAGGAAAATGGAGTCTGCTCTCCCTGCACAACAACTCAGGAATTTGTCGATTTGCAACAACGCAGAGAGTCGAGTCACGGGGAAAATTGTATGTCCTTGCAGGAGAAAAGATTGGCTATCTCTAAACCTGCTGTTAGAGGCGAAACACGGCGTTAATTAGCTTCATACAAGGCTCGCTGCTATCAAAAGTTGATAAGCGACATCCGCCAATATCGTCATTCCGTAGCCCGGAGCAGCTGCAGATTCGCGACAGGCAGATTTACCGCAGCAGATTCGCGACACTCGCCTTGTGAGACTGAATACGAGTGCAGAATCAGACAGCGTCCAAGAATCTCACTTTATTTGTTTCTGTTGTATCATTTATTAGGTAGCAGTTAATAGGAAAACTTCGTAAAGGCGCTGGGCCTGGCTATGCTATTTTACAAGCAGTGGAACAAGTTGCCCTGCAGAATTTCATCAAAGCAGACATCATTAAAAATAGAAAAGAAAGAGAAAATGATCTAACTGTGCATTCATTATAAAACCTTTTTATCTATCGTGAATTAATAGGCTGGTTGCTATTATTATTACTTTCTGAATGTTGTGAAATTGTGCTTATCAACAGTGAAGAAGTGGGATGCTGGTTAGGATAGACTGAGGTTTGTTTTGTTTTTTCATTGTTTGTAAATAAATAAATGAATACATCTGTCTTTGGTTTATATGATCATTCAAACAGCACTGTCTCAAAAAATAAATAAATAAAATATATATAAGACTGCTGTGGTAAATCTGCTGTCGTGAATCTGCTGCAGCTCCGGTCTGCAGAGCCACTCCACTCACATCCGCTGCAACCAAACCTGGGCCGGCCACGCCTCCCTGCTCTGCTATTCGCTTTGGTCTGGGTCAGTTTTCGACCATAAACAGGGCACTGGGCTGTTTAGACGACTGTGATTGGCACGGCTTGTTATAGGCGGGGTTATCCAGAGGGAAAGCCTTGTTTATACAGAGCAGAGGTGATCCTCTCATAGTACAGTCAGTGCCAGCAGGCGCATAGGGATCAAGGAGTGTCGCAATCACCACTGACTGTGGGCTGCACTCTGCCCATCAGTGAGAAATACCAGGGCCTGTCAGCTGTGCGGCCAGGCCCTTGTTAGTCATGACAACAATCAATGGGGACAGAGACAGACTGCTTTTAAAATAACACTGACTTGAAGAAGGGGGGTTTAATTTACTGTCATGATAACTGTATTACCAGCGCTATCACAATGAGAAAGTCAAACAGCCATTGCCTATTGGCTCCAAGGCTTTAGGGCCCCCAGAAGACCTTATGTTTTATAGTAAAATAATGTTTGCACACATATAGGTGAAACTCACAAAATTATAATCTCGTTCAGAAGTTCATTTATTTCTGTTATTCAATTTAAAATGTGAAACTAATATATGATATAGACTCATTTACATACAAAGTGACACATGTCAAGCCTTTGTTATAATTTTGATGATTATGGCTTACAGTCCATTTTCAAAATATTCTCATTTTCTGAGATTTTTTATTTGGGTTTTTTACAAGCTGTGAGCCATAATAATCAAAATCATAACAAATAAAGGCTATACATATCACACTTTGCGGGTCTATTCGTTTCACAGTTTAAGTTGAATAACAGAAATGAATACAATTTTTTTAACGATATTCTAATTTTCTGAGTTTCACCTGTAGAGTATACTGTAAGATCAATATGGGGGGAAATGAGATAGTGCTTCATATGAGGATTATGAACCAACCAAGAAGAGTTGTATTTGTTGACAATGGTTAACTCCACTCATTAGTACAGTATGTAACTAACTTTTTTATTCAGTAGGTAAAAGGTTGGGATTTTTATCTTGACCGTAAAAATACTTACCTCTTTGTGAGATTTTGAAAATTGTCAAAATGCCTTTTGTCAATGCTTTTTGTTTACGCTGACATGGAATTTGCATTGTACAGTGGAAAATGATGTAATACTGAGGGGCATTACATTTGAGTTGTTGTGAGACTATGGTTAAACACGTCACTGTAAATACTTAACTGGTCAGATCTCTCAGACAACCTGTTATGTCCAATTTAATCTCCAAAGACGTATATAGCACAGCAGCAACTTTTCCATTTCGGCTGCTTATAGAAGAAGCATACAGCCTCATTATCACCTGTTATACCAATACACCAAGCTGTTTTTAGATGGTGAGTCGCAGCTGTCCATTAATCAGAGCCACTATTTTGCATTATGAGAACCTACTTTTAAATCAGATGCATTTCAGATCAGTTGCCACGCTTGTTTCTTCAACTCAAGAACACGTTTCAGCTTGTTTTCTGTTATCTGCTTAATGCAAATTCCTGTTTCGCACCATAAATGACGGCATGTCTCCTCTCAGGATGAAAGCATGCAGCGTGATTGTATGGAGTCAGCAGTGAGCCCTCCCCCACTGTAAAACAGCCTCAGTGCTGCTGCATTTTTCAGAGGTGTTGAGTAAAAGGGCTGCTCATACCAACCCCCAGAGAGGCTTAAAGGGCGTTCTCCTCGAGTTCATCAATAAACAGCATGGGTCTGTAACCCGCAGGTATAGGCTACAATGCGATCACCTTGCGGTGACTTGATCATAATAAGAAAAGGTGCATTCAAATAGCCTAGTGCAGGGGTGTCCAAACTTTTTTTCATCGAGGGCCACATATTGAAGTGTGTATGGAGGGCCACAGATCAGTGGTCAATGCAGTCAAACATTCAACTGGGTGCATTTAAAAGCGGTTTAAACTGTTCCCCACAGCTTTATTTAGGCCTGGAACCATAATGCCACCACTGTCTCATAATGAAGTGTTCGTATTTGAAGTTTTAATCGCACTGAATGATTAAACTTGCAGTAAAAATGAGCTTCACTGGCGATGTGTGTCTTAAAGCCTGAAAGCCACATTCAGCACCCCTGACCTAACAAAAAAGTTACATTTAAAGAAAATGTGAACAGGACTGAGCAACTGTTTAGTCATAACATTGTATATGATTATTCCTGGCACAAGTTGTCTATATGTTTTACTATTTATAATTTAATTGAGGTATTTCAAAACAAGATATAATGTAAATAATGTAATTAATACATGTACGGGACAAGACAATCTCACTGTGTTGGTAGCACAAAAAAAAAAGTACACAACATCTAATTCATACTATTATAGTAAACAGAGCATCCATTTTCTCTGTGATATTTCTTTTCACACAGACCGTAGGCCTGCCATTATCACACACACTTTGTTGATGATGCTGGTAGGCTGCCACTAGAACATTATTCAATAACCAAAAATAAAGTTTATAAATGCTGTAGAACACTATTACATTCGTGCAATAGTCATTTTGTCATTTCTTTGAGCGGGGCACAGTGACCCACCAGGACTTTGGCATCTTAAGAATATGATTATCTTTTTCAGTGCAGCAATTGCTTGACTTGCTTTCGGCATCATGCTGGTATCTTTTAACGCAGCCTCAGGGACATATACAAACACAACAAAACACTTCTTTGTTCAATAATTCAATCATTCGGAAGCATTAAAGCAGCCATTGCAAAGACAACAGTGTAACCATTGGCGTTGTTCCCTGTGGTAATCACTCATTTGAATAGAGCCTACTATGGCAGCCAAATATTTGACTGCGTGTTACTGTGGAGATTTACAACATGCGGCTGAAGTGATACGTCATAAATCTGCCTCATACGAGTTCATCTCTGACGCACAATCAGGTTTTTTTTAACCTGTATTTAAAATGGAGTCCCACTGAGACTCAGAATCTCTTTCTCAGAGGAATCCTGAAAGCCTATTTTACATGTTTTTAGAGATAAGGATCATAGAACTCCATTTATTATCTATAAGGGGAGACACTGCAGGTTTTGGGCCGATTAAGTCTTTTAACTTTCATATGAACTTACACCTGGAAACAAAAAAAGCAACATCATCTTCACAGTAGGATATTTCATTATTACAGTGATACATTGCCAACGCATCATGGCGACGTGTAAACTTCCCTCTCTCTTGGTACAGCTGTTTTTTTTTCTTCCTTTTTCTGTGAACTGCATTTGTAGTTTCTGTGTTCCACCGTTTTGCTGGATGCTTTTGTACGTCTTTGCCGTGTTTTGGTGACATTTAGCGGATTTTTTACTGCCGAGTCCACAATGGTCCTGAAGAAAACTGCTTTTTAAAAGTAAACAGCTAGCTTTCGAGCTAAACACATTTGAGACATACACATGCAGAAGATGGTGAAAGACTGTTGTGGTGCGGAGGGAGCTGCACAGGAGGAGGAGCCGACTAGTGCAGGACACCGCGCTCTGACACAGGGACAAACCCAGGAGTCGGTGCATTGTTTCAGAGGATCACTGAAGGCAGTGTTTCCTCAATCTCCAAAAACATGCCGGTCAGGTTGGCCCATAGTGGTGGCGCAGCTCAGTCGCAGCGGTTCAGGACTAACACCTCAACACAATTTTGTTGTACAATCACAAAGCACTTAATCTCCATAGATTTATATTAATGTGCCATTTTCTCAAAATGCATTTTTCTCACATTGTGGCAACAATATCTCCACTTAAGTAGCACCTACAGACTTAAGATTTTTCCAGAGTGATTTTTTAAATATTCAATTCCCAGCCTGATACGAGTTTTGAACTTCAGAAAATAACCCTAATTTATTTTTTTTTTTTCTGATTTTAAAACAAAATATCCAAGACATCCAAGATCCCCTCTGAAAAAGTATGTTTGTACTACATGTTAACCCATAAATTAAAACATTGCTTCATTATTCAGATTCTGTCGACAATAATGTAATTGCTTTGGGTCGTTTTTTGATAAGGCATAAGAGAAACACATTTTCAATACATTTCTCATATTTAGGTCAGTAATCTACATCAAAAGTTTCAAATTGATATCTCTACATTTAAAAGGTTTCCCTATTCACCGGCAGCGTCTTGTCATAAGTGTTAAGTCTTTCGTAGCATCCAAGCAGTATTTTCACCACATACTTTTCCCTTTGAGTAATGTAGGTGATTACCTTTTATTTACCCTCGAGTACATTTACATCAAAGTACAGTCACTCTTACTCAGTATATTCATGCAACTCCCACCACTGCCAATTTTTTATGGCTCATCCCCAAGGAAGACAAAGACCAGTTATACAAAATTTTCTAACTTTATTCCTACTTTATAACAGACAGTTTGTGATTTCGAAAACAAAATACAAAGCAGAAATACTGTTCATTTCTGTTATTGTATCGTCGTCTTTCTCTTAGTTACAATAAGATTTCTACCCAGCGACAGTGCGTGGCGTAATCCCTGATTGGTTAAAAAATTCCTACGCTAGTTTATATGCTGTGTCCAAAGCATTAACGTTATTAGTAAAAACGATAGTGAGAAAAGAAAAAAAAAAAAAAAAAGAGGTACGCATATTGAAAATGGCAATAGCATGGTAGAAATTAAACAGCGTCACTGTATACAGCAATGGGAATGACGTCTTTATTCCAGCGATCTTTCAGCTTTGGAGAAAAACATGTTACTTGACTCTAAATAAAAAAACAAACTGCTATTATTGTCATATACTGTAATGATATTCTGTACATTTTGAGCTTTTCATACAGGGGGGTCTGCATCCCACAAATAAACAAAATGGGCAAAGGCAATAATAGACAAACATAAAAAGAGACATTAACTGTACCAAATTGTAATAGCGTTTGTTTTATACAGGAGTAAGTGATGGGTTAATGTAGGGCTGCCCGATATATCGCCAAATTATCAACATTATTGCAATATTAGATGAAGGAACTCGTGAGTCACATAATCACAGTCTTTTTGGGCCGGATTTAGTTGCGTTTTGTTTAAATTAAATGATCTATTTTCTCATATCGCGCAGCCCCAGTTAAAAAATACGGGGGCCCGTTTAAAAAGCAAACAACACGACGCAATAGACTTCACTTCCTGAGTTACTGGATGTGAGCGGACCACACCACAGCACAAAAAGATGACTCCGAGTCGGCCATGCCAGTATAAATGTAAAACAAGTCAGATTTTAAGAGATGTTTGGAGATTCAGGTAGTAAGAAGTACTTTTTTTTTTAGAGTAGGCGTCAAAGTCGTAGCATTTTTTTTTAGTCGTTAAGGAAACTAGCCTTGCCAACAACAACAAAAAAAAGGCATGAAAAAGTGGCTTAATAATGTTAAAATCGCTATATTATTTTTTTGTGTCGTTTCTGCCTGTGCCCAAAAAAGCAAAGCCACGATTCCCTCTGATGACCAGCAGAGGGCGCAACATACATTACTAATTCCCATCACTTTTCCAACTTTGGGGTTAGGATCCTTGATAGCATGTTTGTTATGCAATAGTGTTACTTTAAATCTTGTCAAAAAAAAAAACTTCACAAGCTTATTTTGTTTTGTACTGACGATACAAAGTTTAGTTTATCATGGAAATATATATATAAATACTAAATCAAAATGCCCCTGTTATCAAGAGCTAAACTATCCTTAAATGCAGATGTTCCAAAGCGTCAAACTTATGCCAATTGTGATTTGCATGTAAAAATATTATTATGGTAAAGGGCTAACAGGGATCGACAATGAGCAATGCACATCTGAATAGCTTATCCACTAAGTGAAAACCTGCTGTATTTGTACTGTGAAGTTGGGCAAACAATCCAGGCACACTCTTTAAACTCTGGCATGTAAAATGTTATGATGATACAATGTGGGCAGTACCCTGAATGTTGACCAATGAGCCAAAAAACAAAACAAAAAACATTACGACCTGCTAGGTACGACCAGAACGTATTTAACCGGCCTTCGCTCCTCGCCTGTTTCAGGTTCAAAACTACTCCTTTCCCTGGACCAATTTGGATAGATTTAGGACGACTGCAGACGACACACAAAAGTTTGATTTCATATGTAAAGCACCTCTGATGGAGTTACTGACCGCTGCAGAACGGGAAACCACCAAAAGAGTTGCTCAAAATCTGAACGAAAGAAGGTTTTAAAAGCAAGTCTGGTAGATACTGTGAACGCCAGTGTTAATTTTGACAACATATTTTAATTTAGTTTTAGTCTTTAGACGAAAATATAATTCAATTTTAGTCAAAAAAATATCTTCAATTTTAGTCTAGTTTTAGTCGACTAAAATTGCAAGTAAATTTAGTCGACTGAATTTAGTCGACTTTGCATTTATAATATTTATTATAATCATATTTAATCAGGTCCTCTTCTTCATGGAGCTGCTCCCACATGAACAAACCTCAGAGCTGTTCCTTTGGCAGTGAATTTACATGATATGAGGCTCTTTCAGACTGTCAACAGAAGTTTGGATGATTTTAGTCTCTCCTTTTCATTTTGATTTAGTCTTATTTTAGTCGACTAAATTATCTGGACATTTTAGTCATAGTTTTAGTCTCGTGAAAAGCTTTTAATTTCGTTTTAGTCCAATTTTAGTCGTTAAAAATATCACTTTGACTGAAATTAACTAAATATTTTAGTCGACGAAATTAACACTGGTGAACGCCCCAAAGGATCTGCTCAAAACGAGGTGCAAAGTAGGACTAACCCAGGAGTAAACAAGGTCTAAAAGCAGGGTTTCCCAAACATTTCAGGTCGGTACAATCCAGGACCCCTACTGCAAGAACTCGATGGTAAAGAAAACATCTGAAATCTTGTTTGGTATATGTAAATCGTTTACACTTTCAGATGTTTTCAATCCAGTGTGACTTTGGGAACCACTGGTCTAAAGTGTTTTGGGATTACCCTGTTTGCCTTTGAATGAACTATATGCAACAGACGGGACAGAAAAATGCCGCACAGACGGAGAATTAGAAAAT
Organism: Neogobius melanostomus; assembly: GCA_007210695.1. Taxonomy (NCBI): domain Eukaryota; kingdom Metazoa; phylum Chordata; class Actinopteri; order Gobiiformes; family Gobiidae; genus Neogobius; species Neogobius melanostomus. Next base: position 3,756,224 of record VHKM01000386.1, read on the forward strand.
AGTTTTGTGGGGATTAAAATGACAAGTTCACATTGTTTCGTTAGTTGTCCCATCACAGCCCAAAGATATCAAAAAGATGTTCCTGTGCCCTATATCTGTCCTGGTACAGTCTACTACAGATACATGTTTTATATACTCAAAACATTCATAAATTTAAATACACAGGCGTCAATATCAATCCTTCGTTTTAGTTTCATATAAATCCCACTTGTAGCAACGAGTGGTTAAGAAGTAGAGCACTTTTAGGTCCGAGGAAATATTTACCTTTATTCTATGTTCATAATATATCCTTTTTAAAATATCCATTAAGTCAATGTATTTCTATGTACTGGCGATAAAAAAAAAAAGCAATGCCACGCTGATGGAAAAAGTGAAAATGCCATTTCTTATTGAGAGGAAGTATTTTGTATAAGAAGTTTTAAGAGAGACATAGTAATATTTAAAATGTAGCTGAACGATACAGACAGGAACTATGGTACAAGATGAAGTGTTGGTGTGTGGTTTTAAATGCTTATTTCACAAATCAAAGCAGAACTATGCGACTTCTAAACTTAAAGCCATACTGCCAAACATTTTATCGAACAACAGAGTGAAGTACGAGCATTTATTTAATCGATTGTGTTTTAGCAGTGGCGGAGCTAGCTGGGGGCCCGGGGTGGCACTGGCCCCCTCGGAGTGAATAAGCCACCCCATGGAAAATGGCTGTACGTTACAAATAAAAAATACTACTAATGTCTAATCGATAGGTATATGACTTCAAGATTAATGCCTATAGACCTGCAAGAGTTCGTTCTCTTTCAATTTACCCAGCACGGCGTTGGTGCAGGCATTTCTCGACAAGTCTCTCGAAGAACCTTTATCGCAAAATACTAAACCACCTCTTTAAAAGTTCAAGTCTTAGCGAGATCCATTCATTTCCAGCAATGCAATATTTCTTGAGCGACGAAACACTTGTAAAAAGGAGGTTGTTGTCGATGAGATGCAATGGAAACGGGATGGGTGTGAATGAAAAAGAGAAATGTTTTTATTATTATTAAGCTGCAACTCTCAAAAACAAAAAAAACGATGTCTTTTCCCCATGTATCTACAAAAGAGGACAAGGAAAAACAAAAAGAGCGCAAACTATTCCACATCCTTGACGGCATTCTCCACTCATTTGGTTTTTCAAAATAAAAGTTTAGGGGGGAAATCGTTGCAAAAAACAAAAAAATTCATTCGGAATATATTTAATTTACAAATCGGTTGCACGTAGCGCCGCTAGTGCAACCCACAAGACGGTTTCATGTGCCAAAACCGTCCCCGCGACATATAAGGTTTCGTACAGTGCAGAGGGAGGCTCCCCAAAACCCACAATATCCCAGCTTTTTGTCCCACCCCCCTCCCTCCCTCCCTCCCTCCCCGACAGCCACCGCAGATTTACAACAAAGGAAGAGCCCAGTGTTTTAGAAAAGAGGGTCGGGTTAGATGACCTGGTCCCGACAGCAGACAGTTTGGAGGAACAGGAGCAATAAGTTAGATCATCATCTACGCAACTTTACAATTACAGATTTTCATGATTTCTTATTAAATGTCTGGTCCAGAATCCACAGAATCTATTGCTCCCGTTCGTTCCCAACGGACTATAAATACTCGTCCATAATACCCTCCATTTTGAATTAGTCATCCGGACCCTTCTTTTGTCCAAAAACACTGACCCGTCCCCTTTAAAATTTCACATGAAGAAAAAAAACAAGAAAAATGATTTACACAAACATACAGAATACAGCAATTTCGCTTTGTACACGCACTCACACCGAAAAAACTGAAAACGGCAACGTTAGTTTAAAAATAGTCCTATCCAGAAGAACATGATTGAACCCTGGTTTTGTTTGTTGCCGTTTGCTGTAAAAGGGAGAGTGGGAGGTAGAGGAAAAAAGAGAGGAGGGGAAGGGGGGGGACAGCCAGCAGAGGGCGCTGTGATGTGGGAACAGTAGTGGGTGTTATTTCTTAGCCTTGGCGGCCTTGGCTGAATTTCGCGGCGGGGTGACGGGTCGACCCGAGCCCAGGCCGCCCCCTCCTCCGTACGGGTACAGCTTTTTATCGGCTGGCTTCAAAATCTGCGGAGGAACACAGAGGAAGAGGCCGTTAGTTTGGAGAAGCAGGCGGCAGCAATACGAGAATGAAGTAAGGCTGCGAAAGCAACTCGAGTCACTGAATGGTTGCAATTATTTTTAGGTTATGCACTGCCTGCTCCACAAAAGAAAAGTCTCCTGCTGGTTCCAGTTCCAGTTTGTGCAACAGACATCTTCCTGACTATGTGAGGCAAGCGTATGACAATCTTTAAGATCAGGCAAGAAACGTCTCTATTTAGCAGAGCATTTGGCAGATGAAATATTTTACTCTATTCAGGTTATTTGGTTTGGTGGACCAAGGGTTAATGCAGGCAGGTCAAATTTAATGCCCAAATCATATATTTTAATGCCACAAACATAAAAAAATGTAAATAAAGAAATCGCCGCATACTTCATTTCTTAGGATTTGCAAACATTTCATCAAACAGCGTAAAGAGAAAAGGACATTTTGGTATTTTTAATGAACCTGTACAGTAAAAATTGTTGAGCGATATAATTTTCCAATACATTTAGACGTAATGCCAGTTTAATCAAAATAATGTTTTTTACTGACATTTAAGGCCTTGATTTTGGCCAAATTCATTTAATGACTTAAAGGGATATTTCAGGATTTTTGACATAGGGCCTCATTTCCTTGTTATCCAGAGTGTTGTTGATATCTGGAGATATTTTTTCTTAAATTCATGCAGTTCTTATATTTGAAGAGTCTAGTGTCACTAGGCTAACACATTTCTATGGTAACAGTTAGCCTGCATTAAAAACAGTCTGACCCACTCCACAGTGCACCTGAGGCAAATCACTTATAACGCCAGACTAACCATATAAATGTCTGTGTTAATAGAATATTTTTTTGAAATATAACTGACCTTGTATCACATGAATTACCGAATTTTGAGGGACTATTTTCTCGCAGATCACGCCGCCGCTGCGTTAGCTTACAGCCACGAAGCTGATGCTGCTCAAATAGAAGTTATTTTAAATGCAAAATGGTTAAAATTATTCTATTAACACAGACATTTATATGGTTAGTCTGGTGTTATAAGGGATTTGCCTCAGGTGCACTGTGGAGTGGGTCAGACTGTTTTTAATGCAGGCTAACTGATACCATAGAAATGCATTAGCCTAGCATTAGCCTAGCGCCACTAAGCTCTTCAAATATAACTGCATGAATTTAAAAAAAAATATCTCCAGACATCAACAACACTCTGGATAACTAGAAAATGAGGCCCTATGTCAAAAATCCTGAAATATCCCTTTAATGCACGGAAACCCTGGGTCAACTTATGTTTGTTATTTTGTCTAATTGTACATTTGTGTGTTTAACTGTAAAAAGGAGTCTGAACTACTTTTGTATCAACAAATAAAGCTTTATTGACGGCCTTTGGCTTTGATGACACATTCACTGTGGCATTGTTTTAATAAGCTTCTGCAACAACAACAATACAACATTCCTTTCCGTCCAGTGTTACATAAATGTGTCACCATGTATTGATGACGGGAGAGTCTCCAACACATCCCAAAGATTCTCAGAGCGGTTCTGGTTCATTAGATAAAATCCCACACGGAACATAAATGATATTAATACATTTACTTTTAGATATTAAACCCTCAATCATACAATTTTAATGATTTTGGACCGGTAGAAATAAGTCATTAGCACCATTGTTCAGGTGTTTATTGGTGTTGGCAGGAAGTGTCACTGGGCGGACGACAACAGACGAGATGCTTTTGTCAAAATATTTCACTGGAAAGACATTTAGCTCGAGGTGATGGCACTGAACTATCATTGTTTCGACAGAAGCTGCCAAGGACAATCAAGTAAAAGTCATGTTTTGTTAAAACAGAGTTTGGACGGGTTTCTTTTATTGTTTGCAAATGAAAATGCAGCGCGACACATTCATGTACAGACCGTACCGTACAGTGTTGAAAGTGACGCTCGTCTCCATGGAGTCACTTCATTATTGAATGTTTGTCCATGTCGGAGGTAACTGTGATCACGAAGATTTATCCTTTAGAAATTCAGTAGTTCTACTTGTGGTTAAAAAACATTTCTTTAGAATAAGCTGGCCTGTGTGTGTGCTCTACAAAGACATGTGCATTAAAGGGACAAAGGTCTTTCAGCTGGAAAAGTGAAGTAAACAGAATCCTATGATAACCTCCACAAAGATCACATGAGGCACTTAAAACAAACTAGTAACCGGGCTTTATATGTGCTTAAATAATAAGCCTACTGTGTTGATATCAGAGTATTAGCTAAAGCTACACTACAATAATCGTAAGTCCTCCATTATACAGAAATGTAGACTTATTTGCTTATGTTGTGACTTTAAGTGCTTCGGAAACATGCTTTTGGGCACCTCTGCGCTAACGTTTCACTTTTAAATATCAGAAATTACTATGTCTTTGTATAGAGAAGACACTATGAGTAAGGCCTGCTCTTCTAAACATAGAAACTTAGAAAGTGTTCATTGTTATGACAGCATACAAATTAATGGGACTAGGATACACGCATTTTGAAAGCACAACACCCCAAAACAGGGCCAATGATGGTTTAATAACTTTGAAATTTGCTGTGGACACATTTGAGTTGTATTTATTGCATAACAAAGTCCCAACCAGCGGAATTGAAGAGACTGCCTCAGGGTTTCTGAAAACCTGAAGCGACTGAAGCAAAATACTCCAAAAGTTCAAAATAGTCAATTTGGAATGATACTGGAAGTCCTTTTAAAATATCCTGAAGGTTTTATTCAGTCTAGTTCTTTTGCATAGGTTTCATCAAATGCTTTTAGTGCCATTTGTAATGTCTAAAAACTGCATTTTACTGCCACAAATGCAGAAAAGGTCAGCGCAGATTTCATTTAAGATTTGCAAACATTTCAAACAGAGGAAAGAGAATTGAACCAAACAGGGAAGCCAAAACTGTAACTTGATGTGTTTTCGACCATCATTTTGGTATTTCTGATGAACTTATACAGTAAAACATGTTGAGATACGTCATAATTTACTGTTTTTTCTTAAGGCCTTGATTTTGGCACAATTAATTTACTGACTTTTAATGCACCGCGGAAACCCTGTCAGTACAGCGGTTCCTAAACTTTTAAAGCTGTGACCCCAAAAATCACTCAACAACTCGGAACCTCCTTCTGTAAAAATGTAATTAGCATTTATAATAACTCAAAAGGTGCAAAACATTTAAAATCTGGTTTAATGAGGTTTGTTTGGATACTGTATTTTGATATTGGGCTTAAAGGTGCACTATGCAACTTTTTATGTGGAAAAAAAAAGTTGATATTTGTGCGTATTTGACCTTGTAGTGACCCAGCGGTTTTATGAGTGGTCAGCATGGCGTCTTTACTTTCCATCACAGTGGCCTCTACAACGCTCCAGGATCAATTATTTGGAAGGTTTTCACTGCTGATGGAGCCTCTCACCAGAAAACCAAAAAACGATTGATCCTGGAGCGTTGTAGAGGCCACTGTGATGGAAAGTAAAGGCGCCGTGCTGACCACTTAGGGCTGTGTGATATATCGATATTTAAGATATATCGATATATTTCTAAATGAGATATGGAATTAGACCATATCGTGTATATCGGGATATTTCAAATTCAGATAAGCTAGTTAAGTTAACAAAAGAAACAGGTAATCTCGCGCTGATTTAAAAAAAAAAGTTTATCTTAAACTGAGCATTTTATTGTGTTATCTCTTTATATATAAATGCTGCCCTCAGAAAAAGATTGACCTATTTTATTTTATAGGCTATTTTTGGTTAAGATATGTTTTTATTTAAATGTGCACCTTACAGAGCTTTGTTTATGTTTATATTTTATAGTGAGTTTTCAACAAAACTACTCGTATTTAGCTTTGACTATGACTTAACATTTCATTTCACAGCTCTCACTTTGTGGAAAAAATATCAGGATATATATCGTATATCGATATTCAACCCAAATATATCGGGATATGACTTTTGGTCCGTATCGCCCAGACCACTCATACAGCCACTGCAAGGTCAAATACGCACAAATCTTTTCTTCCTTGCATAAAAAAAGTTACATAATGTCCCTTTAATTTCACTAAAACATGAAGTTTTCAATCAGAAATGCATCTAATGAAATGTCAAATGTAAAAGTTAAGATATCTACCACTTCAGTGTCCTGCGACCGCCCCCTCGTACACCGATAAAGAGAACTTACCATTTGAAAATCTGCATTAAAACATTTTTTTTTTTAACATTATAAAGTTTTATATTTGTACAACACTCTACACACTGATGAAACGGCATCACGTCACATCCTATAGATTAATATATATCGGTTTATGGCTGACCTGGAAGGAGCACATGAGCGTTTCGTCCACGCTCATCATGGCACCGGCGTTGTCGAACTCCCCGCAGTAGTTCGGGGCCGAGAAGAGTGTGACGAGTTGCCTCTTGGCGAAAAACTCATAACCGTCTTCCACCACCTGTAAACAAAGACCAAACATCACCGCCCGATCAAAAGAGGGGTCGTTACTTTGCCGTACAGAGTCACACTGCGGGTCATCTTTACCTGGTGCGCCCTGCATATTAGGTCCATGTCGTGTTTGTGCAGAAACTTGGCCACTACGTCGGCTCCGAAGGTGAAGGAGACGCCGCGGTCGTTCTCTCCCCAGCCCAGGACGTCCTTGTCGGGGTCGGCCCACAGCAGGTCACACAGCAGGCCCTGGTCCGGGACGTCTGTGGGTCGCATCACTCTGCGGATCTGCTCCATGGACTGCAGGTCCGGGGACAGGCCTGGCCTCAGAGGGAGGGGACATCGGGGGTTAGAGACGTAGCATAAAATCTGCTCCTAAAATAAAACAATTGAAAGTGGCCCTGGGAGTTCTGAAGGTGTTTCATAAGTCATTCTACAGTCAAATCAATTCTGTTCAATTTAAAGCAGTACTAAGTAACGTGTTTACCTAAATAAATCCTTTTCATAGTCCCTCTGGTGTCTCTGGCCAGAAAACCACATTTGCAACTTGACTGCCACCGGGTCGGAGCAACAAATACACACTAATGGAATCACGAAGAAGAAGCTAACAGGCTAACGGGCAAAGCTAACCTTGGGCTATCGCCACTTTAAACAGTATTTACAGCCAAGTTTGAATGAAAAAAATTATTTCTATTGTACAACATCCCTCTCTCCCTTCGCCTTTTCTGTCAGAGTAGTATTTACTCTCCAAGACATTTAATACGTTACACATTCGTTGGCCTGGTTGAATCTCAGTCCGGGGTTAATACGAGTAACAGTAAACACAATCGCTAAGTCCTGACCTCCGTGGCAGCAGAAGATTTTCTCGTCGACGATGGCAGCCACAGGTAAACAGTTGAAACAGTCTGTGAAGGTCTTCCACAGCTTTATGTTATACCTCCGCTTACCTGCACACAAGCACAATAACGCAGAACAAATCAGATTATCCTAATTATCCAGAGTGTTGTTGATGTCTGGAGATATTTTTTTTCTTAAATTCATGCAGTTCTTACATTTGAAGAGCTTCGTGGCGCTAGGCTAGGGCAAGGCTAAAGCATTTCTATGGTATCAGTTAGCCTGCATTAAAAACAGTCTGACTCACTCCACAGGGCACCTGAGGTAAATCACTTATAACGCCAGACTAATGATATAAACGTCTGAGTTAATAGAATAATTTTTGAAATATAACTGACCTTGTATCACATGAATTACCGCATTTTGAGGGACTATTTTCTCACAGGTCACTCCGCCGCTGCGTTAGCTTACAGCCACGAAGCTGATGCTGCTCAAATACAAGTTATTTTAAATGCAAAATGGTTAAAATTATTCTATTAACACAGACATTTATATGGTTAGTCTGGTGTTATAAGTGATTTACCTCAGGTGCACTGTGGAGTGGGTCAGACTGTTTTTAATGCAGGCTAACTGATATCATAGATATGCTTTAGCCTTGCCCTAGCCTAGCGCCTCTAGACTCTTCAAATATAAGAACTGCATGAATTTAAGAAAAACATATCTCCAGACATCAACAACACTCTGGATAACTAGGAAATGAGGCCCAATGTCAAAAATCCTGAAATATCCCTTTAAAGGTCAAGGTTTTGAAGTATTTCGTCTGGTGTCATAAATAAAGCCAATTATATCGTTACCGCAGTATTTCCCCTTTAAACAGCATCGCCCTGCCCTATTGTGGAGGTACTTCAATGCTTATACAAAACTAAAAGAGGCTACAACACTGTTCATTTATGACAGTTCCTGCTGCACTCACACTCGTCGTAGAAGCCGTAGATGCGGTTGATGGAGGCGCACTCGTGGTTCCCCCTCAGCAGGAAGAAGTTCTCGGGGTACTTGATTTTGTAGGCCAGCAGGAGGCAGATGGTTTCCAAAGACTGCTTCCCCCGGTCCACGTAGTCGCCCAGAAACAGGTAGTTGCTCTCCGGGGGAAGCCTCCGTACTCAAAGAGCCGCAGCAGGTCGTAGTACTGGCCGTGGACATCGCCTACAGGGGGCAGCAGAGAGACAGGTCACAGACTGTATGGACGGGAACTAGAAAACTGACTGGGGAACTATTGGCATCTACTCGAAAATAGGATGTAGCTTATGCTCGAAATGAGACAAGAGCGATGCCACCCTGGAGTGTGCGATACGGCGAGTACTGACCGCAGATTTTGAGTGGGGCCTCGAGCTCCAGGAGGATGGGCTGGCTCAGGAAGATCTCTCTGGATTTGAGGCAGAGGCCGCGGATCTCTCCCTCTGTCAGCTGCACGTTCTTCCCGGACGAGAGCCCTTCACTGGGAACAAAGAGAAACAGGCAGAGTTCACTGAGGAGGCAAGCACGTCTCAAAGCACACCATGCTTCACTTGATAAAAAGCTGCCGCGGCCCCAGATGGTCTATTCTTCTTCCCTGTGGCCTTAAAAACATGGTCGGGCAATGTTTCAGTTTTATGCAGCTAAAAAAGAAAAGAAAAAACTACTTGAACCGCCCGACTGAAGATGTGAGAAATAAATTATAAAGCAATCACTGATGGCTGACATGCTTGCTTTTGTTATTACTGTGACAGTAGGGCTGGGCAATTAATCGCATTTTAATCTAATCGTGATTTTAATAAAGGTCGATCACGATAATCGTGCGGTGCGTTTAAAGGAGAATTGGCCAATCCTATTGCAGTCTGAAAAAGAAAAAGAAAAAAGGACGGCACAATGCTGGAGCGCCTGTTAGGTCAATCCCAGGGATCACTCGGCCCAAAACAAACAGGAAGCACAGGAGCGTGGCACATGTAGCAGTAAGATGAGGACCTTGCATGTAAAATCAGCTACAAAGTTGCGCCAACTTGTCTAATGGGCAAAACAAACACGCGGAGCCTCAGAGGAACAGGACGCACTGGGATGAAGAGTTTACCTTCAAAGGGGAAAACTATCGATCGCTATTTGGACCATGTGGATTATTTGAGGCTGCAGCCGTGGATTAGCTGGACTTCTAACAGACGTTTGATCGTCTTTTATACTTATAAATGCACTGTTTGAGTATTTCTTCATGTACATATTAAGTTGTTAACGCTTCACTCCATGAAGTCTTGGCCTTTTGAGGCTCCGCACACAAACATGCGCTCATTGTCTGCTTCTGACATTCTCAAACATTCCACTTTTTTGCGTCTCCGTTGCAGATTTGTGTGTTGTTGTGAGGGGATGTTTTACTGTGAGGCTGTGGAGTTTGTTTTTGCTGCAGTTTTCAGTTTGGCCGCTGCATCTGTTTACTTGCTAGTCCAGGGAAGACCACATTTGTTTTTTTCTTTAAAAAACAAAAATCGCCCAGCCCTATATGACGGTGACCTTGAAAGTGGGAAAACTGGGAATGAGTCATTTAGTTTTGGCCACAACCAACGGTTCAACTTTCACACCTTCAGTTTTTTGTCTGATTTTTTACAAAATAATGTGGTATAGGGCCTTTAATCAAGCATTTGCATTGCTACCTTAGTAGGGCGAAACTACTAACCAATTAACTGACTATTTTAGTAAGGGATTAATTGTTCTCTGATTTACACAAACTCAACTAAAAATCACATGAAGATTTTGTATTTTTGTTGAAAAACGACTTTGTTTTTGAGGGTATGTACAGTAAAATGTTTTGTTCACTGCAAATACCCATAATTATAATCTGTGTGTCTCAGGAAAGCAGAATGAGCTCCACTCCTATTGTTGCCAGATCCTAAAGTTATACCAGTAATGAAGTATTTAGGCCTAGTGTTGAACAGGACTCTCGTTTAAAAAGCACATTTCAAAACAGATTAAAACTGTCAAATTTAATTAGCGCAGTTCAGATATATTCGCCCTCAAATGAGCACAGACGCAGCCCAGCTTTATATGCAGCGATGATATTTTCACATCTTACTTATTGCATCACAACTTGCTCTATCAACCAGTCCTGTTACAGCTGCTCCAAAGCCTGTACAAACAGGCACTAAAAATATGATACACAAAAACCTGTTTCGTACCATTACTGCAACACTGAAGAAATATAAATTACTGTTTGGAAATTTCACTCAGATTTTGATTGTCAGTTTAGTGTATACAATTCATGACTTGGCCCCACAGCCCCTGAGATTGTTTGTGAAATCTTGTGTAGAGGCAGGATTTAGAACAACCGTGAGATTGTAATGTGAACTTTAGATCCTCTACCTTTGGACAGAATTGCTTCTCTGTGAAAGCTGCCGGGATGAGGTCATTAACTGTTCGAGAGAGTAGCACCTTGCAACAGTTTAAACTTAACCTGAAGTGGTTGAAAGTATAATATACTGTAAATGTTGCATTTGAATGTTTGAGGTGATCCTTTGGCCGGTGCTTCATTTGTTTTTATATTGTGGACTCTAAGAATGCTCATTGTGCACTGTATAAACCTGCCATCACTCTGCCTCTGCCCAGGGACTACAGAGGAACTCCCACTCCCTTTCAGGTAGAAATGGATCGTCATGTTTACATACTGTATATTCCTTTTTTGCACAAATGACTTAACTATATTTTGTCTACCTTGTACTTTTGTCCGAAATAAATGAATGAAATGAAAATGAGCCGTCTCTGGTCTGTGCAACACACTTGTTGTGTAATGTCCCTGTCAGTCATATGGTTTAGTTTATTTGTTTGAGCAGTTGACCTGCTCAAAGGGAGTGGGCCGGAGCCAAATGCTTATAAGCGCCCACCCCAAAAATAAAAACAATAACATTACATTTACAGGGTAGCAAATCATGAACAAAGGAACATAGGGCAAAGTAACAAAATAAAAAACAGCAAAAACAAACAAAAGAATGTGCTACAACTCATATCTAAGAAATATAAACTCTTTATAAACTTTTTTTAAATGTTCCAGGTTATTGCAAAGTTTGATGTTTTGATCTAGATTATTCCATATTTCAACACCATGTCTCGTGGGACAGATGCTTCTCATGGTTGTTCTGGAGTATTGTTCATCGAAGCTCATCTTATCTCTCAAGTTGTATTTGACTTCTCGTTTGCAGAACATATTTTATACTTTCAGGAAGCGACTTTTGTGAGGCTTTGAACATGATTTGAGCATCTTAAATTCAGTAAGGTCCTCAAATTTCATTATTTTTGATTTAAAGAATAATGGATTAGTGTGTTCACGGTATCAGCTAAATGGATTATTCTTATTGCCTTTTTCTGAGCTTTAAACAATGGGTCAAGATTACTTTTATACGCATTTCCCCAGATCTCTACACAATGTGTTAAATGGGGAGGATAAGTGAACAGTATATAATATATAGAGCTTTGTCATCAATGATATATTTACATTTATTCATTATGGCTGAAATCTTTGCAACTTTACTTTTAATTTTTATGATGCATGCATATAAATAAATAAGGAATCTCACGTCCTCAGTCCCAGCTCCTGTCCCCGATAAATTCCCAGTCAGTGGCCAGTGCAGCCTCCAGTCGTTAAAGCTCAGTGGCTGAACTCCTGAGGTTCTTAGCTTTCAAGTGAGGAATGTCCTGCGCGTGTGTTCAGGTGCAGCTTTGAGCAAACCAAGTTCAGCTTTAGTGACTTTTTTTTTGAGTACTCCATCAACATGTCCTCACGCGCGGCCACTTTAGCTTTATGTGGTAAAAAGCCATCAGTCTACCGTAAAAAATAATAATCTGCAGCCGACGCCTTAGTCTCTAAATACAAACCAGAAAGTTATTAACAAAACCTGCAACAAAGTATTTTATCTCCACAACCTCACAATATGCAATTTCCACAGTACTGATTCTGATCCAAGTGCTCTGTAGGGCAGTAAAAGCAATTTCAATCCACAAACTTACAATCAGAGCCGTTTATGAAGGGATCTTGCTCTATTTAAAACCCGCTAACCCCGTTTAGACCTCTACAAAACACGGAAAGCGGGTGAATTTTGCATTAGTTCATAATCCAGTCTGATCTGAAACATTAATGAGGCCTCGGTATTCAACATCCTCAAGAGTTCGCCGGAGAGACAATAATAACTCAGGACGGAGACACTACTGAAGGTGGGAGAGAGACGTGAATGGAAAATGGCTCCAGGCTGCATCGACGAGGACCGCACCGACACACAGCTCTGAGCCCGATGTTTGACACCTCCCACGAGCGAATGTGAGTCACTGAGCGGGACGTTTCTGCAGGTAACGGAGCCAACACACACACACAGAACTACAGAGGGGATGAAACGGCTTTGATTCACAGGAGCAGCACGGAGCGGTAGTGAAGTACAGTAGCTCATCATTCCAAATTACTGGAGCCACATTTCAATATTTCTGTCTGCGTTTCAGGATTTTGGGAGATTCCTCATGGACTGCGCCGCCCTAAAGCGACGATCAAAGTGTCTGAAAATGTGCAAATCCCGGTTTTCTTGCTGCAATGAGTTTCACAGCTTTTCTCATAATAATCCAGAGGGGCAGGAGACATTTATTTTGAGAGGATACAGCTAAAGATTATAGCGCTGTCTGGTCTGTCGTTTTGGATTGAAAAGGTCTAGATTTTTGAGCTGGCATCTATATGCAACTTGAATGACTATATGTAGCGTTAAAGAGGGGGTATTATGCTTTTTCAATCACATAGCACCAGTCTATAGCATACTACAATGATGACGTAACCTTCTGTTGGTCTGTATATGCAGTAAATTAAAATAACTGCCTTGAATAAAATTGCTCTCTCAAAATGGCTGTACTGAACGTCTTGAAATAGGCCTCTGTCTCTTTAAGAAGCTTTCCGACACGCCCCCTTCAGCACACTGCTGTGGCATCTAAACAACAACACTGTGCGGGGAGGGGGCTCTGCTGAGCTGAGGAGCAGTGGTTGGTGGCTTGGCTGGTGACGAAAGCTCCAGAGGCGTCTCCAGGAGGTGGGGGCGTTCCTAGGAGGACTGAGGCATAGCTACACCTAAAATGGCTGCCGTCTAAGTTTTTACTGATTACTCAAAAATATGTGAATGAGCCAAGGCAACACTCCAGGCATGTGTTTAATGAGGGAATGACATAATAACATGATATAAAGCTTGAAAAAGTCGATTTGACATAATACCCCCTCTTTAACACATATCCAGTCCTTAGTGAGAGTGTAAAGTCACTCTCACTTGCTCTGGAATCTGAATGGCCCTACCTTAGAGAAACTAAGATAAAATTCCACTCTTCCTTTCAACTCCGTGGGAAAGCTGCCAACCCGTATAAAACGCTGCACAATACAATCCAAAACAACCTCGTCGAACGCAAAAGAGTACAAGTACAAGACACAGCTGAGAAAAGAGCAGAGGAAATGAGGAGGCAAACCAGCCTGTCTGCCCTCAGGTCTGCAAATTCCTACGCCTCCAAAGGCTGAATATTTAAACAATATGAAAATGGCCACAAATGGCAAAAATCACAAAACGCTGCAATAGGGCTCTATGCCCTTACGTCACAAATGAAGCGGAGGTGAATACAGCGCTCTCGCTTCATTGAAAACAATGGGAGATCGCTGATATTGGGTGGTTGTTTGAGGATTTAAGGTGAATAATTGTCGGATTGTGATGAAATGTGATTTGATTACCATGGTAACCTATTGAGGCAAAAGTCTGATATAAACAGAAATTGGACTTAATCGGTCTTGATTAATGTTTGTACAAACAGAGGAGCCTAGTACGCGTCGCTAATCCATCGTAACTTTGTGTTGAATTTCATGCATTTACGTTTCGCCTTTCGGGAAATAATCATGATCTAAGTTAAACATAATGCTGACGAGAAAATGTTTTAGAAGCTTTTAGGCGACGTTCAGTCTAGTTTATTCAGCTTTAGATTTAGCTAAAGCATGACTTACACATGTCATGACAATAAACATTTGATTAACAATTTATTTTATGTTTAAAGTAAATGGTAGAATTTAGAGCCTGATGTGTCCGGCACAGTTACGTTAAACTTTAAAACATAATCCACACAATGTGTTTAGATCTGCAGACATCAATTCTAATCATAAAACTTACTCAGTTTACAAGATTGAAGCTGTAGTTCCGACAAAATGGAACATCCGACCACACAACAGCTTTTAGGCCGGATTTACTGAGAAAAACTAAATTTATCGAACACAATCTGTCACTCACAGGCAAAAACGCTGTTTAATACCGCCATTGTTTCACCTCTTACATCTGCGGCGCACTGAAAGTACCCGGATGGTAGAAGAGCCATATTAAAAGTAATGCATTATCCTCAGCAAACACCGCAAGTATTCTGCGTCCATTTAAGGGATAACATGAATAATAATCTGCACTAACACTTTAGACTAAGCCTTTTACAGAGATGTTCTGAAATGCATGAGATTTTTGAGTTAGTTTAGCAGCAAATGCAATTTAAAGTGGACATATCCTGCAGCATATGGGGCTTTAAAATAGTGCCTCAGCATTGACATCTCATGTTGTATGTGTCTCTGTAAAGCTGGATTCAGGGGGGGGGGGCAGGGCGACTATTTGTCTGCTCAGGTTTTCTCTCGCCTGCCCCCTTCTCACCTGCTAAGAGCAATATCCACCGTGACGCGACATGAACCTCAGACCAAGCCCGATAGCCGCACAGTGCGCATAATGTTTGTAGCGTACGCCTAGCAACAAGTTGTAAACAAAACGCCTCGGTCGGTTAACCCCATGTGCTGGTAGTCTCTCAGTCATGTTTACATTTTTCCCACTAGTTGATAAAGCAGTGGTGCAGCATGTGGTAAAATTAGCCCGAGGGACCCAAATGTAGTGAGTTCAGTAAACTCAAACACACAGTAGAAAAGCTCTCGTTCTAATATCCAGCCAGTCATCATCAACTTTCCCCTCGACTACAGAGAAAGGATGATGACTCAAGAACCTTCATCTGAGAAAGCTTTGCCCGAGGATTACTCAAAACGTGAATGTTGTGAAATACTACTGCAGGAATATGGGAACAACGTTATAACAAGCCGATTTTGCATGGTACGTTTATGTTAGCAAGTCACCGTTTTGACAAAGTCTTCCCATTTGGATGTGCTCTTGTGAAAATATCCCTGGGGAAAGTAAAAACTGAATTGATTTTTTTCTGGCAAGCTCAAGACTCATATCAAGATTCAGTTCACTGTGCACATTTAAACATGTCCAGGAGCATTAAAGAGGGGGTATTATGCTTTTTTCAATCACATAGCACCAGTCTATAGCATACTACAATGATGACGTAACCTTCTGTTGGTCTGTATATGCAGTAAATTAAAATAACTGCCTTGAATAAAATTGCTCTCTCAAAATGGCTGTACTGAACGTCTTGAAATAGGCCTCTGTCTCTTTAAGAAGCTTTCCGACACGCCCCCTTCAGCACACTGCTGTGGCATCTAAACAACAACACTGTGCGGGGAGGGGGCTCTGCTGAGCTGAGGAGCAGTGGTTGGTGGCTTGGCTGGTGACGAAAGGTCCAGAGGCGTCTCCAGGAGGTGGGGGCGTTCCTAGGAGGACTGAGGCATAGCTACACCTAAAATGGCTGCCGTCTAAGTTTTACTGATTACTCAAAAATATGTGAATGAGCCAAGGCAACACTCCAGGCATGTGTTTAATGAGGGAATGACATAATAACATGATATAAAGCTTGAAAAAGTCGATTTTACATAATACCCCCCCTTTAACATGTGAGAGAAGACTGAATTATGAGCTGCTAAATTAATACAAGACCTACCCGCGAACCGACTTTATAGATTTTAAATGTCTCGTTCTTCTCAGCGCGTCACGATTTATGTTCCATTTGCAAAAACCCACGGCCACTTCCTGCTCGAGCTGAACTGAAGAGTGTGCGACGCGTAATTGGTTTCACCTAAATGTGCATCGAATTAGGGGAGGAAAAGTCTAACCACAAGCTGCATTCAAAATGGCCAGGTCTCAACAGCTGTGGATGTTGTTATGTAACCGAGAGAGAAAAAAACGGGCCGCTTCTGTACAGGGCCGCTGTGAAATGTGTGGAATCCACGTTTTAACGCTTCTCACACTTTAAACTGTGAGAGAGAAACGCAATCGAACTGTTCTGGAGCACCTAACCAAGGTTACACTGGAGGAGCCCTGATCCATAAAAACAGGATAGGCAGGACAAGATGCCAACAAAAGAAATTCTGACGGCATCTTTGATCATCTTGTTATGACCCATTTTTTACAACCCAACCCGCTTTTATCCCGTCATTTGGAAAGTACCAGGACATTAGCAGCCAGTATGGGAGAGATCGAGTGCAAAACAAAAGCTAAAAAGATGACGGGGCCAAGCAGCAACGTCGCAGCAATCCTTTCAGATAAACAAAACTGCAAACTAGGCGACTTTCTCTTCAAAGCAAAACCCAGTTCAGAATAGAATCAATGTCTCCCGATTTTTTTTGGCAGAGGAGCGGTTGTGTTTGCGCGTCTCTCCCACTCAAACCTGTTGGTACCAGCTGTCCCTCTATCGAAAGGGACTTCGGCATTTTCTAGGTCAGACTTTAAATGGAATACGGAGAGAATAAACAATTAGGAATAAAAACTAGTCTCGCTAGATATGAACAGACGCAATTGGCAAAAGTCTTCGAGGATTCGGGTCACATCCTCGTATTGTTACACCGTATTTTCCGGACTACAAGTCGCACTTTTTCATAGTTTGGCTCGGGGTGCGACTTATACATCAAAATACATAATTTCACATTGTGTTATTTTCACACTGACAGCTGCTAGAGGGCGCTCTAGGCTTGTGTATCAATATCTGTTACTCCTGCACAGTTGTACAATGACAAATAAGTACACACTTACTTACTGTACCACTGAAAATAAAATAAAAAAAAAGCAGTAAAGTTTGGAGTGAGCGAGAAACTTGTAAAAGGGACTGTCGAAAAGCCGAGGTTACTCTTACCGCAATGATGAAAACAAAACAAAAAGCTAATCGCAGGCTAAAAGCTAGATGGCCACAGCAAGAGGAACGAGTTTGCAAATGGTTGCTTGAATAATGTGATGCCGGGAGAGGCTTGTAAACGGTTACTCCTCACTGCCTAGGTAGTTGCAAAGGCTGGTGCGACTTATACTTTGGTGCGACTTATAGACCCTTTAACTGCTGACATCATCAGTGACATCAGCTGGAGGCAGGAAGTGATCAAGAGAAATAAGATTAAATTAAAACTAGTGATTTTAAGAGTAAAACTACAACTGAAAAATGTGGTCCTGTTGTGGCTTAAGGTGCCAGAACAAGAGGAATGACATTTGAGACGATAAAATAAGGTTTATCTGATATTTCCAAAAACAGTTAGACATTTGTTTATCGTTACTATGACAACAGCTACAATGGAAATAGATAGGAATGTAGCTTCCCGCCTCCAGCTAAGCCCGGAATGTTTACAAACAATTAAAGGGTCTATACTCCGAAAAATACGGCAGCTTTTTCTAACATGACAGAAACACAGAGCTTTTATATTAACCTAGGTGCCAATTGCCAAACAAAAAATCTTCCATCGTCTCTCGGGCAAACACCAAAACCAGTGCCACAGAATTGACAATTAAAAAGCCCTGTGACGATAATTGAAATTGAACAAAGCTGAAATTGCGATTAGATTGTCAGATGTTCTGCTCATTTTGTGCTACCACAGAATTTAAAATGTGGACTGAACCTGTTTTTTTTTAAAAAGACACCAATTGCAAAACTATTCACAATGTCTTTGTCGGAAAACTACTTTTATTCCCCTTCCAAAGAAAGAGCCGGTGGCACGGATTTCAAACATTAACTAAAAGTTCTCCTCGAAGCAGGAAGCAATGGTGAAGGGGAAACCGAGCAACTGCAGTTTGACAGCTGTTAAACACCCAGTATCTCAGGTGTGCTTCCCCTGGCCATTAAAGCAAGGACATGCAAACAGTCATTACAGGCCAGTCATCGCCTCAGCGCACACAGACGAAGACGCAAGAGCCGAAGTATAAAATCAAGGAGCCCAGTGCAAGGATTAGATTGTTTTGAGTAAGGGCTCTTGCCAAAAAAACATACCTACAATGTGTCACTGCAAATAAACAAGGAGATAATATGATTGCACTGAGCAGGAGATGTGAAGAACTTAAAGAATAAAATGACCTTGTGCAAAACATTGTAGTCATCTCTCCATCGTCACATCCCACAGAACAGAAGCGGCAATTCGACTGGACGTGTATTTATCTGACGCACAAAGTAATCGTTTAATTACAGTTTAAACAGAGACTCTACCAGCGACTGTAGTTAAAGTGATGTCCTCAACAACCACAAATTCCCACAATGATGGGAGCAAACAGATTGGTACAAAATCAGCATCTAAACATAAAAAAAGATGGAGGGTAGGGCGAATAAACAGGCAAGTCAATGCGTCTTAAGTGGCATGTCTGAATTATGTCCTCCTGGTACATCTAAATTAAATAGTGGTGAACTTGTGCAACCCACCCAAACTGTTAAGCCTGGAGCGCTGCCATAGATTACTGCCTCCCAGTTTCCTTGGACTTTTTCACTTCTTTACTGTTATTGAACAGACTTTAAAACATCTGTGCTTGTGTACAAAGCTCTTCATAGTGTATCTGACAGGTTCGTGCCATATGGACCATGTCGGGCTTTGTGTCGTCTGCTGGTCCCAGAGTCAGGACTTAACACAGCGAGGTTGCATTATGTTTTATTGCAGCTAAACTCTGACAATGTTCAAATCCAAGCTGAAAACAGTTCTGTTTAGCTTGTACTGCTGTTATGAGGACTGATCTCATCGTATGTCATAAGCACTTTGTTTACGAATTGTGCTCTACTAATAAACTTGCCTAGCCTTATTGAGACGGCTAACCCTAAAAATATAAACAAAATTATAAGAGGAATGGTCAAATCCATCATGGTGGCAGACTGGAGCAGTGAATCTGGTTTTAAAAATACTAGGCTCTGCACAGTGGAAAGTAAACAGCGCTGCTTGTGACTTTAAACCTGGATTAGACCCGGCTAAGCCCCGTTACAGCTTACGCCAAAGTTAGCCCCGAGGCCATGGGTAGCTGAGGCCTACAGCAAAATACATACCACCACTATAGCGGGTGGGACGTCCGGAAGCTGAGCCAGCATGTTTTAAAAACAACATGCCTGGATGGGACGGTCCCCGGGTGGACGTTGCTAGCCGCTCGGTGGGTCTTGGAGTTCACCCAGACCCGAGAGCTAATCCAATTGAAAGTGTCCCGATATCCAAGTGCTTTTAATTGGTTTGGCCTGAAGAGTCAGTCAGGGGACAGCGGGTTCACCTCGCTCTTATTGGCACGGTTTGACTCGTGAGAGAAATTGTGTAGTTGAGATGAAAGTAATACAAATGTACATTTCTGAATAACGCCATCTGATTCTGGAACATATGTGATTGGACTGTTTGCTACAGGGCTTGCAAGTAAGATTTGATTTGCAAATTTGTTTTAAAAATCAAAATGGAGTTTAACGTGAAGATTTTGCACCTTAACTAGCGTCGGGATTAACTTTTGAAAGGCTGTAATATTCAACCTTTTATCTAATACAAGAACCACATGCATTTCAGAATATGTTTGTTAGCATCTAAAGAAGGTTAACAGGTTTAAAAACAACAGATCCAGTGCAGACAGGACAATTGTTTGCAAAGGATGTTGTATTGCCTTGTATCATAGCAGTTGTTAATCTACTTGATTAATTTGGTATCCTTATTCTGTAGAGCGATTTTCTTTTATCTCATGTAGCTGAAAGGGGAGTTAAAATTGTTATAAAATTGTATGTTGATGGGTTGCAGATTTCGTTACCCCTTGCCGTTTGACAGCAGTGGTTCTGGGCTAATAATAGGACCCCATTTGTCACCACCAATGTTATTGTGACCCATTTTCCAGAGCACCAAAAACGTGTTGCAAAAATCAATACTGCATTTTGGGTGAACACCGAAACTGCAGTATGATCAATGTCACTTTTTTCATTCACTCGCTGCCTTCGCCATTAGTGTTCATGACTTACAAATTAGTCGCACTGTTCTGGCAAGATTTCAAGCCTGATGCACCGAGATCAATCACAATCGAACGGAAAATTGCTAATTTTAATGCCAACAGTTACAACATAGCAATGGCCGCAACCTCTGAAGTAACACAGCATTGCTTTCCAAATAAAATATTCTTCTGCCTTGGAGTCTGTACAGTATAGAATCTGTTATCCCTGAAGTATCGACCTCTATAGATGTTCAGAAAGTCAAGCAATTCTGGACCTGGCTCTAGAGAGGAACCTATTGTACATATTTTTTAGTGGTGGGGAAATCTGAGCGCCCGGAGGAAACCTACACAGACATGGGGAGAACTGAACATGCAAACTCCCATCCAGTTAGTACCTGGATGAGAGACCATTAGGGAATACTAGGACCCCGTGTGAGTCAGTGAGTGGTTGGTGATGGTCGGATGGTTTCTTGGCGCAGATGTTTACCAATACAGAGTATGAGAAGTGTTTTGGGTGACTTGTGTCATGTGACAAGTGCCCGATATTTCAGTCTTTCCTCAAACATCAATCCCGGACGTGCATAAAATTTCCGTTGTGTAATGAATTAACTCACAATCAGATGCTTTCTCATTAGTTATGTGTCGTACCAAGTACGTTTGAAGTGAATGTTAATTAAACTTTGGTGTTTTGGCATTCTAGGATTCCTTTTATTGTTTTACTTTCAACATGCACCAGGAAGTCATGACGTGCAAAACTACCAAGAGAACTACGTGAACATGTAGGTTCACAGAGAATTGATCCCACGCCTACGCAGGACTAGTCGGCTGGATTGAGACCGTACTATTTAAAAAGCCTCTATACTCAGACTTTGGACGAGTAGAAGAAGGTCGACGTGTTACATAAGAGGATATTTATACTGCCACTATCACAGCCCTGACTGAGGTCTTATCACAGTCGAGTTTGGACTGTTCTGCAGCACAGCATCAACCCAGACGAGTGGAATATTTAAAAAATAAGCCCAGTCACTTCCAGCGGCTTAGGGCCGTGTCTGCATGTGAGGAGAGCAAATAAACACGGGGCTAAATTTGCATTTATGCTTAGGAATGTAGGAGGAAACACTAAAACGTAGGTAGAACACATGACAAAAATCTCTTGTGCAGTGATGGTCAAGACTGGAAGCAAAAATAAAGATGAAGATAGTGCAACTATACTGTAAGTCTCAAAACATAAATTGAGGCGAGTGCTGCTCAGTGTAAAAACTGTTGTCTTTGATCAAGACTCTGCAAAGAAGTTAAATGTTTCATAGACTTGCCAAAAAAAAAATCTATTTAAAGATTACCATCTGAGAAAGACTTCAGCAAGCCAACTTCAACACAATCAAGAGGGAAAGCACCACATTGTTAATCAGTGCGAGAGAAAAATACACAGATATTTGCTCCAAGATTGTATTCCGCATTATGATAGATGGACAGACGGCACAGTCCATTCACTACTTTTTATTTGTAGTATACATACTGCAAATAGTTTCAAGTCTTAGACACATGTCTCCAAGACTTAATTTAAACTATTTGCTGTGAGGAGGGTCCAAGATGCTCCTGCTTTTGAAAATAAGGAAGAGGGTAGCTCCCTCCACCAACATTAAGACATTCACTGTAGGCCAATCCCCCAGCAAGGTTAGCCTGGCTAACGCCAGACTGCTGTGTGCGCTCGAATCATTTCGGACTTCACAACAGCCTGGGGACCATGGCCAAAATCTTCGCATGGATTTGGGGACCAATCACAGAATGAGAAGGGACGGTAAGACGATGACGCACTATTCGACATACGGAAGCTTGTAGTTTTTTTTTTAATCCGTAAACAAAGTGTATTTACGATTCCAACATGACAGCAGCGATGCCATATTTCGATCATGCTTTAGACCGTGTTTAGCTGGAATGTTTACAGCTGGTACATCATAGGTCATCTGATATGATTGGCTATGGCTACGTGCAGACGCATATGATAGACATTTGTAGCGCCCAATAAACGGCTATGGACAATCGTAAACCACACCTGTCCTACGAGAAAATGAATTGGTCCCCAGACTAAATATCACTTAGTAGTACTGCTGCTCAGGATCCTGGCTCAAGACCTCACCACCCCACAGCTCCAAACAGGGCCTCTACCAGATTTGTTTTTGTTTACAGACAATGAAAGCGGGACGAGCTTATTAGCACATTTCACAAAGAATTATTGTCACATCAATATAAAACACCAACCATTACCCTGGCTTGTTCAAGATTGCCAAAAACACTTCAGACACACAGCACAAAGGTCAAGACAAAACATTTTATTCTATTGCATGAAAAAACAATCATGCATAGGGCCTTTAACCAAGCTACACTCAATGATGGGTCAACAAATTTCTCAACACAAAACAAAGTGAGACGAAAGCAGCGTTGTTATCACTGCAGACACATCCAGATTTACAGTTCCGGCGTAGCATGGCTAAACCTGAATGTTAACCATGTTTACTACAAACCGTGGGACTGGACACAAAGACCGTGCTATAATTAGCCACTCCGCTCTTCTTTGCTTCTGTGATGCAAACGCGCCTTGTCCATTCAATAAAGGAGCAGAGCGCTTCACCTGTCTGACAAGGACGGCTCTGGAGGTCAGCGGTTCATGCATTTATTATAGAATTCACATGAGGCTGTGCAGCGAGAGCAGATTTATGCTTCTTATCTGCGCCGCAGCGGTTACACAATCGCCATGTCCTGAACATAAAGCCAGGCCTGTTCAGCACATGTTTACTCTGAGGACACACATCAAGGCAGAACAGTCTCGACAAACTGTACAAGCACAGGAGGAAAACAGTTTTGTTTTTCACCATGGTAGAAAATGTAGCTTAAATTAGGAAAAGGTTGCATCTTAAAAAAAGACAAACAGAAATGCATACAAAGAGGAGGAAGCAAGTCTTGCCATCTGCTGACAGCAACCACATATAGTGAGGCAGGAAAATACTGCAATAAATGTTACTGAAGACCTTTTGATGCAATAGAATATAACTCTAAAGCTTAAAAAAGTAAAGCTTTGTTTGAAAAGTACCTCATCTTAAAGGGGGGGTATTATGTAAAATCGACTTTTTCAAGCTTTATATCATGTTATTATGTCATTCCCTCATTAAACACATGCCTGGAGTGTTGCCTTGGCTCATTCACATATTTTGAGTAATCAGTAAAACTTAGACGGCAGCCATTTTAGGTGTAGCTATGCCTCAGTCCTCCTAGGAACGCCCCCACCTCCTGGAGACGCCTCTGGACCTTTCGTCACCAGCCAAGCCACCAACCACTGCTCCTCAGCTCAGCAGAGCCCCCTCCCCGCACAGTAGTGTTGTTTAGATGCCACAGCAGTGTGCTGAAGGGGGCGTGTCGGAAAGCTTCTTAAAGAGACAGAGGCCTATTTCAAGACGTTCAGTACAGCCATTTTGAGAGAGCAATTTTATTCAAGGCAGTTATTTTAATTTACTGCATATACAGACCAACAGAAGGTTACGTCATCATTGTAGTATGCTATAGACTGGTGCTATGTGATTGAAAAAAACATAATACCCCCTCTTTAAAATATCACACAATAAACATGAAATACAATGAAACACAATTTACTTTGGATAAGAAATAAGGTACTATGTTGAGAAAATTCATTTTTTTTCTGTCATGTATTGAACGATACAGTAAATTACAATTGTATCCCGTCGCGATTGTTATTGTGCAGCCCTGGCCCAACCAGTCGAGCTCAACAACGGTATTTCTGATGATTATAAGGGACATATCTGCACAAGAAGAACTCTCGCTTCGTCAGTGAAGCGCTGCATCTTTTACAGCTTTAATAATTTACACACTATTAGTTGCCGCTCGCAGCAAACGCACACGTATCAGTGAAGAAAGAAGTTACGTAATTATCTCACATTATGATTCAAATGTGGGAGCTGCAGAAGGGTTACAGAAGAAAAAAAATCAAGGCACTTTTCTCCTTTAACAGAGTTGACAGTGCAAATGCGTATTTACAAGGATTCTCTTTAAATAGTCTGAGCAGATGGTGTATGAACAGAAGAAGTAACTGAAGGTTTGCATTAGGGCTGCACAATTATTATCATCCCATTATGTGACATTACATTATAAGAAACCACAATATAAAAAGGCAAAAGAGATTTACTCACTTTGGTCCCGATTTTGTATTTTTAGCGCGTGTTTGTGGTCAACACATTACGAAATTTAATGGAAAAACAACGTTACTAATGCAGCACTGTCATATTGTCATCGCAATACGAAAGACAGTTAAACAAGTATTGTAATTTTTCTGCTATCGTGCAGGCTGTAGCTGTGGATCAAGACTAAACATGGGGTTATGAAGCGTAAATGAATGACCAGGCCCCAATCACTGTTTGCAAACAACGCGTCATGGTAACATAGATTAAGAGACCGACAGCCAACTGTAATGAAAACCCCTTCTCGGGACAGACATTGCAAATTAGCCTGAGCTACGGTTTAAATGTTGCAGTGGATACGTGTTGATTGAAAAAGCAATTTAAACGGCCTCAATTAGGAAATCACAAAGGCTCCAGTGTTTTAGTTAATATAATTCCCGCTGCAACTAACAAAATACAATCTCAATGGGGATTTGTGCTGTATACAATATCCTCTGTACATTAGACCTCTATAAAACGTCAAATGACAATGCTCCTGGCCTTGTTTAAAATGTGCAGAATACTAAATATTGCTTCTAAATCACACATCTAATCGCAATAACAATAGAAATAATGCAATTGCATATTTTTCTACAATTATGCATTATGCTTTTTGCAGGTATTTGGTAATAATCTCAAATACATCTTTATCACTATCTGACACTTCGTATGTTATGCCATATTGATCTAAAAACGGCTAAAAACGAAATATCTCCAAATAAGACCCTCCCACCACAATCCTCTTGCTCCCCTTCGCTGCTCAGCTGTTTCTAGATTTTTTTAAAAGGTAAGCGATGGCGAGTGTTTGCACTTTGCAATGAGAGGATTAAGTTCAACAACAGGTCGAGGTGAGGAAAGCATTCCCTGGATACGCAGGACTTCATGAGGAGCTTTTTAGGAAGAGGGGAGCATTTTGGGAGCTGCTGCAGTGGTGCTAAGAACAGCCACTGGAGAAGAGCCAAAGATTACTGAAAGTTGCGCTAGTGACTCAAAAAATAACCCCCAACAACTCAAGTTTTTGATGAGAAAACAACTTTGTAACATAGTAAATAAAATAAAAATTGCATAATACAATTAAATATTAAAACAATGTTGACGAACTGCAAAATCTGACCACGTTAGCAAAGCAAGCCTTTA
Source organism: Neogobius melanostomus (assembly GCA_007210695.1). Lineage (NCBI taxonomy): Eukaryota > Metazoa > Chordata > Actinopteri > Gobiiformes > Gobiidae > Neogobius > Neogobius melanostomus. Next base: position 3,782,100 of record VHKM01000386.1, read on the forward strand.
AAATATCTTTGGCTTCTATTATTTCATCATTTTTATTTTTTCCCCCCAACCTTGAGCACCCATGGGAACCCTCTGTGGACCTTTAGTCCGTGTTGATTTATGGATGCTACAAATAAAACATGATGTCCTGTACAGCGGAGAAAAGTAAACAGCTTGGTGCGTATGAAAGTCCTGACCCGGGTCACGCTGCTTGAATGGGCTGAGGTCAATTTTACATTACGAGGTGGTAATTTAATTCATGAAAAAGGAAATTAAAAAGGCAATAAATGTTGATGTTGCCCTGCTCTGAAGCTAGGGCCGCTCAACAGGAAAATTCATAATCAGTTATTTTTGTCACAGTTTCATTATCATCTTTGTTTTTTTTTTACAAAACAAAGCAATATGTTCTTTGAAGAATTAAAAGAAGATAAAGAAAACTGTTAAGTCCTACGATACAATTGGATGTTCTACAAAACCGATTACTGTATGAAGCAGTGGTTAATGTTGATGAAATGGCCTGAATTGACACACTTACTCATTGGACCGCGAGTACGCGTCGATCAAGACCAAAGGGGTGTTGTTTGGCATTTCGTTAGCACGTGGATCCGAGGGAGGAGGCGGCCAGCAGCGCATTGTAATCACATCTGAGACATCTGATGGAGAGCCGAGCCGTGCCCGTCACTAACATCCAACTCCCAAAGCGCCCATTCAAAAACATCCACCTGATTTAGTTAATTCTATGGCCTCACAACACAAATGTCTTCAGGGTCATTCAATTAAGATGATGAGCCGCAGATGAGCTCGTGTAAGAAATGTAATATGGTCAAATCAACTTAGGTCATTAGACAACTTTCAGACAAATTACACAACTTGGTGTACGCAACTTCACCATCATCCGGTATTGTTACAGTCGTGTAGTGCAGTTGTTTAATCGTAAAGACTGCAATTATTCAGGCAGTACATACTTTGCAATGCACAAAAAACCCTTTCCTCTTAGTTTAGCAGTTCATATTCGAGTCTTCTCTCATTGTTAATGCTCCTGAAAGTGTTTGAATTATTGCAAATCTAATTGTAACATTAAAAAGTACATGTTAGGAAATAATACAAAATCGGAAAATTGTGCAGCCAGCCCCCTGTTAAAGGGGGGTATTATGTAAAATCGACTTTTTCAAGCTTTATATCATGTTATTATGTCATTCCCTCATTAAACACATGCCTGGAGTGTTGCCTTGGCTCATTCACATATTTTTGAGTAATCAGTAAAAACTTAGACGGCAGCCATTTTAGGTGTAGCTATGCCTCAGTCCTCCTAGGAACGCCCCCACCTCCTGGAGACGCCTCTGGACCTTTCGTCACCAGCCAAGCCACCAACCACTGCTCCTCAGCTCAGCAGAGCCCCCTCCCCGCACAGTAGTGTTGTTTAGATGCCACAGCAGTGTGCTGAAGGGGGCGTGTCGGAAAGCTTCTTAAAGAGACAGAGGCCTATTTCAAGACGTTCAGTACAGCCATTTTGAGAGAGCAATTTTATTCAAGGCAGTTATTTTAATTTACTGCATATACAGACCAACAGAAGGTTACGTCATCATTGTAGTATGCTATAGACTGGTGCTATGTGATTGAAAAAACATAATACCCCCTCTTTAACAAAAGTATCAGCCACCAAGTGCATTTTGTGGCTGCACATCTACTTACAGGTAGCACAGAAGAGCAAACAAGAACACAAAATGATTGGCGTGTAAAGATGGATGTGAAAATATTTACAATTGACAAGCTACAAAAAGGAGCCGCTGACCTCGCCCCTCTGAACTATCGAACTCTGTCTTCTTCGTGTTTACTTTTGGTAGTGATAATCCTGACTCTGCACTGTTGTTTCTAGGTCAATAAATGTTAAATAGGAGCTTATCCATTAATCATGAGCACAATATTTCCACGTACTGCAAGATTAAACTGAATTAGAAAGCCTGAACAGTAATGCCTGGTGTCGTTCATTCATTTTGCAGTCGGAAACACAGTCCCAAATCTAAAAAGCTTCTTGACTGGAGTTTACAGCCTATTGACCAGTGTAGCAAAGCAAAGAACTAACAAACCTGATCGTGACTTTATTGCTTTATTGTGGTGCTTTCGTCATCGCTTTATGGTCGTGTTTTTTTCTCTTTTTTTTTATTGTTATTGCTGCTTTTCCGTCACTTTTTGTTGCTTTATCTAAAATCTCTTTTTTGGTTGTATTTTCATCCACGTTTTTGTCACTGTTTTGACGCTTTGTTAGGGCGATATGGACCAAAAGTCATATCCCGATATATTTAGGTTGAATATCGATATATATCCCGATATTTTTAAAGTGAGAGCTGTGAAATGAAATGTTAAGTCATAGTCAGAGCCAAATACGAGTAGTTTTGTTGAAAACTCACTATAAAATATAAACATAAACAAAGCTCTGTAAGGTGCACATTTAAATAAATAAAATATCTCAACTAAAAATAGCCTATTAGGGCTGCAACTAACGATTATTTTGTAATCGATTAATCTATAGATTATTCTTACGATTAATCGATTGGCTGAGAATGGTGTATGAAAATTGTATTTAAAAAAAAAAATTTATCACATAAAGCTAAAGTGGCGCCGCTTGAGGATGTGTTGATGGAGTAAACTTAAAGTAAATGTTTGTTGGAGGCTCTTAGCGCCAATTCTGCTTCTGATTGATGAGACACAGACGGATATTTATTAAATTATCAATGTACAAAACACCCTAACTACACCCTAACTTTAAAAACAAAGTAGGTTTTCATAAAAAATACACAATTTTCATATCATTTTTTCTCTATTTGAGTCTGTGTAAACCAGAAAACGATTAATCGATTACTAAAATAGTTGTCGACTATTTCAATAATCGATTAGTCGTTGATTAATCGATTAGTTGTTTCAGCCCTATAGCCTATAAAATAAAATAGGTCAATCTTTTTCTGAGGGCAGCATTTATATATAAAGAGATAACAAAATAAAATGCTCAGTTTAAGATGAAACTTTTTTTTTAAATCAGCTCGAGATTACCCGTTTCTTTTTGTTAACTTAACTAGCTTATCTGAATTTGAAATATCCCGATATGGTCCAATTCCATATCTCATTTAAAAATATATCGATATATCTTAAATACCGATATATCGCCCAGCCCTACGCTTTGTTCAAGAAGTTTTTAGATTTGGGTAAAGCCAAACAGGAGAAAATGTGCTCGGTTGAGGTGAGAGTTAAGAGGTTAAACCATTTTTTAGCAATAACGTGCAAGCATTACTTAGAGAAGATCTCCGTTCACATAACAAAGAACAATGGAAGAGCTTCTATATCGTAATGTTTTGTTTTAATATGAATTAATTTCCGTATATTTATAGCCTCGGGTGCAGTGTGACATTTCGTTTCCTTGCAGCAATATCCCAGCGGTATGGTTCATCAAACACTGTGGATACTACAGACATTGCTCTGAAGTCTTTCGTTGACCACATCAAATGAAATTTCCCCCCCATATGATTTAGAACATCTTGCGTCCACTTTAATAAACCAAATTAAATGCCATTGCCCCATTGTAATCAAGTGACATAACGACACAACCATTTGCCAGTACAGTATCCAATCCAGCTGAGAATTAAAAGTAGGCTAGTGCAACGTAACATCGCGTACGAACAACCCGGCTCTCACACACACACACACACAAAAAACCTAAGCAAATGCATGACAAACCGCCGACAAAATGCATACGATGTTAAATAAAATTGCAAGAAGGAATAAATATCTCACCTTCCAAGAGGCGTTGAATTATCGAGTCGATGTTTAATTTGTCCGGCTCCGCCATTTTCTGTGTATTTTTGACGTTATCGGGCAGTCAAGACCTTCCGTGTTGCAGCTAGAAAAGACAAGAAAGGAGTCAAATACGGGGAGATCGCTTTGTGCAACCCTAACTGCGTGTGTAAAAAAATAAAATAAAAATAAAAATACTGCATCTATTTCTGTACCGCCCTCGTTAACGGGTAGGGGGAATCGCTAGCCTCGATCCAATCAATCAATACACTTCCTTCTCCCGAGCAAAGCTAGCTAACCTATGTAGCGCTAGCCCGGGTTAGCATAGGTTAGCATCGGCGGCTAATCTGCTCGTTTAAACGGCACACGGGCGTCAAAAACGTCATTTCCAAACCTTGTTTTGCAGTTGCTCCACTGGGGGATGCTATAACATGAATATTTATCCGTTAAGGTGCCGTCTTGACCCCGATTCCCTTCCCTCGCTTCGTCCGGTGCGCACTGTACTCTTTCCCCCAGGAACTTTAAAAAAAAGAGGCTTGTCTCTGATGAAGGGACTACGGTGACGGAGGAGGCCGGGTCCAAGCGCCTGCGTCACGCTTTCTCGGACGCAGATTGGCCCGCTGAGGAATTTGGGACTAGATACGAGGATTTGGTTGGTGTGAATGTGTGTCTGTCCCATACGTAGACCACCGCCCCCAGCCGTCCACAACCAACGGCATCAATGAAGATTTAAACCCGGGCAGGAGGACGCACACAGGCCGCCACCGCGCGTTTGCTGACGAGAATGCATAAAATCCAAAGAAGCAGACTATTTGAGCAGACAACAGGAGGACATGGCAGGTTAAATTCGCTCCAAAGACAAGACATCACAAAATATTGCTCATAATATTTTGAGTCATATTTTTATCTTGCTTCATGGTTTGTAGTGCAACATCTGATCCGTATCCTGTATGAGGTTAAAATAACAGCTACAATAATATCTTTATTTTTTTTAGTACAACTTTTATGTAGAAACGTCGTGCCCGAAGGCATTGACGGCTGAGTTCTTGAATATTAAAACATAGTATCAAAAATCAGCTTATGCTTAAAGTGCATATGACAGATTTTAATGCTCTTGAAAATATGACTTATTTATTAGATGGATTACATCAGTTGCAAGTTCATCAGTTGCATAGTTTTTTGTGTATTTGTTTATTTTTATTTTTATTTTTTTTATTTTTTTATTTTTTATATTGCAATCATTAATTTTATTCTTTCTATTTTTATTTTATTTTTGTTGTGTTCCTGGTGCTTTGTGTCAGCTGATTGCCCGTGTACTTAACGGGCAAAACAGACTGACAGCATTAGGACTTATTGATTTATCTGCAGTGATTTATGTATCATGTATAAAATCAATAAAAATACAAATTATAAAAAAAAAAAAAAAAAAAATCAGTTGCATAGTTATCAATTTTTTCAGTGAAGCAGCAATTTTAATGAAGAAATGTTGGGCAGAAAAGTTATTTTTATTTGAATGTTTAAGCTGCTGACAGGAAGTGACATAAAAGAAGGTAACATTCCATAGCAGTTTGACTCATTCATTTCCCATTGACTTAACATGGTTGCATGGCAACAGTTTAAAATTGTTTACCTTCTTCGATGTCACTTCCTGTCGGTGTCCAATAAGGAAGTGAAAACATAAACATCACAAAAATGGTCAAACTAAAGAAAACTGGGTATTAGCTTTAGCAAAATCATAAATATAATCGTGTTAACTGTGTTTTAGCAAAAATTGTGTCTAATGTGTCATATGAACTTTAATGTCCCATAATTTGTTTTTAAAATGGTCCAAAGTAGGACAGTCCCACAGTTCTGGAGTTTTGTTTAATAACTTTGTTGCAAATAGGAATGGAGAACGGTCCAATGCTCAACTCGTGGGGAACTCTATGCCCGGATGGACAAGTGTTTTATTCCGTGTTTGAATAGAAGTTCTTTTAATAATTGGACACAGGGACTCGAGAGCCTTTGGGAGTAGACCACGTAACAGCTTGTAGCCATAACACATCACTGCAAAGTTTCTCCTATGTTTTAAAGGAGCGATATTGTGTTTGTCTGTCCAATTTGTCAACTCACACAAAAAATGAATGATGACACTTTATTTCATCATCATTTGGACGATCCATCTATTTGCTTCTACTTTGCTGGGTTGCAGAGGCAGCAGTCTGAGCGGAGATGCCTCGACGTCACTCTCCAGTCCAAGCACACTTCCTCCAGCTTATGCTAGCCAACAGACATTGTCCCAAAACAACACCATTGATTTAACACTTTCATACTTTTTTATGTACAACTGCAAGATCTGAGAAAAGTGGGGCCTCATGCCACCACTTGAAGGTCACAGGTATACAAGTCATTACTACTTTGTCTTTACAGAGTTGCCGCACACAGACTAGACCTATTTGTGCAATCTAGGTTGGGCAATACACTCCTAGAAAGGATGTTTCTAGGCCTTCACAATGTTGCCTTACTGTTTTAACCCAAGTTGTGAAGCAAAAACACCATGCGAAACAAATGAGCTGTCCAGACAAAAAAGTAGGACATAACCAATTCATTAATTCTCAACGTCATGAATGCAGTGTCAGCTGTGTTGTCAAGCTATTTATACTGTATGTGCAAAAGTTACTTAACTAAAGTAGAAACTGGAGCAAAGGGATTTCCCTCTCATAAACCGAAGTTGATGTCCTCTCATGGTACCAAACATGCAATTGGTTTGGGGATAGCAGCTAAAAGGCTTTCATTATACTTATTCTTTATTTATTTCAGACTCAAAAAGGTCCACAAGAAACATGTAAAAGAGACAGACAGACAAATAAAACAGGGAATTACTATAGTCCATATAAGCAATTTCTCCAGTGCCTCCAAAGCACCGAGCTGTACCTGATACTGCTCTGGTCAGGCCGTATAAAAACAATTATAATTTCATTTTGCGAGTCCATGAGTCTCATCATAAATTTATAAACAACATTTCTTATTACAGCATTTAGTGTGGTCACATTATTCTGCACAAACAGCTGACTGGCACTGGTCCAGCGAGGGACTTTCAAAGAATCCTAAAGGCATCGTTGTGTGCTACTTGTAACTTGTGAAATGTAGCTTTTGTGTAGCAACACCACAGGGGGGCAGTGTAGAGCGGTGTAAAGTAGGCTTTAAACAAGGCTATGTTTACATTTTCTGTACACATTCCAAATTTTCGTACCAGCATGTTAGCTTGTGCATACAATTTACAGTACTGCCTCTGGATGTCATCATTATCAGAGAGGTCACTCCTGATGATGTGACCGAGGTACTTCAGTTTTTTCACAACTGCCAGTTCCCCTCCTGACAAGTGGAACATGGGAAACACAGCCTTACGCTGCTCTCTAGTCCTCACAATCATCACAACACTCTTTTTCGGGTTAAACTTAAACATATTGTTCACCATATTCAGTACACACTTTTAGCAATTGCTGGAGGCCTGCAGAGTAGGGTGATATGATGACCAGGTCTTCAGCATAAAGTAGATGGCTCAACAGTCTTCTCCCCAGCATGCAGCCGGTCTTACAGTTTTTCAATGTTTGGGAGAGATCGTCCATGTAAAGGTTAAAAAGCATGGGAGACAGGATCCCACCCTGCCTCACCCCATTAGTCACAAAAAAAGGACTTGATGTCGCACTTCCCCATCTAACCTGCATTGTTTGATGTGTGTACCAAAAACCTAGGGCCCGGATTAGGTAGGAAGGAACCCCTCGCTGTTGCAATTTTTCAAACAGTGTGCCATGATTAATGCGGTCAAACGCTTTGGAGGCATCCAAGAAGCACAGAAACATTGTGGAGTTCTGCCCTCTGTACTTCCTCACAGCCTCCTTCATGGCATAGATGCACATATCAGTTCCGTGTTGACTTTTAAAACCAAACTGCTCATCACTGGTGACAACATATTTCTGAAATCTATCCAGGAGTACAATTTCAAAAACCTTTGATATGACACAGGCCAATGCAATTAGTCTGTAATTGTCAATACTGGAGATTTTCCCTGTTTTATCCTTCACTACAGGTACAAGTACAACAGACAGCATAGAGCTTGGCAATATACCCAATATACCATGCATTAACATTGCAGTAAAACATAAAGCAAGTAATACCACAACTCTATGACTGGCAAATTTTAAATGCTTCGCTGTGATTTGATCCAAGCCAGAAGATTTACCTATTGATAGTTTCCTAATGGCTTTAGTTACTTCCTCAGTAGTGACATTCACATTGTCGGGGGAGACATCACCAATACTAAAGTTTTTACTTTTTACGCAATTGAATAAATCACTGTAATGCTTTCTCCACAGCTCCACAACATTATCAGGTCCTGTAACTCCTTCAACACTAGAGGGCAGAGGAACTTTGGCAGCATTCATAACCTGGACTTCTTTCCAAAAGTCTTGCACATTATTTTGCAACAGTTTTCGCACTAAAGAGTCAGCCCTCAGATTATGCTCCGTCCTTTTTATGTACCGTACAGCATATTTAAATTGCTTATCCATTTGTTTTTTATGCTCAAATACAGGTCCAGTCCTTGGTTTACCCGCAGCAACCCAATTTGTAAAGGCCACTTTAGCCTGCTGGTGGTGTTTCCTTACATGCTCATTCCATCCAGGTCGGGCATTTTGTTGTTTAAAACTTCTTTTACAAAATGGTGTGTTTGAGTCTTTTAATCCAGCTACAAATAGATCATACATCTTACACACATTCTCACTATGATTCAGTTTATCATCACAATTAATGTTTCCACACATTAAAGCATTGTATGGAATGGGGATATTCCCAAGGTTCCTCTCTGTCAGATAATAATAGTGCTGTAGATCGCACTCTGTGAGCTTTACCCACTCTTCATTGAAATATACATAATCTTGATTAATTGTAACTTGAAAACATTATTTTGAGCCCTTCGACATATTTATTTTCTTTATATACTGTACATATTTAACTTAAAAAAAAAAAACAGTCCATGCATGTATGGAAAATGACTGTGTCGGCCAAGATGTTACATTGGCCTGGAGCGCCCTCTGTAGGCAGCAGTGAGAATGAGAAACAGTTTAACAGAAAATTAAAGGTTTCAGTTTAGCAAATGCCATAAAATCAATGTCGTCATTATTCTGAATACACTTTGAGGGATAAACTGCTCTGTTATGCTAAGCCTGGTGATGAATTATGGGGTGCAGGCTCTAGACCAGGGGTCACCAACCTTTTTTCAGCCGAGGGCTACTTCAAGAGCATTAAGTTGTTCGAGAGCTACCAGTTAAAAACAAATCCTAAAGACTTGAACGTACACTGTTTACATATAGGTTATTGACCCCATATTATATCAAAATAGCTTTATTTTAAACTCGTACTGAGTCACAAGAACAGAAATAACTGTATTTTTAAGAATCAGATTAAAGAAAATTAGGTGTTTTACACAGAGCCGGTTTTTCCTATACGCAAACTACGCAAGGTGCGTAGGGCCCCCGCAGCCGTAAGGGCCCCGCATCTCCGTCAAACTACGGTGTTTTTTCATTTATTAATCAACGCGTTGTACGGGGACAGGCTCTCTGACAGCGCTCACACTCCTCCTACTTTGGCACATAAAACACCTAAACGCAGCAGTCTGCTGAAGTGGATAAGCAGGAGAGACCTACCGCCTTCCCCCCGTCACTCCCGAGGCGCGAGTGCTTCTCCCCTTCGCGTCCCCGCTTAGCTGTCTGTCTGTCTCCCGGTGCTCACGTCGCCTCCTGTGCGCCTGCATGTCACCCGTGTCCCGGGTGCTGCTCTCATGTTTTCTCTGCGCGGACTCGGGGCTGCATTGCCACACACTCATTTAAACTCTCTTCTTATTGTCTCTAGCGGAGAATCAGGACAGTCGTTGGGCGAATAGACGAGAGTAAAGTCGTTCTACGTGGCCTGGTCAAAGAGGAGTTGAATGAGCACAGTTTACTTATAGTAACTCTGGTTCGCTTAATGTGCACAGTCTAAAACTAATTGGGCTACTCACAGGCTAATTCTCAGTAGTAAGACCGTCAGGTGCAGGTTTTAGTTAGTTTTAAATCAGCGGTTCCCAAACTGTGGGTCAGGGACCAAAGGTGAGAGAATGGGACCATTTGCCATTTACCATTTAAAAAGTGGGGGAAATAGACTAGTAATAGTCCTGAATCCCAGTCTTGCAGTGGCTTAGTGGTTCTCACACAGTGGGGCAGGGCCTGAATTGAGGTCATTATGTTCCACTTCTGCCCTGCACTACTGCACAGTGGAACTGTTTATTTGTTTTATTTATTTTTTAACCAGGAAAGTCCCACTGAGATTAAGAATCAATTTTTCAGGGGAGTCCTTGCCCCAGAGGGGAAACTATTGTACATGTTTTAGTGGTAGGGGAAACCAGAGTACCCGGAGGAAACCTACACAGACACAGGGAGAACATGCAAACTCCACACAGAAAGGACCCGTCCAGGTGGGAATCGAACCTGGGACCTTCTAGCTTTGAAGCACGAGCACTAACCGCTGCGCTACCGTGACAGGTTCGCGCTTCGTCGAATAGCCATGGGATGTGTAGGTACTGTAGGGCCCCCGTGTTGATTTTTGCTTAGGGCCCCAGAAGGGCCAGCACCGGCTCTGGTTTTACACCTTAGAAAAAGTCTCAAGGGCTACTGGGCATGCCCCAAAGGGCACCTGGGTGCCCGCGGGCACCACGTTGGTGACCCCTGCTCTAGACTATCTATCATATGACAAACAGCAGGAAGCTAAAACAGCATACTTTATGCTGCCGAAGAAGAGGCGCATCAAACTTGAATGAATTGACGTACATAGAAGACAGAGAGAAAAACGCTACAACGTGGTTAAAAACTCATTAAAGTTGATGGTGCAAAATCCCCCGTTAATATGGTTCAAACCTATTTTAAACTGTTTCTTTGATGCTTTAGTTCAGGGGTCCTCAAACTTTTTTCTCTGGGGGCCACATTATCGTTCCTGACTGTGATGGGGGGCCGGGCCGGGCTGGGCCGGCTATAACATAGAATTATATGCCCCTGACCAAAATGCAGCAGGACTCATTGTTAAGTAAAGATTAGCCTGGCACAGTCATCCCCACTATATCCACAAGATCAACACTTGAGTCCAGGCACATATTTGTTTAGCTGTAGTGGTTTGCAGTAATCATGTCTTCACACTTTGTTTTAATTTGAAATACCACAGGTATTGCATTTATTTTCATTTTCAAATAAAACATCATTGCGTAATGTGACCAGAGTTCCCTTTGACGCATCCCCTAGCCTAGGCGGTTTCTGTTGGCAGCTACAATACGTCACTACTATCACGTCACAAAAATTACAATCAAACATATCCTGAAGTAACAACTCTTTTGAATCAATGTGTGTACGTGCACGATATGATCTGTAGCGTCCAGAGTTTAGCCTATGCCACAGAAACTTTTCTTTGCGCGCAAAACGTGTGGCGTCCCTCCTCGTAGTGACGACGTAATTTATAGCCTACTCTTTAAAAACCACCACACTTTCTTTACAGATGAGACAAATGGGACGGTCAGAGGGGTGTGGCGGGCCGTACACGGGCCTTAGTTTGAGGACCCCTGCTTTAGTTTATCTCCCAGGTGTGACTCATGTATTTGGACACTTCGGTGAATCACCATAGACTCACCTGGAAGTTAGTCAGGTGAGTCTGGTCCATAGTGGAAGATATGAGAGGTGTATAAGTGGTGCTTATCAACAAGTTTTCAAAATTGCTATTTTTTATAGTAATATGCCATTAAAGTGGACACATCATGCTTGTTTTTTGTTCAGCATTAATAGAGATCGTATAAAACATAATAAAAACAGACAACACACATGCTGTCTAAAGTGTAAACTTTAAGCTGTGTACCGATAGGCCGTCGGGAGCTCAGTTTTCATTAATTAGCTTAATTGTTAATGAGACCCTCAGTGTAAAGAGCAATATGTGAAATGTATGAGCTCAAAATGGGCAAACAGCAAGGGTTCCTACATAACTCAATCTGAACAAATACTTACCATTTATTTTCAACCTTGTTTATAACCAACCGACATTGCAATATTTCCGATTAATCACCGAGTATCTCCCGTGTCTAAATTTACCTCAGTGATGCAACTGTCTGTATCATCATCCAAATTCGGGCAAAAATAGGCCACGCACCTCTCTGGGTTTCACCATAGTCTGACTTCATAAAGGTCTCTACACGTCTAACCCAAGGCGCCTCATTTCCCTACATCATCCCACCGTCGTCCCGCAGTGGTTTCGACACAGACGTAACTCAAGTACGCAGCAGGGAGGGGGCATACGTCAAGGAAAATGAGGCTGTGAAGTTTGGAATTTCATGAGTCACACAGCATAGTTACGACAATCAAATTACGACCTAAAAATATCAACAAATACTGTACATTTACGTTTCGACCAAAATTTGCCATGTTAGATAAAAGTAGTGTCAGATCGTGTAAATGCTTCTATATGAATAATGAATCCAGTATTTTGCATTTTTAAATCCCCATTAGTTTATCATTGTGGAATGTGCCACTAATCCCAGGATACTTAGCGGTTGTGACGACTAAATCCAAGAGCTCTAATCATTTACAAAACATTTTCAAAGCTTTTTTCATCATTTATGAGCACACAATTGTTATCGTTAATGCTCAGACATGGATGTTTTAGTTCTGTAAGTCAACAAGGCCACACCCTTTTCCTAACTTTGACCATTCCTGACTTATGCCTAACCCTGACCGGACGCAGGGATGGTGGTTACTATGGCAACACATCCAGCATCTATTTGCGTGCTTGTAAAAGATAAACAAATGATAATGAATGCTTTGTTTATGTGTCCAATAGACCCTTTCATTGTTTGTAAACATTCCGGGCTTAGCTGGAGGCAGGAAGCTCAATTCCTATCTATTTCCATTGTAGCTGTTGTCATAGTAACGATAAACAAATGTCTAACTGTTTTTGGAAATATCAGATAAACCTTATTTTAAAGTCTCAAATGTCATTCCTCTTGTTCTGGCGCCTTAAGCCACAACAGGACCACATTTTTCAGTTGTAGTTTTACACTTAAAATCGCTAGTTTTAGTTTAATCTTATTTCTCTTGATCACTTCCTGCCTCCAGGTGATGTCACTGATGATGTCAGCAGTTAAAGGGTCTATAGAGTGGGGCCATAAATCGTCCGTAAGATCATATCGAAATTGTTGTTCGGAAGGTATGCAAATTTACAGTAATATCAAGTTTACCTCCAATGTCAAGGAATCGAGAAAAATGGGGGGGGGAAATGTAGGGTTAAAAATCGGGAACATTTTTTAATAAATTGGGAGGTGGGAAATTGGCAAAATTGAGGGGGAAATGGGGAGGAAATTGGGGGAAGGTATCAAAAACAGATACCAAAAAAAACCCCCACTGTTGTTCTGTTTTATTGCTTCTCTAGACAAATGTTTTAGTATAGGTATCGAATAAGTATTGTTCAGGTGTCGGTAAATCAAGTACTGTACCTTTAAAATAATTGAGAAGAATGTCCGGCCCGGATATCACTCGGACCCCCTCAAAATTCTACTTTCCCTAACCTATGTGCACCTACGTTACCGATAAAACATGACCAGTACACCTCATTACCACTCACCTGGGCTTACTCATGAATCAGTACACGCTTAAAATTCCCCAATTTAGACAGAAAAGAAAAGACTCTTACCTCAAATAATGCTTTTTACGTTTTTTATTTATTTTTGATAGATCTTGCAGACAGAAAGGAAAACCTCGGGTGTTCACCAACTTATGACCAAGCATTGAGAAGGGTATTCAATGTTCAGGCAGAGTCGGCCTTGTCTCTCTTAAGAGTGAGTGGCAGGCGGGTAGACTCCTGAACAATGATCTGTTATCCCACGCTTAAATCGAGTGTTGCATGAACGAGGGGGAGTCTGATCACTATCATGTTTTGATCAGAGAGATAGGAAAGAATCAAACAATTACAGCGTTCACAAAAGCCAAAGCTCAGTGTGGTAAGCAATTGTCCGAAAGAAGGGCGAACACAAGGCTCCTCGGGGGTGAGAGCTCTACAGGACACTGAGCGAGGTTCATTAGTTATACACATCAAATGCGTAGGCACATGCGTCATACAATGTCATACAATGTCTCATGTTCCACTTTTTTCTTGAGCTTTTCAGCGTCCGTCAGTACTTCAGCAGTTTTTACCCCTCATAACACCTCTCAGTCCATCTCCACATTTAGATTGCCATTATGACACCCAGACTCTGTTGTGCAGTACACAAGGTCACGGGTCGACTATTCTTAATTATAGCACATTGTTGCTGGGGAGATTTCGCATAATATAAGCCAGGACGTATATAATCAACAAGAATGTAACTTTTGATCCTTCTATATTAGGGTTATCATCGACTGTTACATTGATACAAAGCAAGGTGGCATTGCCAAAGGACACAACAACACATGGAATGACCTAAATAACCAGTGTCTATCTCAGCTACTGTATGCCATCAATGTATTTATTTTGAGTTTTCTTCTCAGTGTAGTTTTATTTTTGTAGACTTTTTAATTTGGTGGATGCCCTTTCTGTTTGTAACTTATCCTTTTGGAGAGTTTGTGTTGTACTGATCAAACCGAATTGAGTTTGTCTAAAATGTTTTGCTTTTTATACTGCTTTTTTCAATAACCGCACAAGGAAGTAAGGCAAGATTACAGTCTGTGTGATGTATCTGTGGTCTTAAGCTGGAAAACTAAAGGGGAACTCAGGAATTGGGCAAGTCCAGTCTGGTCTTCGTACGAGCGCATGGTCCCGCCCCGAACCCTCACATTCCTGTTAAAATACCCTCCCCATCCAATACGTCCCATTTTAGACGAGCATCCGACCAACAGCAAACAACAACAAGAAATACCTGAAGTAAGAGATCAGACCAGCAATAAGGTAAGCATCTTTGTGTTAAATGTGGGTCTATTCTGCTGTTTTCAGTCAATGGTGCAAAAGGAAAACATTTAGTAGCTTTTAAATGTAATTAATGAATGTCTTTTGATAACGTTTTGTAATTTTAACAGGATGTTTTTGTAATTGGAGTTGGATTATTAATGCATTAGTTTTAATTTTCTAGTCCACGGCAATGCTGTTTGCCAAGTGAACTGCTCAAAATCACGGCTTGCTCATAGGTCAATAGTAAAATAAGGTCAAAAGTGTCACTGGCTTCAATTTGGACAATTTGTAATACACAAGACGATGAATGTGAACACACTTTTGATAGACTAATTACCCACATGGTGTAAACTAAATGGTGTGTGATCTATGCAGAGAATAATATGCTCGAATAGGAATGGACGTTGACTTTCTCGAGTTGTGAAAATAGGTTTACATAAATGAGCTGCTGTTGATGCAGGAGGAGGAAAGGCGGCACTGTTGAGGGTTGGTAAAAGCGTGGACTTGACGCAAACACACATCAAAAGAACTTGGAAACGTTAGATTAGTAAGATTTGGGAATGACTGTCGGAGGCCTATACTTACTATCACATACAAAAGGTACAAACTAACGCTGTAGAAAGTAGGCTAGGTGAAACAACACATGCAGAAACTTTTTTTTTAATGAGAAAAGAAAAACTAGGGCATTCTTCCATCATCAAAGGTTTCTATTCACATTTTCTCTGAATGTGCTTTATTGCAAGGAGCTGATTCATTTAAAAAACAAAAACACAAAAAACATTGCGTACTGTGTGGTTTCTTTGCCCACACGTAACAACCAACAAAACGGCCTTCTTCAGGGAGAATATTATTAGTATTACAACCACTCTTTACTTACATAATATTTTAGAAATTCATTAAATCGATTATTTTTATGTAAACATAATCCTGGGGCGGTTACAATTTGAAGTCTATGCCTCACGATTCAATCAGTGGGAGTTCAAAAACAACTTTAGCGGTCACATTTCTAAGGAGGGGCCTGGATACCTGTGTAAAAGATGAGTTACACTTTGAATGGGGCGGTGATAGCGTCTGGTTTGGGCTTGTCTCAACACGGCTCGTTATAAAGGTATCCCTGGGCTAGTGTTCCTGTATGGGCCTGTCAGAGGGCGTATATACACCCACAAGATATGCATTCACACAAGAGAGGAGCACCTTGGAAATTGCGCTCCAGGATGTGAAAAATACATTTGTGATGATCAAGATAGATGAAGAGCGTGATAGTAATAAAGCAACATGTTATAGAGAAATCCATGTTTTATTGGATTAGAGCTTCATTAACGCGCTGCAGGAAATCTTGGTTTGTCTTTATGCTTGGTCCTGGTTTTCAGTTGTTAGCCTTTTTTGCAATTTCACATAAAGAATCACAATTTTAATAGTGGTGACTAAGTTCAGGCTGGTGCATGAAACACCACAGTCTTACACAGATTTTCTAGTTGTAATAAATTGACATAACGTCTTTCAATTTCATTGTAAGAAGTGGAGTTTAACATCTGAATGTGCTTTTGATTGTTGCTTTTTTACAGTCAAGATGTGTTGTAAGGACATTAAAAAAAAAAAAATCCATATACCTTTACTAGACTATTTCAGTGGTTTTCTGTGAAGCATCTATGTATCTGTTATGGTCATGTCGACAAATGCCATGCTGCTCCATTCCTTATGTTTGTCCAAGTGAAGTGATAAGTTAGTGATGTGAAATTGTGTGTCCGATACAGAGCTGTTGAAATAACTTTGTCCTCTCTCTACGTCTTGTTTCAGGATGGGTTCGGTAGGAGTACAGATTGTGTGTGTGGCCCTCGGGGTCCTGGGGCTCATCGGGGTTATTGTGTGCTGTGCGATCCCGAGCTGGTCAGTGTCGTCTTTTGTGGGCTCCAACATCGTCACAGCACAGGTAAGAAACACTTGATGCAATGGTAAGGAGACTGCAAACATTGACATTGGTAGCTTTCCTTTATCGCCATTGCAAACATTAGTCAGTCAGGAAAGATGGCGGTTCGAATCTTGTTCTCAGTATTTCATACTGCCATTGTGGTCATAGGATAGAGATAGACCCTCACAAACCTATTTAAATGTGTGTGATAGTGGTGTTGCTCAAAATAGCCAGATGCCAGATACGGCATCCATATCTTACTCCATTTGCCCAGTGTCTAAACAAGTGCTGGACTACTATCACCTTGATCAAAAATAATACTCACTTACCAGAGGCGTGGATACGCAAGGCGTGACGTGACCCGAGTCAGACTTGGGTGGACGACTTGAGACTTGACTTGACAAAAACAGATCTAGACATGGGCCTCAACCAGGACCTAAGCTCTAAAGACTCGGGACATGTTTTGGAATTGGCGACTGTGTGACTTGAGAAGAGTTGATGATTCTTCTCAAAAATAAATCTTATTGTTGTAAACAATTTCCCCAACTTACATTAACAAGGCAGAAACCAGCCAAACTGTACCCTCACCAAGACAGTAGAAATATTCTCATGGAGGAAAAAGTATTAAAATCTGATTGTATATACTGGAGGACTTGAAATTCTACTTCAAGGACTTGGACTTGACTTGCAAGATAGGGACTTGTTCTGTTCGTTACTTACCCCAAAAGTGGTATATCGGTAACTAATCTCCGTTGGTTCTGGTTCCCTCCATCAACATAACACTTCAGTTCAGGTAGGTCTGATCAAACCTAGCTTAAGATCTGCAGAAGGACTTCCCAGACAGTTTGCCAAAGTAGCATTGAAGAATGGGTCTTATGCAGACAGAGGACAAATTCCCTAAAGGGCCTGTCAGAATTGGCGCACGGGCACTATGCGATCGTTTGCGGCCTCAAAATATGAAGGTTGTGCGAACACTCTCTTTTGGCGCACAGGCATCTGCACGAGGGACCGCTATTGACCGCATGAAAAGGTGTGAATCGCAGTTGACTTGTCCCTTCGAAGTTTAGCGTGTGCCAATTGTGACAGGCCCTTAATAGAGACAACAATGTATCCCTTACTTTATAACTGTACCTGCAACTTACATCAAACATTCTCCACAGAGCACGTACAAAGGCCTATGGATGGAGTGCGTGATTCAGAGCACGGGGCAGCAGCAGTGCAAAAACTACGACTCCCTCCTGGTTCTGGCTTCGGACCTGCAGGCCGCGCGAGCCTTGACCATCATCAGCGCCATGATCAGCTGCATCGCCCTCCTCATCCTCTTCTGCGGGGCCGACTTCACCACCTGTGTCGAAAACGAAGACGTCAAGCCCAAGATCAGCCTCATGGCCGGGGTGGGTTTGCTGATCGCCGGGCTGCTGGTCATCATCCCCGCCAGCTGGTCCGCGCACACCGTGGTGCGGGATTTCCACAGCCAGGTGCCCGGACAGCAGAGGATGGAGCTGGGGCCGTGTATCTTCATCGGGTGGGGCGCGGGGGTCCTGCTCATGTTGGCAGGAGGGCTGCTCTGTTGTTTTAGCCGACCGAAGAGCTCGGGCGGCTCGGCTAAGTACTACAGCAAATCCAACTCGGGCCCTGCCTCGAAAAATTACGTGTGAGAAAAGTTAGGAGCTTTACAAAAAAACTTGAGTTAAATGACATAAATTTGGAATATTGTTTTTAAGTAGCGTTGACTTACAATGCCACCACAAATTGTTTACTCAAAATTAATAAGTATAGTCAACTCAAACTGACAACTTTGCATATAAAATGAACAAAACATATTCATGCTGACTTTAATTAACAATATTAATGCTACTTTTTTCTCTGACTCTTAAAATGTTGTTGAAAGTATTGTCATTTTTAGTAATCAACAAAAACATTTAGATGATAAAACGAACAGTTAATTAAAGATGCTTTTTTTAATTTTTTTATTGTAGCATCAACTAGTTTAACTAATTTGGAATTTCTTTAGGTTTATTGGTTTTCTGTTTGCCAGGTTTAAGTACTCTTTACTTAGTTCATGGGGGGAAAAATCTGCCATTGACTTGGAATTTGTTTATTTCAATAGCAAATTCTACCTCAAATTTTCTTGCAACCTTGTCATTTCCCCCCAACTAATGGTTGTCATAATATTCTGAATTGAGGTCATTAACTTGTACAGATGGTTGTTTTGTTTCTTTTGGGTACAGTCTATATGTTACTGACAGGTAGCCCACACTGGATAAGTAGAATCATTCTTTGTACATATATAAAACAGGTATTTCACAATGGCTACATTTAAGACATGTTTTAGACTGTCTGGACCACATCGCAATTATTTTGGGTGTGGCCAGGTTTCGAGTAAAGATCATAGTCTGTATAAATGACATCTGGATTCTATTGCAACATCAAGTTCTCAACATAAAAGTCCTAGATATCCAATATGGCCGCTCTTGTAGTTTTTCTTGAGTGAAATTCCTCAAATTTTTTATATTTTTGTAAATACTCAACAATTACTTACATTTTATTGTTTGTTTGGTTAACCCTTTTAGCATTACTGGGATTTAGCTTTGTACTAAATGTGCTTCCTAATAAATCTGTACTTTTCGTTGTATTTTGAACAATACAACGAAAGCGAAGACAAATATTATAGCTATTGTGCCATATATAACATTATCCAGCAGTCTAGATGCGCACAAGTAGTTCATAGTTAGCTTTCTAGCGTTTAATGGTTATTTGTTTAGTTTTCTACTTTGTTTTAATGTCAACCAAAGGCACCTCAGTTGGCCTCAGGGAGTACCGTTACCAGATCTGGAAGGCTATAGGCCTACCTTATAATTTTCTTATATTCTGTATGATCTAAAATACTAGGGATGCACCGATCCGATCCTGGTACCTGATATTGAGCCGATACAGGAGAAAATATGATATTGGGTAACGGCAAAAAAAATATCGGGGAAAATATCTGATACTGAACCGATCTTTGTTTTGGCTTTCACTGCTTTAAAAAGACAGCTTTCACCAATTAAATCTAAGTGAATATGGGCATGCTGTACTGTATGTCATTTTGAAGCTGAGAACCCAGAGAATTCAATCGCTGAGTTAGTTTTAAACTCCGCTAATGTATTGTTGATCGCCGTGAAAAATGCCGTGGCTAGCAACTGTATGCCAAAGCTAGCCGCAGCATGCTAACGCTAACGAGAACTAATCAAGGCTGGATCAAACTAACAAAGAAATACCTAAAGAAGCCTATAATAAAATAAAATTGGCCACTGCTGGAGCGGCCACGTGTTTGTATTTTACTTCATAAAATGTTGTTAAAGAATTACCAACATATTTTCAATGCACAAGTTGTAATGATCGTATCACTTTATGTGAGTTGTTTGTATTGATGCAACCTAAAAGCCTGTCATGTAGCCAAGGATATAAAAAAGTGATCCTTGTTAAGTGTTTTCTATTTGTGTATTAATTGATAGAATTGATAATTGATCTGTAACGTCATAAGAAAAGACAAGACTTTATTGAGAAAAGAGCACCATTCATTTTTTCACTCAGAGAAAGCCACTTTTAAGAAAGTCTCTTGGTATCGGTTAATATTGGCAGATACTGAAATCCCCAGTGTCGGTATCGGAAGCAAAAAAGCTGGATCGGTGCATCTCTGTAAAATACACTTGAAATAGACAAATTGTAAATACTTGGTCAACCTGTGTATAAACTGCTGATAAATGTGAGAAAATGGAGCAGTGAAGAAAACATTCCTAGCGATAATTTCTGCTTCTTGAATTAACTTTATAAAATCGTCCTCGCTAGACATAATAAGGACATTCAAATGGTGATCTACTTAGAGTTACATTGAACAAAGGATATATGAAACATTTTTAAAGAGTGAAAAGAGTTTATTACCACACAAGGCGAATCGGGCAGCCTTCCAGACAGGGTAACGTCAAGGTCCAGTTACAAAAACATAATCACCCATATAAAGCTTTCATTTTGTAACCTGTCTTTATTTTATATGAAATTGTGTAATCAACAAATAAAATTATTTGATCTTACTTTTGCCACGTGTATTCTGTTCACTTTGTTACCGACGGGAATGGAATAAATCACTTAAAGCAGCAGTCACTAACTCTCCAGAAACAAGTTAATATAGCAACTCCAAAACAGAAGCGTGTTTTAAAAAGAAGTTTTATTTCTGACTAAATATATTAAAATGGATTCACATTCAGATTTTGACATATACTTTGGTCCTCAACAGCAACACACAGCATCTCATTGTTTTTTGCGTGATCAGAGGTGGGTAGTCCCATTTACTCAAGTACGTAAATATTTGAGTAAGATTTAGAGGACAAAAACATACTTATAGTGGTTTCATCAGACAGTACTTTTTACCTCTAGCTGAGCAATGTGGCTGAACAGTGCTCTTACTTTTTCCGCTGTGAGTAAATCTGTAAGTGACAAAAGCTTCCTTATGTTCATAGGAAAGATCGCTACTTTTTATCTCTACTTGGGTTAAATTGTTTTCAAGCAACATTTTTCAAACTTGAGTAAATATTCTGGCTCCACCTCTGCATGTACTGTACTATTAACGTTTTACTCTAAACAGGTCGACTTGTTAAAATACAGTTCTAATGCTTGCTCTCCAGCTCCTTCACTCGTTTGGTCAGTGCTTCTACTTCAGCTCTAAGATCCTTCAACTCCTTGTTCAAAGACTGGACATCCTACAGAGAAAAACAAGCAGAGAGAGTGCCAAGGTTAGCAAATGTCAACACTGATTTTATCAAGGGATCATACGAAGATGCAGACATTTACTTTCGTCGCAAAAACCAATAACTGAAATGACAACTTCTTAGTATAACCTATAACCGCCTGGACAAAGTTGAGATTAATTTTAAAGCAGAGGATGTAGGTGCGTTTATTATATTATATTTCATTCCCACTGCTGCCGACAGAGGGCGCTTCAGGCTCACTCCTAAAGTGTCTTTTCCATACATGTGTAATGGAGTGAGT
Source organism: Neogobius melanostomus (assembly GCA_007210695.1). Taxonomy (NCBI): domain Eukaryota; kingdom Metazoa; phylum Chordata; class Actinopteri; order Gobiiformes; family Gobiidae; genus Neogobius; species Neogobius melanostomus. The sequence goes on from VHKM01000386.1 coordinate 3,803,767, forward strand.
GTTTTGGGTTGCTACTTCCACCCGCCACATGGGGTGCTAGATCCCACACTATAAAACCCCTGGCGCATGCTACAGTGACTGTAGATTGGGTGTGTCAAGTCCCGATGGTCCAGTGCTGGAATACCATGGTATCCCTTCTACGGATCTTGGAGTGGTATGTGTCTCAAATTGTAATGTACTGGGTTTGACATGTAGGTATGTAGGTTTTAATGGAAACCCATTTGTAGGTAGTCCTGCCTGAGCCCACTACCAGCACAGATGCCGCCACTGCCTTTTTGTCTTACCTGGTGCAACATTTTGGTTCAGTGAGAGTGGACTGATGTATGTAAAGTGTCAAATGGGCCACAATGAATGAAAAGGAATAACATATTGGGCGTTGGTGTACTGTTTGCAATTTATTTTCTTGAACTGTTACAACATTTTAAAACAAAACAAATAACTTATAGTAAATAAATTAATGTTTTATATTTTGGAACCTGTTGTCCTCTTTCTCAATGCCTTATCTGTGTGTCCTTATGTGGAAATTTACTACTTTTGGGTGTTTCTATCGATAAGAAGCTAATGGTATAGCTCGGTTTACTACACATGCGTCACTTTTTACAAAATATAAAACATTAAATATACAATTTCTCACCCCGCTGCTGTTGGCTTGCCCTGCCCCTGAGCCACTGGTCGTCTTGAGGAGACTCTTGTGGACTTTGAACTCTCTGCTTTTGGTGGTGGCCACAAAGCCGTCCTTCAGAGAGATGAGGATGGGCGGGGCTTCCTTTCCGGCGAACCAATCGTCCGCTTCGACTGACGGCTCCGGGCCAATGGTATCGGGGTACAAATCCTCCTGGAACAAGTCCGACTGCGCAGAGAGACAGGAATACAATGAAAATGGATGTTGCACAGGAAGGGATGCGCGTCATGGATTTAGGACATAGTATCGCCATACAAACGAACAAAAAAATGTGGAATCAGCAGTCAAATATGTAGATACTCAAATTTATTATACTTGCTACTACAATATCAGCACTCTAATGCCCTATATCTCTAATTTCAGTAAAAACAAATTTAGACAGATCTTTACCTTTCGCGGCACAGTCATGATGATGGGCTCACATTTTCGTTCATGAAGTTTGTAGAACCTAAAAAAAATAATAAATAAATAATAAAACAGTTACTTAAATTCGGAAACCAGGAAAACTGTGATGTCCTTTTTTATTTCCTCCAGTAATCTATTTGAGAGTCACAACATTACCTTACAAATCTATTCAATTCTCCTTTTACCACATCGTCTTCCTCTTATCTCTATAGCCGAGGTTAATTTCACTCACTCTTCGTCTGCTTATGCCTCTCCCGGTTTAAATGAAACAACTGTGAGCATATTTACCTGGCGATCTCGCACTTGTTGACCTCCAGGCCTCTCTTGGGCATGTACCCCATCCCCTTCTGACTGTCTTTGCCGCTGTACATGGACAGGTAGTGCACGTACGGCGCCTCGTCTGTCACTTCAAAGTAACGGATGCTGCTGTCACCCTGGGAAAACAAAAATACAAAAAAAAGCAATAAACAATAAGTTAATTGCACAAAGTCACTGCCAGTATAGTATAAATCAAGTGGTAAAAAGAGAAGTGTCTTGCCCATAGACAGAACAAAAGGTAAGTGAAAAGATGAGACTTAAAGACCCATTTAAATTTGAAGTTGTTGATTGAAGTCATCTAAAAGCACATGATTCCTGAATTTATTTTGTAAAATGATGATGTTATCATGGTATTGCATTGACTAATTTGACTAATTTCCCCCCAAAAAATATGGTTTATGAAATAATTTGATGATGTTGTAATCTCACAGAGGGAAACAGACTTTGGAAGGAATCTATAAATGGAAAATCTGAACCTGATCGTCATTTGTTAGGGATTAGATCTCCAAACCTGCCACATTCATTCAACTGGCCAACACTGTGCACAGTTTTTTATGCCACTTTTGGACACCTTCATGAGAAAACAATTTGCTGCTTGTTCATCTTTGCTGACAGAGGAGACATTGGACTTTTTGTCAGTTGTTTCATGTGGATAGACCCAGTAATTTCTGAGATATTAGCCATAAACCCAGTAGGAAAAAGCTATCATAGTCGCCACCAGAGAATTCTTAGCTGTCGACCACCACAATTTAAAACCAGGATCTTGTAATGTCACATGAACGCAACCCATAAATTTAGTTGTGTGTTTGTGAGCTGACAGGTGAAGCGTGGGCGATACCTTTCCACCGAGGTAGACGACGCTTGTGTCTGGATCGTAAAATGGCAGCAGGACCCCACTCCCAGTGTCCAGCTCCTGAAGAGTCAGGGGCTCAGTGAAGTTTTTCTGTAAAAGAAAGATACATACATTGGTTTCATGGGCGGCACGGTAGCGCATCGGTTAGTGCTCGTGCTTCACGGCTAGAAGGTCCTGGGGAGTGTGAGAGTGTGTTTGGGAGTGAGCATGGGGGACGACGGATGGAAATTAGCCCAAGGCTACAAGCTGGTGTGGCGTGTTTACATGCATGAGACCCATGTATGTACATTAACATGCACTGTCCCGACCAAATAAACCAATAAATAAAATACATATCCCATTATTCGTACAATACTGCTCAAAACAATTGCGTCTGTAAAGTTACAACATTTTTCCAGAAGTGTGTAACATTTTCACTCTCAAAGTGTTGTTTTCTGAAATGTTTTGTGTTGTGCCACTTACATAACAAGTTTCAGAAAATGTGCCAAAGCAATCTGACTGTCAAACTGTTCCGTTGTGAAACAGAGAAGAGGAAATACTTGATCAACTCCTGAAAATCGTCAATTGTGGGATTAAAGTGTTTAACCTGCTGGTTTAACCAGATAACAGGTTAAAGATGTATTGTGGAGGTGAGCAATATATCGTTGACAAAATAATATTGACGTTGATGTTTGGAGGATTTGCAAATTTACAGTATCAATTTTATGCAAAATATCAAGAAACCAAACAAAAAAGTAGCAAAAACTTCTGCTAAACAATACAAATGAAATATAGCTGATGTGTAATCTCTCAAAGAAAAGTGTGCATAGTGTTGTCAACTTTTGCACAGTCATCTTTTTGAGTGATCATGCAATCTAAATCGCTTCATTGTCACTATCCCTCTAAGATACTGAGACATTACTTTTTATCAATATCTCCCACCCCTACTATGGACCAGGAAGTGCATGTGTGCTGAAAATAATAAAATAAAAACCCTCTCATTGCTTTTTCTTTTCACATACAGTAAAACACTTCTTAAACAGTTAAATGCCAGGTACAGTGCACTCACAGGGTCCCACAGCGCCACCTGCCTCTCGCTCATGCGACTGAAGCCTGTGCTCAGGATCTTCCCGTCGGACATAAACACGGCTCGGACCGGTCTGGTGCCTTCGTGAGGCTTCTCCTTCTCCTGTGGACGGACAAGAATGAAAGCAGGGTTAAGGATAAGGTGTACTTCTATGACCCTGTCGGGAAATTTGTCTTTCAAGGCCCTGGGGAAACATTTCTGACATTGAATTTGATGTATTTTTAATTGAAAACAGCATATTTTAGTGAAATAAAGCCAGATATCAATATATTGTATCCAAACTAAAAATATAAATACTAATTACGTTTTACAAAAGGGGGTCCCAAGTTGTTGGTTGAGTGATTTTGGGGGTCACAGCCTGAAACGTTTGGGAACCCCTGCTCTAGAACATCATATAGACAAGTTAAGTAGTGTCTTCCACATTGGATAGGCGAATAAACCTTTGGACCAGTGTGTAAATCGTCCAGCCAACTGATCAACTGTCAGTCTCAAATGTTATAAAACATTTGAGACTGACAGTAACTCACCAATATACCCGTAAAATGAATAAATGCATTATTTTGTTAGCACAATAATAGAGGGAGGCTGATGCGCTCACAGCGATGACGGTGCCCTTGCGGGGGTCCAGGATCCTAATGATCTTGTCTTTGCAGGTGGTCAGGATCTGAGAGCCGTCTCGGTTCCACACGGCGCTGTAGATCATGTCTGTGTGAACTGTGTCCATCCGAACCATGGCCTCCCCGCGAGCCACGTTCCACAGAATCAACACGTTATCACAACCTGCCACAGGGGAAGGAAGTGAATATGTAAATGGTCTCTTATACAGCGCTGTTTTACCTTCCATAGGCCCAAAGCGCTTTACAGCAAGGAACCAGTCACCCAGTCACACTCTCATTTACACACAAATGTACGCAGACACTGGAGACAAGGTGGGTGAAGTGTCTTGCCCAAAGACACAACCACAGTGTGCACCTTTAGGAGCTGGGATCTACCAACACTGTAGATATACAGTAGGTAGACTGACATGATGTTGGATCTATTTTCATTCATCAGTCTGCAGTGTTACTCTGGCTCCGCTAGATGGCAGCAAACACAATGTAATAAATGGTCAGGTTGTTGTAGCTTTACAGCACAGATATATTTATAATATATTAGTAATAATATAAATATTATGGATCTCAGAATAACATTTTGCTGCCCTTGCTTCCCGATAATTCAAAGCCTTTACTCTGGGTTGTTACAAATCCTTTTAGTTTACCATAAAGTAAGACAACAGACAGATTCTGTTTCCATGAGCAGTTACCAAATGTAATACCATAACTACACTCTGAGGGAGTGATAGTAGTTCAGATAGTTGAGTCCTATAAATGAGAGGTCGGTGACTCGAATCCCGGCTCCTGCAGGTGCACACTGATGTTGTGTCCTTGGACACTTCACTCACCTTCCCTCCAGTGTGTTCGTACATTGGTGTGTGAATGAGAGTGTGAATGGATGAGTAAAAGCACTTTTAGAACCCAATGTATGAATGTGCTATAAAAATTTTGACCATTTACCATTAATTACTATATAAAATAAATTGTATTACATTGTTATTTCTATCCTCTTTTCACCATGAGTGATGGTCAAAACACATCTAATATTCATTGTAGTGCTATATTCCAGCATGGTGGCCTCTACCTGATGATTTTTCTATATGGCAGTGGTTCCCAAGTGGAGTCCAGAGCCCCCGGTGGGCCTCAGAGGCCCTGCAGGGGGGCCCCATAAGCCTGTCTACAAAACTAGTAGACTGTAAAAGAAAATAAAGGTTTGAATGGAAATGTACTATATATGCGTTTGTTGAGGTTTACTGCTTTAAATCATAGTTATCCACACAGTCACTGTTATTTGTTATTGCATATCTAATTTTAAGCTGTAAACATGACAAATTCTTTAAAATAGAGTTAATAATTATAATCGGGGGCCCTGTGGGATCTTCGGATAAATAGGAGCGACACGGCTATCTGAACTTTAGGTATGGCTGCTATTTGGAAAACCTCCAAGTCACTATCCACTGGTCCCTTGTTTGAGCCGCCTTGTCAGTTTTACAAATATTTATTGTAAGATAAAGCGTACACATTTCGTACACAAGGCTCTGTAATAATTGGAATGATTGGTAAAAGCTGACCACCAAATCAACTTTACAGATTCAAGTCAGCTTTGCTACATCTGCCATAAAATGCAGGGCCGCGTTGAGGCTCGAAACGTCACTCTTTTGGTGTGAAGAATAAAAGCTTGTTTGGAAGATTGACCACCATGTCATTACTGTGCTCTAAAGCAAAGCACCAGCTGTTTGTTCTGAGCTGTATTCTGTGTCGTAGTGGGTGTCTGCTGTCACCTGCGGTCATGAGCACGTTGTGGGCCGTGGGGTGCCAGCTGAGGGTGCCCACTCTTTTGGAGTGACCGTCCAGTTTGACCACAGGCTCCGTGAGGGGCGAGGTCAGGCCGTTGTCAGGGATCTCCCAGACCTATAGAGGCAAACACGAGTGGCATGTTCATGTCGGCTTTGAGGACAAAAGGAAACTAATGCAATTCAGTTAGGACAAGTCTGGTTGATTCAGTGCTGTGAATCCTCAATTGGCCCAACTATTAGGATTAAAGGGAACTCAAGCCGTCAACTCTGAGGTAATGACATAAAAAATTACACGTCCAGGGTCACTTTTTGGACAAAGATTATCAGAAAACTGTGGCCCAACACAAGCCAGTGCTTCATACCAATCATTACAGCAATAATTACTATAGCAATGAGCAAAATATAGTTCCTGTAAAACCCCCCATATTTAAACTAATGAGTTTTTAAATGAAATGACCATGACGCTGCAGTCCTCTGATGCGCTGGCGATGATGTTGTCGTTGTGAGGACAGAACTCGATGTCCAGCACTGGCCCAGTGTGTCCACAGACCGTGGGGTACGACATGTCGATGCGCCCGGTCTGGGAATAGATGTACAGACACAAGATTAGACAAATTAGATTGCTGTAATTACTGCACCTACTACAGCAGCAGAACAGTTCCTCTGGATACTCCAAGGTGGACCACACATCATTCACATAATAATGAATGACTTTGAAAAGCACATTTTGTGTATTCTTTTTTTTTACTATTAAAGTGTCGTGTACATAATATCTACTATTTATACATATTTTAGAAATCATTGAGGAGAAACTCGACATATTCTGTAAAAAGTGTGATAATATTAGTGGAGGGGTCTTTGGAAGGGGATGTGATGGACTCTCTGAAAGGCTGCTCTCTAAAGCAGTGGTTCCCTAACTTTCCTCCTTGAAGCTCCCTGTGTGCGTGTTGGAGTCACACCGAGCTCCAAAAACGCAGCTCCCACAAATGCATCAAAACATAACAATAATAATTGCCAATAAGTATTTAAATACAACAAATCTAAGCTCAAAACCCTCTTATTTAAACATGCCTACTCACTTTGATGTGCTTTCATTATGTCCTATTGTGATTTTCATCATCGTATCTCATGTAACGTGACCTTGGGTGTTTTGGAAGGCGCTGATAAATAAAATATATTATTATTATCACTATTATTATTAGATGTTTTCTGCACCTGGTGGCCTTTCATGTGTGAAGCGCTTTGGGTGTGACTAGTGTCATATATAAAGCGCTATACAAATAAGATTCCCTTCCCCCTTCCCTTTCTCAGTCATATGTAATGTTTTTATGACCATTTACTTTGCTCAAATAATATCTGACCCTCTGTCCAGATAAGGTGGTCCCTGGGTTGGGTCCCTGGTTGCTTCCCTGCTCCAGAGACTAACCCTGAAAAAGTTACTCTTGACCAAGATCTGGATCAAAGGAATCAAGAAACGTGTCATTTAAAGGGACCAAAAGCATCTAAGAAGTATCTCCTACAAGTACAATCTTTACTTCTACTTTAGGTTTTTATCTGACCTTTAATTAACCAGAAAACCTACTTGTATATTATATAACTTTTTAAAGGTAGGGAAAAGCAGAGAACCTGGAGGAAACGCAGACACGCAGAAACAGGGAGAAAAGAAAAACTCTACACAGAAAGGCCTCACGAGGTTTAGAAATGAAGCTGAGAGTTTCTTACCATTATTACTTCTACTTCTTCTATCATTATGACTAATAATAATAAACCTAAGGCTTTAAAGGTGAAAACTTTCAATGTATAATTAATGGTATCCACATAGTTACTTGATATGTGACTATTTCCACCAAACCTCTATGAGCTTCGCGATGATCTCACAGAGGGGAGAAAAGCATCAGCTGATTCAAATCTATGTCTTTAATTTTACTATTGGGCAGAGGCAGATCTGTAATGATTATGGCGAACCACATGGTAATAAATTGTAATTAATTTCATTTTAGTCAGTGGACTCTGATCTTGTATGAGGCCAATAAAAGTAATGACTCGACAGTGTCCTCACATAAAGGTTCATTCATGTGGCAGTGGCATTGAAGCTACAAGGAGAGAGTGCATTTATATGAATGCTTCCATCTCCTCTTGCTACATTGATATATCTAATGCCGATGAACCACTTCCAGACTTTTAGCATCCCCAGATCATACAAATCCATGCAGAGTATCTCCCCTTTGGCTTTCCTCTTAGCCTCCTGTTTCGAGATAGATCTAACCTAACCTATCTCGGTCTGTAAACTCCATCTCCAAAAACCTCTTATTTGAGCTGTTCCTCTGATGCACCTCTATCATATCCATCCTCATCCTCAAAGAAATGAAACACCTTCATTTCTTTGAGCAGCAGATGCTTTGTAGCCTCTTCTACAGTAAGTGTTGGCCCACATCCTGTCTCAGAGCACGACCAAACATGGTAAAAACTCGATAGCAGCGAACGACGTGTGACGCATCAAACTTCCTTTTTCAGCCTCTGGCATCGTTTGCATGTTTGAATGTGGTTAGACAAACGCTTTATATGGTATGTCTATATGCAACTCTAACTTCGTTTAATGTAGGTCACGCTTGAGAGATGTGCGAAAACACTTATATTTTGGGTCCCGTCTTGCAGCAGAGTTCAGAGGTGTCAAACTCAAACTCAGGACCCAAAATCAAGCATGGCTGTAGCAGACAGTAACACAGATGTTTTTGAGATGTTTTATTAAAGAGGGTGTATTATGCTTTTTTCAATCACATAGCACCAGTCTATAGCATACTACAATGATGACGTAACCTTCTGTTGGTCTGTATATGCAGTAAATTAAAATAACTGCCTTGAATAAAATTGCTCTCTCAAAATGGCTGTACTGAACGTCTTGAAATAGGCCTCTGTCTCTTTAAGAAGCTTTCCGACACGCCCCCTTCAGCACACTGCTGTGGCATCTAAACAACACTACTGTGTGGGGAGGGGGCTCTGCTGAGCTGAGGAGCAGTGGTTGGTGGCTTGGCTGGTGACGAAAGGTCCAGAGGCGTCTCCAGGAGGTGGGGGCGTTCCTAGGAGGACTGAGGCATAGCTACACCTAAAATGGCTGCCGTCTAAGTTTTTACTGATTACTCAAAAATATGTGAATGAGCCAAGGCAACACTCCAGGCATGTGTTTAATGAGGGAATGACATAATAACATGATATAAAGCTTGAGAAAGTCGATTTTACATAATACCCCCCTTTAAGAAAAAAAGTTATTTGTATAAAGATAATCAGCATAAATATGTACATTCAGGTTACAGGGCACTTGGATAGGTGACATTCACTCTTGACATAACTGATTTAAGCAGTGAAGGCCCACAAGAATCCACATTATCAGTAACAACTATTCTCCAACTCTTGGGTCAGGAATAGAGCAGGCGGATCCGGCTTCTTTGCGAAAACTGTAGTGCTCACAGAGTCAAGTGATGTCCAAATATGTGTTATCGAGGGCCACATTTTAAAAACATATGAAGTGGAGTGCTGCATACTGTACTGGTGGTAATTTGTGATAATTTGGTCTGCACGTTTTCAGTCACTCAAATTGGTCTCATCTAACATATGTTTTACTGTCATTCCTTCTGCCACAACATATTCATTGAGGTTATGATACCATGATTTGATTTGATATAAACTTGCAGTAAAGGTTCTTCTACATGAGCGCCATCTCAGAGTCATGAGGGCCAATGAAAAATGGCTTAGCTCATAGTTTTATGTTTTTGATGTATTGTTGAACTAGCCCCGTTGGATATTACAGTATTTCTGGTGGTGAGAAAGTGTTACAGTTATGATGTTCGTCCCACAAGCTGGGGCTGTCGACCAGATAAAGGTAATGATGCAAAATGGGGAAGGGGGACTTGTGAAACCTTTCCACAGCTAGTCTGTCGACGGCCTGGCAAAAGCCACAGCCTCACGAAACGTCAGGTCCCCATAAATATACAGCTGAGTAGCCGTGACTGGGACCAAGAAAACTCTGCCTACACAAGTCCATCTTGCTGTGGAGCCACTACGCATTCACAATATATATTTAGTGTATATGTTGAGTGTTGATTTTCCGTACCTTGTTGAGCGGCAGCACTATGAAGGCCCCTCCCCCGCTGGCGTCCACGATCATGGCCACAAACCTAGGGTTGACGGTGCAGAAGTTGCTGTCCCAGGTCATCTGAGAGATCCTGATGTCATCGTAGCACTGGTCGGCCTTCACCGCCTGACCGAAGACGTGCCGAAACTTGCTGCTCCGCACCACCTTTCGAGACATCGTGAACTGGGACAAAACAGAACAGAATCAATGAAGATCTAAATTAAAACATATATATAGCAATAGCGTTTTGTTCTTCATTACTTTACTGGCAATGTCCCTTTGTACAATTTGCTTCTTCTTTTTTTTCAGTAAGAGTTCACAATGTTCAGTTGTACCCCGCCTAAAGCCCATAGTTGCTGGGTGATCCACAGCCAATGAGTCAACGGGAATTATCAAAGGAAGATTTTTAAATGTTTAAAATGTGCAGGTCAACAATGTATCTGCACAAAACACCCTTAAGACCTCAGATGTATGGAGCTCAGTATTGTGTCATCCAAACCAAATTCTAAAACATAAAATGCTGGTTTCGGTCGGTATTAACTTAACTTTTTGAGATTGTTTACGGATTACGATGGTAACGTTTAATTGATATTGTTCACTCCCAAAGTCTTTGGGTTTTCTTGTCAATCTTCACTCTCATGAGCTCTGGGTCAGCATCAATGGCCGCTGGCTGCTCTGCTTTGCGACGGCGACACTGGAGGCCGCCATTGCTGTAGTACTGCCATATAGCCGCTAGTCCCCCATTGGAATGCATTGCACTTTAGACACATTAAAAACAACTTTAATGCCCGGTGCCTAATTTTTGGAACTTTCTACAGCTAGATATTCCTCCTGTGATTACGCTGGGTTAGACACAATCAGAGGCACCGGGCTGGTTATCGTAGGATAAATTTTAGAAATCTCGTACTTAAAGAGGGGGTATTATGCTTTTTTCAATCACATAGCACCAGTCTATAGCATACTACAATGATGACGTAACCTTCTGTTGGTCTGTATATGCAGTAAATTAAAATAACTGCCTTGAATAAAATTGCTCTCTCAAAATGGCTGTACTGAACGTCTTGAAATAGGCCTCTGTCTCTTTAAGAAGCTTTCCGACACGCCCCCTTCAGCACACTGCTGTGGCATCTAAACAACACTACTGTGCGGGGAGGGGGCTCTGCTGAGCTGAGGAGCAGTGGTTGGTGGCTTGGCTGGTGACGAAAGGTCCAGAGGCGTCTCCAGGAGGTGGGGGCGTTCCTAGGAGGACTGAGGCATAGCTACACCTAAAATGGCTGCCGTCTTAAGTTTTTACTGATTACTCAAAAATATGTGAATGAGCCAAGGCAACACTCCAGGCATGTGTTTAATGAGGGAATGACATAATAACATGATATAATGCTTGAAAAAGTCGATTTTACACAATACCCCCCTTTAATGAGGGTCGGACTGTTAGCATTGGAGCTGCGCGAGCTACACGTCACACAAGGGCCGAGTCTACAGTGAAGATCCCGCCCTTTTGCCCTTTTTAGGAACATGCTTCGTCAGAGCTGGGGAGGAGGAGTCTGTAAATCCGCCATGATTTCCCACTGGAACGTGGTCATGGTGGTAAACGGGGAGGAGTGAGGAGGAGTTGTCTACTATTTGTACAGTCTATGGTCAGCATAACCTAAAGGATACTAAAGGCGAAACAGGACCCCCGTGGGTGACTGAGTGCTCCCATAATTACAAGGCGAGGCGCTCTGTCAGCCATTGATGAGCTCGGGGTAGAGCCACTACTCCTCCACATCGAGAGGAGCCAGCTGTGGTGACTCGGGCATCTGTTCTGTGAGAGAAGTCTGGGTGTCTTTGCTCAGACTGCTGCCTTAGCAAACTGGCCCTATTTAAACCAGGGGTGTGCACACTTTATTCATGGAGGGCATAGTGAAGCCACAGATCAGAAAAGCAAGAAAAATTGGTCGCACTTTGGGCACCCCTGACTTAGAACGTAGACTATGGATAAACACCTTCTAAAATATTTCACACACACCTCCTCAAGCCACACTGCGAAACATTCCAGGTTATGTTGAAATGAATAAGCACTAATGTTCAGCAAGACATTACAGATGTTTGGCCACACGTAGTCGAAAGAAATCTGCTACATCTCCATGGAGACGAGTTAGTGATGTCCCGCTCCCTGCAAAGTTACGAGTCAGGTCTGAGAAGAGGTGAACCCACTCATAGTAAAAAGGCACCTATATTAATTTTTAAAGATTTTTTCATCAATAAACACCCGCAATGCCTGTAATGTTCTTCTACTTATTGGTAGAAATGTTACAGAGTACGGCTATGAAAAGACATGATGAAATCTTCCTACTGAGGGATACTAAATGTAAATATAAATTGGGTAACAAAGCCCCACACAGAAAGACACCAAAGTGAAAAGCTGAAGAGGAACTATCAGCTTTCACAACTGCTTCCTGTGTCTGCCTGCGAGTGGCAAAGACTCTTCAAACTCCTAACTTTACTACACACTGTCCTCCCTTACTAACATCGCCAAACAGCATTTAGCCTGGACCCTTCCAACCTTTACATTCCCATCAGTTGAACACATGCGACACACCTATGCGACAGTTAGACCACTTCCTTGATTGCGTGGATCGAAACCACAGCCTTTCCTCTCTCGCCTTATAAGTCACTCGCGCAACAAGCACGTCTGAATTTTCTCACACCTAGACACAAAAAAAACAGAAAAAAAAAAACCCCAGCAATATCTTGATGAGAAATCTCCTCTCCTTACCTCCATCTGTAGCGGTAGCATCGATATAGCTTCCTTCGAATAACCTGTTAGTTTTGCAGCCACATCACAAGATCCTTCTCCCCTTCTCTGTTTGGGCCCTAACCTAATAATCCAGTACAAGAATGGCTTCTAATTGTATCAGCAGACCATGATGCAGGTCAATGAGCGAGGCCTGCTCCCGCCTAACCCGCTCAAAGTGGTGGAAAGATCGGAGTAAGCAATTTATTATGTAGGAAACCGTTGATATGGCGTATAAAGAATGGGGGACCGAATGCCAAAGGGCTTAGCGAAGTTTACGTTGAGGAAGTGTGAGGGCAACAGCTTTAACATTGGTATATTTTAACGGATTTTAGAGGAACTGGCTTGAGACGTGATTTTGACTTTGGTTAACTTTTGAACAATACTGTAGCAACATCTGTGCAAGTGCTTGATTGAGTGTAATAAGCAGACTTTTCTAGTCTTGCTTGAATATATTATTTGAATGATGACTTTACAGGGTACTTTTAACATGAGAAACATTATTATACAGTAACATTACTCTTACTTGAGTTGAGTTGCAATCATTAGGCCGACAAACACTTTGTAAGGCTCAGGTAACTTGTCATTTATTAGTATTTTGAAATAATGTATTTTTCCTTTGCTAGAATACAATGATGGAACAGATTAAGTGAGTTTCAAGGCTATTCCATTTTAAATTAGTACATTTTGCCATTGAATTTCCTATCTAGATACAACATTCATTGCTATCAAAACTGCAAATTCAATGACCATTTTAATGGGCTTTTACTATACAAAACCTTTTACTTTTAAGTATTACAAACATCTACAATGCATGCGTATCTTGTATTAGTTTCACAGTTCATATTAGCATTAGTGTGTTTCCAAATGTCTGTGCCTCTGGAAGTATTTCTGATTCACCGCCAATAGCACATGTGTAACTAAGGAAGCTGCGGGTCACAATGTCACTTGCTTGCGTTTCTGTCTAAGCAATTCATCCCATACTAGAACAAGCTTCTGTACTGAAACACGCTGAACTTAAGGGATCCCATTTGTGCTAAACTGAAGTACTTCAATGATGCAAAGTCCTTAGTAACCAATTTCAAGACAGAGAGAGAAAGAGATGTGGAAAGTAGCTCAAGTTGAGGAAGTTGCAGAGTTGTAGTGCTTGTCACTTCCGAGTATTGCAAAGCTACACTGTGTTAAAACATTTGAAAAATTGCAGAAACCCCGATGAAAGGTCAATGCAAATAATCATTTCTAAGTTGCTTATGCTTTTGTTGCAACCTATTCAATTTTAACATTCCACATATTGATCAGTCGCAGTTTACTTCATACCTATAAACCTTTGAATAAGTGACAAGTGACAGCCCTTAATAAATAAATGACGAAATTCACTTAAAAAAACAATGTAGTGCAAACGACTTCGGACACATTTGGATCTTACCTGGTTGTGATGACGGGCAGATGAGGCTGAGGAGTCTGCAAAGCCGCACCTTGTCAAGAGAATGGGCGCCCAAAGCAGATGATGGTGTTTAAAGTGCAGTATGGAGGAAGTGAGAGCCGTGCCCGAGGTGGAAGTAGGAGGCGGCTGTTTCTGGGTCAAACGCAAACGAGAGAAGAAGCAAAGTTAGTGATGCAAGGCAAAGCGTGGAGGAATTACTGCATTTCATTATGTGCAAAAATAATAAAGTGACGGATGAAAATGAGGCTGCGGCAACAGGTGCTCTGATCACCACCTGTATACTAAATCAATTTATACGCATTAGACAAAGTGGATGAACAGACTTGCCAGAGGATACAAAACCTGTGTTGTGGCCTGGAGAAGTGTCTATCCCGTCACTGTGAGGAGGGTGGAGAATAGTCAATCTCCTTCACCACTGCAGGAGAAATGCAGAAATCATTAATCATCATTAGGCCAAGCAGAATGAGCTTCATTCAAGGACCATCTTTGTCTAACACATCACCAGCTACACGGCCCACTGCAAACACGATTCCTTATTTTACTTCCAATTTGAAAAAAAAAAAAAGATTAGGAGGTGGGAGCGGCCAAAAATATTTACTCATGTAAGAGTAATGTGACTTCGAAATTATTTTACTCAAGTAGAAGTAAAAAGTCGTAGTGAAGTAAAATAAAAAAAAGCACTTTGTTGTGAAAATATTTATGTCTTAGCGTAGATGTAATCCAAAAAAGTATTAAATAATGTAAAAAACAAAAAAATAAATGCTATAAAAAAAACATGCCGAAATGGATTAAACAAGACATTCTTAAAATTGAAAACCTGTGACATGTAAAAGCTTCTAATTATTAATGCTGCTAATCAATAATTGTATTTTGAATATGGGGTAGGCACTTATAAGCTTTCTTGCTTTGGCCTACTCCTTTTGAGTTATTATTTATTTTTATTGGTTTTGTGTGATAATGTAAATGTAATGATGTAATATAATGTATACATATGTAATATATTGTAAATAGCTCAAATAAATCAAATGAATCAAACAAACATTGATTGAAGTTTCAGTTAATAAAACGTTGGACCATTTGCATGTTATATAGAACTTTTGTCACTTAAGTTACAGATTTACAGAGAAAAGAGTAACCAAATGTTTTAGTTGAGTAATAGTCCTGCGATTTCAAGATAAAGTAGAGGTAAAAAGTACTGTGTGATAAACCTACTGTAAGGAGTACAGTTACTTCTAAAAGTGAATTGTTACCGAGTAGCCTAGTACCACCTCTGCTATACAATGAGCAGAAGCTGAAAAGGTTTCCTATCCAATGATCATTTCTAATTCAAGCTTTCAAAATAAATGATACAAATAAACAAATCCTTTCTCCCACCGTGACTGACATATTTGTGAACGTATTATGTAAAAAACAAAACAAAAACACAGCGTTTTAAAAATATAGACTTCGTTTATTGCACAATCGTTGCTGGAGGAGGGTGAGAGCCTGTCTGTTACAGGGGGCTGCCATCTCAGACAAGGGACAACATTAAATTTATGTTTCAAATTCATCACAGTGGCTGATTTCACCACTTCTTTTTGCACCGATTCACATGGACGTCCACCAGAGGGAGCCACAGTCTATTGAAAAGTGTTACAGTAACAGACAGACCCTGCATGAGCTCATTTCTTTGTCCAATAGAAAGGTAACATTTACATTGAGTGGTGTCAGTAGTCTTCACAACACGTATAGTTTTCAACAGGCTGTCCGGCGCCCGTCATACAATATAAAATGTTCCTTTGTTAGTTTCCTTACATTACATTATAATAGTTTAAGTTAACATACACACAAAAAGGACAAATACCGGATTTGAAACTGGATTCTGCCCCCAACATGGTCCAAGACTCCTTTGATTTGTCAATAATAATATTAAAATAAATCTTCCCAATTTTGCTTGTTGGATCCTCTGTCTTGTGAAACTCATATGCTGAACAAAAAAACGTTAGTATATTTAGCAATTAATCAATTTGAGTGCTATTTACAGTAGTGGAGCTGATAAAAAAGTTTGGGTGAGAGGCGAAATGCCCTCACTACAAAAAAACAAAACTCAGCCCAGTACAGATGATAACTTTGAAACCTTTTTCTTTGGTTGTTTACAGTATTTAATTAATATGCGGCTGCTTCTTTTACGCCCCAAATGATGACTACATGGCTAATTCCATGATGCAATTGTTCTGTCTCTAAGATCAGGGTATTTAGACTAGGAAAAAACAAATCTAGTTTAATAAGACTTCATTTGTAAATCTTTGCACAGCGTTGATATAAAACTTAATCCAAATGTGGCACAACCCTGTATAAAGATTACAAATTATATACAAAAACATGGCCACTATTTTCTTGGTAATAATTTGGAAACAGGGCAGCAAAGTGCATTATCCCATGCTAGTAACCATGTTTTTTTCATTTTATTTAAATCTATTATGATACTGTGCTGAAAAGTATTACCCATTAAAACAATGTAAAACTTTCTTTTTAATAGTCAAAAGTCCCAAAAAATTGCATCCATAAAGAATTGCACATGAATTACGGCTATCAGTTGCATAAACTAAAACATTTTATCAAATAACTTACGTTTTTTTTTTAAATTTAGACATCACTTCATTTGGCAAATTAGTGAACAGTCAAGAGTTAATCGACTAAACTTAATCGGGGAATCAGACAAGGTGATCCACTATCCCCAACCCTTTTCGAAATCTCAATCTGACATCAATGAATGAGTATTGGCGGCCATGTTGGTAAGGGCAGAAATCCCGCTTGTTCGACTGTTATTGAGCTACTGTGATGGCTCCCTGAGAAGTGGGAGACCCAGTATGTGTTTTAGCCAGCCCTCAGAACATTACAATAGCTGCTGCTGCTGTTTTTGTTGGACCATAAAACGTAAACTTATCTCAAAAGTCGGTATAATAATAACCATATAACAATGCATAGATAGACTGGGAGGTATTAACATGCCTGTCCAAGAGCCAATCACTATAGTGTCTCCTCGGTACGTTGTCTACATTGATCTAAAACCACTCCAGTATATAGAGTTACAAAAGTTCAGACTCGACTTTAAATATGTTTTCGATCTCTGTACATAAGGACTTTGAAGATGAAATAGAAGCATGGTTAAGTCACAGCAAGAAGAATCTCGTTTCGTTCTTACAAAGCCTTTCATTGAGTATGTAAGATGAATTAGATTTCTCTGCTAAAGGCATTAAATGTTAGTAAGTAGCCTATCTCGCCTTTTAAAGAACTGTTTCACTTATACATATAGCAATCCAGTGGAAATTCAGATTTCTTTAAGGCCCTACACCTGATTTTTGCTAGTTGTGGAATTCAACATTTGTCCATCAGTATATTGCAAACGCAGACATTTGTGAAAAACGACCTTTGTGCACTGTGCATCTACAGTAATTACAAAGCCTTTTTAAAGGCTGTGAACTAGCAGCTAGTTATTGTTGTTTACATTACTGTGGCAGTATTGCTCCCTGAAAGTTGTGAAAAATGCCTAAACTCATCCCTGTGAAGTTAGTTAGTAAAGTTACAACTTGTACCACAACTTGCAATGTAAAATGTATGTGCTCCCTTTTTCATTGTTTGTATATATTAAAAAAAGAGGTACAAGGCCTTTAAGAAGTCAAATTGTTTCAGCCACTGATGTCTAAACTCCACAACTAAAATTAAATTGTTGAATAGTGGTTTAAAAAAGTCATAATTTTTGCAATTTTAAGAACTAATTTTGTTTTGAATGCACTTGGCAAGTTAATTTAGACGATGCCAAAATTACACACAAAAAGGCGAGCTCAATTTCTCAACCTTCTTGCTGTGAGATGAGCAATATTAAGTTAGTTACATTAATTAATCAATAAGGTATGGCCAAGTTTTGTATCTTGCTTCTATGTTGGTTTCTGTCAAAATGAAACAAAAAGTAAGCTCTTTAAGCATTTGTGTGAGGACGCCAAACAAACTGAACTATAGTTGAATTCTTTGCAAACTGATTTTTCTTACCCCCATCTCTCTGAAGAGCTGTCATACTCTTTGAGCCAGCTCCCAGCCTGGTCAAATTCATGTGGTTGTTCTAAGAATTATGCTTTCAATGCCTTGCCCTAACGCAGAACATTATAATGGCATCGATATTTGCATTGGCAAATCTTATCTGGGATCGGCGAGGTCAACTCCCCTGTTAGGTCATATGTGCAGCATTGGGATGTGAAAGCAAACTCGCCACCCCCTGTTTTTACGTTGAATTTAAATTGATATTGTACAAGTTAGATGCCTTTCGCTGTGTTATAGGTCAGATATACATACGGGGGGATTAACAGACTGATCAATAGAGCTTTAAACTAGAAAACAGCAACAAAACCTCTCCATAGTCCATAATAGATCATACCAGAAGCTTGTGTTTGTTTGAAATTAAGTTAGCAAACCTTGATTTTCTCTACTAATTCTAACATACTCCCATGCATTTTCATTCAGATGCCATGACATAATTTTTTTTTTTAAATAGAATTTCCTTTGTAACCCTTGTTAAAACTAGCATACTAGCACGTAGCATTTTGACACTAAGAAAAGAGGGCTGTGTGCACAACGTGGGAAACCTGCCTGCACCTCTGAGTGTTGGTTAGCACAGGAAGCGAACTCAAGACAACAGGACATCAGCGGGTGTCAAGCGCGAGCATTGGCAACGAAATGAAACAAATGTGAGAAACAAAGTCATTTTAAAGCCATTACAAAAAAACAAAAACAAAAAACACCCAAGCGTTGTTCCCTTAAACAATTAGCTAAAAACTAAATAAATAGAACGCATTAGCAATAACACACAGCGGTTAGCAAATAGCTAAGGGGTCCATTCCTGTGCACATTGAAAACATAATGAGCCAATAGTGCAAGTCAAACCAAATAAAATGACAAAATTGAGAAATAAATAGTAACATCACACTTTAAACTTAAATCCACATTTTCGTAAACATTTCGGAAATTGGCAAAAACTAGAATTACATTAAAAATAAACTGTTAGCAAGACAAAAAAAAGTGCCTTTCTTATGGATAAAGTTTTTTTTTTTTTTTTTTTACAGAAAGCAGTAGTAATCGCAGTAGTGGTAGCCTTATTTATAATGTAATAAATAATCACACCTTTTTACTTCTACATCTACATTTTAGTTTCCCATCAATCTAGTGTCCGACGTTTCTATTAACAATTATCCTGTTTTTCTTTTTTTTAAATACCACCCTGGATGTATCTTAGCGGGAACAATATTGCGCGGGGCCTATAAGGCGGTTTGTGCCGAAGAAAAACATGTGCCAAAATGAAAAGTTAATCCAGGATAATCTCAACGACGCGAAACATTTCCGCGATCTTTAACCCAGATTAGGAGGCAGGGCTTTCACAATACGGCTTTATCTGCCTAATGCAAAAAGCCCTATCACTGGAAATAAATACGTAAGTTGAATAATGCAATAAGTTGAACGATTGGAGCGCTTTCTTTTTGCCACATTTGGTCGAGTAAAATGCCATGTTCGAATGCAATGATATATTAAAGTGGACACATCGTACATTTTAAAATAATGTTTAAGTGGGGAAAAGAGTGAAAGACTTGGCTGGTCAGGATTTTAAATTAGCCTGGTGTTCCCTCTGCAGGTAGATGTGGGAATGACACATGATAGAATAGCACCAAAGTGAAGAGAATTGCTCTACAAATAAACTTGCATGATATGTCCCCTTTAAGACTCAGTAGATAACTTAATATTTTTTTCATTAGTTTGAAAAGTCTGTGAAGTTTAAGAATGGCCTTATTTTAAGTGGACATATGCTGCATATGGGGCTTAAAAATAGACTTTAAAACATCATTTTGTGTGATGCCGCATTGACATTTTATAATTTGAAATTATGTCCCTGTAAGAATTAAATAGCAACAATAAAGTACAGGTGCAAGAGCTGGTAACGACTTTATCCTCCTGCTGCCAGCTGTAGGAACAAAAAAACGTAACCTTTAGTTTCGATTCACGGTGTGGTTTACAGCTTCAGCCATAGACATAATAATAATAATAGACTCCGTCTCCTCACTCCTCCCTGTTTGCCATAATAACTACATTAGAGTGGGAAATCATGGCAGATTTACAGACTTTTCCTACCCTGCTGTGACGGAGCACGTTCCTAAAAAGGGCATAAGGGCGGGATCTTCACTGTAGACTCGTGTAGTTTGGTCGTAGCCCCGCCTCCGCCATTAACGCTAATGTTAACGGCCTGTCAATACTAATCCTCATTACTGCAATTAACCCAGCGTTATCACAGGAGGAATATCTAGCTGTAGAAAGTTCCCAAAATTTTGAAACAAGGCTTTACAGTTGCTTAAAACGTGTAGAAAGTGCAATGCTAACTAATGGAAAACTAGCCTGTTTTGCCGCCCACATATGGAGGTACTGCAGCAATGGCGGACAATGTTGGCACCTAGCGTTGCGGTCATAAAGCAGTGCAACCAGCGGCCATTGGCTTCAGCACAGGCACAGAACTGATATAATGTTGGATTATGGGCTTTAATACTGACGAAATAGCATCCAGTAAGTACAGACAAAGTTCCAGGATTACTGGCAAACTTGCCAGCCCCTGTTTTTATGTTGAATTTAAATTAATATTATACAAGTTAGATGCCTTTCACTGTGTTATAGGTCGGATATAAAGGGGGGATTAACAGACTGACCAATAGAGCTTTAAACTAGAAAACTGTTAATTCTAACGTACTCCCATGCATTTTCATTCAGATGCCATGACATTATTTTATTTTCTCGATTTTCCTTTGTAACCCTTGTTATAACTACCAGACTAGCGTGCAGCATTTTCACACTAATAAAAGAGGGTGTAAGCACAATGTGTGAAACCGGTCTTCACCTCTGAGTGTTGGTTAGCACAGGAAGCCAGACACCAGGTCACCAGGGGCTTAAACATCGACTTTAAAACATTATTTTTGGTGCCTCAACATTGATATTTTCCATTTTATAATCTGAAAATGTGTCTGTGTAAGAAATAATTGGCAACAGTAAAATGCATACTTACAAAACATTGTCAAACCTGCTCTAAAATCATCTGAGTTAAACAATGAGACCTCCAGTCTCTGTGGGAGGAGCCGGCGCTAAAGAAGGCTACATGTATCTTGGGTCAGCCTCTCTGTCCTCTGAGTTTTCGCTCATGCCTTCTGGACGTCATTTTTATGTACCTTTTCAGAAAACTAATCTTTTCTCCAACTCTTTCGTCCCCTCTGTTACTGAACTGTTGATTCTGAAGGGAGTGTGTTTATCAAATAACATAGACCTTTTGAAATGTTCCCTATTGTTATTGTTATTGTTATGGACTATTGTTTTCTTGAGCACCTACTCTTGTCTGAACTGTTGGGAGTGACACACAGTGAGTGAATGTTGCAATGTTCTGTTCTGAGGTTTGCTACAAATTAATTGCCCTTTGGGACCAATAAAGTTTTCTGAATCTGACTTTGACTGGGGCTCCTCCTGTTGGCAGCTGTAGGAATAACTAAGGAAAAAAACCTAACCTAACGCCGATTCACGGCGTGGTTTACATTGACTTTGGCTTTAATATCAATCAATCAATCAATCAATGGTTTTGTATAGCCCAATATCACAACAAGAGTTGCCTCATAGGGCTGCACCAAACATTAAGGCAATAGTACAATAATATTGATGCAATTGTATCCAGTAAGTGCAGAACAAAGTCAGAGGATCACTTTAAACTGTGTGAATGTAGTGAAATACTACCCCAGGTCTGTCTTTGATGAGAGAACAACGTTATAACATGTTTTAAAGCTAAAAAAAGTTGATTTTGCACGATATGTCCACTTTAATACACAGTTTGAAGTCTGTGAAGTATAAGAATGGCCTTTTTTTAAAGTAAAATATCAGTGCATTTTATAACACATATAAAGTTATGTTTTCTTTAGGTGCATATTCATAGGCTTCCCTTATGTCACTGACCGCCATCTTGAGGTCCTCAGAGGTCATGTGACTGAAACCCATAAGGTACAGTACTATGCATAACAATAGTTTATGATCTTAACACAAAAGTGCATTTCCCTTTCAAATAAACAATTTCGTTTTGGCAGCAAGTGGACTAACAACATAATATGGCGTAGAGCAGGGGTTCTCAAACTGTGGTGTACGTTTAGTTCGTAATGCCTTTAAGTAGTAAGTGCTTCTTCTGGTTTACACATGGTTTGCATCCAGGTAAGAAACGATTTAGTCCAACTTAGGTCTATATTAGGCCTTTGTTAGACCCGGTTTAGTCCTGATCTGATTCTCGTGGTACTTGAAAGGTAAAACATTTATGAGATGGTAACTGGCGTGAAAAGTTTGAGAACTACACTGGCACCGACGAATGCTCTTGCAGAGAGTTGGCCAGCTCTACGGTAAATCTGGTGCCGTTGTTGCAGTCCCGGGTCGTCCAAAGACCGCTGTGCTGTGAGTGTTGTTTCGAGATAAAACGTTTAAAATGGCACATTCACCATGGAGCAGGTTCTCTCTATTGTGTATGCTGATGAGACGGTTTGCCATTTCCCCCCCCAAAAAAAACAATAACAATTGAGCAAAACAGTAGCAGCGGTCCGACCGAGATACAACTCAAAAAACAGACAGGAATGAACCCTATAGCCTCCCTGTCCTTACACACAATTCATTTAGAGGCAATGGCAGAAAACAATCAGTGCATCATGACTAGGGCTGAGCACGGTTCAAATTTACGATACCAATACTTTTTTGATACTTGATAAATATTCAAGATTTTTCCTCATATTGTGCAGCCCTACTTCAATAAAGGACCATTTCTTTGTAAAACCGCTTTTACCATTAATTGGCGTTTCATGACAAGACCAGTTTTTGTTACTAATAGGTTTTACATTACCGGTATCATTTTTTTTAAACGTACTCAGCCCTAGTTTTCTCTCCTCGGTGTTGGCGCGTTAAAATGAAACCATGTCTAAAGTTATTGAGAGATATGAATGTGCTGCATAGGTAACTACAGGGACAACAGAGCAGCTGAACGAATGATATCTGTAAAAAGGTTATAGTCGGACAGATACAAACTTTATATTAGACAGGGGTTGGGCTTTTCGCGGTGGCGATGTTGTGAACAAGTTGAAACGGAGCACTTGCCCTGTAGGCTACAATGGAAATATGTGATATTCGCTGCACAAATGATTGAAGACCTATATTAAAATATCAAAAAGACCCATAAAGACCCCATAAACTGTCCAAATTTAGTTAGTCGGTGTCTTGTTTTAGACTCTAGAAATTATAAACATAACTTCACAACGATAAATAGGCTCTGTGCACTGGTATATTTTTGGCTAACTTCCTGTTGGCTAACGGCTACTTCCTGCCCACATTTTAACAAACAAATTTAAAAAAAACAGACGAGAACTTCAAGTATTTACATCCAGGGCGAATTATTTCAACACGTTGTAAGTAGATGTTTTTTTTGCTGCATGTTTTCCACCACAAACTCTTTCAACAAGACGCGGCTAACTCTCCATAGGGATAAACAAGGACAGGAAACAGTCGTTACCCGAGGAAGTTAGCGTCACGTTGCTATGTAGCATTCTGTGCACTGAGCCTTTATAGCTACACTTAGCTAAAGCCACACTACGCAACATTCAAGGTTATCTGTTGCTACGTCACAAGAGGAATTAACAACTCAAATCGTACATAGCAAATAAAAACGTGCTACTAATCCTCAACCGGACACCGACAATGCGTTTGTTGCAATGGGTTTGCATAATAAAGTAATTTTCACCGATAAAAACACCCGTGATAAAGTAAATGCTGTTCTTTATTCTTTTTATCGGGTGAAATGTTACGCAGTCTGGCTTTGAGGCTAAATTATAGTTTAATTTATACAGTGTAACGTGTTTTCCATTGGTTTAAAACAGGGGTCTATGCTACCCTCAGGTCCGTAGTCAAAGGACGGTCTGATCCTCCAACGCATACTGCCACCGCGTCACTGGGCAAGGCACTTCACACCCACCGCCTTGGACGACAACACCAACCCGTCGCGAAAAGCCCGACCCTCCTCTGTTTAAGACACGAGAGCGCGCAGCCGTCTGCACAGGCCCTGTCCAAACTAACGCGCATGCCTTCTCTGGCGTCCTTGTTTTGTTAATCCACATGCAAATATTGTAGGTTTTTCTAGCCACGGCTCGTTGGTCCAGAGCCAGGGGAAGAAAGAGCAGCGAAAACCCAATCCCTCCGTGCACAATGCTGCTTTCTCGGACGTCTGATTCAGAGCCACGATACAAAGAAAGGCATTTAGGGTTTAATTTATCCACCTACTGCGAAATATGCCCCCAGTTTGAACCAAAACACGCTCAATTATTTCCGCTGCTGCATCAAAGGGGTCGGCTCACAATGGGATCAAAAGCTGTAGACAGAAATGGATTTTCCTGTTTTCTATGACACAATTTCAATGTCGAGGAAAAAACAAATCTGTAAAACAATAGTATATGTTTTTGATGGAGGCCCCGCAAAAAATATTTATTTAGGCGTTTTTAAGCGAATTCAATTTGAGTCCAAAGTTTGTGAAAATTGGTCCATGGCACGCTTTGACAAACTCTCGTATTGTTTCTCATGAGCCCTTAGATATTTTGCAGTTTTTGTCTCGCTCATTCACACAGCCATCGTACAATATGGCAAATGTATTATTATAGCCCGTTCATACATGTTTTTGTCCAACTTAGCATCGCTTTTTCTTTTATAATTTTAGTCTATACTACATTAAAGGTTGTTTATGAGGCTAGAACCATGATTAAAATGCCCAGATACTTAGTCATGTCATGTTTAAATAAAAGTGAAAAGAAGAGACTAAAATCATCCAAACTTCCAACGACAGTTTGAAAGAGCCACCTATCATTAAAATCCACCCCTAAGGAACCCAAAAGGTCTGTGTTTTATTCATGTGTGAGGAGCTCCACGAAGCAGAGAACCTTGATTAAATATGATTATACTAAATAATATAAGATTCAGTCGACTAAATGTAAATTAAAATTGAATTATATTTTTGTCAAAAGACTAAGACTAAAAATCAATCAAAATATGTTGTCAAAATTAGCACAGTGTGTTTCAGAGTTTTTAGTATAAACTGGTTTGGACCACTGTAGGAGTGACTGACAGGTGGCGCTGTGGGGCTACGCTCAAGCTACAGCTGAAACGGAAACCACTTCCCGTTTACTTTTTATATTATTTTCCTTTCTCTCCTGCACTGTACTACAGTTTAGCAAGTATGCAGTGTAATGGATACGCCTACTGTTAGATGTTTTATAAAAAAATGCTAATAAGCTAGCTTTGTTGAGCTTAAAGCAGTACTAAGTAACTTGTTTACCTTTATAAATCCTTTTCGTAGTCCCTCTGGGGGTAATACAAGTGTTAATGGGATGATTGGGGGGTCTTTCATCTCCCCCTGGTGTCTCTGGCCAGAAAACCACAATTGCAACTTGACTGCACCGGGTCGGAGGCCCCAATACACACTAATGCAATCACGAAGAAGAAGCTAACAGGCTAACGGGCAAAGCTAACTGTGGGCTAGCGCCACTTTAGCAGTATTTACAGCCAAGTTTGAGTGAAAAAAAATCATCTCCATTGTGTAATTGGATGTACAATATCCCTCCTCTCTCTTTGTCTTTTCTCTCAGCGTAGTATTTACTCTCACGGACAATTAATGAGTAAAAAAAACACAAAATGCTACAACACCTGCAGTGGCGCTTATGGCCTCTAGGGGCATGAGTTACTTAGTACTGCTTTCAAGTGCATGACAGGTTTTAATGCTTTTGAAACTATGACTTATTTAGAAGGATAACATCTGTTGCAAGTTCATCAGTTGCAGACGTGTCATATTATTTCAGTGAAGCAGTAAAAGTTCCATAGAGGTTTGACTGATTTTGGTCGGCACGGCAACGGTATAAAATTTGACGCAGATCACCAAAACACGTCAGTGCTTGGTGAAATATGACCAATTCATATTTTTTTCTGCTTCCTCTCTTGTCATATTTGCTCAAGTGTGCATTCTCCCTCCGTCAATAAAACACCTTCACTCAGTAAATGCCATGTGTAGCTTTTCCTTCATCGAATACAGTTGAGTTTCTCTTGTGACGTGGCAACCATGAACCTGGAACGATGCGCAGTGTGGCTTTAAAGCAATTTAGACACTACTTTATTGCAGTGCAGTGTTGAATGAGACGTGCCGCGACAGCTTCCTGCGCTTGTTCTCGCCAGCAGCTCCGGCAGAGTGACAAGAGTGACGGCTCCCGCACAAGTCGACGGACAGGGCTTCTAACATCACCCGACTGCTGCGAAGACGGCTACAGGAAGCAGTCAAAACGTCACGTCGAGTTAGTCAAACTCGCGTTAGCTTTCATTGGAGAGCTACTGTTGGAAACTCGGCAGACTCAAAGAATGAGAATTGTGTCACCCGTTGGGGGCGGGGTTTAGCAGCAGGTCAAATATCGGTCACGTGAATCCGGCTTCTAATAGACCCTTTAATTGTTTGTAAACATTCCGGGCTTAGCTGGAGGCGGGAAGCTCGATTTCTATCTATTTCCATTGTAGCTGTTGTCATAGTAACGATAAACAAATGTCTAACTGTTTTTGGAAATATCAGATAAAAAATTATTGCATCGTCTCTAATGTCATTCCTCTTGTTCTTGCACCTTAAGCCACAACAGGACCACATGTTTCAGTTGTAGTTTTACACTTAAAATCGCTAGTTTTAGTTAAATCTTATTTCTCTTGATCACTTCCTGCCTCCAGCTGATGTCACTGATGATGTCAGCAGTTAAAGGGTCTATAGTATTGGCTTCGGTAAATTAAACTTCTACATACATCATATCCAAAATGAATTACAGTAAATCTATTTAACCATCTGTAACTAGCTTCAAGAAACTCTCAACGGCACTATGTTCATGTAGTACCATTAGGGCTGCTAAATATATCGCAAAATTACTGTTATCTATAATTTATATCAAGCCAAAGTATATTGCAAAATCAGTGTGGCTGAGATTCACACATTTTTTGCTAATACAAATTCAGTTTCAGTCATAATTTGCCTAATTTGAGTCTTGTTTTGACACAAAATGAAATTTAATGGGACGTACTGTATTGCGATATCGCAATTTTTCTCATATCGTGCAGTCGTAGATCTATAACGCAATGTTTTGGGGGGATGCAAATCTGCTCAGTGCATTACTGGACCAGCTAGAGCAACCATTCCCAAAGTCCGGAACATCGCGGGCCCCTTGTCGAGCCGAATTCTCTCGGGGCCCCCCAATAGAAAATAATTTATCCTATTCATTGGAATTTTCTTATTGTTTTACAGCTAAAATTACATAAAAAGCAACATCTGGCAAAGAGTGGAGTTTAAAACTGGTTTTAAGTAATACATTTTAGCGAATAAATGTATTTTTCCTTTCAAAATATTTTTTCATTGTACTTGTTTTCTAGACGAGCTTTTTGGGCCCCCCCATAGTGTGTCCAAGGCCCTCCAGGGGCCCCGGACCCCACTTTGGGAACCACTGGGCTAGAGTGAACCATTTTGGACCCTGTAATAGACCCTTTAATTGTTTGTAAACATTCCGGGCTTAGCTGGAGGCGGGAAGCTCGATGCCTATCTATTTCCATTGTAGCTGTTGTCATAGCAACGATAAACAAATGGCTAACTGCTTTGGGAAATATCAGATAAACCTTATTTTATCGTCTCAAATGTCATTCCTCTTGTTCTGGCACCTTAAGCCACAACAGGACCACATTTTTCAGTTGTAGTTTTACACTTAAAATCACTTCCTGCCTCCAGCTGATGTCACGGATGATGTCGGCAGTTAAAGGGTCTATAAAAACATAAATAATAACAAGCAGTTTTTCATTCAATAATAGTTGTCTAATCAGTCCAAATAAAGTGCGTATGACAGTTTTTCGGATTACTGCTTAGCCTGGTGGCTTTCCTGTGCAAAACATATTGGGGAAGATGTGACCAAAGAAGTTCACTATTATCGTGTAATGCTTGTTTGGGCAACTTTCTAGCCACGACCCCCGTTGGAGCGCACGGACGTGATCACTATTTCATGAATCGCTGCTTGTTTGAGCACTTGGCCAATGAGAGATTTGTTTCCCGTTATAAACTGGCGCAGGAATTTCATCTGTCAGTTTGGACAAGGCCTACGTGAAACGCAATGGACGACACGGCACCAAATGTTTTTGCTTCTGGCGTCTTTATGCACCTGCTTGTAACTCGGGAGGAGACCGTAGACACACGACGATATGGTCATTCGGAGACTAAGATACATGCATAAGTTCCCCCCCTGGTTTTCCTGCACAGCCCCCCGCCTTGAAGTTTTTAAGTACGTCTTTTCGGGTTCACAGAGAAGGGGGGGCTGCCTTGGCGGGGGTCAGTCCATGGGGCAAATGTAGCTATTGATCCAGAGTAAGTCGTCTAGCACCCCCAGTGGAGGTAGAGGATGGACCCCACCACCAGCACGTGCATGATCTGGTGGCTGTTGCACCAGTAGTCGAAAAGGCCCGGTCTGAACCTCTCGGGGATTCGCATGATGTTTATGACCCCGCCCAGCACCGCCAGGACGTCCATGGTGAGAAAGTGGCGCAGCGAGGTGGGGCTGCCCCCTCCCACGCCGACCCAGCGCATGATGAAGAAGGAGAAGCGGAAGAGGGCCTGCCAGGCGAAGGAGCGCAGGCGGCGGACGCTGCTGCGCGCGGTGACGGCGCAGTAGATGGCGTGGGTGGAGAGCAGGATGTAGAGCAGCAGGGCCAGGGTCCGGATCACGGGGTAGCACAGGAGCGTGCTGTAGACGATCGGGAGCATCCCTGAAACGAGAGCAGACGAGAGGGGAAATGGGAGTCGTTGCACTGCAAAACGTAATGAACTAGATTAGTATAAATGTTTCAATTTGAGCATAATAATCCAAATTTTAGTTGTTTTGACTAGGTTGATTATTTGTTTTGAGATGTTTCTGACTCGTTTCAGTACATTATGTCTTTATTTCAAGTAATTTTCTTTGCCAATGGGGCTAGAAAATCGGTCTTATCTCATTGGCAATTTTACTTTCTTATTTAAAGGGAGATTTAACTTAACCAGTCTGAAATGTCCTCAAACTAGCAAAGTAAACTTGGTCAGATCAAAAAGTCTAAATGAGTGAAAACCGCTCAAAACAAGATACATTTCCTCAATTCAAGACATTTAAGCCAATGCTTGATATTTACTTTTTGCAGTGTGTTATTTTACTGCATGAAAACAAGAAGAACGTGTTTGATTCTCTGACCTTGTGGGCCTTTTTTGCATGTAATCCTTTTTATCTTACAAATTATCTACAAGTGAGCTGTTTTTCAGACAGTACCTCATCATGTCCTCTGAAGAGTCAGAGATTATGCAGGTAGCAGCAAGTCCAATTTTTGCTTTTTAATTACATTTTTAAGCCCCATCAATTATCCAACTGTAGGTCACAAAAAGGCATGAGGCCAATGACTCCACATTATTTACTTGAGGTGAAGCTTATTGCTAGTGCTCATTATCAGCTCCAGTCCCTGGTTGGGCCTTTCTACACTACATGAGAATGACATTTGAATTACATTTGCATTTCTTTCTAAATAGGCCAACAGACAGAAACTGGACCTGACTCCTGAAAGATCATTCACTGATGCCCTGAACCAATTTACCTGAACCAAAATTAGATTAATTCCAAAGACACTAATTTCTCATTTAGAAGCTCAGCAAATGTTTGGCCGATTGGAAACCTCTGGAAGCTTAAAAATGTGCAGATAGTTAATGTACAGTCTATTTTAAGGTGTATTATAGCAAACAATAAAAAGTTGCTAAATCATAATTGACTTAATAAAAAAAGGCTTTGTCTGTTGCGGCATCCGACCAACCCCCGGTTTGCATTTGTGGCCCCCAGTCCAAATGAGTTCGAGACCCCTGATTTAGAGCCAAAACTGCTGTTGTTGTTGTTGTTTTTTCAATAAATCAAAAAACAACATCGAACACTCATAAGCCGATGTCCAAATTTTGATGATTACATTTCGGCAAATGCTTCTCATAATACTGTAGGCTATATGTGTTACAGATTTTTGTATATATTTTAACTGTTTTTGTTTTTGTAGAAATGGCCTTTCTGCACTGGGTGTGGCCTCTTGACTGATTGGTACCACCCACACTTTGGAGAAGATCTAAGCCACCTGGGCTGGTCCACTCCACATACTTTGGTTCAAAGAAGAAAAAAGAACTGATGAAGGCTAATGCCGAAACGTAATCATTCAAATTTGGACATCGTCTTTTGAGTGTGCGATGTTGTTTTTTGATTTATGAAGATTTTCCCCTCAGCACCTCGGAGACGACTTCTGGTGTGCGTTGCTTTTCTTTTCTCATTGTTTTTTTAATAAAATGTTTTTCAAATAAATGTAGCTGCCCTTTATTTAAGTTGATACTTAAATTAAGAAAGTACATCTAAAATGCAGTTGATACGAGACATTAAAGTGACAATAATGTTGCTCAAATCATATTGTACATCTCTGTACACAGCACACCTTTGGTCGAGCTATAAAAAAGGAATTTTGTAAAGGTTGCAGGTGGCCTATAACGATGCCTGTGCTTCTCAGGAGGCCGAGATGGACCAGTGGGAGTGAGACGTTTGTCACTGCTGGAATAAACACGCTGCTGTACAGTTTTATATGCCGTCACCTGTAGTGCCATTCGCTGTCAGTCGAGGTTGTGGAGGCACTGGTATAGCTGTCTTTCTAAAGTGACTGTGTAAGTGTTATTTTTTTCTAATTTTGTTGTTGTTTGTTATACTGTGTGCCTCAGTCTCTTTGGACCTCCGTAATAAAGTTAAGCTGCCGACCATTGTGCGTGCTGCTGAGAAGGTGATTGGCTCTAATCTCCCATCTCTCGAGGACCTGTTCAGCTCCAGGACCCGGAGGCGTGTGGGTCGGATCACAGCTGACCCTTCTCACCCTGGACACGGACTATTCACCCCTCTCCCCTCAGGCAGGAGGCTGCAATCTATCAAGACCCATAGACCCTGCGACTTGAACAGTTTTTCCCCACCGCCATCAGACTCATGAACAAAAAACAAGACCCATAACTTAGGCACAGACTCATGGATGTAATCTGCCCTGTTGCACTGTGTGGTGTGAGCAGCTGCTATCACTTCATCACCTTATATACTTACACATCTGTACATACAATCCCGCTGTTGTTCTATGTCAATTGTTGTCGTCTTACCATATTTTACCTTTTATTATTTATCTTATTTATTTAATGTTCTTATGCATGCCCCTACAGCCTTATTGTTTAGAGTTTTATAGCTTACTTTTATCTAGATTCTGTGTTATATGTTTAATGTTGGGTTAGTGTTGGTGTTGTGGTGCCTCAATAAATTTCTTGGGAGCGCAATAGCGGTGCAGAGTTTTTATTCTTTGATTTCACGTACTATTGAACTCCTGCACGCTACTTAACTGACCTGGGATGTGCGTGTCTGTCTAAACCCTCTTCATATGTTTTATGTTGCACGTCAGCACCGAGAAAAATTCCTAGTTTGTGAACCTGTTCTCAAACCATGGCAATAAAAACGATTCTGATTCTGAAATTGAATTGAATGAATGGTAAATGGTCTCAACTTTTATATAGCGCTTTTCCACCTAGGCACTCAAAGCGCTTTACAGCATGGATCGACTCACCCATTTTACTTTACTTGAATTAAGTGCAAGATTCCACTCGTAGATTTCTTTACTTCTTTACTGGCAAGTCCAAAATGACTAAATAAGGCCAACGACTCTTAATTTGAGTCATTTTAACATTTGATATAGTGTGTACATTATCCAAATTGATAATGACAAAACAAGCACAAAAGAAAGACGAAACCAGGTATAAACCAGATCTCAATGAAGGTCAGAGGATCTTCTTTATGCAGTTCATTAATTTAATTTGTGATCTGGGCCTTGTTCTTGGCCGTACTGCTCCGTATAAAAATGCCTGCTGCACTTGTCCAACAGGGTCCACACACGCAGGCGGATCAATACTCACTCTAGCGGGGCTTACATTGGCCAATTCACTTTGACTCTGCTGTTGAATATGTTCACACCAGTCGATACCAATGCACCTCTAAGCAAAACACTTTTATGGCAAATCATTGGTGCTCAATCATAAAGGGGTGACCAGAGCGGCAATAAGACACACAGCTCTATAAAGGATTGACGCTTATGCTGAGAGCTCAATAACAGGAGGCTTTGCAGGAGACGAGCTTCAAGGACTTTACCAAGAAATCATTATCAACTTTTACTCGCAATGTATTCAGCATTTTCAACACATTTGTTTTGGGGGCAAAAGCGTGACAAGCAAAACAGGATTAACTGTAGACCCTTCAAGCAACAGCAAAGTTTAATTTCAAGGTACAATTGTAGTGTTTTTTTAATTGCATAAAAGTTGTTTATGCTTACTAGGACTGGGTATTGTCAACCACATCACGATACGATAGGTATCCCAATGCAGAGTTCACGATTTGATACGTATCGCGATTGAAGTGTATCGAGAAAGAGTGTTCATAATATAAGATATATTACGAATTTATGAAATAAGGATCTTTGGAGGTTTTCAGGTTCAGGTATCAGTATTAGGGCTGAAACAACTAATCGATTAATCGACGACTAATCGATTATTGAAATAGTCGACAACTATTTTAGTAATCGATTAATCGATTTCTGGTTCACACAGACTCAAAAAGAGAAAAAATGACATGAAAATGTAGTATTTTTGATGAAAACCTACCTTGTTTTTTATAATGACTGTGTATGTAATGTTTTGCACATTGTAAATTTCATAAATATCTGTCTGTCTCATCCAATCAAAAAGCAGAATTAGCGCTAAGAGCTTCCAACAAACATTTACTTTAAGTTTACTCCATCAACACGTCCTCAAGCGGCACCACTTTAGCTTTATGTGATACTTTTTTTTGAAAAAATACAATTTTCCTACACCATTCACAGCCAAGCGATTATTCGATTAATCGTAAAAATAATCGATAGATTAATCGATTACAGAATAATCGTTAGTTGCAGCCCTAATCAGTATTGTAAATCAAGTATTGTTTAAGTACCGGCAAAACATTACAATACCCAGCCCTATTATCGATATAATTGGTATTTAAATTTTAGAACTCTTATTCCGTGTGTTATAAAATGATGGTACACTCGGATAGATGTCCAAAAGATCTAGTATTTATTACGTTATAACGTAATAAATACTAGATCTTTTGGACATCTATCCGAGTGTGCTGTGTATTTTCCAATACATTTAATTTCTGCTCCAGCACATGCACCTCATGAGAAGAACTTGGTGTGCGTTTTTGTTTTCTAGTTTCATAAAATGATGGTAACACTATTTTACACTACCCTTGATACATTGTACCCAACTAAATTCAGTACAATGTAATGTGCTATGTAACAATCTGTAATAACTTGTACCTATGCAGTACATACACAATAGAGTAATATGTATTAGTACTTTGGAGGTACATAATGTAATAAGACTTAAGGTTAGAGTTAAAGTTTGCGTCTTATGTCTTATTACATTATGTACCTCCAAACTACAAATACAGTACAGTAGGTACAAGTTATTACTAGGGCCGGGACTCGATTAAAAAAATTAATCTAATTAATTAGAGGCTTTGTAATTAATTAATCGAAATTAATCGCATATAAGTATTTGACCTGAGAACAGTGAGAAGTAAGTTTTTCATAAGGATTTTTCAGTATACCATTGAATAATGACTGAATACATAAGCTTAAGCAACAAAATATTGTTTATTTTTGTTCAACCAAGTCCAACAGACCAGTGCAATATTGTCATTAATTGTGCATCTGCAGGAAAAAAGGAAACTGAAGTGTGGAAAGCAAAGTGTGATTAATTTCGATTAATATTTTTAATCGCACTAAACCTCATGTAATTAATTAATCGCAATTAATTGAAAAAAACTCCCGGCCCTAATTATTACACATTGTTACATAGCACATTACATTGTACTTAATGTTCATTACTCCTGTAGGATAAATATTTTCTCGAGTGCATATGACAAGCTTCATGTGTTTTGTTTGAGAAGTGGCAAGTGTTAATCAAAGTCTGATATCAGTGAAGTGAATTTAGAACATTTGAAAAAAGGGGAAAATGTATGTCCTCAAACGAAAAGAAAGAGTAACAAATTTCAAGGATGAAATTATGACTCATTGGTACAGTATGACTGCATAATAATAATAATAATAATAATAATGCATTAGACTTATATAGCGCTTTTCCAGACGCTCAAAGTCGCTTTTACAATTTGGTGCATTATTCATTCACTCCATACTCGGTGATGAATAACGAGGCAACCAGTCTGCTCACATCAGCCACCACCACCACTCACACACACACTACATTTGCCCCAGGCTTCCTGGTGTTCCCAAACGGTCTCCCATCCAAGTCCTGCCAGGCCCTTCCCTGCTTAGCTTCCGAGGTCTGACGGGATCGGGCATAGCAAAGGCGGTACGGCCACATGGCAACATTTTAATCCTAATTCTACCTATTTAGCTAAATCTTAATAATGGTGAAAATTTCAACTTTGAGTCCTTCCTTACCCAGGGTGTTGATCATGCAGATCCCGCACACGTCCAGCTTGAGCAGGGTGTGGTACACGGGCTCTCCTCCCTCGTGGTTCATGAAGAGGTGGTACAGGACGGAGCCCAGCTGAGGGGACAGGCAGGCCAGGAAGTGCACCACGCCCAGCCACGTCACGCTGATCTGGGACCAGGGGATGTTCAGGGGCAGCAGCACCAGGAAGCACACCAGCGGGATGCCTGCGGGGGGAGATAGCGGAACAAGCCATGTTATTCAGGCTTTTATAAGTATTTTAAAGCCTCTGAATGTGTCCAGAAAATACCCCAAGATGTTATTAAATGTAGTTACACAAAAGGCCAGCAGAGGGTGCATTTCTTCCTCTAGTTGACAGGAGAAGCAGTGCTGAAATGTGCTTTGATGCTACATGCAAATCAGCAAAGAGAACACAGATCTGTACTAAAACTCTAGAGCAGGCGTCTCAGACACGCGGCCCGGGGGCCAAATGCGTCCCGCGAGATCATTTTTTGCGATGATTTCTTATTTATATTACATGCGGCCCGCCGGTAAATTGCATCAAACACGTTAGAACTACATTTCCCATGAGGCACCGCGCGGTAGCGCCAATGCTGCTGCGGACGTGAGATTGACCACAACATCAGACAGGGGAAGAGAGATGCGGCGCTTCTGCAGACGACTTATCAACTTTTTTCAACAAAGAAACGGACTAACAGCAGCGGCCTGTGAGAGGAGCTTCTGAAACAGGTGGAGACTGTCAGAACTGTCAGGGAGAAACTTTAGTTGTTCAGCTAAACATGTGCTGGAAAAGTGACAGCACTGCAGCAGGACAATAAGCAACTTTACCATCGTTACCTTTATGACTTTGCAAAGCGAACACATCGTAATTAGTGTTTAAAAGCGTCACAACTGTAAAGTGAGGAGCCTTTTCTCTCCATCTCTCTCTCAGAGCAACATTATCATGTCAATTAATGTAATCTTTATTTGGGACACGTGTGTGAACACATGATCCATAGTTAGATTAAAAATAGAGAATCTGGAAATGTATAAAAATACTGCAAATAATTACAGCAACATTGATAGTAAAAAATTAAAGCCCCATCCATTAACTGTAGGTCACAAAAAGGCCTGAGGCCAATGACTCACATTATTTACATGAGGTGAATCTTATTGCTAAATTAAAATGACATTTGAATTACATTTTGCATTTTTTCTAAACAGGCCAACAGACAGAAACTGGACCTGACTCCTGAAAGATCATTCACTGATGCCCTGAACCAATTTACCTGAACCAAAATGAGATTAATTACAAAAACATTAATTGTCTAAGTCTGTAATTTCTCATTTAGAAGCTCAGCAAATGTTTGGCCGATTGGAAACCTCTGGAAGCTTAAAAATGTGCAGATAGTTAATGTACAGTCTATTTTAAGGTTTATTATAGCAAACAATAAAAAGTTGCTAAATCATAATTGACTTAATAAAAAAGGCTTTGTCTTTTGCGGCCCCCGACCAACCCCCGGTTTGCATTTCTGGCCCCCAGTCCAAATGAGTTCGAGACCCCTGCTCTAGAGTCTAGATAGGAGATAGCAACCGTAGCCGTGAGAAATGTGGCGGCCATCTTGCAATTTTCTGATTAGTCAAATTCATATTGAAAGCAAAGTAACCAGAGGGGCATCAATAACATTGAACAAAAGTTCCATATGACTGTCGAGTCATAAAGTCACTGAAATATAGTTCTATGGCTATATTAACACAGAAAACACAGCACTGGTGTCTTATTTATACAGAATTAAGTTTTATTTTATTATTTGAGCAAAATGGATGATTAGATGATGCACTATAACTATAGAACTATAACTTATACCAACTAAATTCTCCAGTCAGTTTGCATGTGTTATTGAGTAGAATAGACTATCGCAACGTGGCGGCCATTAGTCCCATGGATTACCATGGCAACGCCCTGTCTAGAGTTATAAATCTGTTGCGAAGATTTATAGGTATACTGACGGCATCTTGGGAATCACCCATATATGGTCATGTTCGAAGCAGCCAGAGGAGGAAAACAAAGAAGAGAAATAACTGAACTTTCTCCCATTTCTTCACCATTACTTTAACAAATGCTGAATTATTAATATATTTTTCTACTAAATAAAGAGACAGAGACATGGAGAGGAACAAAGTGGTTCAACAGCCCATAAATACTTAAAAAACAGACAATGCTAACTAGGAATCTATTGTAGCTTCATGCTACATGTGCTAATCAATCAATCAATCAAAGTTTATTTATATAGCACCTTACAACAACACAAGGAAGACCAAACTAGACATAAATAAGTGCGATCTAAGTCTTAAAAGCTAGTTTGAAAAGATGTGTCTTTAATCTGGACTTAAAAAGGGACAGGTCTGTGAGAACACGCAGACAGAGGGGCAGGCTGTTCCACAGTTTAGGCGCTGCAACCCTGAAGGAACGATTGCCCCACTGTTTGTAACGGGACCTGGGCACGTCCAGAACCATTTGATCGGCAGACCGGAGAACTCTGCAGGGGCGATGTACGGTCAACAACTCAGTTAAAGGGGGGGTATTATGTAAAATCGACTTTTTCAAGCTTTATATCATGTTATTATGTCATTCCCTCATTAAACACATGCCTGGAGTGTTGCCTTGGCTCATTCACATATTTTTGAGTAATCAGTAAAAACTTAGACGGCAGCCATTTTAGGTGTAGCTATGCCTCAGTCCTCCTAGGAACGCCCCCACCTCCTGGAGACGCCTCTGGACCTTTCGTCACCAGCCAAGCCACCAACCACTGCTCCTCAGCTCAGCAGAGCCCCCTCCCCGCACAGTAGTGTTGTTTAGATGCCACAGCAGTGTGCTGAAGGGGGCGTGTCGGAAAGCTTCTTAAAGAGACAGAGGCCTATTTCAAGACATTCAGTACAGCCATTTTGAGAGAGCAATTTTATTCAAGGCAGTTATTTTAATTTACTGCATATACAGACCAACAGAAGGTTACGTCATCATTGTAGTATGCTATAGACTGGTGCTATGTGATTGAAAAAAGCATAATACCCCCTCTTTAAATATAACGGCACGAGACCATGAAGAGCTTTAAAAACAAACATTACAATTTGGAAATCAATCCGGAAACGGAGCGGGAGCCAGTGCAGGGCGGAGAGGACGGGAGTGATGTTAGCGGTGAGTGTCCAATTTTGCTTCGACATCCATAAAACATCCATATGGATCCGATTTTGGCTGGACTTTATTGGTGTGTGATCAATAAAAAATAAAATGTATAGAAAAAATGTAAAAAAGTTGAGTTTCTGGACTGTGCTGTTATTTGAAAATCCCTTTTTAAATCAGATTATTCACACTGATGGTTTTATAATGGAGGATGGTAGTGAATGAATTAATGAAACAACTTTTTTTATTTATGCCAAGAGAAAACAACACACACAAATTAATTCATTGTTTTTGTTTGTTTTCTCCCAATAAGGAAACACTGAATTTTGACAATGTTACATCAGTAATTTGAGAGACTCGTTTAAATAATTTACCTGTGGGTCTAGCTTTACTTGCACTGACTAAATGGTGATTCGAGACACTTAAGTCGCTGCCCGGGAGACAGTGATCGTTGATAATGTTTCACTTGAGTTTCATTTAACAAAAGGCTCATGTTTAAATCTGGATTACGTAGCGCTGTGGTTTAAACTGCTCATAACCAGCTGCTTTACATGACGTTACCGCTTATGTTACATTGATATGAATCTATCTGTTTAGCTTTTTTCTCTCACAGGGTCGCTAAAGCAAACACACAATTGAGTCCAGTGTAGGTCAGACTATTTGATGAATGTTTCTCTCCAGTTTTTCCCCGCTATGCTGTACAGTAATTAAAGTATATGCTGGAAACGTCCGGACAATGGTTTGCGTGGTAACTACTAACCAGTGGTTAAAGTGAATTTTGGGAGGTGGTAGAACTCTAATCTTGAAGACTCGGAACGCTACATTAGGTTGATATATTAAAGGCTGTGTGTATATTACATGTAACAGAAGGTGTTTTATATTCCTTTTAATTTATTTATTTTAAAAATAAGTTTTAAACCATTTCACAAAATAAGATTTCTTTATATGTGGTCTTGTTTGAGATAGGCTACTCCCAGAAAGTTCGAACAACAGCCAGTCCTCCCCGAGACATTTTTTAAATAATCAGATACAATTTAGTGCAATCTGGTGTATTTTAGGCAAAAATATATGTTTAAATTAGCCTTATACAGTGATGAAAATCGGAACTGTCTTTATGATTACTTTCCTAAGAAAAAAAAAAGCAACGCTGATTTTTATAGCTGCAATTAGACTGCTTTTATTATTTAATCTATGTATTTACTGTTTTTATGTGCTGTCAAAATCCTGTGTAAGTGTTTCCCCGTGAGGCCCCTCTGCTGTGGGGCCCCAGTCCCTCTGCTGCCCGTGTCAGCTCCGCCCCTGTTCCTCCTCCGTCTGTAGCTGCTCATCGCGCTGAGCTGTGAGGAGACACAGGCTCCAGACGAGTCTAAAGACTCAACTTTAGCCTGGATTCATGACTCTATTGTTACTTGTAAACCATGGACAGATTTAGAGGATCTGATCAGAGGAAATACTTTGTGAAAAAGGCCGACATCGCACCGTAAAGCTGCACTGTTTTATGGCCTTTTTCTCTCTTCATTATGCGTCCTATATTGATCTCTAAAACCGAAAATATGAGGCCGATTGATATGAAATAAAAAGTGGGTTAAAGCTGGGGAAGAGTAGACTCCGTTTATGGATTAGTTTATGTCTATAAAGTTGATGATTTCGTGATAAATACTGTTATAGGCGCATTAAACCCGCGGACATGAGGAGCGGACTGACCTGCTACTGATCTTATCCAGTTTCTCTCTGAAGAGTGGACTTTTGTCCAGCACAGCTTCAGCAAATTAACAATAAAACTACCCGTTCCTACCCCTGGCCCGACCTAGTATTATTTATTGCATTGATATATCTCACAGGCAGACTTTTGTATGTGAAAATAACAAAGTCGCAATTTTTATTTTCCATTTAATCCCTGCTACTAACCATCATTTTAAATGAAAGAAAATATCAAATACTTGGAAATACGGCAAAAAGCTTTTAGAACTTTTTTCAACATTTTGAATAAATCTTGTAAATGGTAAATATTCTCTTCTATACAGCACTATCCACTTACATTAAAGTGCTTTACATCAAGGAACCACTCACACAATCTCTCTCTCATTCTATTCCATGCAAACACTGGAAAAATCCGGTAATTAATTTTTATGTCACGTTTTAGGTCCTGAGTTACTAAAGCTGGTTAGGCTCTAGGGCTGTGACAATATAAAGTTTTGCAATGCATCGCAATACCAAGTATCAGTACTTTATTAAAGTGTTGATACTTTCAATACTTTTAATATAATATTTCTTCAGGAAAAGCTACAGTTGCACTCTATGTTAAACCTACATCTTACTGTGGAAATGCACTTTACAGTCATAACACTTCCAAAAATATTAACTTTTGGACATATCACTCTGTTTT
Organism: Neogobius melanostomus; assembly: GCA_007210695.1. Classification (NCBI taxonomy): domain Eukaryota; kingdom Metazoa; phylum Chordata; class Actinopteri; order Gobiiformes; family Gobiidae; genus Neogobius; species Neogobius melanostomus. The sequence continues at coordinate 3,844,070 of VHKM01000386.1, forward strand.
TGTTTTGTTTTTGTTTTTTAAGTTTTCACAATACTTAATGTATCACAACACGTATCGTATCGTCCCCTGAGTATCATGATACAAATTGTAGCGGATCATCCCAGCCCTATTAGCCTCCACTGGGCCTGTTTTTTGTGGAAAAAATGAATGGGAATTATACTTCATTAACCTGAAAATGGGGTTTTGAAGTGACTGTTGCTCCAAATGGCCAATATCAATCATGACATTCTGGTAAAGCTAAGGGATAAATCGACTGATATGATCTTGGTTTCACTCCTTTATAAGCTTGTTATTATAGCATTATCAAATGCATTTATGTTACTAAGGTCATATACAAATATTACATGTCTGATTCTGGTTGAGAGTTAACATTGGTCGATAATATCAGCGCAGTCTCTAACCAACAGAACGTCTGACAGGCTGTAAATGGGCTGAAACCCTGCTGAGTCCAGTGCCGACTCCAGCAGGAGCTAAAGAAAGACAATGTCAATGAAACAGACCAACTTCAAATTCAGCTTTTACTCGACTGACACAGCCCCCAGTGGAGCCGACAGCTGAGCTTCACAGATGGTTTTGATCTGGGAGCTCCATCCTTTTGTGGCTAGTGAGATACTATCATGTTATAAGCCTGTCGTTCTCTAACCGAGAGGTGCAGACTGTCGTTCAGTCCTTGGGTCGGAGGGGCCCATGGCACAGATCAGCAGCCTCGCATCGATCAGTCTACCTCAGGGCAGCTATGGTAATAGTAGCTTATTACCACTGAGTATGAAGTGAATTTAAAAAATGAGTAATGTAAAGTGCAAGTGTAAGCCATTATTATTATAATAATAACTTTGCAGATACTTGATTAGACATGGGCGTAAGTACACAGCTAGTAACCAAGACAGAATTTAGCAAGTTTATAGAAATAAATCAGGCCCCTGGAAAAGGCTGGAGAGCAACTGGCTAAGAGTTAAGACCTACTTCAAACCACACTGATTTTGTCTTTGTTTAGGACCATAGATATAATATAATAATGAGCGAGTCCCCTTCAGCCCTATTCATTGTTAAGGTTACCAAGTCCTGTGTGCACCTTAATGGCCACTTTGTCTCTTCCTACGCAGCCTGTTCCTTAAAAGGGCGAAAAGGCGGGAAGCCCTGCGCTCGCTCCACAGAGCTCCAGAGCTTGATTGACGGGCGCTGGAGCCAGTCAATGCACTGAAAATGCTTCCAATGTTCGGGCTTTTAAACAAATGCCAGCGTGGTTCAAAATATTTCACCTAGCCCAGCGTTGTCACATGGGTCAAAGCGATTTTTAGAAAAAGAAAAACTCTTTGGAGCCAGGCTTTTAGGCCGTTCTTGGGACGTTTGAAGTCCCATTAGAATCAATGCCCCCAAGTGTCTCTTTCAGTCGCCCCTGGCCACAAGGGGTTTGTATTACAGCAATGTCAGCTCCCCACTATGAGGACCATAGAGAAGCACGTTCCTCCCCATTGTTTAAGACTAATGTATAGAGTTTAATTCTTTTTAATGAATTGATTTATGATTTATTTAGCACCACATACACTATTTGTATGTTCTTGTCCTGTCTGCATAGCCCAAACTCGGTGATCTTTACAGTCCCGTCTGAAACGCAACTATTTTTGGTTGTGAACCCCCTCCACTCCACGCCCCCCGTGCCAGCAGCGTGCCACACTCGGGGCAGGGCAGGACACCAAGGCCCTGAACTGTCCCGATCGTGGGAGGCCGAGGAGAAAGGAGAAGCTGCTGGAGAGAGGCTTCCTGTGCGAGCTGGCAGCGCGGCCGGGTCATTTGTGTTTATGCAAAGCGACGCAAGCCGCAGGAGGAAGTTGACTCGGTTGCTACACGACGACGAACAACAAGCCCGAACCTCAAAGAGAAGTCGGTGTCAAGAGTTGAAAAGTGATGCATTGAGTTTTAGGTTGTGTTAAAAAAGTTCATAGTTTGACAAGAGACACAGTAAAGAGCAACTAACTATAGGAGCTATCCGTCTATTGTGCAAATCACAAAGGCTGCCACTATTCAAGTAATCTGAAAATAACAGAATGTCCTTATTAACCCTTAATTTTAGCAAAAATGCTCTATATATATATTAGCTTTCAGTATCTTAGTTCACCTGGTAATATTTCAGTCTTCCCATCTGATGTTAATGATCTTGCCTTTGAACATAAATAGGCCAATCGTTTGCAGTATATCATTGAAGTAAGAAATAAAAAGCAATTTTAATAATGTGTTTATTTTAGGGGCGCACAATATATCGCAAAAAATATCAAAATAGCAATATTAGGTGAAGCAATATCCGTATCACAAAAAGCCACAATCTATCGCAGCGTCACTTAAAGGAACAGGCCACTGTTTTTTCCATAGTGAGAGATGTTCTGACCTGAGCTTAGACGAGTTGATGCGTACCTGTCTGGTCTTTGTGCGTGCGCTCAGTCACGCACAAAGACCGAAGATGTTGTTAGCATTTGGCCTCTCCCAATGTATTTCTATAGCTCCAAACGGGGGTGAAGTGGGACGCTACCGCGCTCTTCCACGGGGACCAATGGCTGCTGGCTGCACTGCTTTGTGACCGCAACACTGGAGGCCGCCATTGCTCCTCCATTGCTGTAGTACCTCCATTTGGCCGCTAGGCCCCCATTGAAAAGCATTGGACTTTAGACACGTTAAAATCAACTTTAATGCCTGGTTTCAATTTTTTCAACACTTAATATGGCTACATATTCCTCCTGAGAGAACGCTGGGTTAGTCAAAAAAATAGAAACCAGGCTGGTTTTCGAAAGAATTTTGTTTTTAATCTCCTACTTAACGGAGGTCTGACTGTTATGGTGCGTACAGACCAAACGCTGACACGCCACCAACTTCCATGTTAACCCTATGTAGACGTGCTTCGACGCGCGTCGAAATGTAAGCAAAGCCGTCCGCCCACTGCTTCATGCACTCAAGTAATCACAATCTACACGTGCGTTCATTTACGCCTTGTTAACCAATCAGGGCCTGGGCTCAAATAGTGAGCACAAGCGTCATACGCAATATATGCCTTTCATAGGGTCGCCGAAAGTGATGTGTCGGTCGTGAACGATCCGGCTCTTTTGAACGAGTCTTTACAGTGAACGATATGAACAGGTTCGCGGAGGTGAAGTATTTTTTGTATTCCTCTTTGGGGGAGAGGCGTCACTTTAGTTGTACATGCTTATTTTGCGAAACAAAAGTCACTGCTGGAGTGGGGCAGAGAGGAGTGGAGGATTGGCAGAGGGACTGTCATCTCCACCACCCACGAGGAGTTCAAAGTGAGCATAAGGCAACAAGTTTGAGAAATAAAAGTCCTAATGAAATAATAAACACGGTTACAGAGGAGATCGCGTTGAAGCTTGCGTTGTTTTCTCCCCTCTTGCGCGAGGGAGAGAGAGGGAGAGGAGGAAAAGTTACGTGAATGAAGCAACAGAAGCTTAATCGGGCCGTGTGATTGTTTTTTGTGATAACAAACTCCATAGAGGGAAATGTCGATGTTATATTGTGAGAAATAGTGACATTTTCGTTAAAATAAAGTCAATTCAGAGGGTATTTATTTAAATTTTTTTAAACAACAACCATCAAAGAGCTGTGTGTGTGTGTGTGTGTGTGTGTGTGTGTGTGTGTGTGTGTGTGTGTGTGTGTGAGAGAGGGGGGGTAGTTGCGCCCCTGACCTGCAGCATGGAGGAGAAGTTGATCATCGCGGTTTGCGCTCGGCCTGAGTTGTATGACACGCCTCCTAATTATGACGCTTGCAAAACTTCACGCGCAGCAAACAGCCGTTTCTCGCGAGTGGGAAGCGGCAATGTTTGGCGTCTAACTAGAGGCTGACGGAGCGTGGACGCACGTTCGGTCTGAACGCACCTTTAGCATTGGAGCTGCGCGAGCTACACGTCACGCAAGGGCCGAGTCTACAGTGAAGATCCCGCCCTTATGCCCTTATTAGGAACATGCTTCGTCAGAGCTGGGGAGGAGGAGTCTGTAAATCCGCCATGATTTCCCCCTCGAACGTGGTCATTGTGGTAAACGGAGAAGAGTGAGGAGGAGTTGTCTATTCTTTTTAACGGTCTATGACGGGGATGCACAAAGACCAGACAGGTGCGTATCAACTATAAGCTCAGGTAAGAACATATCTCAGTATGGCCTATTTCTTTAAGTTTTCATCTGACTGAAATCCACACATTTGTTTGTAAACTCTGCCAAAAACAAACAATGCACTGAACTTATAAATGTGTAAAGTTCAGTTTTTGTTAACCCCCATCTTAACCAAGCACATTTTCCCGGTTCGGCTTTACCCAAATCTAAAAGCTTATAGGCCAGTGTAATTCATAACTCATTTGAAAGCAAAGACCTACAAAACTGATCTCTCGTTGTTGCTGCATTGTCACCTTTTGGACGTATTTTTGTCGCTTTATTGTCACGTTTTTGACAGGGCGGTACGGTAGCACAGTGGTTAGCGCTCGTGCTTCACAGCTAGAAGGTCCGGGTTCGATTCCCACCAAGGCCGGGGCCTTTCTGTGTGGAGTTTGCATGTTCTCCCCGTGTCTGCGTAGGTTTCCTCCGGGTACTCCGGTTTCCCCTACCACTAAAAACATGTACAATAGGCCAGGATGAATGTGAGTGTGTTTGAGAGTGCGCATGGGGGACGACGGATGGAAATTAGCCTAAGGCTACAATCCGGTGTGGCTTGTTCATTAACTTGCACTGTCCCTACCAAATAAATAAAACCTACTTTTTTTGCAGCATTTTTGTCTCTTTTTGGGCTTTTTTTGGGTAATTTTTTCTTGTCGTTTTTAATGCGTTTGTAACTTTTTTGTCACATTTTTGTAGCAATTTTGTGGCTTTTTCGTTGCATTTCTGTCATTTTAATTAATTAATTATTCTTGACACACATATTTTGACACTTTTAGATTTGGGCATGTTTTTTTAAGTCTTCTTTTGACACAACATTGCAGGCTCGAGTCAGTGCATTTCACACACAACATGAAGGAGATTAGCTGTAATATGTTTGATTATAAACGACTGACGGAGGTTAACGTTGCGCTCAGATTCAGAACCCGAAAAATTGCGAAACATCTCATCCATATTAACTCGTGAATCTGCCACATTACTGAATGGTCCACTGAGGCAAAGTTAAGTCACTTTGAAAAGGAAAAGAGAGGAACAAAAGGCCATTGTTTTTGTTTAAAATGTAATCAAAGTATGCCAGGTGTACTGACCTATTGCACACGGGTAAGATCGCAGCACATTCAGGGCTACAAACACAATGAGATTTATTCCCCCTGGCTCCAACAAACAGCCTCTCACCCAGATCTGTCCCGTCTAGCGAAGCCTTACGAGCCAAAAATAAAACCTAATAAAGAAAAGCCCAGGTAAAATACTACACACAAGACGGGGGAACGGCTTCTGTGAATGGGGCCTGTAGGAACCGATAACGTAATAACGGCCGATAACGTAATAACAGTGGTGAGCCGATAACGTGATAACGATTGACCGATAACATAATAAGTTATTACGTTATCGGCCTTGCAATGAGAAAATCCTTTGAAAATGTAATAACTACAGCCAATAATGTAATAATATTAATCAAGTTATTTGATGTATCAACACAATGTGGCTACTTTTTCATGTCTTCTTTTGGGTTTGTGCAATATGCTAACAAAGAAGACACACACTTTTTTTTCATTAAAAGCATTTAATTATAACATCATGCAAGGATTGTAAAAATAAAATGGCTATATAGAACTCGCACATTTATGTCAGTGTTATTGAGTGGTTAGGCTGAACAATAAACACACCTCCAGCGAGCAATAATATACAGTGTTTATATATATACTGTATATATATATATATATATAAACAAACAAACTTGTCCTCACCCTCTGCGGGTTGTCTCCTTCAAGCTCAGGTCCTCTACCGTCGGCCTGGGAGCTTGCGGGTGCTGCGTAGTATTTTGCTGTTCCTAGAACTGCACTTTATTGGACTATTTTTGGGTCGTAGCTTGTCATCCGATGGTTAGGTCTCAATGACATATCAGACAAACACTGATTTATACTAACGCCTTGAGTAAATTGTACATTTTATCATTTGGGTTGAGATGGTCACGCTAACCTCGAAAGCTACTCTCTTTCTTTCTTTGGTATGGCTACTGCAGGTGCTGAATGCTTTTGTTGCTGCATTGTCACCTTTCGGACGTATTTTTGTCGCTTTATTGTCACGTTTTTGACACTTTTTTTGCAGCATTTTTGTCTCTTTTTGGGCTTTTTTTTGGGTAATTTTTTCTTTTTAATGCGTTTGTAACTTTTTGTCACATTTTTGTAGCAGTTTTGTGGCTTTTTTGTTGTATTTCTGTCATTTTTATTATTATTATTATTCTTCATTCTGTGGACCACCTGCAGGAGGAGCCATAGGGGCTGGAGCAATGTGATTTGGGCAACTCCAACGGCTGCCCCCACGACCCGGCAACGGACAAGTGGAAGAAAATGGATGGATGGATTATTCTTCGCTATTTTGACACTTTTAGATTTGGGCATGTTTTTTTAAGTCTTCTTTTGACACAGTTTGCTGAAAAACAGGTAACTGGCGGTTTTTGTGTTGTTTAATTAATGAAACATGTTGTAGTAAAATAGGTGTGGGCGATATGACAAAAATATAACATCACGATTTTTGAATTATAAACTCCCGATTTCGATTTTATCACGATTTTTTTATTAGTAACTAAAATAACTTAAATTACACACTGAAGAAGAAGTTTATTCAACTTTGTGATAATCAACACAGCAAAAATAGACTTAGAACTTGGACTAGACTTAGAACTACAGCAAACTAACTCTATACATAAAAAACACAATAAAACTCCAGACATTAAAATACTAACACTAAGTTTGGTAAAGGCTTGTTGTTGGTGTCTGTTGCTGTTTGGCATCTTTTCTGATACAGCGCTCTGTTGCTGTCTGACCCTTTCACAATAAGAGTCTTACTAAAGCGATAACATACTGTGTCTTTTATTGTGTAAAAGGCAAACCAGAAGCAGATAGTTACCATAAGTTATTCACCAAAGTTGGACAAGTCTTATATTTTCAAAGACATGGATAAACAGCGCATTTGTGAACACAGGATTTAAATGAAACAAATGAGAAGGATGCGGCGCCTGACAGAACTGTAAGGACGAAGTTCACACTCGCTTCTTCACACATGTGTCGCCAGGTAAATAAATAAACAAACACACGCTGAGCAGAGCAGCGGCGTTACGGGGGAAAGACACTGACATAAACACAGCTGAAATAGAGACAGAACGCTGGGTTTAAAGCTCTAGATCAGGGGTGGCCAAAGTGGGGCCCGCAGGCCAAATTTGGCCTGCCGGAACAATTCCATTGGCCCACCAGAGAGTGACCTACTTTTGCGCCGGTATGATTAATACCAACTCTCTCCCATTCATTCTCAATGGTAAATATGGATGCAGTACACTTTTTAGCCACCAGCGTGAAATTGGGGGCGCTGTTTCTCTCTTTTCACTGTTGTGGTGTCTTGGTGTTTATCAATCACAGAGCGTTGTAGCATCAACTTTCCCAGTTTTCCATCTTTTATTGCAAAGGTTGTTGACATCAACAAAGGTGTGTGTTAAAAATTGACTTAAGACTTTATGCTGAACTGACACTTTCAAAAGATCTAATGTGGCATTTTTTTGAGTTAACAAATGAATGATGTAAAGTCACAGTAGGTAATGTAAATACAGGTGGTGTTGTTTACATTTTGCACTATATTGCTGCAATTGTTGATTTTGTTCTACTAAAACTAGGCTTTTGCCACAGTTAACATTTGTTTTAATGTAGCATGTTATTTGCATAGATATAATCAAATGCAAATGTATAGGCTACTGAAAAATAAAGTAACTAACTAGTTACTAGTAACTAGTATTATTTCCACCTATAGTATGTGATTCACGCTTGACATCGCCGTGTTTGGCCCGCGACCCACAGGCACTTTTTCATTTTGGCCCTCGGAGACAAAAAGTTTGGGCACCCCTGCTCTAGATTGAGGAGCCTGGTCGTGTATACGACTGTAGAGGAGCGGCTCGCTGCCAAACACTCGCATTAGCGTCCGACATTGTGTAGCAGAACGTTAGCGGCTTGGGTTAGCTACGTGCTTAGAACCGTGATAAAACGATCCCACGAAAATGACAGATCGTCAGCTCTGGAGATCGTAAGACGGTCTAATATCGTCATATCGCCCAGCCCTACAGTAAAATATCGTTATGGCGATATTGCACAGCCGTATTGCTTATCGCAAGTGTCTTCAACATCGTGCAGCCCCAGTTTGTTTCCTTGTGGATTGCAACATTGCAGGCTTGAGTCAATGCATTTCACACACAACATGAAGGACATTAGCTGCAATATGTTTGATTATAAACGACTGACGGAGGTTAACGTTGCGCTCAGATTCAGAACCCGAAAAATTGCGAAACATCTCATCCATATTAACTTGTGAATCTGCCACATTACTGAATGGTCCACTGAGGCAAAGTTAAGTCACTTTGAAAACGAAAAGAGAGGAACAAAAGGCCATTGTTTTTGTTTAAAATGTAATCAAAGTATGCCAGGTGTACTGACCTATTGCACACGGGTAAGATCGCAGCACATTCAGGGCTACAAACACAATGAGATTTATTCCCCCCTGGCTCCAACAAACAGCCTCTCACCCAGATCTGTCCCGTCTAGCGAAGCCTTACGAGCCAAAAATAAAACCTAATAAAGAAAAGCCCAGGTAAAATACTACACACAAGACGGGGGAACGGCTTCTGTGAATGGGGCCACAACCTCTAAAAAGAAACCCTCAATGAATTGTAGTAAATGACGTCACTCGGGTGCTATAAATCGAGCCGCTGAGCCTCCCGTCTGCGTTATCACCTGGCAGCTGCGGCCCGTAAAACTCCAATGCCCTTTTTCCCTCTCTGTGCCAAGGCATTGTTTCCATTCGCGAGGTACAGGCCTGAATAAACACGCTTTCAATTCACAAATGAGGCAGACAGTAAGAGACTGCATAAAAATACCGCTTTATGCTCTGTCTCAAGTAATATAATCTGACACTTGCACATTTTTCTTGCCTCTGTTCCCGACGGCGCTGGGTTTCATTAAATTGATGCGTGCAGCTCGTTCTAGTCACTTGCATTCGATATAAAGTGGTGCCATTTTCATTCACATATGGGGCAGCATTACTATCGAACTGTGGCTGCCAAGCAACCGCAGCACTTTTTATGAAGCAAAGCAGATGAAGTGTCTTGCCCAAGGACACAATGACATGACAAGATAGAGATCTCATTTCACCAACACAACTGTATCTAAGATTTTGCTAAAAGTTGGACCTGGTTTCACTTCCTCATTCAACAACTGACCCGCCATTTTGGTTAGAAAACTGCCATGGTCTATTGTCATATTTTTAATCACAAAGGAGATCTGACTAGTCGTTTGGTGAACAGACTGTCAGAGATCGCAATTGTCTTAACCCCCACATGAACCGAGCACATTTTCTCCAGGTTGGCTTTACCTAAATCTAAAAGCTTCTGGGAAAAAAGTGACAATAAAGTAACACAAAAGTGTCAAAAATGCCACAAAAAGTGTCACAAACGTAACAAAAAAGTGACAATAAAGCAGGGGTGTCCAAAGTGCGGCCCAAGGGCCAAATGTGGCCCTCAGACCGATTTTTGGTGGCCCTCGGGCTTCTTGCTGAACGGTACACATCATCAGAGATGGTCCTTTTTATTTGAAATGTGATAATTCTACACAATTCTAACCTAACAACTAAGGGTGGGCCATATCGTATCGCATATCGTTATCGCGATATAATTTTGATATCGTTGTCATTTTTATATCGTTGTGGACACGATATAATTTATGTTACACTCAGCTCCATCAGAGCAGCAAAAACACTGACTGTGTAGGACACAGGGGCAGGTGCTTAAAAAGTGAAATGAAATGAAGGATGTAAACTGCTTGAGTAGATCATATTTGTGAGGAAATTAGTATGGCACTAAAACAAAGAATGAAATATCTTTGCATTAATCTTCCAAATAGGCGTAAGGCTGGAATTTTGAAGTAATTTGTCCATTGTCTGTTATATCGTCAAATATATCGTTATCGTGATATTTCTTTTTTTATATCGCGATAGAGATTATAGGCCATATCGCCCTGGCCTACTAACAACTAACATTTGATTGTGAGACAGAGCTTGAAGATTTTAAGCATAAATAAAGATGTGGGGCACAATTTAAACCTCTGCTAGTCGAAGTTTTGCGGCACTGACCACTGATCTATGGCCCTTCACCCCATGTACGCTTCAATATGCGGCCCCCCAATGAGAAAAGTTTGGACACCCCTGCAATAAAGTAACTAAAAATTGACAAAAACATGACATAAAAGCAACAAAAAAAAGCTTCAGAAATCATGATGAAAAAGTGACGCCAACATGGCAACAACGTAAGGAAAAATCTTCGATCAGTTTTGTAAGTCACTGGCCAGTACGCTGTAAACTCTCCAGTCGAGAAGCTTTTAGAATTGGGTAAAACTGGAGAAAACACACCGGGTTAAGGTGGGGGTTTAGAGGTTAATTATTAATTCTCTGATAAACACAATTCATTCCGCAGCGCTATACTGTATAATCACTTACTTACACTTTCCCACTTACTTTCATTATCTTTTTATGTAATAACCCTTACATAAAGATTAGTGAATTTTTCATTTCTCCGCACACCTCTGTCTGCCTTTGACCCGAGTGTGTCGAAACAATAGGCTGATCCCAGAGGAGACTGTTTTTTCTGCTCTATTTCCCGCTCAAATCTTCAGTCACCTGGACCACTGCGCCACGTAACTGTGCACTCACCCTCCGCTCGCGTGGCCCAAATCCCACTCATCACACATGTAACAATGAACACGCTCAATACACTGCGTACTTTACTTTACTGTTGACAATACCATTTTCCCATGATTTTTTGGGGACCAGAATGAGGGGTTCCGTAGATATTAAGTAGTTATTACATAGGTCTTTGTATACCTAGTGTAGCAGCATTCCTGTAACTACCACATGAATTGAGTGCTCAAAGATGTACAAGTGAATTGTTTCAGAAAATGGAGATTATAAAGAGTATCCTACCGGTACTTACAGCCTGTGAAATAAGATAGCGAACTTGAAACATAACCTAATGGTGTTATCCTAGTTTCACATTTCCTGTTCCGGTTTAGCATTAATGTTAGAGCGAAAACTGAATTGTGCAGGAATGAATCACATGCATTTAAGAACATATAGTCTATAGTATAGTTGTTTTGCAAGGTTTATTCATATATTTTTGTGTGTGTTGTTTTCAGAGGACATTGTAACAGTAATACTTAATTGTGCAGCCCCTTTTTCTAGTTTTGCCGTCAAAGTTACACCACCACGGTCAAGATTAAGCCAGGACACAATTTTAAACCCTGTAGACTCTAAAAGCTACCTCATGTATTATTATTTGTGGACTGAAATTTGTTTTGTCCTCCTAATCTTAGACAGTAAAGAACTAATACGGTGCATCTAATTATAAAGCATTTGTATCATTCGAGTATTTCTGTAACGGTGTCCATGAAAAGTGAAAAACGCATCCCGGTGAAGAACTGGGATGTTAGAAATGTCGAGTTTCGACCAAAAACATTTTACTTTCTCCTCCTTTCATTCCAACAGAAATTGTCCTCGATCATCCAGGAAAGTAGATACAACACAGAAGGCTCAAACTTCATCTGCAAAAATGTCCAGATGAAAGTTGAGCCTTCGGTGTTGTATCTACTTTCATTGTTTGTAATTTGTCAAGTATTGGGTTTTTAAGTTAAAGTGCATATGACACAATTTTTGCTAAAACATAGTTAACACGGTTATATTTAAGATTTTGCTAAAGATTATACCCAGCTTTCTTTAGTTTGGCCATTTTTGTGATGTTTATAGTTTCACTTCCTTATACGTTTGCTAAGTGTGACGTCACGACTTCCGCTTCCGGGTCCTGGCAGACCGGCAAATATGCGAGGAAAAAAAACATAAAAAACTCTTAAAAACAACCATCAATATTTCTGAAACTCAACAGAGAGTTACTGAAGCTACTTATTTCTCAGACTCATTAGCCAAAAAGTCCGCACCTACTGCTAAAAAAGTCATATTTACTAAAGTCGCTACTTACGGGGTTAGCGTAGCTGCTGCGCTGTTAGCATTTTTCTCTGCTAACCCGGATGTAGCGATTTTGGTAAATATTACTTTTATAGCAGTAGGTACAGCATTTTTGGCTAATGGGCCTGATAAATAAGTATGTTCAGTAACTCTCTGTTGAATTTCAGAAATATTGATTGTGGTATTGAAGAGTTTTTTGTAGTTTCTCACACATCTGCGGACCCGGAAGTAGAGCTGTGAGGTCACCACTTAACAAACGTATAGACCCTTTAACTTCTGACATCATCAGTGACATCAGCTGGAGGCAGGAAGTGATCCAGAGAAATAGGATTAAACTAAAACTAGCGATTTTAAGTGTAAAACTACGACTGAAAAATGTGGTCCTGTTGTGGCTTAAGGTGCAAGAACAAGAGGAATGACATTTGAGACGATAAAATAAGGTTTATCTGATATTTCCAAAAACAGTTAGACATTTGTTTATCGTTACTATGACAACAGCTACAATGGAAATATATAGGAACCGAGCTTCCCGCCTCCAGCTAAGCCCGGAATGTTTACAAACAATTAAAGGGTCTATTGGACACCGACAGGAAGCGACGTAGAAGAAGGTAAACAATTTTAAACTGTTGCCGTGCAACAATGTTAGGTCAATGGGAAGTGAGTCAAACTGCTATGGAATGTTACCTTCTTCTATGGCACTCCCTGTCAGCAGCTTAAAGAAATAGGCCACCGTTTTACATACTGCGGTATGGTCTTACCTTAGCTTAGACGAGTTGATGCGTAGCTGTCTGGTCTGTGTGATATATTGTGAGGCGTAATAACATGAGAGCACTTCAACATCCGTCACTTTACTGGGCGGACGTCGAAGTGCTCCTATGGTGTTATTACGCCTTACATATATAGTACCCCTTTTTATCCGCTTAGAAAATCAACATGTTTTAATTTTGTGTAACTAGACTTGGATCGTGTAACTACTCCCATAACCGTATTTAAATGGGGGAAACGTGGAACAGCTTCCTCGCTTCTAACTTCACCCCAGGTTAGAGCTATACCTTTGCTGGGAGAGGCTAAATGCTAACAACATGTGCGTGACTGAGCGCACGCACTAAGACCAGACAGGTACGCATCAACTCGTCTAAGCTCAGGTAAGAACATATCTCAGTTTGGAAAAATGGTGGCCTGTTCCTTTAAAAATTCAAATAAAAATAACTTTTCTGCCCAATATGTTTTCATTAAAATGGCAGCTTCTCTGAAATGCAACTGAGGAACTTGCAACTGATGTTATCCATCTAAATAAGGCATATTTTCAAAGGCATTAAAACCTGTCAAGTCAACATGCCTATTTCTAGCTCTGGTTGGTGCTTCTGTTCCTCCCCCTGACATTACCTCTCCTCAACATCAGGACCAAAGTGACCACCAAAAAAAAACAGAAGTCATTTATAGAAATCTCTCCAAGCCTCCCTCACTCACCGTGCGTGTAGATGTTGCCCAGCTCATTGTGCAGGTAGAACAGGCTCCGGATGCAGTCCTGCACGGAGGAAATCGGCCGGTATCCCGTGAGCACGTACTTATTGAACTGGAGATGTGGAGGTGAGTTCGCCCAGTCCAGCAGCCGGGGTCCATTTAAAAAAGCCATAGCAAATAAAACAGTCAAAATCACGCCCCCGAAGAAATAAAAAATCGACTGCACGCCTATGTACAAGTTCAGCAGGATTATTGCCACGAAGACCTTGTGGGATACCATTGGTGTTTCCTTATGAGTTTTATTTTTAAAAGATGCTGTTAGCCACTTAGCTCGCTGCTAGCATCGAGTCTTTGGAGCGCCCGGAGAGAGGGGGCCAGCCCAGGGATGACAGACACACAGCGGGCGACACATGCTTCCAAGTCGGCTTCGCTGTCATGACTTGCCCCGCTCCCACAAAGACACACACCCGCGCAAAATACATCCGTGACTCATATTTGTGTCGCTTGCTTCAGTGGAGAAAGTGAGCACCAAAAAATAGCGGTCAATGAATGAATGTATGCATGTATGGGATGCTGTGGTCCAAGGATGAGGTTCGGCGGTTAGAGGCTGCCAGGTCTAACGAACAAAAAAAGGCAAGCGTGAAAAACTAGAGAGGTAAAAGCCTTAAAATCTATTCGCTGGCTTTGCTGAGAACAGAACATCTCCGACAAGATTCAGGGTTAGCCGCTTTCGTAACGCGCTCCGGATGGGATGAGAGCGGCTGAGATTTCCCCCTTGTACTAGCCAAAACATCGGACACTTGGCTAGTATCACCGTCGTCCCGGAATGAAATAGAAAGATCTCGGGCGAAGAAAACGACTCGCAAACCGCACGGCCATGCTCGGTTTTTGTGTGTGTGTGTGTGTGTGTGCAGCTTTATCCCATGGCGAGTCCTTGTTAAACGCCGGGCTTGCTGTATTCCCTGGAATGCGGAGTCTCCCCAGCGGCCTCAAGTCCCCTCCTGCATCGGATCGTTTCGTGTCCAGTTCACTTTGTGGCGTAGGGCGTTTCCGGTCTATCCCTTCACAAGAAAACTACAATCCAACATTGCACGTGGCGATAAATTAACTTCTCTCAATGTATAGCTAGCAACACTTCAAGTCAGTTTGTGTCTAAACCAGTGCAATAAAACAAGAGCTAATAAACCGCTTAACCCCGCCTTAACCGAGTGCATTTTCTCCAGTTCAGCTTTACCCAAATCTAAAAGGTCAGCCCAATAGACCCTTTAAAGTGCATATGACACATTAGACACAATTTTGCTAAAACACAGTTAACACAATTATATTTAAGATTGTGCTAAAGATTATACCCAGTTTTCTTTAGTTTGACCATTTTTGTGATGTTTATGTTTTCACTTCCTTCTTGGACACCGACAGGAAGTGACATCGAAGAAGGTAAACAATTTTAAACTGTTGCCATGCAACCATGTTAAGTCAATGGGAAATGAATGAGTCAAACTGCTATGGAATGTTACCTTCTTTTATGTCACTTCCTGTCAGCAGCTTAAAAATTCTAATAAAAATAACTGTTTTGCCCAACATTTCTTCATTTAAATTGCTGCTTCACTGAAAAAAAATAAGATAACTATGCAACTGATGAACTTGCAACTGATGTAATCCATCTAAATAAGTCATTTTCAAGAGCATTAAATCTGTCATATCCACTTTAATTGTTTGTAAACATTCCGGGCTTAGCTGGAAGGAAGCTCGATTCCTATCTATTTCCATTGTAGCTGTTGCATGGGCGTCGGAACCATTCATTGTGAGGGGGACGTGTCCCCCCCCACTTTTGAAAAGTGGTTGTTTGGTCCCCTCCACTTTTTCAAAACGTGAATTTTCATTGACTTTACATTTACTAGTTTAGACTGGACCTTTTCAATAGGTCTTGCCTAAAGCAAGGGGCGCTTCGCGCCCTTTTGTCTCCCTCAATCTAAAATTATGGTATTGCTACTGCCTTTATGTTTGTTTTTTTTCCCAAGGGTCTTAGTTTTAGGATTTTTGGAATGCGCTAACGCGCACTCCGCGCTCAATTTTGACATTATGCAGAGAAAAATTAGTATGAATTTGTATCACACTATATCTGCAAACTGAAGCATATTTTTACATTTTACTTAGGGCTGCGGCTGCGCCGCAGAACATCCACAAAGGTTATCCAAGTACGTTGGATAACCTTTGGTTCCTCACTTCTCGCTGAATTATGGTGTTTAACATTTTTCCATCAGAATAAAATGGGACGTTCTGGTCATCGCTACGGCAACACCGTGAAAAATATGGCATGGGTGTGATTGACTTTTCTGATCGGAACGACCAAATAGAATTTTGTGCCAAATTATTTTAATTTTCGTAAAACTAAAATTTGTACTCTCCATATAATTCCTATAGGGGCGCTATCGCGCCCAATTTGAATTTGCCAAATGAAAGTGTTTAGGACTGAGACTTTAACAACTGATAACAAAATGAGCGAAATCGGACTTCATATGTGCGAATGGGAGCCATTTTTTGTTTGCGAAAAATCAAAAAATACTTCGTACAGTTTGCGGCTTCGCCGCATAAAAACCGTAAAACGTAGAAACGTAATTTGGATAACTTTTAAAGTTCTACTTCTCAAGATTATTTTCCACCCAAAATTAGGTCGTTCCGATAAACGCTCTAGGAGGAGATAGATTTTGTACAAAGTGAAAAATAAAGGCGGATTCCCGCTTCGCGGGCTTTCATCCAAAATGGCCGACACCCAATATGGCGGACGGCGTTGCCGTAATAATATTTTTTGCTCAACTTGATGCACATCTGTACCGATTTTTATGATTCTACGACAAACTTAATTTTTGGCCAAGTCCTATCTCGCGATGTTAAAAAAAAACTGAGGTGGCGCTATCGCGCCACTATTTTGAAATTCAAAATTTGTTTGTTCGCACTTTGGGGGAGTGCGCTCTGCTTCGCTCCGCGCACCGTCCAATTACAATGTTCGTTCGTACGGAACGTGCACGAGGAGAGGAGTGCGTTAGTGCATGTTTGAGAGGAGGCGAGCGCTTCGCGCTCGTTTTGTGCGCTCCGCGCACTCTATACGATTACAAGAGCCCCTTCGCCAGCCCTGATGGCGCTCGGGCCTAAATATCAATGGCGTTTCCTAAAAAAAAATAAAATGTGTTTTTCATGTTTTCCAAAAACAGTGAAATATGAGTAAGGCAATTATGCTATGTGGCTAATGATTTGCAGTAAGCTGTGAGATGTAGGTAAACATACACTTTTTAAACATAATACATTTTTAGTTGGCTGGTTGTGCTGAGTTGAGAATGGGGAGATCAGAGATGCATCTCTTGTGCAGTAATTGCAGAAATATACACTCAAGCATTGATTGGTCGTTGATGGTTGTGCTTATGCAGCGAAAGTCTCTGTCCTATTGTTTTATTTTTTACATTTTATTACACATAATATAAAAAGGTCAAAATAAGATTGTTGGATTATGAATATTTACTTTAGTTTAATACATAGAACAGTGGAGGAAAAATGGTTGCATTGAGACGGTGTAGTTGTTTTTGTTTTATTTTGATAGATACATGTGTATACTTCCTGTTGGAATTCGATCACTTGCCACTTTCAAGCCGCTTATCAGTATGGCTATGCAAGCACTGAATGAGCTTATTATTAATGTCTGGAGAAGTTATAACTTTCGGGGGGGGGGAAATGCAAAAATAAACTAATATTTTAGATTAGAATATATAATGAGAGAATGTTGGAGACAGAATACACCATGGCAAATTTTAAATGTTCTTGTTTTAAGATTTAAACAATGTAAAATAAAAATAACATTTTCACTTTTAAATTAGTCAACATTTTACAATAGGCTTCTGCTTTTGACTGCGCATATGTTTTTCTAAAGGTTGCGTAAGGACTTGGCAAAGACAAGTTTCAACCTGATGGTGCAGGATGGCTCAGGCTGCTTGTCTAAGCTTACTACTACTGATAAAAAGAAGTGTTTTGAAGTATTTTTATGAAGTAATGACTAACAAAAAGAGAAATAATTGCAGTATCAGGAGTTGCAGCAGCAGCAGCGTATTTGTAAGTATGGTGCAATGTATGTCTGATCACTATGAAGTATAAAGTGCAGCTTGAAAAGTTGTTGATTTTCACATCTGTGGAGCAACTGTTGATGTGAGTTAGCGTTTTTGATGCTATAACGTGTGACATCTTTAAATTCTGTAAATTGAGGGCAGTGGCACCTCCAGAAATTGTTCATAGGGGTGGCCAGATGGGGCCACTTAAAATCTTGGGGTGGCAAACCAAAACTATCAGCTGTTGGTGTCTGAGCGTGCAACAGCCGCAGGGGGAGGGGGAGAGCTGGCTACAGCGTACGATCAAAGGTCTAGAGCGGCTTGCCTGGCTGGCTGTGAATTTGGGCTGAAAATATTCATAACTGATACTACAGTACTACAATTAACACTGGCCAGTGGGGTGGCCAATGGGGTGGCCAGGAGTCGGCCAGGGGTGGCCACGGCCACCCCTGGCCACCCCCTGATTGAGGGAGATCCTATTGGTCAAAGGGACAGAAATGAAGCCATGTCTTAGTTATTCTGCCCCAACGCTCCACCTACAAGATCATAATGTGCTACCATGTGGGCCCGCCGTATGTCATGAGTAAAATTCTTTCACCAGTCTTATCAAAAACTTATCATCATATTGTTCCTCTTTTTTTTAAGTTAATGTGACACAGGCCTCAACAAAGCTCAAATCCAGATTGAAAATAGTTAACTTTTACTGAAAGACTTTGTCAGCACTCTTTGCTTTTAGCTAAAACTTCATGATATGTATATATTTTAATTGGCCTTGTGAGTGTAATTTTATGCATGCTACATTTAATACATTACTCTTCTGTAAAGCACTTACAGGATTATGCTCTATACTACTAGTAATTTTGCCTTGCGTGAATAAGATAGATTTTTTTTATTACCAATTACAGATATTATTAGGATAGTGCTCTGATGCCCTGGACTGTTGCATCTGTGGTGAACAACAGTCATGCATTTCTTGTTCAGTCCTCACAGGTTAACCACATGTTGTGGGGCACTTGACACCAATGAAACGTACATTTTCCATTGCACCACCTGAGGTATGTATAAAACAAAGGACTCGTCTGATGTGTTCAGTCAAATCTGCGGAGGTAGACAAGACACAAGTGAGTACAAATAACTTTGCATTTTATTCAACCGATTTCTTATACAATGTCAGTCGCTTTAGTTTTAGGGTGCTTTATTACAACATGTTATTTACATGTTAGCTTCTGAAATAAATGAGCGAGACCAACTCAGTAAACTCCATGTAAAAGGTCCTTCCTTTTACTTCTCATTCTGATGCCACGATAGATGTGAGTTTACATCAGGTGACTGGTTTAGCTCAAAGGTTTTCAATTGGAAGCATATGGAGGACCGTGGCTGCCAAAACAATAAATAAATATATAAATAAATATATAAATAAATAAATAAAATAAAGTTCAAATTTGCAAAGAAATGCATGCATTTATTGTAATAAGTGCATTTTTTATTTATATATTTATTTATTTATATATTTATTTCTGTATTTTGTATTTATTTATATATTTTTGTTTTTATTTATTTATTATGTATTTATTTATTTTGTGTTTATTTATTTATGCATTTATTTTGTTTTATTTATTTATTTCTGTATTTATTTTTGTATTTATTTATTTATTTATTTCTGTATTTATTCATTTATTTCTGTATTTATTTCTGTATTTCTCTTAATGTATGCAAATCATGGGGTGGGTCTGGATGCCGCTGCTGTAAGGTGATTGGTTAATCTTTCTCCATGCACACATGCCTTGTCCAGCATAGACACTGCCAAACACGAGCTCTGCATCAGTCTATTGACAGTGGCACAGATAGTAGAGCGGGTCATCTTGTGACTGGCGGATCGGCAGTTCGAATCCTGCAGGGCCACACTGTCGTTGTGTCCTTGGGCAAGACACCTCACCTGCCTTGCCCCCAGTCTCTGAGTACACTGGTGTATGAATGGGTGAGTGGATCCTTGTTGGAAAGCACTTTGAGTGTAGAAAGGTGTCAGTGGCGCAGTTGGTAGAGCTGGTGATGGTCATGATCGGAAGGTCAAGGATTTAAATCTCGCTTCCAGCATAAACATAGCCAAACATGAACTCTGCTTTAGTCTAGCGCTTTTGCACCTACATTAGGCACTGAAAGCGTTTTCCAGCAAGTATCCACTCACCCATTCACACGCTCATTCATACACCAATGTACGCAGACACTGGGGCAAGGCAGGTGAAGTGACTTGCCCAAGGACACAACGACAGTGTGGCCCTGCAGGATTCGAACTGCCGATCCTCCAGTCACAAGATGACCCGCTCTACTATCTGTGCCACTGTCAATGGACTGAAGCAGAGCTCGTGTTTGGCAGTGTCTATGCTGGACAAGGCATGTGTGCATGGAGAAAGATTAACCAATCACCTTACAGCAGCGGCATCCAGACCCACCCCATGATTTGCATACATTAAGAGAAATACAGAAATAAATACAGAAATAAATGAATAAATACAGAAATAAATACAAAAATAAATACAGAAATACAGAAATAAATAAATAAAACAAAATAAATGCATAAATAAATAAACACAAAATAAATACATAAATAAATAAATAAAAACAAAATATATAAATAAATACAAAAATAATACAAAATACAGAAATAAATATATAAATAAATAAATATATAAATAAATAATTGCACTTATTACAATAAATGCATGCATTTCTTTGCAAATTTGAACTTTATTTTATTTATTGATATATTTATTTATTGTTTGGCAGCCACGGTCCTCCATAAGAAGCACCTTATTGAAGAATGTCTTTACTGAATAAGAACAATGTAGGACATATGGAGGGAAAGAAAACTACAGCTGAAAGTCTAGTTAGTCTAGTCTAGCTAGTTGGGCCAGCTAGGGGGGGTTTGTTGATGAGGAGCTACTGCCCTCTGCAATGGACCTGCTCTACACCCTGGCTTTTTAACGCACTACACTATGCAGGGCTTACATATTACATAATTCATTGTACATAAAATTAAAAAAAGAAATTAAAAAAAAGGAAGCAACCAAGCAAAATTGTACACTAATCAATACTATATCAAGGATGGAAATGACAATTGGGAAGTAGCAAGCTCACGGATAATATGTATTTAATGTTCTTTTTAACACAAAACTAGTGACTTTCGGGAATGTTGACTGTGTTTGGCATTGATAACCATCTGTAACTAAGTAATGGCCTTTTGTCACTTGCTTTGTACCAGACATCATACATGAAATGAGAGCGTTGTTGTAGTTGTAAAATGTATACAATAATATTCACTGAGTATAATGTGTATATTAATGTGTCTTTTAACATAAACCCAGTGACTTTTGGTAATGCTAACAATGTAAGGCATGTAACCATCTGAAAGAAATGTAATGATCGCCTTTTGTTACTTGCTTGGTACTAGACTTTGTACATGAAACAAGACCGTTGTTGTAATTGTGCTTCCTTTCTGTTGATGATTTTAATTGTATTGATTTAATTGTATTGAATTTGGGGGTGGGCGCTTATAAGCTCTTGCTTCGGCCCACTCCTTTTGAGCAGAGTGTTTGCTGCTCAAATAAACTAAACTAAAGTCTGGGAATAAAACTACTTTTTTTTTCTTGTTTAGCTACCGGTAATTGCTATCATATTGTGTCGCTGTTAGCATTTACAAATGCGCAGGCTCACATAGAGGGTGGGTGTCTTTATAACTCAAATAGCATTCAGTGTTTTTTACAAAAATGTCCATATATAACACTAAAACATGTACAATAGGCCATAATGAATGTAGTGTGTGTGTGAGTGTGTGTGAGTGAGTCGTTGGTGGCACAGACTGGTCACCTCAATTCCGTCAGTCTGCCCCAGAGCAGCTGTGGTTACAACAGTAGTTCACCACCACCGAGTATGACGTGAATGAATAATGACTACAGTGTGGCACTTTAAGAAACTTGGCAACACAGGCTTGTAAAGCGCAATACAAGTGTAAGCCATGATTATTATTATTATTACATCGGTATACTCCTGCATTAATAATCTTGTAGCTGAAAGTCATTTTAACAATATTTGTAGTTGAGTGATTGAATAATGCCACCACTCAAATGTATTGAACCACTGAGTTGAGTTTTGCTGGACTTTATGCCAGTTTATGTTTCATGTGGATTGTGGACATACCCAAAAAATACAGATAAATGAACCATAAGGTCAAGACATCATCAGTATGAATGTTAACAGACAAAGCCCATAGAAATCTTAAGTCTGATTTCCACCTCAATATTGAATAATAAGCTCACGTGAACACAACTTGCCAGTGCTATATTTGTCTTACTTTTCTGTTTATTCCCCATTTTTTACAGTTTGTGTGGCTCTACTTCATGGAATCATGTCTCTGCTTATCGTCAGCATGCTCATGTTATTACTCCCTGAATGTACCCGCCAGTCCTGCACTGAAGGGAAACCTAAAGAGTGTCTCGAGGCTGAGTTTGCTCCCGGCACTAACTTGGCTGGAGAAGGATTCGACATCACCAAAATGGAGTATAAAGGATCTTATGTGATAGACATGAATAAGTGGAAACGCAAAGATAAGACCTGCACCTTATGCACAAACCCCTTTATGGACAACAAGAAGCAGAAGGTTCCTTTGTCGGTGGTGGACTGGAGAGCGAAGCAGTCGTGCAGCGCCAAAGTGAGCGGCCAGCTTCATACATCTAGTGAGTCTCTGATCAGCTCCAGCAGTTCGTCCGTCGAAAACAACTGGAAGACAAACTTAGAAGTCAATATGAAAACCACAAGTGGCAAGTTAATGCTGGCGGGTACACACTCCAAGATGGCTGACTATTCCATGGCGAAATCCAAAAGTGACAAGTACAGCTTCTCCAGTCAGAGCATATCTTGCGAGTACTACAGGTGATCTCAGTGCTTTGTTAATTCTATAAACAATGACACTGACATTGTGACTAATTCTTTCTTTTTCCTTTTTTCACTTTCAGATACAAGATCTCCAGCACTCCAAAACTGCATCGTGATTTTCAAAAAGCTTTGAAAGGGCTTCCAAAAACCTACAATTCTGAAAGCAAACAACAATATTATGGGCTGATTGACAAGTTTGGTACGCACTATATCACAAAGGTAACGTTTACCTTGGGAATATATGATAAGTTATTACTAATGTAACAATACATAACGTGGAAAAAGGGTACAACCTGGGAAAGGTTTGTGTCTGGCAGGATTCAGCAAAGATGAAGGATTTCCTCTTTTTACTCACACATGTCATAGGAAAGTGGGAGAAATCCATAGTCTCATGTTGAATGTGGATACAGACAACAAGGAAAGAAATTGCTTTTGTTTATATTTCGCCTGCCAATTGCATTATTAAATAATTACATTTTTTTTAATTCTACCCTCCGAACACTGAGGATGGAATTTAATTTGTATAGTGCTTTTCACATGACACAAGTCACCCAAAGTGCTTCACAAGGGACACATTTTTCATTCTCTCCATACTAGGAGGTGCTGAGCCACTTATGAAGTGACAGCTGCTCATGCGGTAGACTGACACAAGTGCGGCTGTGCACATCTGTGCCACTCGACCCTCTGTTTACCATCCAGTACTCACTCATTTCCGAGATCTGATGAGAGCACAAAATGGTATAGCCACATTGCTACATCTTTAGGTTGGCTATGTCTTTAGCCCATTCAAAAATAATTGTTTCCATCAAAGAAACAACTGCTAAGCCATCTTTCTAAGTCATTTTAATGATCATTCAGATTAGAATATGGCTTTCATCCCAGGAGGCTAACAATTTGTTTTTCCTCAGGTGCACATGGGCGGTAGTGTGCAGTCGGTGACCAGTATCCGTGAGTGTGAGGCCAGTTTGCAGGGCTGAGTGCGAATGAGGTGCAGTCGTGTCTGGAGGTGGAGGCGTCTGCCAGCTTCGGCCCTGTGTCAGTTCAGGCGGAGGCCAAAAAATGCAAGAAAGACATCCAGAAATCAGACAAGAAGTTGTCCTTCGCCAGCTCTTTCAATGACAGGTATGACATAGCATGCCTCATCAGATGTGGGTAAAACCTATTCATTTAGAGAGGGTTACAGACTCATCCGTCTGCTCTTCCCACTGGAAAATATTTCTGCCAGAATTGTCATTGCCAACCAATCAGTATTTCTGACTCGTTATTTGTGTGATTGTTCCTATTCAATGTTCTTGCCAATCATGTGACACCTACCGCCGTAAACCTTCAATAATGTTAGCAAATTACAAACTTCGAAGGAAACAGATATTAACTTCTCAACTACCACCATTACTGCTGACTTGTGCAACAGGGTGTACAGAATAAAAAATCCAGCGGCAGCTTAAAACACAAAACCATATTCTCCGTAGTTCCATCCTTTGTATTACTCCCCACTCAACTACCAGAAAAATATGCCTTTCTTACATTGACAATGGATTGTTTGACATTGTACCTGTTCACTCTTTCCAAAGAAATTGTCAAAGTGTGAGGACTTAAGAATGGACTAAGTGAGGATGGCTTCACCCATAGCGTAACACAGGCTAACTGAAGCTCGTTCATGCTAACAATTTGGTTGGGTTCTTGAAGGCAGCTCCATTATTTAATATAGATCGAAAATAAAACTAGCGAAAGAAAAAAAGATTAGATTGATGTTGTGAGTGTTAACACAAAGAATGACAATCCTCTATTCAATAACAATTAAAGAGGCAAAAAAGTTCAAATGGAAAGACGATTAGAGAAAGGAACTTCTGGAGCCTTCACTGAATGCCGTACAGCTTCAGGAAGAAGAAGGTTTTAATTAGTCCATTCTTAATTTACAGTCAATGGTCTTGACCGTATATGATATCTGATATGCTCAACATTTGTTTGGTTATTTCCAGGTTCACAGAGATCAAAGGCGGCCACACCACTGAGCCAGACCTGATGTTCTCCGCGGACAAAGACCCATCGGCCTACAAAGAGTGGCTGACCTCACTGCCCCAGCATCCAGACATCATCTCCTACTCCCTGGACTCTCTGCATGAGCTCCTGCCACCCAAAACCCCGTCCCATAAACAGCTGCGCACCGCCATCAGCCATTATATCCTGGAGAGAGGGCTATGGAGGAACTGCAGCACCCCCTGTTCCGCAGGAGTCAAGACGGACCCCCGGGACCCCTGTGTGTGTCAGTGCCACAACAATGCCGCAGTGAACCAGAACTGCTGCCCCACACAAAGAGGGCTGGCGCGGGTCATCATCACTGTGCAGCGGGCCTCGGGCTCTGGGGCGACAGCACCACTGCCACTGACGGGTACGTGAAAGTCTTCAGAGGGGAGACGTTTTTGAGATCCCGTGTTGTCTCCAACAATAACAACCCTCACTTCGGGTACGTCATCGACTGGGGCAATGTGAATCTCCTCATGGTAAACAAAGTTCGATTCGAAGTCTGGGACCAGGACAGTAACTGGGACGATGATAAATTGGGGGGATGTGAGCGAGTTCTTACGCCCGGGGTCAAACAAGACATGTGTTTTCTTAACCATGGGCAACTGTTTTTCAAATTGGACGTCGTGTGTGCCCCGAGTCTTGGCGGAAACTCTTGCTCAGATTATAAAGCTTCACCCATGAGCAAGACACTGGAGGGGTGGTTCAGGTCCCGTCACGCCCATCCTGTTCCCAAAGCCCTGCTGCAGGAGTGGGGCGTCTTCATGAATGTGTCAAATAGCAACCAAACCAGAGTCTGAGCAACAACATTATAGGGCTGGGCGATATATTGATATTTAAGATATATCGATATATTTTTAAATGAGATATGGAATTAGACCATATCGTGTATATCGGTATATTTCAAATTCAGATAAGCTAGTTAAGTTAACAAAAAGAAACCAGTAATCTCGAGCTGATTTAAAAAAAAAGTTTATCTTAAACTGAGCATTTTATTTTGTTATCTCTTTATATATAAATGCTGCCCTCAGGAAAAGATTGACCTATTTTATTTTATAGGCTATTTTTATCCAAGACATTTTTTTTATTTAAATGTGCACCTTACAGAGCTTTGTTTATGTTTATATTTTATAGTGAGTTTTCAACAAAACTACTCATATTTGGCTCTGACTATGACTTAACATTTCATTTCACTGCTCTCACTTTGCGGGAAAAATATCGGGATATATATCGTATATCGATATTCAACCTAAATATATCGGGATATGACTTTTGGTCCATATCGCCCAGCCCTACAACATTACGCCTTGAAGTTGACTCTGTAATATTTTCCTACTTTTGCGATTATGATCTATGACGTTTATGCTTTAGAGTGACTTTGAGCAGCTATGGAGAGTATGCACAAGATTATTTTATTCATATATATATTGTTGTCATGTTATTGCTATGCTGTGACATTATTCACACAATTGTTTGGATCAAATTGTAATGTTGCTGTCATACAATGTTTTAAATTGCTGTTTCTGAACCACTGATTCTGTTTTCCAAATGCAAAATAAGTTTGACCATAAACTTGTCCTAAGTATTTCTATTGATGCAAAAACAATAAAATCCAAATGTACCCTGTGCATCTCTGTTCCATCTTTGTGGTCGAAGATTGTATTGAATTGATCTAAGCTCTCTGGGTTTGTGGTAAGGCAGATCTTTTAAATGGGTTAGGGTTTTGTTTTGTTTACGTTTTATTTATTTAATTTTCCTTGTGAGTGTAATGGCAAGGCAAGGCAAGTTTATTTGTAGAGCACAATTCATACACGAGGCAATTCAAAGTGCTTCACAGTTGCAGAAAAAATTACAAGAAAACAGATAAAATCAATCAATAAAACATCAACATAAAGTTAATCAATTACAGTAAAAGGCAAGAGTGCAGATAAAATACTTTCAGTTTTCATATGCACGGGTAAAAAGAGCTGTTTTCAGCCTGGATTTGAACATTGTCAGAGTTGAGGCCTGTCTCACATCCTCATGAAGACTGTTCCAGATTTTAGCTGCATGAAACTGAAACGCAGCCTCACCGTCTTTATTATTGACTCTGGGAACCACCAGGAGACCCCTCCCTGAAGTTCTCAGGGCCCGAGATGGTTCATACGGCTCTAACATGTCAGAGATGTACTTTGGTGCTAAACCATGAAAAGACTTGTAACAAGCAGAGCTGTTTTAAATTCTATTCTCTGAGTGACAGGAAGCCAGTGCAGAGACCGGAGCACTGGACTAATGTGGTCGTATTTCCTGGTTCTTGTCAGGACTCGAGCAGCAGCGTTCTGGATGTTCTGCAGCTCTAACAGCTCGTTTAGAAAGGCCAGTGAGCAGCCGTTACAGTAGTCTAACCTGCTGGAGACAAATGCATGGATGAGTCTCTCTAAGTCTGGTTTTGACACTATTCCTCTGATCTTAGCAATGTTCTTCAGATGGTAAAAAGCTGATGATGTTATTGCTTTGATGTGGCTGTTTAAGTTCAGGTCTGAGTCCATGATTACTCCTAGATTTCTAACCTGATTTTTTGGTTTCAGAGCGAGAGACGCAAGGTGACTGATAACACTTTGTCTTTGTGTCTGTGGGCCAAAGACAATGATCTCAGTTTTGTCTGAGTTTAGTTGGAGAAAGTTGTTTTGCATCCACAAACTGATCTGTTCGATGCAGTGACAGAGAGTATCTACAGGCCCATGTTCACCTGCCGTCAGTGACACGTAGATCTGAGTGTCATCTGCGTAGTTGTGGTACGACACATTGTTGCTGTTTATTAGCTGACCCAATGGAAGCATGTACAGGTTGAATAAGAGGGGTCCCAAGATTGACCCCTGGGGGACTCCACAGGTCATGGAAATTTTGTCTGAGACACAGTTGCCAATTTCGACAAAGTACGTCCTATCCTCGAGATAGGACTTGAACCAGTTTAGAGCAGTACCAGAGATTCCCACCCAGTTTTCTAACCTGTGAAGTAAGATCCTGTGGTCCACTGTGTCAAAGGCAGCGCTCAGGTCCAGCAGAACTAAAACTGAGACCTTACCTGCATTGGTGTTCATACGGATATCATTTGTCACCTTGATCAGAGCTGTCTCAGTGCTGTGGTGGGGCCTAAATCCTGACTGGAAAGTATCAAACACATTGTTAGATAGGAGAAAGTAAGTGAGCTGTTGATATATTACTTTCTCTAGGACTTTTCCTAAAAACGGTAGGTTTGATATGGGCCGGTAGTTGTTCAGTACCTTGGGATCAAGGCTGCTCTTCTTTAGAAGAGGCTTAATGACCGCGGTTTTCAAGGCCTTTGGAAATGCTCCAGTCTCAAATGAGATGTTAACTAACTGAACAAGTTGTGGTAACAAGCTGGTCAGCACAGACTTCAGAAATCTAGTGGGTAATTCATCAAGGCAGCATGTACATGAACTCAGACTGGAGATGACCTCTTCGATTGTTTTGTCAGTAACAGGAGTGAAATGTGTCAGCTCAAGGTGTCTAGCTGGTGGCAGGGTTGGTATTTGTGTTGTGGAAATTATGGCATTTTTTATGCCTTGGACTTTGTCATAAAAAATATTGCAAACTCATTGCACTTAGATGTAGAGATTAGTTCTAAGGCAGTGAAACTGGAGGGTTAGTTAATCTGTTTACTGTGGAAAACAGAACACGAGAATTGTTTCTACAGTTTGCGATGATTTTAGAGAAGTATTTCTCCCTTTCTCCACGCAAAATCTGGTTGAACTCACAAAGCACTTCTTTGTATATCTCACAATGAACCTGGAGCTTTGACTTGCGCCATTTCCTTTCGGCTTTTCGGCACTCCCTTTTCTGTGCCCTGACCGAATGTTCACTTCTCCAAGGTGCCTTTTGTCTATTGTTAACCATTTTTACCTTGACAGGAGCAATAGTATCCAAAACATTTAAGACGCTTGATGTATAAGAGTCCAACAGATTATCAACATTTGAACATGGAGGATTTTCAAATCTGATCATTTCCATAAACTGTGTCCTTGTTGTATCATTTATGTGTCTTCTTTGAATAACTCCAGGCCCAACCACTGGTTTGGGTGTAACAGACAAGTCAAAAAAGACACAAAAATGATCAGATAAAGCAACATCAACAACATTCACATTTGAAATATTAACACCTTTTGTAATAACTAGATCTAGAGTGTGACCTTTGTTATGCATGCTACATTTAATACATTACTCTTCTGTAAAGCCCATTGAATTACTTCGTGTTCAGATTATGCTCTACAAGTAATATTGCCGTGCCAAAATAAATGACTTTGCTCTGATGCACTGGGCTGTTTTGTCTTTGGCGTAGAACAGTCATGCATTTCTTGTTCAGTCCTCACAGGTTGACCACATGGTATTGTGGGGGGCTTGACACCTATCAAACGTATGTTTTCCATTGTATCTGAAACCACCAGAGGTGTGTATAAAAACGAAAGACTCGTCTTGATGCGCTCAGTCAAATCGGCGGAGGTAGACAAGACACAAGTGAGTACAACTACATTTGCTTCTATTCAAATAACTTTGCATTTTAGTCAACCAATTTCATATACAATGTCAGTCGCTTTAGTTTTAAGGTGCTTTATTACAACATGTTATTTATATGTTAGTGTTGTTCTAGTTTATAAGATGCTTCTGAAATAAA
Source organism: Neogobius melanostomus (assembly GCA_007210695.1). Classification (NCBI taxonomy): domain Eukaryota; kingdom Metazoa; phylum Chordata; class Actinopteri; order Gobiiformes; family Gobiidae; genus Neogobius; species Neogobius melanostomus. The sequence goes on from VHKM01000386.1 coordinate 3,873,440, forward strand.
TGAGAGAAACCAACTCAGTAAACTCCATGTAAAAAATCTTTGCTTTTACTTCTCATTCTGATGCCACGATAGATTTTTTTTTTTATTGAGTTTTTATTTCGAGCTAAGGCACAAAATCCAAGAAAAAACAGAAAAATATATATACACAATAAAAGAAAAAAGAAAAAAGAAAATAATATACATTCTAACTCGAAAAGGAGTGGGAAGAAGACAAGCTTATTGACTCCCACCCCTGTTCATAGACCCAAACAACAACAACTAACAACACTGCATATTTCCTACCATCTTACAATACAACTATCAACCGAGTTAGTTACATTTCAACAGATGCCATACTGCATTATACCAGGTCAACATTCACAGTATCTCACACGCTACAACCAGTGTATTATTTCTGTTTCCCATACAGAATTCATTACCATGTTGGCATTATCGTTATTCATCATCACCATTACAACCAATATAACATTACTCTGTATCAAAGTGTTTGATGATACATAACATACTCCACATTTATTCATGAAAGGTACAGTAATCGCAGACCGATTGATGCTCATGATAACAAGAATAATCTTAATGATGTGTGTTACAAGGGATTCGTTTTTTTTTTTTTTTTTTTTTTCTGTGACTGGACCTGCTGCCAGAGGGGAGCAGCCCCCGAGCAACCGGACCATCCTTTGTTAAGTGTCCTATACTATGCATTAAAAGAGACAAATGTTTAGGAGTCTGCTGCCAGAAGAGAGTTTCCTCGAGCTGCCGACCCCCACATGTCTGCCCTGTACTACGGGTTATGTTGAATGTGGAGTACATAGATTTGTGCATGTTTTACTTCTAAGAATTTAATTCCTTTATATTACCATCAGCATCAATAGCAGTACCGCTGTCTGAATCGATTGAGTTTGATTCTAAGAATAATCTATAGATTGTTAGGTATTAATCCTAGACTGTTACATTTAAAGTTTAAAGTTAAAATAGTGATGATAACAACACAACAGCAACAACAATAACAATGGCAATAACAACTGCAATAGTATAATAGTAACAACCACAATATACTTCATTATTAGTTAGATCTGACCTTTAAAGTATACAGCGCTTTGTGACACCCATTAGCAATCAAGTACCCATTTCCTCCTTCTGGTACTTTGACCATACCATTTTTTTATATCTTGATTTGAAATGATGAATATTTGGACATTGTTTAAATTCTGCCCCCAATTTGTTCCAGAGTTTAACTCCACATACAGACACACACATACTTTTCCTAGTGGAAGACACTGCTTGAACCTTAAAGTTATCACACCCCCTCAGGTTATATCCCCTTCTGTGCGTGCAAAAAGCATTTGTATCCTTGCAGGTAGCACATTTTTGTTGGCTTTAAACAGCAGTTGGGCAGTAGATAAATCAACTAAATCGTGCATTTTTAACAGTTTAGACTGCAGACAGAGCCGGTTTTTCCTATACGCAAACTACGCAAGGTGCGTAGGGCCCCCGCAGCCGTGAGGGCCCCGCATCTCAGTCAAACTACGGTGTTTTTTCATTTATTAATCAACGCGTTGTTACGGGGACAGGCTCTCTGACAGCGCTCACTCACACTCCTCCTACTTTGGCACATAAAACACCAAAACGCAGCAGTCTGCTGAAGTGGATGAGCAGGAGAGACCTACCGCCTTCCCCCCGTCACTCCCGAGGGGCGAGTGCTTCTCCCCTTCGCGTCCCCGCTTAGCTGTCTGTCTCCCGGTGCTCACTTCGCCTCCTGTGCGCCTGCATGTCTCTCGTGTCCCGGGCGCTGCTCTCATGTTTTCTCTGCTCGGACTCGGGGCTGCATCGCCACACACTCATTTAAACTCTCTTCTTATTGTCTCTAGCGGAGCATCAGGACAGTAGTTTAGCAAATAGACGAGAGTAAAGTCGTTCTACGTGGCCTGGTCAAAGAGGAGTTGAATCCACACTGTTCTCATGAGCACAGTTTACTTATAGTAACTCTGGTTCGCTTAATGTACACAGTCTAAAACTAATTGGGCTACTCACAGGCTAATTCTCAGTAGTAAGACCGTCAGATACAAGTTTTAGGTAGTTTTAAATCAGCGGTTCCAAAACTGTGGGTCAGGGACCAAAGGTGAGAGAATGGGACCATTTGCCATTTACCATTTTCTGTCTGCTCAAAGATCACTGATTACACCAGAACATGTTGATATGTTAGTTTTTTTTTGAAGAACCAGTCCTGAGATAACTTAACCTAGGGTTAGAGCAGCACTAAGGGAGTGTTCTTGTTTGTGTTTGGCCTGTTAGGCCTTGTGTTTCCCTGTGTGCAACTGAAACAAAAATAAAGAAGTTGTTAGTAATATTTTTTTCTTTTTTGATATCGTTTCGTGACTCTGACATATCGAGGTGCATCGTATCGTGAGTTTAAGTGTATCGTCCCATCCCTAATTCCAACAGTTTTGCTTTGTAGACACCACATGGTTATGCCTAAAATACCTTATGTATTTGTTGTACACTACACACTAACTTAGTTGTATTTGCTGTAGAAAACTGTGCTCTGTTCTGAAGGTGGAGTTACCATAAACCACACGTTTGCTATGAACTACACCCTTTTTTACTGATTAGTACATTAATAAATAGTTTTATAAGGTCCTTTCCATAAAGTTGTTTTATTTCATTACTAATAAGTAAACTATAGTAGTATAAAGACGGTGAGGTGTGAGGTTTTACGTATAACCAGGACATGAAGAGTCAACACAAAACAACTACAGTTTAGCCTCGTCCAGGACTGAATCACAGAGGCAGTCGTCTAAGCAAGACAGTACATATTTTACTTGATTAAACAATTTATCTAGCTTTTCTGAAGTTATTTTAGAGGTGAGCAGTAGGCTTGAAGCAGAGCTAGTTTCACAGAGCAGGAGGAGAATTTCCGAGACAGAATGTTCGCTTGTGCATATAACATCACATACATTCAAGATGTTCCCCGAGAGCTTAAAGTGATCTGTCCTCCTTTGTCTGACATAATGACACTTTTAATTTGTATTTCACATCCTGCAGTTCCTGCAGTGAATAGAGGAGAGAAAAAGCCAAAAAGCATTTTGTCTCAAATGAGAGTTGAATCCAGACAGTTGAGCGCGGTTATTTTCAGTAACTCTAGTTCTCGGAAAGTGCACGGTCTAAAACAATTTACTGGCAGGCAGTTAGTTTTAAAGTCAGTGGTTTGCAAACTGGGTCAGTGACCTTTTACCATTTTAAAAAGTGTGGGGAAAAAGACTAAAGACTAGTGGTTTCCTAAACTCCAGTCTGACAGTGGCTTAGTGGTTAAAGGTTCTCACACAATGGGGCAGGGCCCAAATTGTGGTTATGTACCACTTCTGCCCTGCACTACTGCACAGTGTAACTGTTTTTGACCATAAATGGGTTCGCTCTTCATCAAATAGCCATGTGTACTATAGGGCCCCTGAGTGGATTTTTGCTTAGGGCCCCAGAAGGGCCAGCACCGGCTCTGACTGCAGAAATAATATATTCGTGTGATCACAATATCCTACTTTGTGTATAATTCTTACCGCACGTTTTTGGAGTATAACAAGGGGGTGTAATGAGCTTTTATAGTTATTGCCCCAAACTTCTACACAGTAATTTAGATATGGCAAAACTAATGAACTATATAACAAAATAATGCATTGTAATTTAAGAAAAACTTTGCTTTATTAATGATTGAGATACTTTTGGAGACTTTACCTTGTATGTGTCTTATGTGTGGTTTCCAGCTTAATTTACTGTCAATGGTGACTCCTAAGAATTTAATTTCTGATACTGTATCTAAAACTACACCATCTATAATTACTGAGTCTGGTTTTCCATTATGATTACCGAAAAACATTACTTTTGTTTTATTTAGGTTGAGAGACAATTTGTTAATGTTCATCCATGTTTTAAATTTCCTTAATTCACAGTTTATGTTAGTTACTAAAGTACTATAATTGTCATTAGAATAGAAAATGTTTGTGTCATCTGCGAAAATCACTAATTTTAATAATTTAGACACATTAAAAATGTCATTAATATATAAATTGAACAACTTTGGGCCTAAGACAGATCCTTGTGGGACCCCACAACCAATGTCCAAATATCCTGATGTAAACTCCCCATCTTCACATACTGTTGTCTCCCAGTTAAATAGCTTTGAATCCAGTTCAAAGCCACTCCCCTTATGCCATATCTGTCAAATTTTTTTTAATAATATAGAATGATTTAGTGTATCAAATGCTTTTTTCAAGTCAATGAATATTCCAGCTGCATGTTTCTTTCCCTCTAAGCTATTAGTAATCTCTTCTATTGCATCGATGATGGCCATTGAAGTTGACCTTGCTGCTCGAAACCCGTACTGACCTTCATTAATTAGTTTATGCTTATCTATGAAATTATCCATTCTACTGTTATAAAGTTTCTCTATGATTTTGGAAAACTGGGGGAGCAGAGAGACAGGTCTGAAGTTAGTGAAGATGTGTTTGTTCCCATTTTTATGTATAGGTATAACTTTTGCAATTTTCATTTTTTTTGGAAATGTTCCTGTTTGAAACGATAAGTTGCATAATATGTAGGTTAATGGTTTCACGATACTATATATAATTTGTTTAACCAGTGTCATATCTATATCAAAACAGTCTGTAGACGATTTGTTCTTACACCCGTTAACGACATCTATTATTTCTGTTTCAGTTACTCCAGACAAAAACATCGTTTTTGAATTAATGTCTATCAATGACTCCATTTTGATGCTACTACACTCTGGAATCTCTGCTGCCAGATCCGGTCCAACATTTACAAAAAAACTATTAAAATTTTCCACAATATCGTTCATATTATGATTGTCATTGATCCCATCAGTGAAATAGTTTGGATATGAATTATTTTTGCATTACCTTTGATTATAGTGTTTAGTATTCCCCATACCCCTTTCATGTTGTTCTTGCTTTTATACAACAGATCGGCATAATATAGTTTCTTAGCCTTCCTTAATATATTGGTCAGTTTATTTTTATATGTTTTATATCTACTTTCAGATTCAGCTGTTCTTAGTCTAATGAACTGTTTATATAAAGTGTTTTTCTTCTTACAAGCATTTTGTAAACCCTTGGTTAGCCACGGACATTTTGTCATTTTGCTGTTTTTACTAAATTGCCGAATTGGACAGTTTTTATTGTATGCTACACTAAAAAATTCCATGAATGTATCGTAAGCACTATCTACATCGTTCTTGTTATATACCTCATTCCAATCTTGTTTTGTTAAGTCCCTATAGAGTGAGTAAATTGAGTCCTCAGTTTTTACGCGTTTATAAAAATATTTTTGAGGTGATTTTTGATCTAACTCATTATCATCATACACCGTGAATACGGGCAGATGATCCGTTATATCACAAATCATTAGACCGCTGGTATTTGTGAACTGCATATTATTAGTAAAGATGTTGTCAATGAGGGTAGCACTGCTCGCTGTTATTCTGCTAGGTCTTGTGATAGTTGGGTATAAACTCATACTGTACATGCGATTAATATACTCATCAGTTGTCTTATGTTTATTTGGATTTATCAAATCGATGTTGTAATCCCCACAGATAAATAATACCTTGTTACTCAGTTCTGAGAATGTTTTTTCCGCCCAATTTGAAAATATTTCCACGCATGAGCCTGGTGACCTGTATAAACAACTAACTATTATGTTTTTCTTTTTTCATTGATAATTTCTATTGATAAACATTCAAGCAAATTGTTTATTGATGCCGTCATTTTTCTAATATTTTGAATTTAAATTTCTTGAGGACGTATATAGCAACTCCTCCTCCCCCTTTGTTGGTTCTGTTTACATAGTTTAACGTATAATTGTTTAACTCGAAAACAATGCCTTTATCCTCATTAAACCATGTTTCTGATATTGCAATGATACTAAATGGTTGCTCAAACTGTTTTAGGTATTCTTTGATTGCGTCAAAATTTGCGTACATGCTTCTACTATTGAAATGGATAATTGAGAATTTCCCTTCTGTTTTAACAGAGATGTTAAATTCATTCTCAGTGTAGTATTTGCAATTACTTGCGTTAGATGTTAAGAACAGGTTATCTGGGTCTAACTGATCTTCCAAGTCCAGTGCATTATGTTCGGTGTAGATGTGAGTTTACATCAGGTGACTGGTTTGGCTCAAAGTTTTTCAATTGGAAGCAAAGCTACCGGTAATTGCTATCATATTGTGTCGCTCTTAGCATTCACAAATGCGCATGTTCACATGGAGGGTGTGTGTCTTTATAACTCAAATAGGATTCATTGTTTTTTACAAAAAAGTCATAAAGTTATATTGGGTATATAATCCTGCAATAATAATCTTGTAGCTGAAAGTCATTTTAACAATATTTGTAGTTGAGTGATTGAATAATGCCACCACTCAAATTTATTAAACCACTGAGTTGAGTTTTTCTGGACTTTATGCCAGTTTATGTTTCATGTGGATTGTGGACATACCCAATAAATACAGATAAATGAACCATAAGTCAGGTCAACACATCATCAGTATGAATGTTAACAGACAAAGCCCATAGAAATCTGAAGTCTGATTTCCACTTTGATTTTGAATAATAAGCTCACGTGAACACAACTTGCCAGTGCTATATTTGTCTTACTTTTCTGTTTATTCTCCATTTTTTACAGTTTGTGTGGCTCTACTTCATGGAATCATGTCTCTGCTTATCGTCAGCGTGCTCATGTTATTACTCCCTGAATGTACCCGCCAGTCCTGCACTGAAGGGAAACCTAAAGAGTGTCTCGAGGCTGAGTTTGCTCCCGGCACTAACTTGGCTGGAGAAGGATTCGACATCACCAAAATGGAGTATAAAGGATCTTATGTGATAGACATGAATAAGTGGAAACGCAAAGATAAGACCTGCACCTTATGCACGAACCCCTTTATGGACAACAAGAAGCAGAAGGTTCCTTTGTCGGTGCTGGATTGGAGAGCGAAGCAATTGTGCAGCGCCAAAGTGAGCGGCCAGCTTCATACATCTAGTGAGTCTCTGATCAGCTCCAGCAGTTCGTCCGTCGAAAACAACTGGAAGATAAACTTAGAAGTCAATATGAAAACCACAAGTGGCAAGTTAATGCTGGCGGGTACACACTCCAAGATGGCTGACTATTCCATGGAGAAATCCAAAAGTGACAAGTACAGCTTCTCCAGTCAGAGCATATCTTGCGAGTACTACAGGTGATCTCAGTGCTTTGTTAATTCTATAAACAATGACACTGACATTGTGACTAATTCTTTCTTTTTCCTTTTTTCACTTTCAGATACAAGATTTCCAGCACTCCAAAACCGCATCGTGATTTTCAAAAAGCTTTGAAAGGGCTTCCAAAAACCTACAATGCTGAAAGCAAACAACAATATTATGGGCTGATTGACAAGTTTGGTACGCACTATATCACAAAGGTAATGTTTACCTTGGGAATATATGATAAGTTATTACTAATGTAACAATACATAACGTGGAAAAAGGGTACAACCTGGGAAAGGTTTGTGTCTGGCAGGATTCAGCAAAGATGAAGGATTTCCTCTTTTTACTCACACATGTCATAGGAAAGTGGGAGAAATCCATAGTCTCATGTTGAATGTGGATACAGACAACAAGGAAAGAAATTGCTTTTGTTTATATTTCGCCTGCCAATTGCATTATTAAATAATTACATTTTGTTTAATTCTACCCCCGAACACTGAGGATGGAATTTAATTTGTATAGGGCTTTTCACATGACACAAGCTGAAGTGACAGCTGCTCATGCAGTAGACTGACACAAGTGCGACTGTGCACATCTGTGCCACTCGACCCTCTGTTTACCATCCAGCACTCACTCATTTCTCTGATGAGAGCACAAAATGGTATAGCCACATTGCTACATCTTTGGATTGGCTATGTCTTCAGCCCATTCAAAATAATTGTTTCCATCAAAGAAACAACTGCTAAGCCATCTTTCTAAGTCATTTTAATGATCATTCAGATTAGAATATGGCTTTCATCCCAGGAGGCTAACAATTTGTTTTTCCTCAGGTGCACATGGGCGGTAGTGTGCAGTCGGTGACCAGTATCCGTGAGTGTGAGGCCAGTTTGCAGGGGCTGAGTGCGAATGAGGTGCAGTCGTGTCTGGAGATGGAGGCGTCGGCCAGCTACGGCCCTGTGTCAGCTCAGGCGGAGGCCAAAAACTGCAAGAAAGACATCCAGAAATCAGACAAGAAGTTGTCCTTCGCCAGCTCCTTCAATGACAGGTATGACATAACATGCCTCATCAGATGTGGGTAAATCCTATTCATTTAGAGAGGGTTACAGACTCATGCTGACTTATGCAAAGGGTGTACAGAATAAAAAATCCAGCGGCAGCTTAAAACACAAAACCATATTCTCCGTAGTTCCATCCTTTGTATTACTCCCCACTCAACTACCAGAAAAATATGCCTTTCTTACATTGACAATGGATTTTTTCACATTGTACCTGTTCACTCTTTCCAAAGAAATTGTCAAAGTGTGAGGACTTAAGAATGGACTAAGTGAGGATGGCTTCACCCATAGCGTAACACAGGCTAACTGAAGCTCGTTCATGCTAACAATTTGGTTGGGTTCTTGAAGGCAGCTCCATTATTTAAAATAGATCAAAAATAAAACTAGTGAAAGGGAAATAGATTAGATTGATGTTGTGAGTGTTAACACAAAGAATGACAATCCTGTGTTCAATAACGATTAAAGAGGCAAAAAAGTTCAAATGGAAAGACGATTAGAGAAAGGAACCTCTGGAGCCTTCACTGAATGCCTTACAGCTTCAGGAAGAAGAAGGTTTTAATTAGTCCATTCTTAATTTACAGTCAATGGTCTTGACCGTATATGATATCTGATATGTCTGTGTAAGCTGTCAGTCGTACAGGAGTTGTCCATCTTCAATGAAGGTACTTGAGTCATCTTCTGTACTCAGTAGTTGAAGTCACAAAACTTCAACTACTGAGTACAGAAGATGACTCAAGTACCTTCATTGAAGATATCTGATATGCTCAACATTTGTTTGGTCATTTCCAGGTTCACAGAGATCAAAGGCGGCCACACCACTGAGCCAGACCTGATGTTCTCCGCGGACAAAGACCCATCGGCCTACAAAGAGTGGCTGACCTCACTGCCCCAGCATCCAGACATCATCTCCTACTCCCTGGACTCTCTGCATGAGCTCCTGCCACCCAAAACCCCGTCCCATAAACAGCTGCGCACCGCCATCAGCCATTATATCCTGGAGAGAGGGCTATGGAGGAACTGCAGCACCCCCTGTTCCGCAGGAGTCAAGACGGACCCCCGGGACCCCTGTGTGTGTCAGTGCCACAACAATGCCGCAGTGAACCAGAACTGCTGCCCCACACAGAGAGGGCTGGCGCGGGTCATCATCACTGTGCAGCGGGCCTCGGGGCTCTGGGGCGACAGCACCACTGCCACTGACGGGTACGTGAAAGTCTTCAGAGGGGAGACGTTTTGGAGATCCATTGTTGTCTCCAACAATAACAACCCTCACTTCGGGTACGTCATCGACTGGGGCAATGTGAATCTCCTCATGGTAAACAAAGTTCGATTCGAAGTCTGGGACCAGGACAGTAACTGGGACGATGATAAATTGGGGGATGTGAGCGAGTTCTTACGCCCGGGGTCAAACAAGACATGTGTTTTCTTAACCACGGGCAACTGTTTTTCAAATTGGACGTCGTGTGTGCCCCGAGTCTTGGCGGAAACTCTTGCTCAGATTATAAAGCTTCACCCATGAGCAAGACACTGGAGGGGTGGTTCAGGTCCCGTCACGCCCATCCTGTTCCCAAAGCCCTGCTGCAGGAGTGGGGCGTCTTCATGAACGTGTCAAATAGCAACCAAACCAGAGTCTGAGCAACAACATTATAGGGCTGGGCGATATATCGATATTTAAGATATATCGATATATTTTTAAATGAGATATGGAATTAGACCATATCGTGTATATCGGGATATTTCAAATTCAGATAAGCTAGTTAAGTTAACAAAAAGAAACAGGTAATCTCGAGCTGATTTAAAAAAAAAGTTTATCTTAAACTGAGCACTTTATTTTGTTATCTCTTTATATATAAATGCTGCCCTCAGAAAAAGATTGACCTATTTTATTTATAGGCTATTTTTAGTTAAGATATTTTTTTTATTTAAATGTGCACCTTACAGAGCTTTGTTTATGTTTATATTTTATAGTGAGTTTTCAACAAAACTACTCATATTTGGCTCTGACTATGACTTAATATTTCATGTCACAGCTCTCACTTTGCGGAAAAAATATCGGGATATATATCGTATATCGATATTCAACCTAAATATATCGGGATATGACTTTTGGTCCATATCGCCCAGCCCTACAACATTACGCCTTGAGGTTGACTTTGTAATATTTTCCTACTTTTGCGATTATGATCTATGACGTTTATGCTTTAGAGTGACTTTGAGCAGCTATGGAGAGTATGCACAAGATTATTTTATTCATATATATATTGTTGTCATGTTATTGCTATGCTGTGACATTATTCACACAATTGTTTGGATCAAATTGTAATGTTGCTGTCATACAATGTTTTAAATTGCTGTTTCTGAACCACTGCTTCTGTTTTCCAAATGCAAAATAAGTCTTTACCATAAACTTGTCCTAAGTATTTCTATTGATGCAAAAACAATAAAATCCAAATGTACCCTGTGCATCTCTGTTCCATCTTTGTGATCGAAGATTGTATTGAATTGATCTAAGCTCTCTGGGTTTGTGGTAAGGCAGATCTTTTAAATGGGTTAGGGTTTGGTTTTGTTTACGTTTTATTTATTTAATTTTCCTTGTGAGTGTAATGTTATGCATGCTACATTTAATACATTACTCTTCTGTAAAGCCCATTGAATTACTTCGTGTTCAGATTATGCTCTACAAGTAATATTGCCGTGCCAAAATAAATGACTTTGCTCTGATGCACTGGGCTGTTTTGTCTTTGGCGTAGAACAGTCATGCATTTCTTGTTCAGTCCTCTCAGGTTAACCACATGGTATTGTGGGGGGCTTGACACCTATCAAACATACGTTTTCCATTGTATCTGAAACCACCAGAGGTGTGTATAAAAACGAAAGACTCGTCTTGATGCGCTCAGTCAAATCGGCGGAGGTAGACAAGACACAAGTGAGTACAACTACATTTGCTTCTATTCAAATAACTTTGCATTTTAGTCAACCAATTTCTTATACAATGTCAGTCGCTTTAGTTTTAAGGTGCTTTATTACAACATGTTATTTATATGTTAGTGTTGTTCTAGTTTATAAGATGCTTCTGAAATAAATGAGCGAGACCAACTCAGTAAACTCCATGTAAAAAATCTTTGCTTTTACTTCTCATTCTGATGCCACGATAGATGTGAGTTTACATCAGGTGACTGGTTTGGCTCAAAGTTTTTCAATTGGAAGCAAAGCTACCGGTAATTGCTATCATATTGTGTCGCTCTTAGCATTCACAAATGTGCATGTTCACATGGAGGGTGTGTGCCTTTATAACTCAAATAGGATTCAGTGTTTTTTACAAAAAAGTCATAAAGTTATATTGGGTATATAATCCTGCAATAATAATCTTGTAGCTGAAAGTCATTTTAACAATATTTGTAGTTGAGTGATTGAATAATGCCACCACTCAAATGTATTACACCACTGAGTTGAGTTTTTCTGGATTTTATGCCAGTTTATGTTTCATGTGGATTGTGGACATACCCAATAAATACAGATAAATGAACCATAAGGTCAAGACATCATCAGTATGAACGTTAACAGACAAAGCCCATAGAAATCTGAAGTCTGATTTCCACTTCGATTTTGAATAATAAGCTCACGTGAACACAACATACCAGTGCTATATTTGTCTTACTTTTCTGTTTATTCTCCATTTTTTACAGTTTGTGTGGCTCTACTTCATGGAATCATGTCTCTGCTTATCGTCAGCGTGCTCATGTTATTACTCCCTGAATGTACCCGCCAGTCCTGCACTGAAGGGAAACCTAAAGAGTGTCTCGAGGCTGAGTTTGCTCCCGGCACTAACTTGGCTGGAGAAGGATTCGACATCACCAAAATGGAGTATAAAGGATCTTATGTGATAGACATGAATAAGTGGAAACGCAAAGATAAGACCTGCACCTTATGCACGAACCCCTTTATGGACAACAAGAAGCAGAAGGTTCCTTTGTCGGTGGTGGACTGGAGAGCGAAGCAATCGTGCAGCGCCAAAGTGAGCGGCCAGCTTCATACATCTAGTGAGTCTCTGATCAGCTCCAGCAGTTCGTCCGTCGAAAACAACTGGAAGAAAAACTTAGATGTCAATATGGTAACCAAAAGTGGCAAGTTAATGCTGGCGGGTACACACTCCAAGATGGCTGACTATTCCATGGAGAAATCCAAAAGTGACAAGTACAGCTTCTCCAGTCAGAGCATATCTTGCGAGTACTACAGGTGATCTCAGTGCTTTGTTAATTCTATAAACAATGACACTGACATTGTGACTAATTCTTTCTTTTTCCTTTTTCACTTTCAGATACAAGATTTCCAGCACTCCAAAACTGCATCGTGATTTTCAAAAAGCTTTGAAAGGGCTTCCAAAAACCTACAATGCTGAAAGCAAACAACAATATTATGGGCTCATTGACAAGTTTGGTACGCACTATATCACAAAGGTAACGTTTACCTTGGGAATATATGATAAGTTATTACTAATGTAACAATACATAACGTGGAAAAAGGGTACAACCTGGGAAAGGTTTGTGTCTGGCAGGATTCAGCAAAGATGAAGGATTTCCTCTTTTTACTCACACATGTCATAGGAAAGTGGGAGAAATCCATAGTCTCATGTTGAATGTGGATACAGACAACAAGGAAAGAAATTGCTTTTGTTTATATTTCACCTGCCAATTGCATTATTAAATAATTACATTTTGTTTAATTCTACCCTCCGAACACTGAGGATGGAATTTAATTTGTATAGGGCTTTTCACATGACACAAGTCACCCAAAGTGCTTCACAAGGGACACATTTTTCATTCTCTCCATACTAAGAGGTGCTGAGCCACTTATGAAGTGACAGCTGCTCATGCAGTAGACTGACATAAGTGCGGCTGTGCACATCTGTGCCACTCGACCCTCTGTTTACCATCCAGCACTCACTCATTTCTCTGATGAGAGCACAAAATGGTATAGCCACATCGCTACATCTTTGGGTTGGCTATGTCTTCAGCCCATTCAAAAATAATTGTTTCCATCAAAGAAACAACTGCTAAGCCATCTTTCTAAGTCATTTTAATGATCATTCAGATTAGAATATGGCTTTCATCCCAGGAGGCTAACAATTTGTTTTTCCTCAGGTGCACATGGGCGGTAGTGTGCAGTCGGTGACCAGTATCCGTGAGTGTGAGGCCAGTTTGCAGGGGCTGAGTGCGAATGAGGTGCAGTCGTGTCTGGAGGTGGAGGCGTCTGCCAGCTACGGCCCTGTGTCAGCTCAGGCGGAGGCCAAAAACTGCAAGAAAGACATCCAGAAATCAGACAAGAAGTTGTCCTTCGCCAGCTCCTTCAATGACAGGTATGACATAGCATGCCTCATCAGATGTGGGTAAATCCTATTCATTTAGAGAGGGTTACAGACTCATCCGTCTGCTCTTCCCACTGGAAAATATTTCTCCAAAATTGTCATTGCCAACCAATCAGTATTTCTGACTCGTTATTTGTGTGATTGTTCCTATTCGATGTTCTTGCCAATCATGTGACACCTACCGCCGTAAACCTTCAATAATGTTAGCAAATTACAAACTTCGAAGGAAACAGATATTAACTTCTCAACTACCACCATTACTGCTGACTTGTGCAACAGAGTGTACAGAATAAAAAATCCAGCGGCAGCTTAAAGCAGTACTAAGTAACGTGTTTACCTTAATAAATCCTTTTCGTTGTTCCTCTGGGGGTAATACAAGTGTTAATGGGATGATTGGGGGGTCTTTCATCTCCCCCTGGTGTCTCTGGCCAGAAAACCATGCTTGCAACTTGACTGCCACCAGGGCGGAGCAAGCAATACACACTAATAGAATAACGGAGAAGAAGCTAACAGGCTAACGGGCAAAGCTAACTGCGGGCTAGCGCCACTTTAAACAGTATTTACAGCCACGTTTGAGTGAAAAAAAATATTCCCATTATATAACTGGATGTACAACACCCCTCTCCCCCTTCACCTTTTCTGTCAGCGTAGTATTTACTCTCCAAGACATTTAATAAGTTAAAAAATCGTAACTTGCTATGACACCTGCAGTTGCGCTTATGGCCTCTAGGGGCAGGAGTTACTTAGTACTGCTTTAAAACACAAAACCATATTCTTTTATTCTAAAGGGAAATAGATTAGATTGATGTTGTGAGTGTTAACATGATGTTGATGTTGTGAGTGTTAACACAAAGAATGACAATCCTGTGTTCAATAATAATTAAAGAGGCAAAAAAGTTCAAATGGAAAGACGATTAGAGAAAGAAACCTCTGGAGCCTTCACCGAATGCCTTACAGCTTCAGGAAGAAGAAGGTTTTAATTAGTCCATTCTTAATTTACAGTGTAAGCTGTCAGTCGTACAGGAGTTGTCCATCTTCAATGAAGGTACTTGAGTCATCTTCTGTACTCAGCAGTTGAAGTCACAAAACTTCAACTACTGAGTACAGAAGATGACTCAAGTACCTTCATTGAAGATATCTGATATGCTCAACATTTGTTTGGTTATTTCCAGGTTCACAGAGATCAAAGGCGGCCACACCACTGAGCCAGACCTGATGTTCTCCGCGGACAAAGACCCATCGGCCTACAAAGAGTGGCTGACCTCACTGCCCCAGCATCCAGACATCATCTCCTACTCCCTGGACTCTCTGCATGAGCTCCTGCCACCCAAAACCCCGTCCCATAAACAGCTGCGCACCGCCATCAGCCATTACATCCTGGAGAGAGGGCTGTGGAGGAACTGCAGCACCCCCTGTCCCGCCGGAGTCAAGACGGACCCCCGGGACCCCTGTGTGTGTCAGTGCCACAACAATGCCGCAGTGAACCAGAACTGCTGCCCCACACAGAGAGGGCTGGCGCGGGTCATCATCACTGTGCAGCGGGCCTCGGAGCTCTGGGGCGACAGCACCACTGCCACTGACGGGTACGTGAAAGTCTTCAGAGGGGAGACGTTTTGGAGATCCCGTGTTGTCTCCGACAATAACAACCCTCACTTCGGGTACGTCATCGACTGGGGCAATGTGAATCTCCTCATGGTAAACAAAGTGCGATTCGAAGTCTGGGACCAGGACAGTAACTGGGACGATGATAAATTGGGGGAATGTGAGCGAGTTCTTACGCCCGGGGTCAAACAAGACATGTGTTTTCTTAACCACGGGCAACTGTTTTTCAAATTGGACGTTGTGTGTGCCCCGAGTCTTGGCGGCAACTCTTGCTCAGATTATAAAGCTTCACCCATGAGCAACACACTGGAGGGGTGGTTCAGGTCCCGTCACGCCCATCCTGTTCCCAAAGCCCTGCTGCAGGAGTGGGGCGTCTTCATGAATGTGTCAAATAGCAACCAAACCAGAGTCTGAGCAACAACGTTACGCCTTGAGGTTGACGTAATATTTTCCTACTTTTGCGATTATGATCTACATGTATGACGTTTATGCTTCAGAGTGACTTTATGCACGAGATTATTTTATTTATAAACAGATATTGTTGTCATGTTATTGCTATTGCTGTGACATTATCCACACAATTGTCTGGATCAAATTGTAATGTTGCTGTCATACAGTGTTATAAATTGCAGTTTCTGAACCACTGCTTCTGTTTTCCGAATGCCAAATAAGTATTTACCATAAACTTGTCCTAAGTATTTCTATTGATGCAAAAACAATAAAATCCAAAGTACCTTGTGCATCTCTGTTCCATCTTTGTGGTCGAAGATTGTATTGAAGTTATCTTAGCTCTCTGGATTTGTGATGAGGCATATCTTCTAAATGGGTTAGGGTTAAAACTATGATTAATACCACTGACATTATCCCATCAAACTCAGTAATAAATAAAATAGTATAACAACCTGTCCAATGCACTTTAGTAATACTGTATATATTGTTGCTCAAATGTGTGTTAAATTCATATTGAGAAAGTATTGACCACCTATTTCTCTTTAAGAACCACGGGCCCCTCCACTTCACAGAAATGATGTATCTGTGGCCGCTCATTCTTCACTGACTGGAAACCTAGTCATAGTTTCACATTCTCTCATGCGTGTTCTGGGCTGCCGTGAGACCACCAGCTAAACTTAATACAACGGAAACGATCTGTTGAACCACATTAGTTACCCTACCCCTTTTTTTCCCCCCATCAAAGCCCCTGGTCTACCCCGACACGCCCCCAACAAAATCCATTTAAAACCAAGCATAGTGTTGGCATATTGATGATTATTTGGAGCTGAAGCATGCATTTGTGAGAAAAGAGGTAAGTCTTCCTCAACATAGACATAATCGATTATGTTGGTTAGTATTTTTTTTTTTTTTTTAAACCAAAGGTTGCTGCTTTGGTTAAATTAAATACAGTGCCTTGCGAAAGTACTAATACACCTTGAACTTTTGCACATTTTGTCATGTTTACAACCCTAAACGTAAAGATTTTATTTTGAATTTTTTACTGAACATTCACACACAAGTAACATGATACATGTTTCTGTTATTTTTCCAAAAATAGAGAAGTGAAAAGTGGGGCGTGCATAAGTATTCATACAGCATAACTTAATACTTTGTTGAACCCGCTTTTGCTGCAATAACAGCAGCAAGTCTTTTGGGGTATGACTCTACAAGGTTTGCACATCTAGAGACTGACATTTTAGCCCATTCCGCTTTACAAAACAACTCAAGCTCTGTCAAATTAGAAGGAGAACGTTTGTGAACAGCAGTTTTCAGATCTTTCCATAGATTTTCAACAGGATTTAGGTCAGGACTTTGACTGGGCCATTCTAACACATTAATATGTTTGTTTTAAACCATTCCACTGTAGATTTAGCTTTGTGTTTAGGGTCATTGTCCTGCTGGGAGGTGAATCTCCGCCCCAGCTTCAATTCTCTTGCTGACTCCAGCAGGTTTTCCTCCAAAATGTCTCCGTATTTGGCTCCATCCATCTTCCCAACTATTCTTACAATCTTCCCAGTCCCCGCTGAGGAAAAGCAGCCCCATAGCATGATGCTCCCCCCACCATATTTGACACTGTGGATGGTGCACTCAGGACGATGAGAAGTGTTAGGTTTGCGCCATACATAATAATTTGCATTTGGGCCAAAAAGTCTCATCTGACAAAAGCACCTTCTTCCACATGGTAGCTGTGTCCTCCATATAACTTCTAGCAAACTTCAAACGGGATTTCTTATGGCCTCCTTTCACTAATGGCTTTCTTCTTGCCACCATGAAGGCCAGATTTGTGTAGAGTACGACTTATAGTTGTCCCATATACAGATTCCCCCAGCTCAGCGGCAGTACGTCGCAGCTCCTTCAGAGTTATCTTGAGGCACTTGGTTACATTTCTGATCAGTGCTCTCCTTGTTCGGTCTGTTGGTTTACGTGAACGGCCGTGTCTTGGTAAGTTTGCAGTGGTGCTGTACTCTTTCCATTTCCAAATGATGGATTGAACAGTGCTAAGTGAGATGTTCAAATCTTGAGAAATCTTTGTATAACTTAAGGCTGCTTTAAACTTCTCCACAGCTTTATCCCTGACCTCTCTGGTGTGCTCCTTTGCCTTCATGATGTTGCTTAGTGACCAATACACTCTGACCATAGCTCTGAGGCCCTCACAGAACAGCTGAAATTATACTGAGAGTAGATTACACACAGGTGGCCTCTATTTAATGGTTAGGGCAAGGTGTGAACATTCTGCAGTCATTAGGAATGTTATAAAGGCAATTTAATGCACTCCGAAAATGCTGTATGAATACTTATGCACGCCCCACTTTTCGGTTTTCTATTTTTTGAAAAATAACAGAATCACGTATCATTTTGCTTTCACTTCACAGTTGTCTGTTACTTGTATGTGAACGTTCAGCAAAAAATTCAAAATAAAATCTTTACGTTTAGGGTTGTAAACATGACAAAATGTGCAAAAGTTCAAGGTGTATTAGTACTTTCGCAAGGCACTGTATGTTGTGTCCTCTTCCGTGCTTAGATTTGATAACCCACTGCCAACAAAGCAGTAGCACATTTAGTATTGTTGGCATGTTTCGTGTCACACTGTTCTGACCTGAAATGTTCTAGACTATGGCTTTAAGTTGTCAAATATGTATAAAACTTAAATCAATAATCAAATAAAGGCAACAATTAAACAATATAAACAACAAAAAGTAAAATAAAAGCAAGTTAAACATTCCTATAAACATGTCAATATCTCAGGCGGTGTCATAGGCCGAAGTGCGTTTTAGGACAAGATTTAAAAAAACAATAAAGTATTGCTTGGAAAGGTAAATTGAAGGTATCCATTTGTTTTATTTTTTAACCAGAGTGAAGTCTGTTTTCAGTATTGAGTAATGAATCATACCAAAATGCTTGACATTAGAATAGGACTTGAAATTAGTCGTTTTTAAACACATGATCGTGTACCTGCAAAAACATTTCTTAGGGTTTGTGCTACACTTCAACCTCTATGTTGAGAGTATGTTGCTCACCAAAACATTAAATCTACTGATGTTCGCAAGATAAAAATCTATATGAATGTTTAGGGACACAAGACCTCTAAAAACAAGCGACCCCAATATCAAGCCCTGAGGTACACCACAAGCTGATGCACCAAATATACGTTTGGAGAGCAGATAGCAATCACAACTGAGGTGGCAGTTGCACATAAGCAAGAGAAGAGCAGGGGCTTAGGGGCAACAGTGGTGCAGATAGTAGAGCGGGTCATCACATGATCAGAAGGTCAGGGTTTGAATCCCACCTGTTATTGTGTCCTTGGGCAAGACACTTCACCCACCGTGCCTGCGTACACTGGGAATGAGAATATGAGTGGGTGAGTGGTTCCTTGCTGTACAGTGCTTTGAGTGCCTAATGTAGGTGGAAAAGCCTACAGCCTTTATACGTTGAACATTATGAAAGATTTTGTGACAATTAGACACTCTGGGAGTCATTTACCAAGTGTTTGCTCATATGCAAAAGGAGTAGCACAGTCATTTGGGTAGTTTTAACTCACACAGCATTCTCTCATCTACACATCAGATAATGCTCTAATACTCTAATAAAGGAGATATCACATTACAAATTAGATGCATTATGCAAACAGCCACAAATAACAATATACGATTCTCAAGCCTGCATTTGCTATTTAGCACCTGTCTCTTGATAAAAGACTCTCTTTATTTCCCGACATGTGCACATGATTAGTAATGAAAGTACAGAAATGTATCAACAAGATTTCACATCACACATATGTAAATAGTAAATGTTTGACCATTTTACTGCTATAAATACCTTCATTTAAATTAGAACAGATGAATTTAAATGGCCATATTGTCTAAGATTGGATATATTTAGTCACTGTAATGTCTTTTTAACTCTTCTCCCTAACCAGGATTTTGTACTTTCAAACTCTGTGATTGTATTTTGTAGGGTAAAATTGTGTCATCAAAATGAAGAAGAAGATCTTCCTCTGCACCATACTCCTCCTCTTCCCTCACTGCTCACCTCAGTGTGAAGAAGGAAAACCCAAAGAGTGTCAGGAGGCTGAATTTGTTCCTGGCTCTAATTTGGCCGGAGAAGGTTTCGACATCACCACAATGGAGCGTAAGGGAGCTTATGTGATAGACATGAACCAGTGGCAACGTGAGGGAAACAATTTCTGCACCTTATGCATAAACCCCTTCCTGGACAACAAGAAGCAGAAAGTGCCCCTGGTGGTGGAGGACTGGAGAGCGAAGCAGTCATGCAGCACCAAGGTGAACAGCCAGCTTCATAAGTCAAGTGAATCTCTACTCAAATCCGTCCGTGCATCCATCAAAAACAACTGGAAGACAAACCTAAACTTGTCCGTAGCAGACAGGGGCGGCAGCTTAATGCTGGCGGGCACTGACTCCAAGATAGCCAAGTACTCAATGGACAAAACCAAAAGTGACAAGTATAGCTTCTCCAGTCAAAGCGTGTCCTGTGAATACTACAGGTATAAAATAAAATAAAATGTGCTGATTTTTTTTCTCCTTCTTGTCTCACCAAATGCTTGTTTGTCTTTCCACAATAGGTACAGAACCTCCAGCACCCCAAAGTTGCACGGGGATTTTCAAAACGCAATAAATGGACTTCCCAAAGTCTACGACGCTCAGACCAAGCAGAGGTTCTACAGACTCATTGACAACTTTGGCACACATTACATCACAAAGGTAACATAAACAATTAGCCCTGATAAAAAAAATGGGTGAGATTTTGTTTGCATTAAAGCAGCTGGTGCAGTCAACGGATGGTGGATTCAAGAAAGGGTTTGTGCTGTTGTGACGTTTTTCTTATAAATTGTAACTTTTCTTCATTAAATTGCTGCTCCACTGTTATAAAACTATGATCGTTCCTACTACAGACATTATCCAATGAGACTAAAGTAATAATTTGGCGGATATGACAGCCAGTGTAAGTCCCCTGGTTGAATAAACATGTAACTCTTCGTCGCAGGTGACTCTGGGTGGCAGTGTGCAGTCGGTGACCAGCATCCGTGAGTGTGAGAGCTGCCTGCAGGGCCTGAGTGTACAGGAGGTGCAGATGTGTCTGGAGATGGAGGCTTCGGCCAGCATTAAAGCCTCAGTCTCCACCGTAGCCAAACACTGCCAACGAGACACAAGACAAACAAATGACACTCGGACCTTCTCGGACAAGTACAGTGACCGGTATGAAGAGCGTCTCTGTTTAATCCAAGTAAAATGACTGAACCATTTTTAGTTGGTGATTTATACATTTCCACATTTGAGCTGTTATTGCGTCGCCTAGTATAAGAATATTTTGGCAATTTATTTTGCAGTAAAAAACCTCCTTACATTGCCTGACTTTAACTAACTGCTATGAGGGTTGCTGTAGTTGGTCACGTCTAGGTTCTACAACACTATGTTCCCAAAGAATGAGATCAGCTGAACATCCTGAAGGACCAGGTTATTCCATCAGTGGATTTCTCCTTCCCTGATGGCACGGGCATATTCCAAAATGATTTATCGGGCTCACATTGTGAAAGATTGTTCCAGGGAGACATCATTTTCACACGTGGATTGGCCTCCACAGAGTCCAGATCTTAACCTAGAATCTTTAGGATGTGTTGTAGAAGGCTTTGCACAGTGGTCACGCTCTCCCATCAACAATACAAGATTTGGGGAGAATTTAATTTAATCTAAACACTAGATGGAAATATTTCTTTTGTTGTGTCTATTTCCAGGTTCACAGAGATCAAAGGGGCCACACCGAGGAGCCGGACCTGATGTTCTCCTCGAAAAAAGACCCATCGGCCTACAAAGAGTGGCTGAAGTCACTGCCCCAGCACCCAGACATCATCTCCTACTCCCTGGACTCTCTGCACGAGCTGCTGCCGCCCAACTCCCCGCCATACAATCAGCTGCGCACCGCCATCAGCCACTACATCCTGGAGAGAGGGCTGTGGAAGAACTGCAGCGCCCCCTGTCCCGCCGGAGTCAAGACGGACCCCCGGGACCCCTGTGTGTGTCAGTGCCACAACGACGCCGCGGTGAACCAGGACTGCTGCCCCACACAGAGAGGGCTGGCGCGGGTCACCATCACTGTGCAGCGGGCCTCGGGGCTCTGGGGCGACCGCAATACCCTCACGGATGGCTACGTGAAAGTGTTTGTCAACAAGAAACAGGTCCGACGCACTCCTGTGATCATGAACAACAACGAGCCGCGCTGGGCCGACGTCACAGACCTGGGTAAGGTCGATCTGTCGACCGGACACAGGGTGCGATTCGAGGTTTGGGACCTGGACAACCGCTGGAACGACGATCTTTTGGGAGAGTGTGAAAGAGATCTCACCTCTGGGGTTAGACAGGATGTGTGTAGCCTCGAATATGGCCGAATGTTTTTTAAATTGCAGGTTGAGTGCGCGCCGAGCCTGGGCGGAGACTTGTGCACAGATTATATAGCCACGCCAATGAGCCAAACATTGAGGGGGTGGTTCAGGTCCCGTTACGCCCATCCTGTTCCTAAAGCCATGCTGCAGGAGTGGGGCGTGATCCCAAACTCACAGAGGAACAAGAGCTTCACCAATGGCGCTATATAACCATAGTATACTGCACCAAAAGGCATGCATCTGAGCTTATGCTTCAAGCAAGCTTTGGCTTTAGGTCTCACTGCACACTTTGGCTGTTTTTTGTTTTGTTTTTTCAAACAATTACTATTTTTATTTGCCAGAATGTAATATTATCTTTTGAATTGTTGAATGTGGACTATATAATCTACATCAGTAGTATCTCAATTTCATCTTCAAACTTCAGTAAAATTGACAAGCCACAACTCAGATACAACTATGCATTCCCTCTCATCTTTGTGAGGCTACACAAGATGACTCAAGAACATTCATTGAAGATTCCCTCTCATCATAATAATATTTTAAACTTAGTTATTGTGCACAAGGACTCACCACTGAAAACTGTCCCACAACACACTTTTTGGTCCCAACCAATCCATTGAGATATTATCCTATTTTTTAGCTAAATATGTGTGTCCAGTTATTTAGTTTATTTTTTTTTAAATATTGTTATTATTTACTTCATATTTAGATATTTTTTGCTATATGTACTTTCTCTATGCTTTTTGCTCAAAAATGTATTTACCCCACAGTGGGACAAATAAAGGTTTTTATCTTAATGAACACGTTTTGTTTTGCTTTTTTCCTTTGCATTGTTATTAGCAAAGCATGATTCGTATAGTACTTCGATAAACAACAATTCAATTAGAATTGCTTTAGAATTTTTAGGAAAATTAAGTTTTGGTCAAAATAAAAAAATCTAATTGGATAGTGTTCACGGCCTGATTGTGAGTGAAGTGCAAGTTAAAAATAGTCACAGGCATGAGATCATTTCCATCTTTGTCCTACATTCAGAGGCACTTTCACCACGACAGCAGCGTGCACAGACACTGCAGGCGGATGAAGTGTCTTGCACAAGGCTAGACAGCAGATAAAATACTTTCAGTTTCCTCAGCTTAAAGAGGGGGTAGGGGGTATTATGCTTTTTTCAATCACATAGCACCAGTCTATAGCATACTACAATGATGATGTAACCTTCTGTTGGTCTGTATATGCAGTAAATTAAAATAACTGCCTTGAATAAAATTGCTCTCTCAAAATGGCTGTACTGAACGTCTTGAAATAGGCCTCTGTCTCTTTAAGAAGCTTTCCGACACGCCCCCTTCAGCACACTGCTGTGGCATTTAAACAACAACACTGTGCGGGGAGGGGCTCTGCTGAGCTGAGGAGCAGTGGTTGGTGGCTTGGCTGGTGACGAAAGGTCCAGAGGCGTCTCCAGGAGGTGGGGGCGTTCCTAGGAGGACTGAGGCATAGCTACACCTAAAATGGCTGCCGTCTAAGTTTTTACTGATTACTCAAAAATATGTGAATGAGCCAAGGCAACACTCCAGGCATGTGTTTAATGAGGAATGACATAATAACATGATATAAAGCTTGAAAAAGTCGAGTTTACATAATACCCCCCTTTAATGTATTAATTCTTTGACTGATCGTGCATGAGGGTTCAATGAGTTGTACTTCTCCCAGCTCCATTTCCATCATCAGTGTATACAATAAGTCAGTGTTTCCCCACCAGGAGTACGGAGACCTCTGGGGGTAGTCGAGGACCTCACTGGAAGTACTTGGAACTATTTCAGATTGGAAAAAAAGTGTGAAAAGCTATATTTTTTGCAGTAAAATGTGTAGTTTTGGGAGAATTTTAGGTTTATTTTGAACGCAACACTGCAACACCCTTGAGGTAGGGGGTACACGTACTACCACTGAAAGGTCCAAGGGGTTTGCAAGACAATAAAGGAACCACTGTGGTAAATGATTATTATTGTGTAGCCCAGCAATTCCTAACATTAGTAATAATAATTCATTATTGTTTTACAGATATAATGTAGCAAACACTGAAAGCTAAATACTGTTCTAAAGTAGTACAATTTAGCAAAACCTTTCATGTACTTGTTTTGTAGACAAGCTTGTCGTTGTGTTCCTTCCTACTCGCTTTAAATGAAATGAAACGAAATGACGCAGCGCTGCTTTAAAGTCTCTTCTCTGAGCCAGTGCAAAGACTTGAGCACTGAACTAATATGGACAAAATAATTAACCTTTGGAATACGGAGTCCTCCCTTAACAATTGCTGCACTCACCCATTTTTAATGACAGTGACAACTAGTTGATATAGGACGTCCTGAATAGTCCCACACAGAAGAGGGACTATAAGACTATTGCCATAAGATGATTTTATGATGTTATATTAGATGTAAATAAGACTATGGCCTAGTTTCATCACATCACATCGAGAAAGCAGCAACAGGACAAAAAATGGCACTTGTGATATGTGATAACCCCCTAAAACCTGAACTAATAATAATGAACTTCATGTAGTGTTATTATATAAATACAAGCACGCAAAACTAAACAAGCAATTTAAACTTTCGCCACATCTTAAAGTCTTCCTCTTTTGTTCTGAATTGCACGAAAGGGGAAGTGGTTCAAACTTCCTGTGCACGGATGAGGTTTCGTATGAAGTATGAAGCTATGCGTAACAACAGGGCACTGCCAGCATTCAGTCCAGCGTCACATAATTTATTGAATCAAAACTTCAAATATCATTGACAGAATAGGTATATTGTAGACAGACACGCAGACAAACACAGGCTTATAATATAAAACAATTACGTCTCAATCGTAGACCGAAGCGGACAACTTGCAAACATGTAGAAATCATTAGACACACATTACATTGTAGATCCATTTGCTTGAAGGGGTCGCGCGTTTAGCCTTGTGGAAGATAAAAAAGGGAAACAAGTTGAACATGACAAGTTTGTGGATGTTTTTTCAAAGGGTCTGTGACTGCAGGACTAAACTTCACCTTTGTAGCCGTTGACCAGAGGAGCAGTCCCGCCGTTGAACTTTGCAACTTGGTCTGCTACAAAGGAAAAAAAGATAGAATAAGGTTAGCATTGTCCGCCTGATTTTAACCTGGATAGACTCAAACAGAGACAAAAGCAGTGATTGGAAATATGTGACATTTGTATTTTTGCCGATATATGGTTTATGTGAGTATGGATGGGTAGGTTAGAGTTAGGGATGTCTTCCTCAGAGGCCGGTGAAGGACGAAGCAGGGTGAAGCTGCGGATAGAAAAGCCGGTGAAGGGGTGGAGGTGGTTCGCGGCACAGCTGGGAAGCGGACGAGCCATGAACGCTGGAGCTTAAACGCAAGATCGCAGGGGATGATTGGCTGCAACGAAAGTGCGGCTCTGCGCTGATAGGCTGAGGTCGCACAGACACGATCAATGGCTGGAGGTAGGTGGTGCTGAAATTAGTCTTCCGGGCTGAATTTACGCCTAAGCTTCATGTTCCCCATGCCTCAAGTCGCCGGGAGTCTATAGACCCTTTAATTGTTTGTAAACATTCTGGGCTTAGCTGGAGGCAGGAAGCTAGATTCCTATCTATTGCCATTGTAGCTGTTGTCATAGTAACAATAAACAAATGTCTAACTGTTGTTGGAAATATAAGATAAATCTTATTTTATCGTCTCAAATGTCATTCCTCTTGTTCTGGCGCCTTAAGCCACAACAGGACCACATTTGTTAGTTGTAGTTTTATACTTAAAATCGCTAGTTTTAGTTTAATCTTATTTCTCTTGATCACTTCCTGTTTAAAACTGAGGTGGAGGGCAACTGAAAATTCCATGGCCGTAACCATAGTAACGCTCAAAATACAGATTTATGGTCTTAAATCATTGCTAATATCTCTGTAATTACTGGGCCAATTCACAAGAAACAAAAGCTGTCACAAAGTTCAAAGTCATATCTTCCAGCACATATGAACATATGTCTAATTATTTCCTCACAAAGGCGTCCAAAAGTGGAGACAAAATTCAAAAACATGGGCTTGATGTTGGCCAGTAGAAAGGACTTTCAGTCATAAAATTCACATGTCAGGTTTGTGAATCCAATCATCCAAAAACTGTTTCTCTCCCATAGAGTTGTATTGGCACCTGCCCTCCAACTGAAATAGAATTCTATAACTTGAACGCAACCTATTGTCTAGGTCCCCTGCTCTGTGTACCATCGGGGTTTCTCCTTCCAGTTTTCAGGGTTTATACAGGTTGGCCATTTGGCAAAAAGGTGTAACAATAGAGTATGTGGATTTTGGGTGTACCCGCCTATGTCTAAATTACACAGGTCTCCTCAAAGATTAAGTATCTATCTGCCATTTTTAGTAGCTCCCAGGGGGAAACCGATGGCAACCAGGTTTAGAGACACTGGTCATGAGGAAGGACAGGAGCAGACAAGGATTTTAAGGATAGAATTAGGATTGAGTCCATCAGAGGGACAGCTCAGGTTCTGATGTTTTTGGAGACAGGATTTCCAGATTGAGACGGTTTGGACATGTGCAGATGAGAGATTGTGAGTGAACAGTAGCCAAGACAAAGACCAACGGAGAATTATGCACAGACATAGTGAAAGAGGACACTGATTTAGAAGATTAGTCTCCTTCATTGTGGTTACCCCAGTCTGCAGAAACCTCTTTCTTTTTCATTCTCGCACAGCCTTATACCACAAATGACACCACACACAAGCCCTGAAGATCGTATCTATAAAGTTAGTCATTGTGCAGCTTGATGTAGAGTTCATATGATGAAATAGGGTGTGAGGAGTTTGTGAAAGTGTGTTTAAGATAAGAAACACTACCTTGTGATAACAATATTGGTTAAATATAAACAGACTAATGGCATACAATATATGCTCGAAACACAAGTACAGCCACACCTAGAGGTATTCATTTTAGCAATACAGTCACAAGTTACATGACAGTGCAAAAGGTTCATATTATCTTCATTATACGCCACTTTTATATAACCAAAAGAAGCAGCTTGTATTTGACGTTTAACTCAGCTAATTCTACTTCCTGATTGGTTGACTGTCTATCTCGCTGTGAACCAGTTTATTATGTGCCTTTAGTACCACACGCTAAAACAGGGATGGGCAAGTGGCTGCGTGTGTCACAAAGTCCAGCACCACTTTACACAAACAGTACTAGCGTCACAACGTCATAGAGACAGTGGGGTCCTATCACTCTGCTATTTAGGAGCCAAAACGTATTATTAGAGCAAAAAAACAATAACAGGATTCAATTGATTACATTATTTTCAAATCACAAAAATAGAATAAAAATCCTGATATAACCGTGAATTAACCCCCGTATGTTCCGGACCTTTACTTTGCTTTTTTATTTTCATTTCGGACCTTGGTGAAATTTAATTTGTGACCCCTGAACTAGAGTAACTAATTTGTCTTAATTTAAGTGCAAAAATACTTGTTCCACTTGTTCCCACTCAAAGCAAAAGTCTTATTTAAATGTGTACTTATTTCTAGATGGGAGTTTCAAAACTTTTCAGGTCTTGTAAATGATTGTTTTATTGGCCAGATCTAAGGTCACCCTGTCCGTTATAAAGCTCCAAAACGGGCAAAAATGGTGTCAACCGCTTCCTCTACATCTGTGCTGTTTTGTGCTGTAAAGATTTCCGTTTGAGCTGGTCCACCCTCGTCCTCCTCTTAAGCGCGCGCACGTGTCAGGAGCGCACGGCAACACACACACACACACACACACACACACACACACCACATGCAAAAAAGAATCATGAATATCTCAAAAACGAAAACGGCACAAACAGAAATTTTTACAGCACAAAACAGCACAAACGATTGACATATTTTTTATTTAACTTTATGTTTAATGGGGGGCCAACTTCTCACAGCTATTTTTACTCAAGTAAGAGAGTAACAGATACTTCATTATAATTTTACTCAACTAGAAGTAACAAGTACTGTATGATAAAACTACTCTAAGAAGTACAATTTCTTCAAAAGGTTACTCAAGTACATGTACGTACTTAATCGTATCATCATCACTATTAATCATCAAACACCTACCACTGCTACCACTACAACAACCAGTAAAAAAAATGCAACGGAAATGATAACTACCATAGACAATTCCTGAGAACTTAAATATGCTTCTGCAGAAAAGAAAACGTGTCCCCATGCAGTACTACAGTTAAAATACTTCAAATAACTTCTGTAGAATTGGCATGAGTGCATCATCATTTGCCCCGTTTCACACTTCACCCTTACTTACCATAACTTTTGCAGATTTAGCGCCTTCTGCCTCCAGACCGAGAGGCTGCGTGTACGGGTAGCCCCCCTCACCTAAAACACCAGAGGAACAAGACGAGGTGAGGTGTGAAGGTGTTGCAAATATTGACATGTTTTTATTAACGTGTGAAGGGTTTTGGAGTGATGTTCATAAATCGACTTAGGTGAGAGAATGACTCAAAACAACGTGTTTAAATGAAAGGAAAATATGTTGATTTTAAGTAGATTTGATTCTGAATAAGATGGAACAATGTCTTTTCTTATCTTTGACATTTTGTTTGTTTCTTATATTTCAATTATTCAAGAATACAAGTTCATTTCTAATGCTGGTTCAACTAGAAATCTTAATCTACCAATGACATTATTATTTTTACCATCCAGTCCTGCAGGGATCACAGGTGCTCCTCCATATGGAAACTGAGCTGCTCCTCCTGAAACCAAAACACACCATATTATTAATCGAGTTGCAGCTTGTCAGCCCTTAAAGTGGAATCTCTGGTAAGGAGGAGTACCAAGCTGGAAGATTACCCTCCTGCTGTTTGTTTGTTTGTTGGTTGATGGGGTAAGAAGAGAACCAAGGGGAATCAAGGACCCCCACCCAGACACAGGGAGAACATGCAGCTTTCCCTACATAATTTAGGAATTGACCTGGGCCATGCCATGAAGATGCTTTCTAATAATCCATAATTATTGAAGTATCCCACAGTACACATTGTTGTTTAGATGGTGGTACAACCCAGTTATAACAGGTTCCACTGCCCCTGTCTACCACCTCAAACAGTAGTGAAAGTGGGACGTGTGATGCAGCAGAACATGAAGGGACAGAGACTCAGACTTAGATTACATGAATGGAACCATCTGGGGTGCCACAGGGTTCCATCCTTGGCCCGGTCCTGTTCTCACTTTATATGCTGCCGCTGGGGTCCATTATTGCCAAAACATAATTTGTCCTTCCACCTTTACGCTGATGATGTCCAGGTCTGTTTACTCCCTAACACTGCCTCTGCTCTTTTTTTTTTAAATTTAAATGTTTGTTTTTAAAACCCTTAATGGTCTCGCTCCGTTATACTTAACTGAGATGTTGACTATACATCGCCCCAGCAGACAGAGTTCTCCGGTCCTCAAATCAAAATGGTTCTGGACGTGCACAGGTCCCGGTACAAACAGTGAGGCGATCGTTCCTTTAGGGTTGCAGCGCCTAAACTGTGGAACAGCCTGCCCCTCAGTCTGGGTGTTCTCCAGAAGTCCAGATTGAAGACTCACCTTTACAAACTGGCTTTTAACACCTAGAACGCACTGATTTACATGTCCAGTGTTTCCCACACATGGACTATTCTGTGGCGCACCGCCACAGAATCAACACCGCCCGCCACATATTGCGTTTCATATTTAAAAAAAAAAAAACATTTTTTTTTTTTTTTAAACGCCATTTAAAACACGCATGCTATAGAACCGCCGCAGCGGTCAATTTGACTGCGGGGAGGGGGGGTTTAAAATGCGGCGCCTATTCCTCCGTCTCACTCACGCGTCTCTCTCCCTCTCCCTCACGCGTCTCTCTCCCTCTCCCATAGCCCACACACACAGCCCCTCCCCTTCGTGCACACCGCGTGTCCCTATCTCTATTTCTGTGAAGCACTTTGGTTTTCCTTATGTCGTTGTAAAGTGCTATATAAATACACTTTGACTGATTGGTGAAGATCAGCATTGAAACGTTTCCTTTGCTATTTTGGCCCCCCAAAAAAACCCACCCATACCGAAAGAAACAGGTCACAAAATATTCATTTCTTATGCAAAAGTGTGTTTTATCAGTTCTAAAAATATGGAAACACTGGATTAAGCAGGAATGGATACAACTTTGGATATTCGACTAATTGGGCAACATAATTGTGTGAAACGGACAAATTAACATTTAAGGCCTTAATTTTGCCACAACTCCTTTAAGGACTCAGACAACTCGGAAACACCGGTGGATCTAACTTTATTGAAAAAGTGGGACATTATCTAAATAGGTGCAACCAAAAGAGGGACAGGTGGTCATCCATTACCCACAGTTGCTGAATGAAAACAGTTTGTTCAGTATCTTACCATATCCAGCCCCTGGTAGCTGTCCGGGGAAGGCTCCTGTTCCTAGAGCTGAAAACATCCAAACCACAAAATTAGTATAATTTTAAGCTTTTCAACTTTCTTATTTACATCAACGTTAGGGGCGTCTACTGTAGCAGCACCATGAAGCTGTAAAAGAGTCAACTTCATGTACGAGGGACTACACTGCCATCTAGTGGATCCATGCAGCATGTTCATTTCAGAACATGGCGTCTTCACTTTTTGGTTAGTTTCAGAATCTGAACTTTCAAGTTGATTAATGATAATATTTCGAAAAGAAGCACTACAAACTTGAAGATAATTGTTTGAACACTGCGATTTGGAGAAACAGACAGGAGCAACGACGCAAACTCTAGATAAATGGACTGGTTTTATATCTAAAAAAACAACAAAAAAACGCCTGAGTGACATCCGACGCACAGTTACGTTCAGCTGTTTCCATGGTAACGACAAACAACTGAGCTGGAAACTAGCTTCAGGTAAAACAACTGAACAAGAGAAATAACTCCTGCCCAGGACTTAAAAACAGGCCCAAATAAACAGCTTCAGTGTCTGGGAGGGACCATGGTATAAACGGATTAAACAAGTCGGAGCCCACCATTAACATTTTAACCTCCACCTGAACCGAGCCCATGTTCTGCAGTTTGGCTTTTTACCCAAATCTGAAATCAAAATAGCGAACAAAATGCGAGAAAAAACGGACAAAGACGTGACAAAAACGTGGCGAAAACAAGGCAAAAAAGCAATAAAAAACAACAATGAAAAAATTAAGAAAAAAAAGCCGCAATACGTTTTTGACAAAAACAGGACAAAAACAATAGCGTTCGGGAAATTCCACAGTTACCATGGAGATGCGCCATCTTTGCAGCTGTTAGCATACATTTCCATTGACTAACATTAGCTAAAAACAGTATAAAAAGAGGAGAAAAAAGCAGTGGAACAACTCTGTTAGCTGTTGAGTTACTGCTGGAAAAATACATCTAACACACTGCGGTGTCCAAGTGTTTTAATGTGAACAATAACTCCAGTAATTTAACTTTTAAGATCTCCATTAGTTTACAATTGCTGCTAATCCCATAATGCTTAGCGATATGACATCACATTCCCGAACTCTATACGTGACAAAAACACAACAAAAACGTGGCAAAAAACACGACAGAAAAGCAATGAAAAAAGCAATGAAACAGCAACAAAAAAACGACAAAAACATGACAAGAAAGAGAC
The DNA here is from genome assembly GCA_007210695.1 of Neogobius melanostomus. Lineage (NCBI taxonomy): Eukaryota > Metazoa > Chordata > Actinopteri > Gobiiformes > Gobiidae > Neogobius > Neogobius melanostomus. The sequence continues at coordinate 3,905,248 of VHKM01000386.1, forward strand.
GAAAACATGACAAAAACGCTTCAAAACGACGGCGACAACATGATAAAAAGGTTTTCTTGAAGAAGGTCGAACGCGACCAAAACGCGTCGGCATGTCCATTCAATAAAGGACCTTTTACTAGGAATCGGAGTGCCTCGGATTTTTTTCTCTTTTTGCCTATACTTACATTTTGGATCCTGAAGAGCACATGACCTCCTTCACTGACAATTCTACCCACTGAAGCGATCACTTTGTTCCCCTCAAAAATGATAAAAAGGTTACTATCACTTTTGTTGGTCTTTTATGGTGCGTTCCAAGCAACTGGTAACTGGTAAATTTCCCACCTCCCACTTGGAATAATGCCTTGGAACGCCGCTCGAACTGGTAATTACAACTTGCAAACTCGGAAATCTCAAGGCTGCTACGAGTTCAAATGCGAGATGAAGACAGTAATGGCGGCCCCCAGTGGAGGAGCGCCGCTAGTGTTAAAACTGTAACAAAATCACTGCATCAGTGACTTGAACGTTACTTTTGGTCACAGCTTTCAACATAACTTTATGTCGCATGTTTTTAATTATATCTGGTCTGGAGAAACGTTCATATAACTTATTGAAGTAGTTTCTGGATTTAAAGTACAGTAAGGAAGAGCCTATTTCATTGCACCTGCCTGCTTTTCCGAACCGTGGAGTGTCCCAATTATCTGTGTGGAAAGTTAGCTTCCTCATAGACAAATTATCGACAAGCTTTTGTTAAAGTTTCTCAATTGTTACCTTTACTTTTGTCTGTTTTGTCTGGCACACCAGTTAACTCTGTAGGAAAGTCAACGCTTAGAACATGTACCGCTGAACACTGTTACATTTGTGACTATAACCTTTTCAGGACTATGAATTCAACCATTTTTCTATATTATTTTGACATAACTTTGGACGACACTTACCAGCCCCGTAGCCGTTGCCGTATCCATTTCCATAACCTGACAAATGAGAGAGCATAGTTTAAATAAAATAAGATTATAAAATAAGCTCATAAACATATAAATTGAAAGGAAAAAAATACCTGGGGCCAAACCTCTGACATCTCCACCTGTTCAGGGATTAAAGAAGGAAACCCAAAGACAAAGAAGCATTTAGAGATATAGAGTATAGCCAGGGGCGGATCGAGAAAAAAAATTCATGGGGAGGCAAGCAGGGTCAAGGATAATTTTTCAGGTGGCAACACATTTTACAATGTCCAGTCTTTATGGGGGGTCAAGTTTTGCTTGATCGCGAGCCAATTTTTCCATGTAGAGGCAAGATGAGCCTCCCAAAATTGTATACAAATAATAACATTGTCCATAATATAAGTAGGGGTTTCTAACTAAGGTAAATTTGGAAAAACTTTTTGGGAAAAAAAGAAATAAATATAATCATCTTGGGAGCCACAGGAGTTGGTACTTGGCTCCTTATTCAGCAATAAAGTTGTTATAATTCTTTGTCCTGTCAAAAAAGCACTAACTGAGAGTGAGCCTCTGTAAGCGCCAATGGCCGCTGGCTTCTCTGCTTTGTGACAATAACACTAGGGGCCGCCATTGGTACGCCATTGCTGTAATACCTCCATATAGCCGCTAGTCTCCTATTGGAAAGCATTGCACTAAAGCCTGGTTTCTAATTTTTTTAAACTTTCTACAGCTAGATATTCCTCCTGTGATAACGCTGGGTTAGTTACAATTAAAGAAACCAGGCTGGTTTTCGTAAGAATTTGAAATCTCGTATACTAATGAGGGCTGGACATTAGAGCTAATGGCGTGGGCGCGGCTACAACTGAACTACGTTCCCCACAAGGGCCGGGTCTACAATGGAGATCCCGCCCTTATGCCCTTTTTAGGAACATGCTCCATCACAGTAGGGGAGGAGGAGTCTGTAAATCCGCCATGATTTCCCCCTCGAACGTAGTTATTGTGGCAAATGGGGAGGAGTGAGGAATGACGGTCTATGTTTATGGTAAGGACCCAAGTAGCTTCTAGAGCAGATGTGAGACATCACACGACATCAGTGGCAGCTGGGGTGGCAAGACCTTTACTGGGGTGGCAGCTGCCAACCCGTGCCACCCCTCTAGATCCGCCCCTGCGTATAGCCTATTTATAAATATTCTGAAAGGGTAAGTCACCGTAACCATTTGCTCCCATAGCCCCATATCCGGTCATCCCGTCTCCGTAACCAGCTGCAAAACAAAATCCAAACTTATAGGAGCACTCTCGATACGATAACATGAAGTGCCACCAACTCTTTTAACAAGACACATGGACAAAATGACTTTTTACTTTGGAGCCTTTAGAGAAATGTAGTAGAAAGTATTTTATTTATCTTTCAAGTCTCAATGAAAAGTAAAGAACACCCTCAAAACCAGTGAGTACTTGAGTAAATGTATTTTGCTACTGACCACCTCAGGTTACAACCAAAAAGCCCCTTCGGTCTGAATCATCTTTATGAGAGTTTCAAATTGCTTTTCCCCCTCCTGTTTTCTTGAAAACCTTAAAGTGGACACATCCTGCATAACTGAGGCATACTTCATATTTTAGGTTCCTCAGTATTGATGTTTTATGTTTTAATTTAAGAATAATATCTATGTACAGAAAAGATGTGTAATATGGTAGGATGGTCAGGATTTGGAAAGATTTCACTTTCCATGGAACTGTGCAGAACCCACTTTGAGCGAAGAACAGTCTGTCACGATAACAAAATGTAAAACTATCGCGATACACGATATTATTGAAGACCTTATAATGCAACAGAAGCACTCTAAAGCTTGAAAATTACTGTAAAACCTTGTTCAAAAAGTGCTTCATCTTAAAATAAAAAGTATTGTTAGAATAGTGGGAATAATGCAAATAAATATACTGATGATATATTGAGCCCAAATGTACTGCTTATTTGCACAACCAAATAACACATTTATATGAGTGAAGCAAAAATACTACCCACTGAATGTTTTTGATGAGGGAACCATGTATAATTTTGTTAAAAGCAACAAAAAAAAGAATAAATAATAAAGAGTACATTTTGCATTTGTCTTTCTCCTTTGTAAAATTACATTTTAGGGTTTTTAATGGTGCAACAAGATATAAAAATTTGGTTTAGCTTATAATATTTGCATACATTTCAGACACTTACCGGCCAGTTTACCTGCAGCTCCTCCTAAGTATCCACCTTGGCCCACACCTAAAAGAACCAATAATATATTTACCCATCAAATGTGTTACAACCTCTTAACCCCCACCTTAACCGAGCACATTTTCTCCATGTTCAGCATTACCCAAATTTAAAAGGTTCTTGAACAAAAAAGTCAAAGCGTCGAAAAAGTGTCAAAAAACAACCAAAAAGCAACATAAAAGTGACGAAAATGTGATGGAAAAAAATGACAACAATGTGACGAAATGCAATAAAAGAGATACAGTACAACAAACAAGAAAAGAGCAACAGAAATGACGAAGATCTGATGAAAAAGTGATAAAAAATGTGACAAAAAGTGATGAGGAAGTGACAAAAAAACAATGAAAAAGTGACAAAAGTGTGATAAAAATACAAGGAAACAGATCCGTTTAGATCAGCTGTGTAGGTCTTAGCTTTCAAATGAGGCTTGGCACTGGCCTATAGCCTATAGGCTGTGAGCTCCAGTCGAGAAACTTTTAGATTTGGGTAATGCCTAATTGGAGAAAAGAAAGGTGTTGCCATCTGTGCCCCAGGCCTCTCTTAGTAGGTAGGCGCATAGGCCACTGATAACACCAACAGTCATTGCCACACCATAACCATTCATTAAAGTTTTCCAAAAATAGTTGCTTTTTGTTTACCTGGCCCGTAGCCACCAGCTCCCAAATTGGCTCCCAAATAGTTCCCCTGTCCTCCAAGGTAACCTAAGAAGATTAAAAAAGAGACCAAAATTAAACCAAATGCTTTACGTAGGACCTGACATGTGTGTTAGTGGAAAGACAAAGCAAAGTTTAAACAGTTCTGTAATAGTCAGTTATACGTGCCCAGTTGACTAAGAGCACAAAAGGAAAGACTTATTTTTCTATATTTAGTCTAACTGTGGTAGATTTTAGCACAAGTACAACAACTCTCCAGGTGCAAACCCGAGAAAACCACAGCAGATGTCGTCAAAGCAGAACGAAAGACCTCACTCGGAGTGGGAGAATACGAGACTAAACTGAGGATGGTGCATTTAGGGAAAAGAAAAAATAATGTAACCTTTTTCTATCAGTGTTTTTTGCTATGAGCTAATTTCCATCTGTTGTCCTGCACTCGCATGCAGAAACACATTCTCATTCATCCTGGACTCAGAGGTGACCCTATTGTACATGTCTTTGTGGTCGGGGAACCTGGAACGCAGCCACTGGAGCAACATGCAAACCGTGCCAGACCCCATTGCAAAAGTGGCCTCATTGGAGTGACCCATAGACTGTAAAATAGTAAGGAACTAAGTCAGAGTGGCTTCCCCATAGTGTTTAGTGCAGGCTAACTGAAGCTCTTCATGCTAGCAATTTGGCTGGGTTTTTGGTGCCAGATTGTATAATTAGAATAGTACGATGTTGTGCGTGTTAAGACACACATGGAGGTAAAAATGACAAGCCAGTGTTCAATAGTCATTTTGACCCGAAAGCCACGGGAGCCGCAGCCCATCCAAATTGCCCAAAACCACTGAAGATTTTTTGTAAAAAGAAGCAGAAAAAAATATGAATGTGTGGTAATTTTCAGGCTCTTTTTTGAAATGTACATTTTTTAACATTAGGGTCTTTAAAGGGTGCAAAATTGAAGGATCACACAAGGGTTACGGAGGGGCAGAAAACTATTACAGCAAGGAACTTCCAGAGCCTGCCCCCATTTCCTGTTAGACCTCCCGCAGCTAGCGATGCTGTGTCCATGTTTTTTAGAGAAGTTAATCGCGGACGAATAACATAATTTTGAGTGTTGATGTTTAAGTTTTGTGCTTATGTGTTACCATTGTTTGTATTAGAGAAACTGTATAATGTGTCATCTTTGGACATAGTGTCACAGTTGTAAATGGGGTTATAGTTTATTGATGGAATGGAAAGGACTAAGGAGCAAGTTTGTTTTGTCTGTGTGACTGTCTGAATGTGTATTTTGTCCTGTCTGTATCCTGTCTTGTACTGTGTCTTGTTAATTGTTATTTGTGTCTTGTGTTTAACAGTGTTAATTTTGACAACATATTTTAATTTAGTTTTAGTCTTAGTCTTTTGACGAAAATGTAATTCAATTTTAGTCGAGATTTAGTCAAATAAAATATCTTCAATTTTAGTCTAGTTTTAGTCGACTAAAATTGCAAGTCAATTTAGTCAACTAAATTTAAGACAAATTTAGTCGACTTTGCATTTATAATATTCATTATAATCATATTTAATCAGGTCTTCTGCTTCATGGAGCTGCTCCCACATGAACAAAGCTCAGAGCTGCTCCTTTGGCAGTGAATTTACATGATCTGAGGCTCTTTCAGACGGTCAATAGAAGTTTGGATGATTTTAGTCTCTCCTTTTCATTTTTATTTAGTCTTATTTTAGTCGACTAAATTATCTGGACATTTTAGTCATAGTTTTAGTCTCATGAAAAACGTTTAATTTAGTTTTAGTCCAATTTTAGTCGTCAAAAATATCACTTTGACTAAAATTAAGACTCAATATTTTAGTCGACGAAATTAACACTGGTGTTTAAGGACCCCCTTGAAAACGAGATGGCACATCTCAAGAGGCATTCCATCAATAAACTATAAACTATAACTACAGTCTATGCTTGCACCCCTCTTTGGTCATGGAACAGTTCAGTTTAGGCTGCAGAAACACCCGCAAACGGCTCCGTCCTGCTACATACCACACCTAAGGAAAGATGCCTATAGAGGCCGTATCATAGGCAATGAATAGTATTTACCACAGTTGGTAATTAGTGTTTATTTTTTACCAATAGAAAATAAACGTATAGGTTTTTAGACTCACAATGGAATTTAAATAATTTAAAGGGTTTGAAAACGTTCTGAATCCTGTATGTTGTGGCATTGTCTATAACCACAACATTACGATGTAGATAGTGTTAGTCTCTTACTTGGTCCCTGCGTATTGTCCGCAGCGCTTCCGGGCAGCGCTTTGGGCTCTCTGACGTCTCTCCCTTCATGAAACACGTGCTTCCCTTCTTTACTGATCGACTTCTGCTCTTCGGCCAGTCCCAGCCCGAGATGCGCGCTGGCGCCACCAGCAGCCCCCGCGCCGCCCACCGCACCGGGCACCGCGCCCTGCCTATTCCCCTCCACTCCCTGTATGTGCAGATTAGCCGCTCCGTGACCGCGCTCGATCCCTATCGAGATGCGGGTTTGAGGCGCTTGTAGCTTGTCCGTGCTTTTCCCGACCAATCCCAAATCCCCGATGGCTTCTCCTGGCAGAGTTTGTCCCGGGGTCAATGAAAAAACACCGGCTCTGACCTCGTCTGGTAGTGGGAACGGTTGTTGCTGAAAATGTGGTGAGTTTTCTCCTTGGGTTTGCAGCAAAGCGTGTCCGTGATACTTCAAGCTCTTGTCGATGGGGAACTGCGACCCCAAACCTTGCGATCCCACACCTTGCGATCGGAGCATTTCACTTTGCTGGATAATTCCCAGTTGGTCATTCACGCCTTTGTTGCAATTCTTCCCTGGCCTCTGATTTGGCAAAATTGGAACATCTCTTGTGTTTTGTTGCAGTGGCAGATTTCTAATATCTTTTTCCAAGTCAGGATGCTTTAGGTGGTGTCCATTCGTCAATCCTTGGTTCACAGACGCTCCTCTTTGCGCTATAGGAAGGTAATCCTCTCTCCCCTGTCCCGCAAGACCCAAACTTTTGCCCGGTTTGTCGATAGGGGTGCCCATGTTCGTACCCCGGGTCATTTCTAGACCATGTATATCACCCGCTACCGGCCGAATGCCTGTATCGGTTTGTATCTCCAAAGTTGAAGGGTATTGAATGTTGCTCCGTACAGGATTGAAGGCATAGGGATTTTGGTGTCTGCTCTTTGGCCCCCTGACAGCGCCGTGGACTCCATGAATGCCCAAATCTGGAGAACCAACGGGACCTGGCGGACACAAAGGAGCAGGCTTTACCTTGGGGTATTTTTGAAGGTCCACAGAGAATCCATATTGAAAGGGAAGTTCTCCGAGAGCAGACAGAGACGGGACGGCATCCATTATGGCGCGAATCAAGCAGCGCCATAACTCGGGACATAAACGGCAGACAGAGAAGACTTTTTAACGTGCTGAGGTGACGTTAAATGAGAGAACAAAGATGGCGACCGCACGGACACAGGAGGAGGACGACACAAACGCAGCGTGCATTTAGGCCTACACAAACAACGCTTTGTGTAACCGAAGACAAGCAGTGATGTGGAAACAAGGAATTGTTAATCGACAAGTTTGACTCTGACGCTCATGCTTCATATCATGGCATTGTCAGCGCATTCCTGTCATTTTGAGTAACCCGTGTACTCAAAATAAACTACATTACAACAGAGGCAAAACAATTGACAAGTGAAGGAAGAGTTTATCTTCACCGAAAAAAACACCTAACAGGAGATTTAGGCGACAGATGATTTTTGATGAATGGGTTAATAAAGAAAAGACAAGGCAAAGTTACGTAAAAAACAAACAACAACCCTCTGTCACTATATGGATTCAACACACATGTCACACAACATGCAACTTTCTCCACAAATGTCAAAACCTGTTCTCATTCTCAAGGCATTCATGGGTTTCGAGTGACGTCATTGTCTTGCATCTTGTCGACCACTGTGTGACAACAAAGTGCTTAATGTGCATATGACACATTACACACAATTTTTGCTAAAACACAGTTAACACGATTATATTTAAGATTTTGCTAAAGATTATACCCAGTTTTCTTTAGTTTGACCATTTTTGTGATGTTTATGTTTTCACTTCCTTATTGGACACCGACAGGAAGTGACATCGAAGAAGGTAAACAATTTTAAACTGTTGCCGTGCAACCATGTTAAAGGGATACTTCGGGATTTTTGACATTGGGCCTCATTTCCTAGTTATCCAGAGTGTTGTTGATGTCTGGAGATATTTTTTTCTTAAATTTATGCAGTTCTTATATTTGAAGAGTCTAGTTGCGCTAGGCTAAGGCAAGGCTAAAGCATTTCTATGGTAAAGTCTAGCCTGCATTAAAAAACAGTCTGACCCACTCCACAGTGCACCTGAGGTAAATCACTTATAATGTTTATATTTATGTTTATTTGGTAGGGACAGTGCAAGTTAATGAACAAGCCACACCGGATTGTAGCCTTGGGCTAATTTCCATCCGTCGTCCCCCATGCGCACTCTCAAACACACTCACATTCATCCTGGCCTATTGTACATGTTTTTAGTGGTAGGGGAAACCGGAGTACCCGGAGGAAACCTACGCAGACACGGGGAGAACATGCAAACTCCACACAGAAAGGCCCTGGCCTTGGTGGGAATCGAACCCGGACCTTCTAGCTGTGAAGCACGAGCGAAGTGAGTGAAATACTGTATAACTGACCTTGTATCACATGAATTACCGCATTTTGAGGGACTATTTTCTCGCAGATCACTCCGCCGCTGCCTTAGCTTACAGCCACGAAGCTGATGCTGCTCAAATATAAGTTATTTTAAATGCAAAATGGTTAAAATTATTCTATCGACACAGACATTTATATGGTTAGTCTGGTGTTATAAGTGATTTACCTCAGGTGCACTGTGGAGTGGGTCAGACTGTTTTTTAATGCAGGCTAACTGATACCATAGAAATGCTTTAGCCTTGCCCTAGCCTAGCGCCACTAGACTCTTCAAATATAAGAACTGCATGAATTTAAGAAAAAAATATCTCCAGACATCAACAACACTCTGGATAACTAGGAAATGAGGCCCTATGTCAAAAATCCTGAAATATCCCTTTAAGTCAATGGGAAATAAATGAGTCAAACTGCTCTGGAATGTTACCTTCTTTTATGTCACTTCCTGTCAGCAGCTTAAAAATTCAAATAAAAATAACTTTTCTGCCCAACATTTCTTCATTAAATTGCTGCTTCACTGAAAGAAATGATAACTATGCAACTGATGAACTTGCAACTGATGTAATCCATCTAAATCAGTCATATTTTCAAGAGCATTAAAATCTGTCATATGCACTTTAAAGGATGGCACTGCATGTTTAAATGGTTTGTTGTACAAAGCCAACAATTCTGATATGAAAAAGAAATCCATGAATCCATTAACGTATCCAAGTGTATTTAACTTAGCAAAATGGCCAGCGTCATACTCTGGGAATGAGAGCAGGTTGTTTGCTGTTGAGTTTGGCTCACCCTGTCTGGCTGCAGGGACGCCCAGTCCTCCCAGAGCTCCATATCCTCCTGCGAACAAAAGAACAAGATATTTGTGTGATCCTTCAATTTGGCACAGTTTCAAGACTCTAATGTCAAACAATGTACACTCCAAACAAGAGCCTTAAAATCACCATACATTCAGTTTTGTTCTGCTTCTTTTTACAAAACTCTCCTGTGGCTTTTGGGTCATTTTGATGGGCCAAAATGACCCGATATCCACACAATAGTTTTAAAGCAGTCTTTAAGATAAACTTTATCATGTTTGTAAGAAAGTGTTGTCCCCTGCATTTGTGAAGTGAAATTAGTCATGAAGTGGACTGTTGTTGTCAGAATGGTAAATGGTCTCACCTTATAACGTGCTTCTCCACCTATATTAGGCACTCAAAGCACTTTCAAGCAAGGAACCAGTAATCCATTCACTCATTCATACACCAATGTACGCAGACACTGGAGGCAAGGAGGGTGAAGTGTCTTGCCCAAGGACACAACGACAGTGGGCATCTTCAGGAGGCGGGATTCGAACCCCTGACCTTCCGATCATGAGACGACCCGCTCTACCATCTGCGACAGTGGCACAGATGGTAGTTGTTAGGGAGATACCGGAGATGTCCGAGGAGACACGGGCGGAGGGATGGAGACCAGTCTGGATGTCTTACGTAGAAGAAGTTTTATTACCGTAGTACAGGCCTGGAGACATTTGAACAGCCAATACAGTGTTCAGGGCATTGATCATTCAGAAGTCCGGCGATACTTCCACATGAAGAGGATTAAATAATGTTGGTGACACGTAGACGCTAAGGGTCTACGCACTGGCAATGCGCCACGTGGATCTAAGCGCTGACATTGTGCCACGTTTATTAGGCCACAAGTCATGTAGAAGGCCAAGTGTACTGATTTAGCAGTACAATATGATAAGAGCAATGTGTGAGGGCCGAATTAATCCTATAATTCCCCATCAGTAGTGAATAATAAAGTGGTTCTATAATGTTGATGAATTGTTAATGTGGTATTGTCTGATCGTGATGGACTGTGACTGTAAGTGAGATTAAAAGCTGAGGTAACTTTCATTTAGAGCATCGCTAGTGATTAGATTATTGAATGTGCGCTGTTAATTTTTTTTCTACGGACGGTTTTTAAACTAGTTAAATAGCTAGAATCGGCAGCAGTGCCTCTCTGTGTCTGTGAGCTTAATGTCTTTGTACATTGTCCCTGAAATAAAAATAAAAGCAACTCTTAAAGGGATATTTCAGGATTTTTGACATAGGGCCTCATTTCCTAGTTATCCAGAGTATTGTTGATTTTTTTAAATTCATGCAGTCCTTATATTTGAAGAGTTTAGTGGCGCTAGGCTAGTGCTAGGCTAGCGCATTTCAGGTGCATACCTATGTTCCCCGGGTGTAATTTTTTTTCCATAGGTGAGTTGGTACTTCAACCAATCACAAGTCATGAGTGTGAAACATCATACATATATCAAGCAGCTTAACCCTGACCCTGCCCTAGCCACTAACCTTAAGGATAGTGGGCTGGTGCCTAATCTTAATCAATAGACGTGGGGAACATAGGTACTGGGGAACATAGGTACCGGGGAACATAGGGCTGACCCCCGCGCATTTCTACAGTAACAGTTAGCCTGCATTAAAAACAGTCTGACCCACTCCACAGTGCACCAGAGGCAAATCACTTATAACGTCAGACTACCGATATAAATGTCTGTGTCGATAGAATATGTTTTTTAAATTGACCTTGCATCACATGTATTACCACATTTTGAGGGACTATTTTCTCGCAGATCACTCCGCCGCTGCATTAGCTTACAGCCACGAAGCTGATGCTGCTCAAATATTAGTAAAGTTATTTTAAATGCAAAATGGTTAAAATTATTCTATCGACACAGACATTTATATCGTTAGTCTGGCGTTATAAGTGATTTGCCTCAGGTGCACTGTGGAGTGGGCCAGACTGTTTTTAATGCATGCGTTAGCCTAGCATTAGCCTAGCACCACTAAACTCTTTAAATATAAGGACTGTATGAATTTAAAAAAAATAGAAATTTCCAGAAATCAACAACACTCTGGATAACTAGGAAATGAGGCCCTATGTCAAAAATGGTGAAATATCCTTTTAATGATCGTGATTCAGTGCACAAATGAATCAAAGTTTAAGCTCCTTACAAATCGGGACACCATCTTGTCAGTGCAATGGGCACCACTGGACTATACTGAGTCAGCAGGTTTTTGGTTGGAAGCACGAAGCTGAAGTCTAGTCCAGTCAAATCAAATGTATCAATCGAGCACATTTAAACAGGCTGTTCCAGAGTGTTAACCCACTGTGATGTGTAAGGTTTATAAAGAAACAAGAAGACTCCCAGACACAGGGAGAACACAGAAAACATGCAAAGTCAACAGAAAGGATGTTTACCTGGATGAGCGCCAAGACCTGTCCCTAGACCAGTCCCAAGTCCGGTCCCGAGCCCAGCACCGAGTCCTCCTGCTCCCAAACCCGTCCCAAGACCTGCGCCATAACCTGCAAATCACAGAAACGCGTCATCAACTCGTTCCTTTTACGATCCTTTGATAAACTCCTGATTGGTTAGGCCTTACCACGTTTTCCCGCTTGGGCCAAACCGAGTCCGTGTCCATTACTGAGTCCGTGTCCATTACTGAGTCCGGGGCTCAGCATCCCGGCGCCCATGCTGGCCCCTGCAAACAACAACAGACAGGTGACTTTACTCAATCTTTTTGTGGAGTTCTATTCATATGATATCAGCTACCTGTATACAGTATCTTATTAAAAAGAATATTCTAATAGTAGTGGCTTCATCTTAAGTTTGAAGTATGCTAAAGTAGTTACAGCACAGTAATAGCATAGGATAGCATGGTAATTAAAAGTGTAATAACGTTACCCTAATCCACATTGCTAGTGTAGTACTGTATTTGAGTATGTTTTTGTAGTAACTGTGCATTTTAGAGTACTTTTATTACACACTTATTACTCTTACTCTACACCGCGAGTTGATCTGTAAGTGACAAAAGCTGACGTTTGATTAATTTGAAACCTAAATTACAGTAATTTTCTTAAGAAGTATATCTTAAGGTGTGTTCTTTGGAATTATTTGCACGAAAACATTAAAACAATAATTAGAATTGAGTGATACAGGCGCTGTGTACTGCAATATCATTATCATTATTCAAACAGAATTAGTACTTGTTTTACTTTTATTTGAGAAATTATATGCGTCACAACTTTTTGCTTGAGTAAAATTATTATAACGTAACATCCCTGTGGTGGATGCCTCTACTACCACCACCACAATGTTGTGTTAGTATTGTTTCATAATTTACTTATAAGTTACAAATGACACTGCGCATTCTGTTAATTTGAATTGTTTCTTTATTTGGACACTACAGTTAATTTTGGTTTGAATTGTTTACTTACACTTGTCTTGTTTGAGGTGCTGCAAAGACTGGCTGGATGGGCTGGAGGCCATCTTAAAACCTTGGAGTGTACCAAGTTACAGTGAACTGAGGGGGAACACTAATTGTTATAAGTTTATTTTGTTATTCCTTTTGTTTGTTTGAACTTACATTTTTATGCACTTATCATTTTGAGCTAAGTTGTAGTTTTGTTAGCTTTGCTTGTTATGATGATTTTGTTAAGTTTAGTATTTTGTGTTTCTTTGTGTTATACCTCCCTCTGATTACGTTATGGTTTACTCCACCCCAATTTAAGCAGCCTTGTTTCTTTGTTGCCAGTCAGTTTTGGTTTGAGTTCAGTTACTGTTCTGTTAAGTTGGGCCCAGATTATTGTCAGTTATAGTTTGCCTTATTTTTGTGAGCCTTTGTTAATTCATTTTGTATTATTATGTAATTTTCTCATTTTTTAACACCTTTGTCCCTGCCTTTTATTTGGTTCATTACAATCCCTCTAACTTTCATAAATATTTTGGCTACTGTAATAGCAGTTTTAGAGTTAATTAAATTGAAGTCAGTAATACACTAATTGTGAAGTACCGTCTGGGCCGCTTAATCAATGCCCGGACCCGTCTCCTGTGCTTTATCCCGGCCAAAGCACATGCTGAGTTTCTGCTTCACACCTAAGACAATGGCCAAGACGTGTCCTGGCTCAAAGGCCTTCCTGTGGCCCCTCCCATCTTGGTGCTGGGACGGCCTCTCATGTGTACCTATATAACCAGGGGACATCTTGGGATGTGCCCGTCCCATCAGGGAAGAAGAAATCCATCGTTGGAATAACCTTGTGTTGCTGAACCTAGACCTGACCGACTGCAGCAAACCCCAGATCAGGCAGTGTATTATGGAAACCCAGCTGCATAACGCACTATCCCTCCCACTAACCATACCATTATAATTCTACTACCGTGTTATTACTGTTTTGTTAAGTTCAGTGTTACCAGGAAATGTTACAATACCATATCCTCCTCCCTGGCCATATCCGGGTTTGAGTCCGGCTCTTCCTCCCAAACCGAGAGACCTGTAGCTGCCTGCAGAACAGCACGGGACGGATGAAGTCAGTCTAATCGTGACGGTATAGTGTGGACAAGCAAGAGGTTTCACGCAACTTACCAACTCCGAGCTGTGCCCCTGGGTGTCGGCCAACTGAGCGGAAGAAGAGACAGAGTTTTGACTTAAAAGATCAGATATAAAGTTGTTACTGTCCCCCTTTATGGACAGGCATTAAATTAGCAATAGTACATGATTCATTGAAAACAACTGAAAAAGGAAGGATCAAAAAGTAGGGATGTAACGATTCACTCAAGCCCCGATTCGATTCGATTCGATTTCAAGTTCCCGATTTCGATTTTTTTCGATTTTTTAAACCTTTTTATAAGAAAAGAATATGACTCATTCATACCAATGTTTCTTTGTTTTAACATCTGCATTTTTGTCCTTGTAACAAACTGCAACTGTCCCAGTAAGAGAACTGTACATTACAGAAAAAAAAATACATTTACATGTTTTCAGCATAAATAAGATGTGTAGCAAAGCAAACATTTCTAGATTATATTTATTTTACCAAACATTTTTTTTTTTTTTTTTTTTGCAGTTTGAACATAATACTACCATTTAGAACTAATTTTACAGTGCAGTTTTTTTCACCCTTGAAAGCCTCACAGCCTCACGGTGCAGCCTTTGTAATCATAAGGAGGAAAAAGACATGACAGCTCCTGTAGGTATTGGATTATTTGACAAGCGGACATTTGATGAGGATTTCAGCAGAATCAGAGCAGGTTGGTCAGATGTTTGTCAGTTTACGATCTTTGGTAAACTTCTGTCAAAATGCCAAACTTTGCGTTAGCCGCTAACGCTAATCTCGTAGCCACTAACTTTAGCTGCGTCTGCTGCTTCGATGCCTACACGTGTATGTGTTTACATGGTGTGGCGTGTGTTGGAGGTGTGGAGCTTGTCTTGAGAAAAAGTTAACGTCGTTAGAAACATCGAGCTATGTTACGGTCTATTTTGGTCACGCAAAATGGAGTAGCTGAGGGTGGCTTTAAAATCGATTCTTTTTTTTCTTTTTTTTACATGGATTCACATTTTACGCATATTAAATCGATTTTAAATTGATTTTCGATGAATCGTTACATCCCTATCAAAAAACAAAATAAATATGTGTAAAGGTAAATAATGCAACGTACGTCCATTTTTCATTGCTTTGGTGTTGTATCTGTTCGCGACTGCACCCAGGGCCCCAGCCCCATTCACTGAGGGGAACAGAATCAAAATGCAAAATGAGTCTTCCATTTTGTATCGATATCCGAGACAACGTCAAATTTAAGCGTGTGCTTTCACTGACTTCCAGGTCTAACCCCGACCCCGAGACCAGCACCTAAAGCGAACAAGAGACACAAAACATTGATTCAAATAAATGTTAAATTCACAAAACTTATATCACAATCTTTACACTTGGCACTAACCTCTGTTGGGCAGCATCCGCCCGTATGCCACAGTTTGAGGCTTCAGTCCTAGATAACAATAAAAACACTGTTGGTCGCATAGACGTTTTCAATGGAGTTTTGCACAAAAAAAAGATGGATGTTGATAGATTCTTTTTGATAATCAGCCCATGAATCAGTGTTTTTGAATCAACAGAGCTCTGAAGAAATATTCTAATTTGATATAATGAATAAACGACAAGATTGTTTTGATCGTCACTTTAAATCGACATTTATATCTGGGCCACAACTTGATAGTATAAGTGTAAGTGGCCTAAAGGATGGGCCGGGGGGAAAAGGAGCAGTGAGAAGTTCATTAGAGTGAACATTAATGCCATATGCTCAGCCTCAATGTTGAATAATCAAAACTGAGATATGCAGTATTGTCTTTTGTCGCACTTCAACTAACTTTCCCTTATTGAATTCAAAGCCAAGTCTCTCTGAAATGGTGCAGCCGCGGAATTTTGTTTCAAGGTGCTGAACATTGTTTAGTTTAGTTTTAGTTTAGTTTATTTATTTGTTTGAGCAGTTAACCTGCTCAAAGGGAGTGGGCTGAAGCCAAAGGCTTATAAGCGCCCACCCCAAAATAAAAATAATAACATTACATTTAATATTTACAGGTAGCAAATCATAAACAAAGGAACATAGGGCAAAGTAACAATAAATGAAGAATAAAACAAAAACAACAGCAAAATAAAGAACAAAAGAATGTGCTACTTTTATGTTATAAAGGTTCATTAATACATATTATACTCTGAGATCTTGCCACTTCCCAGTTGTCATTACCATTCTTAATATAATTTAATTTGGGTTTAATTATCATTATTATTATATTTGTTTAATTGAGTTATATGTGAAGTATGATGTAAGCCCTGCATAGTGTGGTGCATTAAAAAGCCAGGGTGTAGAGCCAGTTGAAGAGGGCAGTAACTCCCCCTCAACAAACCCCCACCCAGCTGCCCTAACAGCTGATTTGTAGATGATGTTCCTATGCTGAGTGGTGCATTAAAAGACAAGGTTTTGAGCCCGTTGGGAGGGTCCCTCTCAACAGATTCATAACTTGCTTACCCTAATTCTCAATTTGTAAATTTGAGCAATAGAATGACAACCGTTCCAAGCAGCAACACTCTTCCTTGATTATAGAGGAAACACACATAATTGATCCTACTGCGCCTCCTAGTGGCAACACATTTCTTGTTCTCTGTATGTTTCAAAAGTCTTTTGTTTGTATTTATATTTGAACAGGTTGATGTTTGAACATCGTTTCAACTCCATTTCCAGTTTATTCCACAATTGTACACCATTAACTGTTGGGCTAAAACTTTTCAAAGTTGAGCTATGTTTCTGAGTCCTAAAGTTTAATTCGTCACGTAATTCATAACAACCAGTACGTTCTTGGAACCTTCTTTGTATTTGGCCCGGTAACAGTTTGTATCTTGCTTTGTATAACATCTGTACAGTTTGGAACTCAACAATGTCACAGAACTTCATGATCTTTGATTTTAAAAATAATGAGTTTGTGTGGTCCAAAAACCCAACTTTATGAATTACTCGGATAGCTCTTTTTTGCAACAATACTATTGGTTTTAATGTGTTTTTATAAGTAGTACCCCAAACTACAGTACAATAATATAAATATGGCAAAATCAGAGAACAGTATAAGATATGTAGAGCTTTGATGTTTAAAATGTGCTTTGCTTTTGCTATTACTGAAATGCTTCTAGAAATTTTCGTAGATATATATTTAATATGAGCTTTCCAAGTAATTCTGTCATCTATAATAACACCAAGGAATTTGATTTCATGCACTCGCTCTATGACAACACCCTCTATCTGAATTGCTTCCTGAGCATTGGAATTACGGTTGCCAAATATCATCATTTTGCTTTTACTCAGATTTAGAGATAGTTTATTTTGTTTGAACCACTTATTGACACTTTTGAGTTCCAAGTTAACAATCCGACACAGTTGCTGTAAGTCGTCACCTGATGCAAAAATATTTGTATCGTCAGCAAACAAGATAAATTTAAGTACTTGAGACGTTTTACAAATGTCGTTAATGTACATGTTAAACAATTTTGGGCCCAGAATGGAACCTTGAGGTAAACCACACACAATTTGTCGACAACTCGACTGATAATCACCTATTTTCACACATTGTTTTCTATTTTTTAAATAACTGGTAACCCACTGTAGAGCTACCCCCCTAATCCCATAATGTTCTAGTTTATTAATTAGTATATCATAGTTTATTGTATCAAACGCTTTACTCAGGTCAATAAATAACCCTATTGCATATTTCTTGTTATCTACAGCATTAGTTATTTCTTCAATTATATCAAAGAGCGCGTGTGAGGATGAGTGATTATTCCTAAAACCAAACTGATTGTCCGAGAGTAAATTACACCTTTCAATAAAGCTGTCAAGTCTAGAGTTATAAACCTTCTCTAAGATTTTTGAGAATTGCGGTAAAAGGGAAACAGGCCTGTAGTTTGTGAAGAGATGTTTATCTCCTGCCTTGAACAGAGGAATCACTTTTGCTACTTTCATACTTTCAGGAAATTGTCCAGTTTGCAGCGACAGGTTACAGATGTATGTTAACGGCTTAGAGATACTTTCAATAACACTTTTTAAAGTTTTCATATCCATGTCATAATAATCTGTCGAGGTTTTATTTTTACACCCTTTAACAATGTCCAGTATTTCCTTTTCCTCCACAGGTTTGTGAACAATTGTCAATTGTTTCAAACTCGGTGTCAATGTCTCCCCCCGCTCTTCATCCTCATTCACCCTGCGCTGTCTAATAATGCCTGCAGGTCAAAAAACCTCAAAAATATAATGGAATAATTTTTTTTTTTAAACACATAATTAATGTGGTTGGCGTTTTTAAACTGTACTTTAAGGGCCGGGCACTGTTACATTTCACGATAATTGCTTTATGACACCGATACCTGAACCTTTTTTCAATACTTATACCAACATATTTGTCATCTAGAACCAGAAAACAGAACAATAATGTTAATTTATTTCATAAAAGACTATTTATTTTCATTTGAGCTAAAACAACCAAGCCACTTCCTTTAGGGCTGTCTCTGGACCAACATATTTTTTTTCGGTACTTTCGGCTTTCGACTTTTATTTCAATACCAGTAGTACCTAAACCTTTTTTTCCCCTGACTGGTATCATTTAACTTTTTTCATATTGAATGTAATTTTGTTTCAATGTGTTGCAAAATAGAGGTTTCCCTGTTCCCCAGAGCTTTAATTAGGCTTGGAACATAATCATGTTATAATCATGCAGTGTTGTGAAACTTGCAGTAAAAAGTACCATCTTTGGCAAAGTGTGCCAATTCAATAAGAAGCCTAAGGGCCACCAAAAATTGGTTTGAGCGCCACAGGCACCACCGCACTTTAGGCACCGCTGGTTTAACGGTACCCAGCCCTAACTTACACCATAGGGCACTTTTGAATCCCCGTAATGCTTTGCGGCAAAAGCAGGTTCCGGCTCTGGCGCGTCAATGAAAAGAAGCGTAAACAAAGCTAGAGAGGACGGTATTTCCATAAACCTACAGCGTTTTTGTGCGTGTAAGAAAAAGAAAAGTAGTCCGTGCGGTTAATAAATGTTGTGACAAACTAGTCCAATATTTTGTATATGATGAATATTAACTGATGTAAACACTTTGCGAGTCATCGTTTTCATTTTCAGGTTCCATCCTCTACGCTAAATGATGGCAAAGAAACTAATAGGCAAAAAAAAAAAAATGTAAAAAAAAATAATAATAATAAAGACATTCAAACAAATGTACTCTTACATGGATTTCGTTACTAGATTCCATTGTTTTCAATAATTATTGGAAGGAAAAGCCTTTGTCACGTTACAAGACTTTAATGAGATTGTTTTGTTGTTGCTTACAGTGGGTATTTGGAAATTAGTTAAATAGGCAAAATATATAACAATCTGTTCCACTTTATCCTTCTGCTTATCGTGAGCCTTCTGTCTATAATGTGAACAACAACATGAACCGCCACAATGCTTGGATTTTTTGCCTAAAAGCGTGAGAGACTCATGTTTCGCTGTCTATTTTAACACCGTGTAAGCTTCCCTATATATGATTTTTAAATGTATGTTCTTATGTCTGAAAGTGAAATGTCCAAATTATTATTATTACAAAAATATATACTGTATATGTATTTGATTGATATGTATTTACCAAAAGATATTACTGAAAGCAATGCAATATTTTGTCAGTTTTTAAATGTATTGTTGTAGAATAGGAATATAAATGTGTATAATTATAGTTTCAGACTGCATGCTGCCAAACTAGAAATCATTAAGAAAATTGTAATCCAAACTAAGACTTTGCACAACCTCTGCACAACCTTTGCACAACCTCCCATCGGCCTATATCGGGCCACCTGTTGAGACCCACACAATAAATCATCAGTAGACATGACCTCATCCACCGCCCCGAGCATCAGGCTGTTCAGGACACCGGGACGTGAACGCGGTTTAACGACTTATCACAGTCGTCTTGATCTGAAACTCCACAGATACAGAAACCCATTGATTCAAACGGAGCGCCTCCGAGTCTGAGCTAGCGACTTCTCGACACATTTTTCCCTCCCGCTGCCACTTTCCTCCTTTGATTTGAAGATTTGAAGAATTGGCCAGAGAAGAGTTGCCTGGTGGGTACATCCTGCCCACGCTGTCTCGCTCACGTGAGATTTAACGGGTGGGTGAGAATGGACTCGCATAAATCAAGGCTTTTATTGTGAAGGAGCCAGGTATTGTCTGAATATGATGAGCAGATAAACCACGAAGTGACACAACCACACAAGATTACAAATGAATTAATGTCATTTGGGGATTTTTTCACATTAATGAGAGACATGTTGAAACAGTGGTTCCCAATTTCTCATTCTCAGAGGCTTTGGGAAGTTTTGGAGACTGTATTTTCAAGTATTTGGTATTTGCTTTCTTGTAAGCGATGGTCAGTGCAGTAGTTTGCACAGAGCTATAGCCTAAAACACATATGATATTAAGTTAAAGGCATATACCTGATTTTTCTTTTCTAGTAATGGAGGAAAATTAGTTTTGTGGGGGGAAAAAACACTGTGCATCTAATTATGAAGCCTTTGAATCAATTTCATGAACTCGCTCATATAACATTTGTAGGACAGTGACCCTGCAAATTGTAAAATGTGCCTATAAACTCGTTTCTGTGAAGAATTGGGATGTTAGGAAAGTTAGGAATGAGTTTGGACCACAGGTAACTGTGATTTCACTTTTGTGGTTTCCTCTTTCATTGTTTGTAATAAAATAAAATAAAAGATAAATAATCAGGTATAGGGCCTTTAAAAGGACTAGATGGAATTTAAAAATGTTAAAAATGTCCTGTGTAAAATGAGCCCAGACCTATTCACCACAACTGCCGCTAAAAGCCTGCACTGTCGCTCGAAGGGTTGATATTTCAGGCTGAAATGCCAACTATCTCCATCGTCAGGCACGAGCTTAACACATAAACTGCAGTGACGCGTAAGACCAGAGGTGGCAGTAGTGAGGGAAAAAATGACAACTTTCATCTAGTCCCTTTAAATTACACTTGCTCCCACTCCTTTTCGAGTTTAAATTGTATACAGTATTATTAGAAGTACATGAATGAATGAATGTATGTTAAAATGTAAAAGCTAAGTAAGTGCTTTATTTGTCATTGTACAACCGTACAACCGTACAACCGTACAACGTGTTAGTCCTGAGCCGCTGCGACTGTGGGCCAACCTGACCAGCATGTTTTTAGTGGAAACTGCACGTAATAATGCGGAAAAAGTAATGTGGGCGGGACTGTTGAGCTCAGTGGAGTATTCCAGCTGGAAATTATACAGATGTAAGCAACTTATAAATGTGAAATAGATTAGATAAAGAAAATCAAGAACAAAAGTATACATACTATCTTATGGAAGTCAAAATTAACTTCTATAGTTTATAGAAGTTCATTAGAGTTTAATATAATAAGCTATGGCGAACTATGTTGTAGTTTATTGTATTATGGTAAACTATAGTACGGTTTATTAAATATAAAACTACAATATAGTAAATTGAAATAAGTAACTTAAGACTGTGAATGTGAACCTAGAGCCATACACTACATTGTGTGTATTGTATGGGCCTCGAGTTCACATGGCGAAATATCTATATTGTGAGATACTGTACATACTGTATATGATGTATATATAGACATTCTTGTGATGAGATACTTTAACCATATACAGCTGTATAATTACTATAAGAAGCACAATCAAATAAAATTTGATATATATATATATAAATCCTCGACCTACTGGGTAGAGGTTTTGGGACCTTCTGATCGTGAGGAGCTCTTCTTAGTTAATGTCATGACCTCATGTCGCTAATGTAACAAAACAAGAATAAAGCTACAGCAGTTCAGCAAACAAAGTAGTTATAGTTTTCTGTATTGATTCAACAGTAACTATGTATCAAAAGAATCAAAAGAAGTTTTAGATACAGGACGTGAACAAAACTGCACAAAACTGCACCTCAGAGCGTCAGTGCTGCCTGAGCCAAACATTAGCTCAGTGCAGCTGTCAGAGAGCTCAGTCACAGAGATCAAGGCGACATTCAAAAATAAATAGTCTTCAATTTATCCAGGTTGGCACGTATAGTGTTTTTAATTTTGAGCCCTGCAGGCAAATCTGTCTTAGAATTTGTACTGTGTGATTGTGAGTCATTTGCATTTTTGTGAATGAAAATGTTGAAACTTAAATGAAGCTTTTCATGTGATCAAAGATGACAAATGCAGTCAGCTACCCAGGAAACCGTTCTCTTTTAACCTCTTAACACAGCACATTTTCTCCTATTCGACTTTACCCAAATCTAAAAGCTTCTTGACTGGATCTTACAGCCGATAGGCCAGTGTAACGCCTCATTTGAAAGCTAAGACCAACAAAATGGATTTTTCCTCATGTTTTTGTCGCTCTTTCGATGTTTTTTTGTGTGAAAATGTGCTCAGTGAACGCAGGGGTTAAGAGATTAAAGATGTAACGAAAAAGTCTAGTTTCTTTGCTAAAATCTGAATCAAATGTTGCAGAAGTTTATTAATAACTGCAGTCCCTAAAACCCTCATCTAAATATACACTTCACATCACAGAGTTTAGTCTTCCTAATACTTTATCCTAATATAACAAGTAAATATTTCTTCTCATATGAAAAATAAACCAAAAAGGTATTACTTGAAATGATTCAAATGTTCTGAAACCAGCCTGAAACATGTTACAAAAAGTCTAATAATCTGGTGTCCTTACCTCCCTGCAGCGTCTGTTGAGCCATCCACAGCAGCAGCGACGTCTGCAGCAGAGCTCGAGCCAGCATCATGATCCGGAGTCAATCCCTCGACTGTAAGAGACTAAAGACACGCAGGGCACCCAGAGGAGACAGACGGAGCAGCACCCAGAGGAGAGACAGAGAGAGACACCACAGCTCGAGCGGGACCTGGTCTGGACTCTTATATGTACCGGTCTGATCCACTCCCACAGACCTCCTCCATGGACCTGTTCCATCACTGTGGAGGACAGGCTGAGTTAGGGCAAGATGTTTAACAAGCAGATATGTAATTACGCCATATATGTGTAAAGCATTGTAAGTGTCTGGAAAATCGCTGCACAAAAAAATAGTGCATTATTATAATCATCATTGGGTGAATTTACATAATGACTGAGCAGATAATCCTGTTATTCTGTGGATCTTTTCTCTTCTTTTACAGTGGGATGAAAATGTATGTGAACGCTTTGGAATTTCTCACATTTCTGCCTAAATTGGTCATAAAATGTGGTCTTATCTTCAGCAAAATCATAAGAATGAATAAACAGTGTCTGCTTAAACTAATACCACCCAAACATTTACATTGTATCATATTTTTATTGGCCGTAACATGTAAACATTCACAGGACAGGGAGGAAAAAGTAAGTGAACCCAGGAATCTCGCTGAACTGCAACAGTTTTGTAAAGAGGAATGGTCCAAGATTCATCCTGATCGTTTGAGCGTCTAATCTGCAACTACAGGAAAGCAGTTATTGCTACAAAAGAAGGGTCAGCCAGATATTTAATACAAGGGTTCACTTATTTATTCCGTGCATGTTGTGAATGTCTCAGGTCTTTCTGCCAAATATCTTGATAAACTTGTGAAGTAATTTTTCTATTGATGATAGCACGTTGTCCAGGCCCTGAGGCAACAAAACAGCCCCACACTATGATTCTCCTGCCCCAGACTTCACAGTGAGGAGAGGGTTTTGATGTTGATGTGCTGTTCCATTTGTCCTCCACACATCGCTCTTGGATGCTCCACTGCACTACTGGAAAAATATACTGTGGACTGATTAAGCTTACAGACTATAGGCCATTTGAAAGCTAAGACCTACAAAACTGATAGTGACTTTTTTCTGTTGCATTATCGCTGCGTTTTTGTTTTCTTGCTTTTTGAAGCTTTTTTGTCACGTTTTTGTCACTTTTTTACTGTGTTATTGTTGCTTTTTCCGCCATGTTTTTCTTGCTTTGTTGCGTTTTTGTCACTTTTTTGTGGCTCTTTTTTGCTTCATTTTTTAATTGTGTTTTCGTTGCTTGTTTATCGTGTTTTGCCGCTGTTTTGTTGCTTTTTTTGGTCTTTTTGGTTGTATTTTCATCCTTGTTATTTTCGCTATTTTGACGCTTTATTCAAGAAGGTTTTTGATTTGGGTAAACTGGACAAAATGTGCTCAGTTCAGGCGGGGGGTAAGAGGTTAAAGGCCCTATATCTGATTTTTTATTTTGTATTTTTTATTACAAACAATGAAAGAAGAAGCTACTTTTATTTTTATTCATTTTATTTATTTCAGGTAATGGGCAACAAAAGAAAGAATATAGTAGCTGAAGTATTAATTAGCTGAAGTAAAACATCATTCCTAACTTTGTTTGTTGCATCCCAATTCTTCACAGGGACAAGTTTCACAACTTACAAATGCTAGAAAACTAGCCTAGCAAGTTCATAAAATTGATACAAATGCTTTATAATTAGATGCAAAGTGTTTCCCTCCCAAATGTATGAGTTTAAAATATACTACATACAAATTTCTTTCCGCTACTGGAAATACATCAGGTATAGTTTTCAGTGCCCCAGTGGCGCCTTTAGCTTACTTTCCATGATGCTTCAGGATACATTTTATTTCAGTTTTTTAAGGATTTCTGGGAGTCTTTTCGAAATGCAATGTATACGTAACCATGGATACGGGGTTTAATCTGCAGTGAAAATCTTAAAAAAACGATTGATCCTGGAGCGTCCCACTGGGCATCGGGATGGTAAGTAAAAGCACAATGGTAACCACCCAGGCAGCCCCTGTGTCACTGAAAGGTCCAATACGCACTAATATCAACTTTGTTTTTACATAAAAAGTTGCATAGTGCAGCTTTAAGGTAAAGGTGTGGAGCCAGGCTAATGGTCAGAATACCTGGCTGGAGGATTCCCCTATTGTGCATGTTTTCGATTGATGGGGGGAAAGTGTAGCACCCGGAGGAAAATCATCTAGACACGGGGAGAGAAACATGCAAACTCCAGATAGTGCACATCAGTCTACACAGCTCCACCATCTTTTAGGCCTTTAAACTTTAAATGTCCAGTGTTTCTGCTGACTCGGCGTGCTCCTATGGCGTGTGAGGTCTCTGCAACATCTGCATTAATGCAAACATCTGACGTGCAGCCCGCAGATCTACACCACGACTCACTGATGTATAGAGTCCCATTGTCTTTCCTCACATGTGCGGACCACCGCGCTCCTGTCCTGCCGGCACCTTCAGACAATAACAAACTCTGACCCCACATCACCTCCAGCCTCAGCGAGTTTACCTACAAGAACATGAACTGTATCGTCCCGTCCCAGCTGTGATGGTGTCCGCTTAATTTAGACTGGAGTTTAGGGAGAAACACCTGGGCAGCAGTCGCTAGAATGAAGTTTATATAAAAAAATGCACCAAGTGCAGTATGCGCTGTTCTTCTGTTTCCTAGTAAGTAAGTAAGTAGGCTAAATAAAGTTTACTGTATTTATACAGTATAGCACCTTTCACAGAAGTCACAAAGTGCTTCACATAATAACAATAAAATACAAATGAATTACACAAAGTACAGTTACAGTCATGAAACAAGATGTCATAATGTAACCCTTAACCCCTTTGAAAAAAGAAATCCTATACGAAACAAGTGGGTTTTTAGTTTGTTCTTAAATGTATCATCAAGCAAACGTAAGGAAGGCGGAAGATCATTCCAGAGCCTTGGCGCTACAGCCCGGAAGGAGCAACCTCCTCTAGTCCTGAAATGAGTACGAGGGACCATAAGAAGGTTCTGATCCAAAGACCTCAGCCTTCAAGAGGAGGTATCGGGACATAAAAAGTCTCTGATATAGGAGGGAGCCTGACCATGTTTCCTGTAAGAATGAAGGACAATATAAATATCTGTAACTTTGAGTCTTTAGGCACAAGCTCTGGACATGATGTAGGGCCTATAGAGATCGCTAAAGCGGTGTCCAGTGTCCAGTGTGTGTCCCATGGGCGTCAAGTGTCTTGGGCAAGGCACTTTACCCGCCGCCTGTGTGAATGTGGTGTGTGTGTGAGTGGTTGGTGGTGGTTGATGTCAGCCTCGCTTCCATCAGTCTGCCCCAGGGCAGCTGTAGCTACAATAGCGTCTTACCACCACCGAGTGTGGAGTGAATGAATAATGCCTGTGTTGATAAGCTTGAAGAAACCTATCAATACAATTACAGTAAGTGTAAGCCAGCCATTGTTTTTCCTCATGTGAAAACAATACATATATTAAGGCCCTGCACCCAATTTTCCTTATGTCCAAAATTAAAAAAAGTTGGACTAGTCAAGGTAAAATTGTAATACTTGTAGACCTGACCTAAGTAAGTAAGTGCTTTATTTGTTACAGTAGAAGGCATGTGTGGCTTAGCTGTGAGTCTTGCCCGGATACCTCCTCGTTTGTCCCTTCCTTGTTTCCTGTAGCGCCTCTTGTGACGCCTCCACTGTGCTGCAGGTGTCGGGGGCTCTTGCTGCCTCATCAGACGTATTCCTACTTCAGTAATGCAGTCCAAACATACAAATACTTCCTTGGTTTCACCTTTCTGGAAGCAGCAGACAGTTTTTTGTTGTTACTTTTTTGCACTTCCTGTTTTATGAGCGCTCATAATACACTGCAATATCATTAAAAAAAAAGAGTCAGGTATAGGCCCTTTAATGGCCTTATTGCTGACGTCATATTGTCTTGACTCTTGAGTGTTTCACCGAATTTGCTCAAAACCACTGAACAGTTATCCAATTATTTTCTATATGTATAAATTGCTCACGGTTGGAAAAACAGCAGGACCGCGATATTACATGATCACATTGTTAGACGGCAGTTTTCAGGCCTCACAGCTGGAGATGCTGGTTTTACACTTCAGTGCAGCTGCTCGGGCCCCGTCCACACGACTCAATATTAGTGCAGCGCTCTGTGAACTGGATCTAAGCTGTGGAGACAAGAGCACACGCTGTACTAGAATACATCACCACGTAAATACAACTAAATGTCACGTCACTTAAACTGGAATGAATAGTCAAACGCGAGCACCTTCTATTCAACAAAAACAGTCTGGATAAACAACTTTCTTTTTTTTACCTGTCCATGGATTGATGGTCCATATTAAATAAAAATAAAATAAAAAACTGTACACAAAAACACTAAGCTGGCTCCCTGAAAAAAAAAAGGTATTGCACTAAGTCAGTCTGCATGTGTTGGTGAATGAAGTGATGTTAACAGTTTGACGGCCTGTACCTGTACATGAGGTTGCACAGCAGGACAGAGGTGAAACTGTTTGTGGCAAAGTGGGAAACACCTCCAAAGGTGGTAGAGAATGACCGAGCCAAGATCCTGTGGGACTTCCAGATACAGACGGACAGAATGGTAATGAACCAACCGGACATTGTGGTGGTGGACAAAGAGCAGAGGAAAGACATTGTGGTCGACATAGCAATACCAAGCGACGTCAACATCAGGAAAAAGGAACACGAGAAACTAGAGAAATACCAGGGGCTCAGAGAAGAGCTAGAGAAGGCTTGGAGAGTGAAGGCATCAGTGGTGCCCGTGGTCGTTGGGGCACTCGGGGCAGTGACCCCCAAACTGGAGGAGCGGCTCCAGCAGATCCCAGGAAATACATCAGACATCTCGGTCCAGAAAAGTGCAGTTCTAGGAACTGCGCAGAACCCTCAAGCTCCCAGGCCTCTGGTACAGGACCCGAGCTTGGAGGAAAAAGAGACCGCCCGCGGAGGGTGAGGAAGAGTTTTTTTTTTTTTTTTTATCCCATTACTGTATAGGTTTGATTGCATAATTGATGAAGGTCAGAGACACTCTTGGTAGAGAATTTCAGTCACACTTCTATCAGTCTATCAGCCAGACTGCATATTCAACTTGAATTTTCTCATGACTTCTACAGTAAAATTGGTTGAGGTTACGTAAACAGGTAGTGGACATTAGGAAGAACATTAATCAAATGAGAGTTTTGTGACACATCAAAAGTAGGAATAATTTCAATCACTTTCCTGGACTGTGATTTGCCTGTACAGACGCCATACCAGAGCATGTGTTGGTAGAACCAATGGCCGCTGGCTGCTCTGCTTTGCGACGACGACACTGGAGGCCGCCATTGCTGTAGTACCGCCATACAGTATAGCCGCTAGGCCCCCATTGGAATCCATTGGACTTTAGACACGTTAAAAACAACTTTAATGCCCGGTGTCTCATTTTTTGGAACTGTCTAGAGCTACATATTCCTCCTGTGATTACGCTGGGTTAGACACAACTAGAGGCACCGGGCTGGTTATCGTAGGATAAATTTTAGAAATCTCCTACTTAACGGGGGTCTGACTGTTAGCATTGGATCTGCGCGAGCTACACGTCACGCAAGGGCCGAGTCTACAGTGAAGATCCCGCCCTTATGCCCTTATTAGGAACATGCTTCGTCAGAGCTGGGGAGGAGGAGCCCGTAAATCCGCCATGAATTCCCCCTCGAACGTGGTCATTATGGTAAATGGGGAGGAGTGACGAATGACAGTCTATTAATAATATGTCTATGGGTAGAACTCAATGTTGTATCCCTCTCTAAAACATCTTTTCGAGGCTTGTAGGAATTGAATGGAAGCTTATTTGTCCAGCGCTTTTCAGATTACAAATACTATTTGTAGTCCTCAACCTGGGAGACGTTTCTGTGACTTTCCTGCAATGTCTCCGAGACCTGTCGGATACCAAAGTAAGTAAGTAAGTGCCTTATTTGTCATTGTACAACCATGCAACTAACTTTTGTTCAGGTGTTAGTCCTGAGCCGCTGTGACTGAGCGCGCCACCACTGTGGGTCAACCTGACCCGCTAGTTTTTGGAGGTAGGGGAAACCATAGCACCCGGAGTAAACCTGGCTGCCTTCAGTTCTCTACTGATCCTCTGAAACGGTGCACCGCCTCCCAGGTTTGTCCCTGTTTCAGAGCGTGGTGTCCTGCACTGGTCATCTCCTCCACCTTCTCCTTCCTCTTTCTCCTGCGTAGCTCCCTCCACAACAGTCTTTCACCACCTCCTGGGAAGAGTTTGGCAGTTAATCTGTTTTATTCTCCAGTGAACGTCCAATAGCCAGAACGCTAGTAGGGATAGAACGCATGTGTGGCTTAGATGCGACTCTTGCCTGGATACCTCCTCGTTTGTCCCTTCCTTGTTTCCTTTAGCGCCTCTTATAACACCTCCTCTGTGCTGGTGTGGGGGGCTCATGATGCCTCTCCAGTGTTTCAGAAGAAGACATGTGTAGGTCTCAAATGTCTAAGAGTCGTATGGAGTCTCTTTGAGATCTCCTTGGTATCCGACAGGTCTCGGAGATATTGCAGGGATGTCACAGAAACGTCTCACAGGTTGAGGAGAACAAATAGTATTTGCAGCACAATTCAGGTCCAAGACCTCTTGGAGACTATGAGGAGAATTTTTTCCATGCAGTTTCCGCTGAAATCAAACCCGTTCGTTTTCACCGAGACCTGGAGACTCTCCTTATCTCCAGGGGACGTCTGTGACCAGCGGCAACTTGAGTCTCCAACAAGTCTCCAACTAGTCTCCAGGCCGGTGAGATAAGCCCTCTAAGAAGAAGAGAAAAGAGGAATCACAGTAGCACAGGAATGACACGCAGACTCTTAATACCTAATAGACATTTGCGAACTGGATTTAATGAATGAGGTCCATTGCTTTAAGCGTCTAACCAGGTCTACTCTAGCTCTCACTCTGGCCTCAGTCTTTGTATTGGCCTCGGAGCCAGCCCACAGTCTGCTCCAGAGTCCACACAGAGTCCAGACCTGAACCTCACGAAGGAGCAGCGCACGCTCATTTCAGGATGAGTCACGAGAACGCACCTTTTCCCTCACATTTAGTAAAGTGGAGTTTACTGTACAGCGGCGGGACACAGGCATGGCTTTGTACGGCTCTTTCCACTCCTGTGTTTGTACATCGCTCTGAAGCCCGGCATGTCCTGAGCACGGAGATCTGTTGAGACTGTGGTTTTTGCATCTGCTTCACATGTGACAAAGGAGAGAACGGACTGGAAATTATAGACTCTTAGACATTGTCATCTTGGAATATATGCCCATGCAATCAGTGAAGAAGAAATCCACTGATGGAGTAACCTGGTCCTTCAGGATGTTCAGCTGATCTCATTTCTTGGGCTCATAGTGTTGCTAAACCCAGACCTGACCAACTGCAGCAACCCCAGATCATAAGAGTTATTAAACACAGGTGGCGACTGTTCTTTGTTCAAGCAGTAGAGCTGGGTATTGCCAAAAACTTCACGATACGATACTGTACATACCTCGATACCGAGTTCACGATACGGGGCACAAAATGGAGGTTTTTAGTATTATGCTTTTTATTGTGCTGAATAAGCTCAGCGTGCAATTTAAATCTTTTATTGGAGTAGTTTGAGTGCATGTTGTGATACTTTCTGAATAAAGACTATGGTTAGAGAACAGCCCATCAAGTCCATGTGAACACAATACAAATCAATATATTTAATAACCCACCAAAATATATGGACTGTGTTTAATTTCAGAAGGAGCTGATGAAAACCCAAATTCACATGATTTAACTTAACACTTTATTCCTTTGCTTGGCATAAAACATTATTTTAACTTAAAAATGTGCAATTATCAACATAAATTGAGAAAAAAAGAAAAGAATAATTGGCTACTTAAAAGTTAACGTGTTCTGGCAGAAACGGTGTCAAGCTACATTTGAGATAACAAATATTTGACAGAAAAATATATTGTTTAATTTGACTCTATTTACAGGTAACAATCTATAGCACTTGAGTTAATACATTCTGACACGTAACAAGGCGTGCGATTTTAAACATTAACATAAAATCAAATGAGAAATGACAGTGGCGGGTCGGAGAGGGCAATGTTGTGCAATGTGGGAATGGCTGCAGTTTCGCACCAAAAGAAAAGCCAGGAGTGGGCAGGAGTGGGTCGTATTCCAGAAGGATTTCCCATAGATGATAAACATGTTAGCGTTAGCATGTGAAAGCCACGAGAGCTAAAATAAACTTCAAGCATCTGGGCAGCAGCAGCAGCGGTTTTTAGCACAAATGGTCCAATACATGGGTACAGGGATTGGCACAGAAGGGCTAGGTAATAGTTAAAGTGCGTATATTAGATTAACTAAGCCAGAACATTATGACCACGTAAATCTGCACATGAGGGGGTTTGGGAGCTACTTGTGCTTTGAGAAAACTTGATTAACTACGGGTTTTGGTGGAGTACCAAGTATACCAAGTACAGTAGAGACGATACACTACTGGGCCACGCACCTACACAAAAAGCATTCGTTTTTCACCAAGCTTTTGCACGGTTGACGGGAGAGTGTGACCGCTGTCCAAAGCCTGAACCACTCTTTCACAATGTGAGCCCGATGAATCCTGGCATTGTCATCTATGCCCGTGCCATCAGGGAAGAAATACATTAATGGAATAACCTTGTGATTTGGGTCGTCAGCAAATTTCATTCTTTGGGCTCATAATGTTGTTGAATCTAGACCTGACATCATTTATTTGACTCAAAAAAAAAAAAACACACAAAAAAAGGCCTGAACAGCTACTCATTGCTCACTCGTTCTCACAAGAGAGCTCAACTCTAGTTCTACACATATCAATCTAGCTTCTGCCAGGTTAGATTTATTCAGGGAATTCATGTTTAGTAGATACTTCAGAGGGAACTCATTGGAAAGACAAAAATCAGCAGATTCCAAGACAAAAATGGTAGTATCTATCTCAAAATGATCTGCAACATAAAATATATAAAAAGCTGTGCAAACGTGTGACTGACTTTCACTGTGATGTTTCTCAGCTCCTCTGAGGCCTAGGAAGTTGTGGGAGGGGCTCATTTAAGGCTCTATCACTTTTGGTTCCAGAGATTTAGCGGCATGATAACATCCAACAGCAGATATTGTAAAACACAAAAATATCAGCTCAATATAGTATTATTAGCAGCAAAGTTATTGGTGGAACAACAAGCAGTAGTCACAGTAGTAGTGGTTGACTCTACTTGAAATAGAAACATCTTCTACTTACACATTACTAAATCTTCTTAATTGAGCTTTAGAACTCTGTTACAAAATGCTGTGTGCTCCATTAGGCCATTACTGTGTACACAACAATACACACTGCTGTGTAACTCAGACAAACAGGTTATCTTTGTGTAATTACAGTCAGGCATCAAAACAAATGAAGCCTCTTAGGTGAAAAGCAAAGATGACCACTTTTTACAAAACCTTGCTACCATTAAGAAGTATTTTTAAAGTTATGCTGCCTATAAAGAATAAAATGTAGTGTATGACGGAGGATTTTCTTCTGCGCTTACAAGATTAAACTTACTTTAACTTTTACAGGATTTTGTTGTTGATATAGTGAGACGACTAAATCAAATAATACTTTGGATTGGTGCCTAGAAATCGTTCCAAGAAGTCATCTCAGCTACAGTCAGCGACTCACTCCAAGGTAACTCGTCCAAGACCCACTACTTGGATGGAATAATAAATTCATTTTAAAATTAATGCAAATGTTTATCAATATAGTAAATTCTGGATTGTAATTTGCAGCACAATGGAATAATGGATCCATTATTAAGGCATATCCAGCGCAGACATGATCATGAAATAGTCCATGCACTGTACACTCATGCAGAAATCATCATCACCGGACATAAACTCAGGGTAAAGCAGCAAAGGTTGTACTGTACTACAGCTGCAGTAACTCTCACAGAGGTAGAAAGTAATCAGATACTTTCAATCAACAAATGTACATTTGTTTAGTCAGTCAATGTACATTCTGAATACATTTTGCAAACCACACATGTGTTTTTAAATAAAATAGTTCTGTTACTTTAATAGGTGCATGACTAAGTATAGCATAGCCAGAGTTTAAAGGGATACTTCGGGATTTTTGACATTGGGCCTCATTTCCTAGTTATCCAGAGTGTTGTTGATGTCTGGAGATATTTTTTTCTTAAATTCATGAGTCTAGTTGTGCTGGCTAGAGCAAGGCTAAAGCATCTCTATGGTAACAGTTAGCCTGCATTAAAAACAGTCTGACCCACTCCACAGTGCACCTGAGGTAAATCACTTATAACACCAGACTAACCATATAAATGTCTGTGTTAATAGAATAATTTTTGAAATATAACTGACCTTGTATCACATGAATTACCGCATTTTGAGGGACTATTTTCTCGCAGATCACTCCGCCGCTGCGTAGCTTACCACCAGGAAGCTGATGCTGCTCAAATATAAGTTATTTTAAATGCAAAATGGTTAAAATGATTCTATCGACACAGACATTTATATTGTTAGTCTGGTGTTATAAGTGATTTACCTCAGGTGCACTGTGGAGTGGGCCAGACTGTTTTTAATGCAGGCTAACTGATACCATAGAAATGCTTTAGCCTTGCCCTAGCCTAGCGCCACTAGACTCTTCAAATATAAGAACTGCATGAATTTAAGAAAAAAATATCTCCAGACATCAACAACACTCTGGATAACTAGGAAATGAGGCCCAATGTCAAAAATCCCGAAGTATACCTTTAATCATTCCAATCCTCTAATACTTTTAGCAAAAAAATACCTTGCCATTTCATTTAGAGTCGAGGCAAAGGACAGTATTGTGCCAGTCCCAAGCTCATCCAGGGACGAGGAAGGGCTGAATCTCTTTAAGATTAAAATTTGTCATTGTCAGTATCAAAGTGCAAACAAATATTTCAACATGATTAAAGCCACACTGCGGAACATTCCCGGTCATACGTCGCTACACCACGAGGCAAATACACTGTGAAACATGGCAGCGATGTTTAGCTTGAGATAGAAAATGCTGTTTCTTTGCAGCGGATTATCAAAATAAAGCGGTTGGAAGAGGAAAATAGCAGCGACATCTTCATGGAGACAAATTCGTGAGGTCCCGCCCTGAGCAAAGCTACGAGTCAGGTCTGAGGAGAGCCCACTTGCAGTAACGTTTTTTGAGGTATTCCCCCCCCCCCACACACACGTTATCCATTTACAGGTGAAATGCTACGCAGAATGGCTTTAAGCTGTACAGACTTTGCCCAGAGTCCTGCTAATAGGCTGTGTTTCAGTGGAGGGTAAAGACCGTTTCCCGTCTCTGTTTATCCCTATGGAGAGTTAGCCTCGTCTCGCTGAAACAAACATGGAGGAAACCGCACAGCTGTTAGATAATTACTAACACGTTAATAACTTTACTCACGGTGTAAATACCTCACTGGAGGGGACTTCTGGGTTTATAGTAGGAGTGTGACAATATATCGATTTTCCGATATATCGCGATATTTTGCGGGACGATACGATACTTTTTATTCCGATATCAATAGCTTTGATGACGTCATGCATATTAATGAGCAACCTCATGCATACTAATGAGGCCGCAGTGCTCCACTGTTTTCACAGTGAGGCAAACAATGAGCAAGAATTCAGTCAGGACAGCAGGGGGCAGCACTAGGGCTGGGCGATATATCGATATTTAAGATATATCGGTATATTTTAAATGAGATATGGAATTAGACCATATCGCGTATATCGGGATATTTCAAATTCAGATAAGTTATTAAGTTAATAAAAAGAAACAGGTAATCTCAAGCTGATTTAAAAAAAAAAGTGATCTTAAACTGAGCACTTTATTTTGTTATCTCTTTAGATATAAATGCTGCCCTCAGATAAAGACCGACCTATTTTATTTTATTGGCTATTTTTATTAAGACAATTTTTTTATTTAAATGTGCACCTTACAGAACTTTGTTATGCATTGTTTATGTTTATATTTTATAGTGAGTTTTCAATAGAACTACTCGTATTTGACTTAACATATCATGTCACAGCTCTCACTTTGCGGAAAAAATATCGGGATATATATCGTATATCGATATTCAACCAAAATATATCGGGATATGACTTTTGGTCCATATCGCCCAGCCCTAGGCAGCACTACAGTTTTAAACACTTGGAACAAACACTGTCACACAAATAAATTACTTTTAATGATAGTTTTTATAATTAATTTGGGGTTGATTTATTACTTTTTAAATAGGACTGTGTTTTCTTTATTTAAATGTAAATGAAGTCACTGACAGATCTATAGACCCATTTTCAGTGTGTCAGGATCATTTATAAAAGTGGTACAAAGCACATGAAAAGAAACGTAAATGATGAATAATATGTAGTATGTTAAAATAAAGGTTTAAAGTAGCATGTTTTTTTTTTAAATCGTGATGTATCGTAGTTTTTTTTGTGCAATATATATCGATTATCGCAGTATCGGCGTATTGTGAGATAATCGTTATCGTGAGCCATGTATCGCGTATCGTATCGAATCGTGAGGTACCCAGAGGTTCCCACCCCTAGTTTATAGCTGTAGCTGTTTTAGCCTTGAAGCTAAAGGCTAACGCTAATTTAACATTTACAAATAGTAAAATAGCACGACCACCGTCTGAACTAATTTTTATTTAAGATTTCTTCTGTTTATTAAATGTTAATCTATTTTTAATTGATGTTAAAATGTGGACAGGAAGTGGTCTTTACCCTACACTGGCCAACAGGAAGTTAGCCAAAAGCATTCCGTGCCACATTGGGATACAACAAAACACCTTAAATAATTTTCAGAAAGCATCCTTGATATTCTTGAGTTGCCGCACTGCCAAGTCCACGGGGAGGTTGAATTTAAGATGGCTGACCCGTCCCAAGATGCGCAGCGCTCCCTCGAATCCCGTCTGGGCCATGTAGCTCCAGGGCTGGTAATGCGGGTGAATGAGCGAGCCCGATTTGCACAGCAAGTTCAGCCAGGAAACT
Source organism: Neogobius melanostomus (assembly GCA_007210695.1). Taxonomy (NCBI): domain Eukaryota; kingdom Metazoa; phylum Chordata; class Actinopteri; order Gobiiformes; family Gobiidae; genus Neogobius; species Neogobius melanostomus. The sequence goes on from VHKM01000386.1 coordinate 3,940,986, forward strand.
AGTCTCTGCTCATTCAACGCCATGCAAACCAACGCCTTGAACTCCGTGTCCGGGCCCCTTTTGAATCTATCGTGCTCGTTCAGGACGGTGTGGATCGCCCAGAGAAGAGACTGCTTTGGCGTTACCGTCACCGTCCCGCCCCCTACTGGCAGGCTAAAGGATTGCGATAGCTGTCGGGCGGGGGACTCCACGAACGCCTTCCCGTTTTTGGAGTGGTAGTATTTGACGAAAAGCTCCCAGGGGTGGATTTCTCTCGGGGTGCCTCGGTACGGGAGCAGGCACGAAATCGGCGCTAAAACCAGGCTTACGGTTTGGGACGGCGAGCACAACCCGTGCGCGAGCAAGTCTTTCAAAGCGAAGGCGAGCTCCTTGCGTACGGCCGCGGTCAGCTCGTCTCTAGGTCCTAGCGCCGCGTTGCTGGTGTAGTTAACGACGTGTTCGATGGACGGCTGTCTTCTCGAGCCAAGGATTCTCACTGTGTCCACGGCGGATTCGAGGCGCTGCAACAGGGGGCCGTAGTCCTGCCCCGCGGCGTCCGGAGACCACATGTTTGGGGTAAGTGTCCCGCGCCGCAGCCGAACTGACTGGCGGCGAAGATCTGGAGAACGGCCAGGGCGCGCTGTATGAGCTGGAGGCCGGACTCTCGAAGCCTCTGCGCCTGCTCTGGGTCCACTGCAGAGAGAGGAAAAGGAAACTATTTATGTAAGGATTTATACATCAATAAACATTATCCCCCTCACTATACAGATTATAATAAGTTTAAAGACCCTTGTTTACAAATATGAAAGCTTAAAGGAAAACTCACCCTCAAATCCACTTTTTTTTGCTGATAAACTGTATAACTGAGTGTCCAATAGTGTTTACATATCCTGGTCATAATTTTGGCACTTTAGTGCAAATTAAACAGTCAGTGAGGCGCCATCTACAGGTGATCGGTCTTTACTGCATTTGATTTTTGAATTTGGCGCCACTATTTGCGCAGCCGTGAAGCCTGACGTCAGTTGCCGCTCTGGGCTGTAAAAGCGGCCCAGTCTCACTCACGCTCCCGTAGCCAGTTGGAGAATGAATAGCGAGAGAGTATTTTCATCGATTGTCAGGTTTTTTTAGCATAGCTTTTCGTATTATATAATTGTATAACATAACGAGTCAACTTTGTCTCCCGTGCATCGAGAAGACATGTGTGTATGCATGCAGACTGTAGCTTACTGTACATGAGCTACTGCTACTTGGTTAATTGAAGCCATCCTGTAGCTCAGCTGTGTTTGCAAAGATCTCAGCTTTGCAAGCGTTATGTTTTTTAACGCCTTTTACCCTCAAAACTGTAATTATATAAACCTAAAAGGCGTATCAAAGTTTACCGACTGATCGAGCTACATTTAAAAATTCAATTCAATGCGTTCTAGTTCTCCTGATTCTGTAAATTAAGGATTAAACTGTCAAGTTTGATATTGTATGGCAAGACCATATTAATATTTCATTTGTTCAATTTGTTTATTGCACACATCTATCTAGACTAAGTGAATAGAGTGCCACATGCAGCTCTACCTCAAGTGAAATATAAGCTGTCATGACAGTCATAGTAAAGATTAACCCAAATAAATTGCATTGGGGAATTGCACTGTTGTAAAAGACAGTACAGAATTAAGTAATAAAACTGGCACCATAATTTTCATTATTTCATCATTCAACTAAATAAGCATACATTTAAAGATAAAGACTTTAATATAGGCTTTACAGAGTCATTTAGTGGTAGTTTAGTGCATGTGTTACATTGGTTAAACTGGTATAACATTGGTTATACTTTTGACTCGAGTCCACAATGTTACAGACCGTTAGTCAAGCCTTTAGATAAACATGGTTCATTCTGTTTTATCTTCAATGACAAACCGAAAACAATTTCAAAAGGACTGTGTTGCTGCAAATTATTATATATTTATTTTTTGTTTATGCGACATGTTTTGTGCACTTTGCTGTAAGAAAAATTAAATAAAGCTTTGCAATACATATAGTCATATGCATTACTACAGTATGGAGACTACAGCAAAAAGTCTACATTAAAATAGATTGGTAAATTCTGAAAGTAGCCAGCCAGGACAGTTACGTTCGGTCCCTTAGCTGCGATGCTAACATCGATCTTGCTCAATGCTAAGCCGCTAGCCTTGTAAATTACAAGAATCACTCTAATAAAATAACCCAGTGCCTCAGAGCAGTCTCAGGTACAAGGCCTCTGTCTGTCACGATGCTTCTCCTGTGTAGAGAGAGCTGTAGAGTTGTCCCAGTGGAACATGTTGCTAAACAAGTTAGCTCGCTGGAACTCCATGCTCGGACTTTGTTTACGAGTAGCGCTGCAGGTGCAGCGTCAAAGTCTGATGACTCAGGCCTCTCAATCACAAATCCAGTTCGGCTTTACCCAAACTTATCGTTTTCTATCATGTTTTTTTCATTTTTGTTTTCATTGCTTTATCGTTGTGTTGTCGCTGCATTTTTGTCGAATTTTTTACGTGTTTTTGTCGTGTTTTCATCGCTTTGTGTTTTTCTTGTTTTTTTTCATCCTCGTTTTCGAAAATGTGCTCGATTAAGGCGGGCGGTAAGAGGCTAAAATGTTCCCCTCGCTTTATTTAGGCTTGGAACCAAAGACAGCTTTGTCTCACACTAAAATGTTAGTTTTTGAGGTTTTAATCATGTTAAAAGATTAAACTTAGAATAGAAAGTACAATCTCTGGTTAACAAGAAGCATGAGGGCCACCAAAACTTGGTCTGAGGGCCACATTTGGTCCCCGGGCCGCACTTTGGCCACCACCACTGATCTCATCTGTTGTATGTTGGCTGTGTTTAAGTTTACTTTGGAGCATAAATTATTCATGTTTGTCTTAATAGCACTTACTTATTTTTGGAAAATGAAGAAAATGGCAAAACACCTCCACCTGTACTCTTCCATTTACTCAGCTGGGACGCTTTACTCCAAAATCATTCCCAACATCCCCAACATATTTCTAACGTCACAATTCTTCACACGGATGAGTTTTTAAGCACATTTTACAACCTCCAGGCCTGCAGCTCACAATAGATAAAAAAAAGCTTTATGGACAGTCTGTCACAAACCATTGCGTATTCCATATACAGCACTGAAAGAGGACAACACTAATTTGATTTTACTACTAGTAAACAACTATAATATTAAACTTGCCTTTCTTCTTAACGCCTGCTGCTCTGGTCTTGCTCCCTTCGGTCTGAGGCTGCTGACACTGAGCTCCTCCGGAAAGCAGAGGATTCCCAACCTCATCTGTCAGAAAAAAAGCAAAAGAGCCCGGGTGAAGTCACGTTTCAGTGACGTTGGTAAAAGTTCTGCTGCGAATTGAAACTAGAATCTGGTATGATTTTATTTCCAAAGACCAAATAACGAACTAAAGCACCTTGTATGAAGTCGATGAACATCTCCAGGTCTCGTATCTGCGTTTTGAGCTGCTCCACCAGTTGCTCTTTGACTCTCGCCGGGTTCACGATTTGAGCGATGGCTGAGTCCACCCTCTGCCTCAGCTCCTCTGGGCTCAGGCTCCCGATGTCCTCGTTCAAATTCACATCCAGCTTCTTTATCAGCTCGTCTATGATCACCTGCTCAGACAAGACGAGGGCATAAACGTGAGAACATATTTTAATTAAATCCCTTTTGTCATGGCTGATGTTTCAACTCTTTCTGGAGCTGTAGCGCCCTCTAGTGTCGCCTCACCTTCTGCCGCTCCATGACCACAGACTGAGGCAGGGAGTCGTAGCTGCCCTCCTGATACGCAAACCGCTCCAGATCGTCCAGCTGCGTCTTCAGCTGAAATATCAGGTCCTTCTGTTTCTCCCGCTGAGCCTCCAGGCGCTCCCTCTTCTCCCGCTCCGTCTGTGGAGGAAAACATACGATTTACTCAACTGGTTTAGAGAGGATATAAAGACGGGTTACACTATAATAATAATTAAAAAAATAATAATATTACTAGTCAATAGGATTCATAGTGGTTTTGCTTTATTTATAACACAACATACAACTAAAATACCAATAGATAGAGTTTAGTGGATCATTTCCTGAATAATTGGCTGCAGAAATGAAGGATTCAAAAGGTTGGGAAGTTGCCACTGTATTAGTGTGGCAAACATTAACACCTCTTCACCCCTCTTCAACCTCTTAACCCCCACCTCAACCAAGTGCTTTTTCTGCAGATCGACCGGCCTTACCCAAATCTAAACGTTTCTTGACTGGAGAGCTATAGGCCAGTGTAACGTCTCATTTGAAGGTTAAGACCATCTCGGATTTTTGCCACTTTTTCCATAACTTTTTTGTAATTTCTGTGTTACTTTATTGTAATTATGGTCTATAAAACCCTAAACAATCTGCCTTCTCAGTACGCGCAGCACACTCCTGGAACTTGGTCCCAACCTCATTCCACACTTTTAGGAACTCTGTGAAGAAGTGGCTTTTGGACACTTAGACTTCAGACATGTATAAAGTCACAAACCACTGATACATGTCTTGCTGTGTGGAAGATTGTGGTGTTGTGTGTATTGTCCCTTTCTGATTTTTTAGTTGAACAAATTTACCTATTTCTTGCATTTTTAACTATATGTTGTTATTCATCATTCACTTTTTATGTCTCTGTGATAGTGTTTTGCTGTATGTCTGGGCCTGTTGTATGTCCTATTCTACCTGTCTTGACATCAACCTGCCATGGGACTGCGGATGAAAATTAGCCTATATGGCCAACTGCGGCACATTTACATGTTGAAAAAACACATGTTGATTAATGTGCACTGTCCCAATTCAAATAAAGTAATAAAAAAAAAATAAAAAATGGTCACATTTTTGTTGCCGTTTTGCCTCTTTTATAAAAGAAGGGAGACACGCACATCCCAAAAAAACTTAAAAAGCGTGCCGGACCGAGGGAAAATACAAAGAAACAAGAAAGATCTGCACAGCTTGCTTAGCTCCCAAATAGCGATTTTATTAATTACACCAAGGTAACGTTTCGGGCGTCTTGGCCCTTCATCAGACCCCTGAAAAAGGGCCTCTTTTTCCATCGCTTTTTTTGTCATCTTTGAGTTACTCATTTGAAGGTCAAGACCATCTCGCATTTTTGCCACTTTTTCCATAACTTTTTTGTAATTTTGGTGTTACTTTTTGTCACATTTTTGTCGCTTTTTTGTCACATTTTTGTTGCTTTGTCACATTTTTGTTGCTTTTACCATCGCTTTTTTGTCATTTTTGTGTTACTTTTTGGTCACATTTTTATTTGTATTTTTTTGTATTTCTGTTGCCGTTTTGTCTCTTTTTCCATCGCTTTTTTTGTCATCTTTGAGTTACTTTTTTGTCACTTTTTGTCACATTTTTGTTGCTTTTTTGTCATTTTTGTGTTACTTTTATCACGTTGTCGTCATTTTTTTGCCACTTTCTCGATTGCTTTTTTGTCGTTTTTGAGTTACTTTTTTGTCACATTTTTGTTACCTTTTTTTTTTTTACATTTTAGTCGCTTTTTTGTCACTTTTTAAATGTTTGTAGTTGCCCTTTCATCCTCGTTTTCGTCTTTTTTCAAGAAGCTTTTAGACTTGGATAATGACAAACTGGAGAAAATGGGCTCGGTTTAGGTGAGGGTTAAGAGGGTTCATTGATGACGAGGTCTTGACATGAGGGACTGGACTGTGGACCTCACGTCTTAAAGGGACTGCTACCTCTGCAAACACTGAATATTTTTAATTAAATACAACCCAATGACTTGTACTCACCAGATCCTCCTACAAGAGAAGCGTGAAAGCAAAGAGAAATTCGATTATTAGACTGAGAAAGATGAGTTTATGTATTAGCAGCAGATCATTTCACCAGTTATATTTAGTAGAATAAACTGGAGCCGGTTTCTGCCTTTGTTTACACAGTGTCCCTAGTACAAAGACTGGCCCTGGAGGCATGTTCTAACAATATAGTGTCAGAGTCTACGACAGCGAGCGAGTGAGCGAGTCATCGGCGGCTGATTTTCCACCCGAGATAAATGCCAAACCTAAAAAAGGGACAAAACGAGGAGTGTGCGCCCCTGACGTGACGCAACAAATCTGACGCTTTGAATCGAAAACAAAGCAGCAACAACAACAAAAAGCAAAAAAAAGGTAATAATAATAATGTGACAAAAAAGCAACAAAAATATGAAGAAAAAGTGACGACAAGATGACAAATTTAGGTAGAGCCTAATTGGAAAAAATGCGCTCAGTTAAGGTGGGGTTTATTTATTTTATTGACCTTTATTGTGCAAATGACAGATTTTAATGCTCTTGAAAATATGACTTATTTAGGTGGATTACATCAGTTGCATAGTTATCATTTTTTTCAGTGAAGCAGCAATTTTAATGAAGAAATGTTGGGCAGAAAAGATATTTTTATTTGAATTTTTAAGCTGCTAACAGGAAGTGACATAAAAGAAGGTAACATTCCATAGCAGTTTGACTCATTCATTTCCCATTGACTTAACATGGTCGGCACGGCAACAGTTTAAAATTGTTTACCTTCTTCGATGTCGCTTCCTGTCAGTGTCCAATAAGGAAGTGAAAACATAAACATCACAAAAATGGTCAAACTAAAGAAAACTGGGTTTAATCTTTAGCAAAATCTTAAATATAATCGTGTTAACGGTGTTTTAGCAAAAATTGTGTCTAATGTGTCGTATGCACTTTAAGACATTTAAGAGGATACAAAGAGTAACATCTGTCATGTCAGAATCAGAATCGGTTTTATTGCCATGGTTTGAGAACAGGTTCACAAACTAGGAATTTTTCTCGGTGCAAACGTGCGACATAGAACATATAACACAGAGTTAAGATAAAAATAAGCTAAAAAACTATAAGGCTATAGGGGCATGGGTGAAAAATATTAAATAAATAAGATAAAATAAAGTGACATATGACATATAGACAATAACAATTTGACATTGAACAACAGCGGGATTGTATTAACAGATGTGTAGGCATATTTAAGTGATAAAGTGATTTAGTGTCTGATTGGATTTTCTTTTGAATGAAAATTTAGACAGTATAAGGAAAAGTATGTAATACAAATTACTTTATTATCGGCTATCATTCATGCAGATGTACATTAGAAGCACTTTGTGACTTCTCTGTCTGATATATAAATAAACATGACTTAATTACAGGTTAAACATCTACACTTCCTGTTTGCTTGCAACTACAAAAACAAGGCAAACAAAAACAACCATAACCTCCTTGGCAGATTTGCAGTGCCACAATTTAAGACCGAGCTGAAACACCCTCAGGCCGACAGTAACGTGGTCTTTTGTCTGTTGCCATGACAATTGTCAGCATCATCGTCTCGCCAATGGTCTGTGTCATGATTGATTATTCAATAGCCTTAAAAGGAAGAGAGACCGCACCTGCTGCATCATTTTAGCCATAGAATTACTGTTATAAAAAGGAGATTAGAGGAAAATAATAGGAAGAACATCTACAAGACAAAATGACATATACGAACACATCAGAAAAATGTGATGCAGCAAACGTGCATTCAAATTATGCTTACAGACTTACAAATCATAATCAAGACTGGAGTGAAGGTTACGCTTCAATGCAATATTTTGTTGATTTTAATAAATCCAATAAAAATATATTTAAATCTACTAAATGATCCATTTCAGCCTCCCAAAAACATGGAACACATTCTTCACCTGCAGCACAGACTTTCTCAACTTTTGCATTCCATGTTTTTTGTACAGGTAGGCTCCATTCGGGAATGTGATGTCATATCGCTATGCATTATGGGATTAGCAGCAATTGTAAACTAATGGAGATTTTAAAAGTTAAAATACTGGAGTTATTGTTCACATTAAAACACTTGGACACCACTGTGTGTTAGATGTATTTACCAGCAGTAACTCAGCAGCTAATGGAGTTGTTACACGGCTTTTTTCTCAACTTTTTATACTGTTTTTAGCTAATGTTAGTCAATGGAAATGTATGCTAACAGCTGCAAAGATGGCGCATCTCCATGGTAACTATGGAAGACACTGAAGGAGATTGACTGTCTCTAAAGTTTATTACAGGGAAAGTTTATTGTGGGAGAAAAAAACCTTCAATGGCCACACATAAACACGCATCCCTCACCGAGTTCTCCAGGAGGGAGGCGTCCTGGGCCCTGCAGCCGACCACATGCGGACATCCTCGGAAGGCGAACTCCTCCAGGTCGGCGAGCATCCTCTCCTTCTCCTCGCTCTGGGCGTGAACGACCTGCTTCAGCCGGAACTGCACCTGGGCGAAGTGGGACGTCAGGGCCAGGAGAGACGAGTTCAGCTGCTCCTGCTCCTCCTCCAGTTTCCGCAGCCTCCCGGTCATCCCCTCTTCTGTGGCCGAGGAAGAGCGCCTGATGCTCGGCTGAACTCTGCTCTCCTCCTCGGGACTCGCCACGGCGCCCACGGGAGCCCATCGCTCCCCCGCCGCAGCCATCGCCGCCGCCTCGCTGTCCGATGACGCTGACAGCTCCTCCGTGGACATTTCCTATTAAGTAAACGTCAGTGTAACTTAAACAAAGGCGTCAGTGTAAATGTTATTGGATTTATAAAGTTAAACGCCAGTGTTTTTAAGCGGATAAAGCTCGGATTATCGCAGCTGTTGCAGGTGCTTCGCCATCTTGAGAAGGATGATTCATACGTCAAACAGAGAGCGTCATATGCAAATACACCGGAAGTGAAGCCTTCAAATTAAAATACATCAAATAAATGAAACTTTTTTTTGGTAACCTTTACACCTCTGTATCCTTTAGTTTAAGAATACATTTTTCAAGAAGCTTTGTTTTTATCATGTTAACATCTTACCCCCGCCTTAACCGAGTGCATTTTCTCCACTTTGGCTTTACCCAAATCTAAAAGCTTCTTGAAAAAAAGTGTTAAATAGTGACAGAAATGAGACAAAAACGAGGATGAAAATGCAACAAAAGAGCAAACAAAGAATAACAGAAAAGTGACAAAAAAGCAAAGAAAAAGTGACAAAAATGTGATGAAAAAGTGACAAAAATCCCACCGAAATAGCAATGAAAAGAAGATCTGTACAGATGAGTTTTCTTAGCTTTCAAATGAGGCGTTACACCAGCCTATACTCTGTGAACCTTTAGATTTGGGCAAAGCTGAACTGGAGAAAATGCACTTGGTTAAGGCGTAACAGCTAAAAAAAAAAAGTTAAAGTTAAAACCAGCCTGTAATAAAATGAATTATTTAAAAATAACAATTTAAAATCAGGGTTAGATTTTATGTACTTACACATTAGTGTGCAGTTAGGATCTGTCCCTATTATTGGTTGTACTGACCAACTTTTGTAACCTTTGTCCCCTTGCCACACCAATATAAATAACATGCCACAATGTTATTATATCATTATTTACAATGTTTTCAAGTGAATAAAGTTATACAATATAAAGTTAGATTTACAGAGAGTGCATAGGAACAAAATACCCACACATAATATTTGGTGCCCTAACTTTCTGGATTAGATTATTGTGTGACCTTTCCAAGTGTCCTCTTTTGTTTGTGGCTAAAATAGCAAATAAAACACTTGAATGCTGGTCTTTGTCTATAGTCTAATTCTGTCCCTCTATGTTCCACCACATCACAGAACTTGTCCCACTTTTACTGAGTGATTTGGTCACCCTAAGTGCAGTGTTAAACAGCTCTGCTCAAAAAGTGTTCAAAAAAGTGCTCTCTGAATATAAAATACAAGCATTATTATACACAGAAAAGGGTGCTATTTTGAGTATTATTTATTTTTTCCTCTATATGTTTAAAAAGACTTAGGGAGTAAGCTCATCAAATACAATAAAAAGCGAAGTCCCTATTTCCTGCCCTTTGCTCCTCAACAAGGTTTTATGCTCCAAAACGAATGGTTTTATTCTGAAAGTCAAACCGGTAGTTGTCTGCTTTTGTTTACTCTGTTTTCCTGCAGCTTTCTTTTCTGATGCTCAGCAAGGGACTACCATGGACACATGACGTCAAGAATCAATCTTTGTTCATCCAGAAGAACTAGTGATGCTAAAGAACCGCACGTTCTCGTCATCATGACAACTGGCCAGCCTTCCTATAATATAGAAGACCTACTAAATAATATCTACAAGACTACCACCATCTCCTATCTATAGCTTTAGGATATATATTGTAAATAATAGTTCTCGCACTGTAGACCTATTCATTACAATGTGTGGTCCAGCAATGATGTAGATGGTTCCAGAGTTGAATAAAATATTGAAAACAGTCAATAAAACAAATTTACCCATTTATTGATTGACACAGTCCATTTTTGATTTCTTGAATACATTGAGCAGAGTTGCAGTTTTATATATTTTTTGAAACAGTGATTCTCAAACTGATTTACTAGAGTTGTCCATAAGCTTTTTCAATGGCATCGAGAAATAATGGCACCGTGGCTAATGCCCATTCATCCACTTCAATAACACAATACATTTTGAACAAAACACAGTCAATAAGTAAAGTGAAGTAGTGTCTCTGTGTGTCAATATTAGAACCACTTCCAAATTCAGCATTTTTGGTGGTTGTAGATGGCCCTAACAGTTGGAGAATCACAGGTGTAAAACAGTTTCATCATGATTTTATATAGACAGTAAGTATCTTGTCTTACTAAAGTTAAAATAATCAGGCATTTGCAGAAAATTAATAATTTTTTCATAATTGTAAAATGTTAAATTCATGATTTTAAGTAGATTATCAGAGTGTCAGTGGGTTCTCGTCGACTCTCTTGAAGAAGAAGGGCCAGTTTTCCCAAAGGCTCACGCTGTTGGAGGTGCACTTTCCATCCTCGGCACAGCTTTGACCAGGCGGACAGCAGTATCTATTGTTGCAGCACACGCCCTGGAAAAGAGACAGAAAAATCTATAATATTTGCACAACTGAGGTTTTTTACACTGCTTGGCCCCAAAAAAAAAAAAAAAAAAAGTGGAGACCTGGATTTACTTAATTGTTGTGATCTGGGGTCGCTGCAGTTGGTCAGGTCTAGGTTCAGCAACACTACGTGCCCAAAGAATGAGCAGCTGACGACCTGAACATCCTGAATGACTAAGTTATTTAATAAAAGGATTTCTTCTCATTGTACGGGCATATTCCATTATGACAGGCTCAAAGAATGAAAGAGTTTTTCAAGGAGACATGATTTTCACACATGGATCGGCCACAGAGTCCAGATCTTAACCCCATTGAGAATCTTTGGGTATCTCTTGGTATACCAGATAATCAAATTTGAATATGCAGTGTAGTGCATCAACATGGTTACTTTTTACAAATTTATAAACAATAAAAAAATAAAATACTATTCACATATTTTCTATAATAAATGAAGCAAACTCCTAGGTTAAGTGCTGGATGAGAGGCGAAAAGGCCAACGCTTAAAATACCATGAACAGATGATGGCTTAAGAATCTTTGTCGATGATGGAAACACCAAGAGCTCACACAAACTCATCGAATAAAAGTTCTTACAGTTTTGTAGGGCAGCAGTAGGGCATGCCGCGGTTCATGCAGCACTTGTTGTCGTCGGGACAGGTTTCCCGCCCACACTTCACGCCGCTCTCCTCTAGTGGCTCAGATACTGCCGGTGTGAGCGGGACAAACTCCACCTCCAGAACCACAGCCCTCACACATTGCCCAATGGAAAGGTCACAGCCGAAGCCCGCGGGACAGCAGTGCTTCCCGTCATTGCAGCACATGGCCTGCAAAACAATCGTCAAGTTTTTCGGGTCATGACAAGGTTTACACCCAATTTAGAACTTGAAAAGGTCAATTTTTTGTTTGTTTGAGAGCCACTGGTCATTTAAACACATTTTAATCCTTACGTTCTCCATGGGGCAGCAGCCGTACTCGCCGGAGGACAGCTGGCAGCAGGTGTGGTATTCAGGACAGCGGTGTCCATCTGAGCATTTCACATCTTTCTCAGAGTCTGGATCGGACAGGGCGGGGAGCTTGGTGTACCAGGGGATCACCACGTTGTCGTCCCGCACACAGGCCCCTCGAAAGTTGTTGCACTTGTAATGGTGAGGACAGCAGTGTTTGCCATCAGAGCAGCACACAGCCTGAAGCAAAGCAAGAGATTACAATTCACAATATGTGCACAGCAATTAAAAATAAAAATAAAAACACACACATCTATAAAGTTTAAATATGAATATACACAGGGCCCAAAAGGCAGAGATCGCAATAAACATTAAAACACAGTGTTAACTTCCTCACTTTTTTCATTACTTACACCATAATGGTAATCGCAATGGATGCTTCTTGGTTAAAGATTAAGATAAGGCTGCATTATAATATAGCTATAACAGACTTTTGTTTTCAAAATGTTTTAGTTGAGGGCCCAGTTAAACAGTTTATAATAAAAGTAGACTTGTACATGTTTTTCTCTTTGCTTATTTGCATGTTTGGAGCTGATTATTTGACAGTAGAAGCAACTTCAAGCTGGGGTTTGCAGTACAGTACTTACTTGCGGCAGTGGACAACAGCCCCAACCGTTGCCTGAGTTACAGCACGTGGTGCCTTTGGGGCAAGTGTGTTTGTCATCACAGTGAACCAAGTCATCTTCAGCCTCATCCTCATCGTCTTCATACACATCATCATCATCGGCTTCTCTCAGCTCGTCCTCGAGCCAAGCCAAAACTGGTTTGGTTGGGCTTGGTTTATTTTCCAGGGTTTCCACTGTTGTAGCATGGGGGAAAAGATATCATAGTGTTACAAAATATTTGGGAGTTTAATGGTGTTTATTTCTGGAACTCAGAATCAATATATCGCTGTTTACAACTCAAAATAATATACACTATATGGCAAAATAAATTCAGTGATCTCCCGCTCGAGCAGCACCACCGCCTGACATCATCAGGTGAGGGGGCAAGTGTTTTGAGCTCTTCAGAACGAGACAGACTGAATGTGCAGATTATACTCAAACATGCATCGATGCAACTAAACACCACTCCTGAGGGCTATTTCATAAAACGCGCTAAGTAAAGCTAGGCTTAGGCTCCAAATCCTGGCTTACGTGAGGCACAACCATTCAAGCTGCGATTACTGAGTTTCACCAAAGGGACACCAAGCTTGGCTAATCTCACTAATTCAAGGCAGGTTCAACTAATGAGCACTTGCCGCGTACATAAGCAGACCACACTAACAATCACAGAGTTCACTGAGAAATCATGGCCAAGCGTGAAGGCGCAGCATACTTCACAGGCCGCCAGCCTTGTTCCACTATGTTAGCTCCATAGGTAGAGCGTAGGGCTCCCATCCATGAGGCTGCAAGTTCGATCCCAGCCTTGACTTTTTTTTTTTTTGACTGTGCATCCACTGGGAAGAACATAAATTGGCGCTTATGAATTTAAACACTTTTCTTTTTTCCCCCCAGGAATTTAAACACATGATAGAAAAAAAAAACAAAACACTGTTGACACAGGACACAGGTCATGAGGGTGGGTCATGTGCAGTGCTTAAAGAGTAACTAAACACCAAATCAAGTCTTTTTTACTGATAAACTGTCTCAATGGGTGTCTCATAGTGTTGTCCACTGGTCCCTGACATTATTCTGACATTATAGCACAAACATGTGTAAAATCCTAACTTTGGCCTCAAAACGAATAGGTTGCGCCCCCTTCAGGGTAAACTCTGCTACTAAATTAGAATTTCCTGATTGGCTGGAGACGTGTCCACGGCCTCCACAGAACGTCATAAGTCGCACCAGCTCCACACATCGTCATCAGGTGCTGCCCATTGTCCTGCCCCTGTACCTGTGGTTTATAACCAAGTCCCTCCCACGTAATCAGTCTGCTGTGATTGTGCCAATGCACAGGCCCACACACTCACCCCCCGCATGTCACCCCCAAACTTCAGAGACCGCCTCTTTCACAGCACTTTTTGACTTTTGTTTGTGGGTAGGGAAAGGCTTTGGCACGCCCGTTTAGTTACTCTTTAATTTGATCCCCCGTTTGATCCCCCGTCCCCCAATTTTCAGTTTTTCAGGGTAAAGGATCCGGCAAAGATTTGATCTGATATAATGGTGTTTAATGAGAGTGTTCCAGCAAATGTTTTGGCCTGTTCCCTGAATCCATCACATCAAACCAAAAGTGTTCCGAAGCCACTAATTTATAAATTAAGCACTGGTCCTGTGGGCTAAGGTTCCTTTTATTGGACAAGCTTTTTGATGACACATGATGTCATTAATATGTCACGCAACTTTGTATTTCACAGATGAGAGACAAAGACAATGTTGGTGTATATTTATAATTTATTGCCTAAAGCAGCCATTCCCAAAGTCCGGGACATCGCGGCCCCCTTATCGATCCGAGATTGTCTCAGGGCCCCCCAATTTACTCAGGAACTCAGGGCCCCTCAATTTCCACAGGGCTTTGTTATTATTTTACTGCAAAAATAACATAAAAAGTAACATCTAGCAATGACTATAGGCTAAATACTGGTTTTAAGTTGCACATTATAGAAAACACATTCATTTTTCCTTTCAAAATCAGTACAAGTACTTGTTTTGCAGATAAGCTTTGGAGGCCCCCCTGTAGTGCCTCTGAGGCCCCCCAGGGGGCCCCGGACCCCACTTTGGGAACCACTGGCCTAAAGTAATTGATTTTGTGACGTCATGTTTTCTTTTTCACATTTTTTAGGCCAACATACATTTTGGCCAGATGATGGCGCTAATACCCTGCTTGTGTCATTTACATTGCCCATTGGTGTTGGATTCCACAAGAAGAAACATAGCTTGTGCTCAGTCTGCTCTAAGTTCTCTGACTATATTTCCATAGTAACTGAGCCAGACTCAGAGTGAGCCTGGTTTATGAAATATCCCTCAGGTATGTTTTTGATGTAGGAGCAATAATAACAGCCAGTACAAACCCGTCGGTTGCGGTTCTGGGATGGACAGGACGGGGACCGAGGTGTACCAGGGGATCTGCACTTCATCTTTGACACAGGCGTGTTTTCGGTAGCAGCACTTGTACCCGTGAGGACAGCAGTGGTTGCCATGGCAGCATGTGGCCTACAGCAGAGGAAGGGGACAGTCATTTTTAATGTGGTTGGAATTTTTTCCCATAGACTTAATGGCACTATACCTGATTTTTGGTTTACTTTGCTCAAAGTGCAAATGACAGGTTTTAATGCTTTTGAAAATATGACTTATTTATATGGATAACATCAGTGTCAAGTTCATCAGTTGCATCTTAATAAATTAATAAATGAAGAAATATTGGGCATTTTTATTAGAATTTTTAAGCTGCTGACAGGAAGTAACATAGAAGAAGTTAAAGTTCCATGGCAGTTTGACTCGTTTCCCATTGACTTAACATGGTTGGCACGGCAACAGTCCAATAAGGAAGTGAAACGGCAACAGTCCAATAAGGAAGTGAAATTATAAACGTCCCAAAGCTGGGTACATTCTCTAAATATAATCGTGTAGCAAAAAATGTGTCTAATGTGTCATATGCACTTTAAAGGGATACTTCGGGATTTTTGACATAGGGCCTCATTTCCTAGTTATCCAGAGTGTTGTTGATGTCTGGAGATATTTTTTTCTTAAATTCATGCAGTTCTTATATTTGAAGAGTCTAGTTGCGCTAGGCTAGAGCAAGGCTAAAGCATTTCTATGGTAAACGCTAGCCTGCATTAAAAAACAGTCTGACTCACTCCACAGTGCACCTGAGGTAAATCACTTATAACGCCAGACTAACGATATAAATGTCTGTGTCGATAGGTTAATTTTAACCATTTTGCGTTTAAAATAACTTATATTTGAGCGGCATCAGCTTCGTGGCTGTAAGCTAAGGCAGCGGCGGAGTGATCTGCGAGAAAATAGTCCCTCAAAATGCGGTAATTCCTGTGATACAAGGTCAGTTTTATTTAAAAAATGATTCTATTAACACAGACATTTATATGGTTAATGTGGTGTTATATGTGATTTACCTCAGGTGCACTGTGGAGTGAGTCAGACTGTTTTTTAATGCAGGCTAGCGTTTACCATAGAACTGCTTTAGCCTTGCTCTAGGCTAGCGCAACTAGACTCTTCAAATATAAGAACTGCAAAATTTAAGAAAAAAATATCTCCAGACATCAACAACGCTCTGGATAACTAGGAAATGAGGCCCTATGTCAAAAATCCCGAAATATCCCTTTAAGTATAAATTGTTCGTTTTGTGCAAATTCATTCTTAATTTTACAAATACATTTCTGACATCCCACTTCTTCATGTGGATGAGGTTATAAGCCCATTTTACAACATTATGGGTCACTTTTCAGGGTCACAAAAATGCTAACGACTTAGTTCTTGAGTGAAATAAAAACGATTTATAATTCACACAGCCTCTTTGTACAAGTGTCTACTTTTACAATCTACTGGAAGAGGACAATCCCTTTTTTTTTCACTACCAGGAAAAAATATCAGGTACAGGGCCTATAATAAATTGAATTTTCCAAAAGTTTATGGTTAACGTCCTCGCCTGCTCTTGCGCCCAATAGTTTTATAATGATGTCATATGAAGCTCAGTGAATACAGTATATCTAGGACTCACATTGGGATGTTGACAGCAGAACTTATTGGGTTTTTTCCCGCAGCAGGTAGGACAGGTGGAGTTTTTGCGACAGTGAACATGCTCTATGTCTTCATCGACATCATCATCATCATCGTCGTCATCATCATCTTCGTCATCACCACCCTCCTCCTCGTCTCCCTCGCTCTCAGTCTGCTCAGTCTGGCGTGGTTCAGGGACCTGGCTCTCCCCTGTTGTAGGAAGCAACAGTGAAGGAGCAATAATAAAATGAAGGCGCAATAATAAAAGTCAGTACAAACCTGACAGTTGCTGCTTTGGGATGGACAGGGCCGGCGTCCTGGTGTACCAGGGGATCTCCACTTCATCTTTGACACAGGACTGTTTTCGGTGACCGCACTTGTAGCCGTGAGGACAGCAGTGCTTACCGTCACGGCAGCACGTGGCCTACAGCAAGAGAGAAAAACATGTATTGTGTGGTGCTTCTCCTTGACCTGCTTCTGCCCCGTTGCCTCAATATTTTTGATTTTTTTTCCAAAGAGAATAATAAATAGGAGTTTTAGCAACAGTGTGGTACAGTATGGGACTTACGTTGGGCATTGGACAGCAGCGACGTTTGCGGCATCCCGAACGGCAGCAGGTGGAGTTTCTGGAACAGGCGAACTTTTTGTGACTTTTACATTGAACTCTGTCCTCTACGTCTTCCTCATCTTCACCATCTTCATCCCCCTCGTCTTCCTCGCTCTCAGTCTGCTCACTTTGGGCTAATCCGGTGGCTCGTTGCATCGCCGCAGTGGTGGTGGTAGCAGGCATTTTCCGGCTCAGGAGTGTCATCATAGAGTTTGAGGACTCCACACACGTTTCCTGAACTAAATCACATGTTGTTCCGTGAGGACAGCAGTGTATGTGATCACTGCAGCACACCGCCTTTGGGAAGAGACACAAAACACATTTAGCATGGACAGTTGGCAACATTTACAAAACAAAAATGTCTTAGAGCTACGTATGCTACAATGACACTTGTGTAACGATGGGATTTAGGTGGATTCATTATTTACATTGGGTTCAGGACAGCAGGCCCATTCTCCATCTGGGGTTGAACAGCAGGTAGTTTCATCTGGGCAAGCGACGGTGTCGTTGCACGGGACATCAGAGGCCCGTTCACCTGGACTGACCACACTGTCTGTGAACACATTAATTAGCAGAGCAGTCATTAAAGGGGCCGCAGAAAAAAGTTTGATCTTTCAGTGACCCCGTGGTTTGCATGGTGCTTTTACTTTCTATCATTAGATCAATTAGAAAATTATATCAACTTTTTTCCCGCATAGAAAGTTGCATAATGTTTGGTTAAGAGCAGATATATTTTCCTTTTAATTAAGCAAGACATTAGCTGAGCTTTAACTGTCTTCGTCCAAAAGTCTTAAAACAGTACTATGTAACTCGTGCCCCTGGAGGCCATAAGCGCCACTGCAGGTGTCGTCGCATGTTGCATTTTTTTACTCATGAATTGTCTGTGAGAGTAAATACTACGCTGATAGAAAAGACAAAGGGAGAGAGGGATATTGTACATCCAATTACACAATGGAGAGAATGTTTTTCACTCAAACTTGGCTGTAAATACTGTTTAAAGTGGTGCTAGCCCACAGTTAGCTTTCCCCGTTAGCTTATTACCTTCTTCTTCATGATTCCATTAGTGTGTATTGGTGAGTCCTACCCGGTGGCAAACAGAAAACCCACCCAGACATTCGCTAACTAAGGCCTTACATTCGGTACAATCCAATTATTTTTTTAATAGCAAATTTAAAAGCAACTTCAGTGGACCAAAGTGCTTCACAATGACAGTACCACAGTGGCTCAGTCATAGATAAAGGCAATAACAAATACAAGACAAAGCCCTCACTCTCAGTCTACTCACTTAGGGCTGGTTCTGTGACTTGTATCTCCACTGGAGCAGATGGGGCGCCGATGGTGAAAGCAGGAATATTCTGGCTCATCGGTGTTGACGTGTTTCCACTCACACACTGAAAGTGGACCAAATTACAGGTCGTATGGAATGGACAGCAGTGGACAAAGTCGTTACAGCACACCGCCTTTAGGAAGAAACACACAAACAATTAATTACACATTCCAGGACAATGCTACAGTTCACTTCCCTTTGGTGGGTTATGGCTTTTGTCTACGTACGGCTGAACTAATCACTTTGATAAATATTAATCTATTGGTTACATATTTATCTACTTTTTGGGATTAATCATCAAAATAACAAAATATGTTTACATGTTGTTGTTGGATTATTATTATTATTATTATAATTATTATAATTATTATAATAATAATAATTATTATTATTATTAATAATAAATAAATTTAACTCCTCCATGTTCCTCCTTAGATCCAGGCGAAACAATGCGGTTTTTGTTCTGGTCGCGGCACACTGGACCAGCTCTATACCCTTCATCAGGTACTCGAGGGTTCGTGGGAGTTCGTCCAACCAGTCCACATGTGTTTTGTGGATCTGGAGAAAGCGTTCGACCGTGTCCCTCGTGGTGCCCTGTGGGGGGTGCTCCGGGAGTATGGGGTCTGGGACCCTCTGCTAAGGGCTGTCCGTTCCCTGTATGACCGCAGCAGGAGCTTGGTTCGCATTGCCGGCAGTAAGTCAGTGTTGGTCTCCGCCAGGGCTGCCTTTTGTCACCGGTTCTGTTCATTACCTTTATGGACAGAATTTCTAGGCGCAGCCAGGGGCCGGAAGTGTCCGGTTTGGGAACCTCAGGATCTCATCTCTGCTGTTTGCAGACGATGTTGTTCTGTTGACTTCATCAAATCAGGACCTTCAGCTGCACTGGGGCGGTTTGCAGCCGAGTGTAAAGCGGCCGGGATGAGGATCAGCACCTCCAAATCTGAGGCCATGGTTCTCCACCGGAAAAAGGTGGCTTCCCCGCTTCAGGTCGGTGGGGAGTCCTTACCTCAAGTGGAGGAGTTCAAGTATCTCGGGGTCTTGTTCACGAGTGAGGGACGGATGGAGCGTGAGATCGATTGACGGATCGGTGCAGCGTCAGCAGTGATGCGGTCGCTGTATCGGACTGTTGTGGTGAAGAGGGAGCTGAGTCAGGGGGCAAAGCTCTCGATTTACCGATCGATCTACGTTCCCACCCTCACCTATGGTCATGAGATCTGGGTAATGACCGAAAGGACAAGATCGCGAATACAAGCGGCCGAAATGAGTTTCCTTCGCAGGGTGGCTGGGCGCACCCTTCGAGACTGGGTGAGGAGCTCAGTTACCCGGGAGAGGCTCGAAGTAGAGTCACTGCTCCTTCATATCGAAAGGAGCCAGCTGAGGTGGCTAGGGCATCTGTTCCGGATGCCTCCTGGCCGCCTCCCTCGGGAGGTGTTCCAGGCATGTCCTATTGGGAGGAGGCCTCGTGGAAGGCCCAGGACACGCCGGAGGGACTATGTCTCCGAGCTGGCCTGGTGTCGCCTCGGGGTCCCCCAGAACAGCTGGAGGAGGTGTGCGTGGATCGGGAAGTCTGGGCATCTCTGCTGAGACTGCTGCCTCTGCGACCCGGCCCCGGATAAAGCGGAAGAAAATTGATGGATAGATGGAAATTGAACTATATGAGGCTAAAATAATGCTGTCTGGGCATAATAATTTCAAAAACACAAAAACCCTCTTTTACACTTTTGAGTTCATCACTGCTCTGTGTTGGATATAAAACCAATTATCTCGTCACATTACTTAGAATCTACAGTTTGATGATTCCAGTTAAATTAGTTGTTTAAGTGCTGTAATTAAAGGTGGTCCAACAAATATTACAAAGAGCGACCTTTCTTTTTGTGGTGACTTTTTTTTGGTCATGCACTGTATTTATTATGTAATATTATTTAAATATTTTATTTACATTTGGACCAGGACAGCAGAACCATTGCTTTAGTCGAGTTGTGCAGCAGGTGTACCCATCAGAACAGTAGGTCGATTTATCACATGGGACATAACCAGCGTGTTCACCTGGAAGGACTGCACTGACTGGAAGAAACAGAGAAAAACTATTATTATGATGTTATTATTATTGTTAAGACAACAGTCGTAAAAACACATCTCATTAATTCAACGTGACCTGGGAATTTCCACACAATGAATGAATCTTGTAGGACTGGTTTTACAAAACAGACCTCATGACCAAGCGACTTATTAAAAAGATACTGTAGATAAAGCTTAGTCACTGTCTTTGCTTGTCAAAGTTGTTTTAAGGTTGACATTGAGAAAGGATAAAGCCTCAAAAAGACTACTTATATAAAAGTAAAATATGAATATAAACAATATTAGGGAATTGCAATCGATATGTGATGTTACTAAGAAGACTTTTTTCTTTCTTTTTAATATGAATCTACAATAAATGTGTTTCATGTGGCTGCACGGTGACACAGCGGTTAGTGCTCGTGCTTCACAGCCGGACGGGGCCTTTCTGTGAGGAGTTTGTATGTTTTCCCCGTGTCTGCGTAGGTTTCCTCCGGTTCCCTCTACTACTAAAAACATACACAATAACAGTAAGAGTGTGTTTAAGAGTGAGAGTGGGGGACAGACAGAAGGAACTCTCTGCCCCATGGCTACAATCCGGTACAAGACGAAGCCCTCATTCACAGTCTACTCACCTAGGGCTGGTTCAGTGACTTGTATCTCCGCTGGAGCAGATGGGGCGGCGGTGGTGATAGCAGGCATTTTCCAGCTCATGGGTGTCGTCAGAGAGTTTGAGGACTCCACACACGTTTCCTGCACTAAATCACATGTTGTTCCGTGAGGACAGCAGTGTATGTGATCACTGCAGCACACCGCCTTTGGGAAGAGGCACAAAACACATTTAGCATGGAGAATTGGCAACATTTCCAAAACAAAAATGTCTTAGAGCTACGTATGCTACAATGACACTTGTGTAACGATGGGATTTAGGTGGATTCATTATTTACATTGGGTGCAGGACAGCAGGCCCATTCTCCATCTGGGGTTGAACAGCAGGTAGTTTCATCTGGGCAAGAGGCGGTGTCGTTGCACGGGACATCAGAGGCCCGTTCACCTGGACTGACCACACCGTCTGTGAACACATTAATTAGCAGAGCAGTCATTAAAGGGGCCGCAGAAAAAAGTTTGATCTTTCAGTGATCCCGTGGTTTGCATGGTGCTTTTACTTTCTATCATTAGATCAATTAGAAAATTATATCAACTTTTTTCCCGCATAATGTTTGGTTAAGAGCAGATATTTTCCTTTTTAATTAAGCAAGACATTAGCTAAGCTCTGTCTTCGTCCAAAAGTCTTAAAGCAGTAGTAACTCATGCCCCTAGAGGCCATAAGCGCCACTGCAGGTGTCGTAGCATGTTGCGTTTTTTTACTCATGAATTGTCTGTGAGAGTAAATACTACGCTGACAGAAGAGACAAAGGGAGAGAGGGATATTGTACATCCAATTACACAATGGAGAGAATGTTTTTCACTCAAACTTGGCTGTAAATACTGTTTAAAGTGGCGCTAGCCCGCAGTTAGCTTTCCCCGTTAACTTGCTTCTTCTCCATGATTCCATTAGTGTGCATTGGTGACTCCTACCCGGTGGCAGCGAAGTTGCAATTGCGGTTTTCTGGCTAGAGACACCAGGGGGAGATGAAAGACCCCCCAATCATCCCATTAACACTTGTATTACCCCCAGAGGAACTACGACAAGGATTTATTAAGGTAAACAAGTTACTTAGCACTGCTTTAAGGCCTATCTCACCAACCTGGAGACCAGTCGGAGTCTCGAATGGAGAAGACTCCATACGACTCGTTGAGATCTCCAGGTTGTCCGACAGGTCTCAGAGACTTTGCAGGGACGTCACAGAAACGTCTCAGGTTGAGGAAAACAAATAGCGTTCGCAACGTTGCCACAACTGCCTGAGACCACGGAGACCTCTCAAAGACCATCCAGAGACGATGCTGAAATCTAACCTGTTCGTTTTCACCGAGACTACCTGGAGACTCACGTTTTCGCCAGGGGATGTCTCGGACACATCTCCATGACCAGTCGTGACTCGAGTCTCCAACTAGTCTCTAACTAGTCCCCAGGTTGGTGAGATAGGCCCTTTGTATGCGCGCAGTCAATCCGAGTTATGGACTTGCAGTCTCCAAAACGTCTCTGCAACTATCCACCAGAGGGATTTCTTCCACTAGTTTTTCTACCAGAGCGACCGTTTGCTGCAGGCATTTTATATATTGCTAAAATAAATAAAAAACCCACCCAGACACGTAGATCATTTGCTAACTTTACACGGAAAGGCCTTAGATTCGGTACAACTCAATAAATTATTTTTATAGCACATTTAAAAACAACTTCCAAGGACCAAAGTGCTTCACAACGACAGTACCACAGTGGCTCAGTCATAGATAAAGGCAATAACAAATACAAAGAAAAAGCCCTCGCTCTCAGTCTACTCACCTAGGGCTGGTTCAGTGACTTGTATCTCTGCTGGAGCATACGGGGCAGCGGTGGTGATAGCAGGCATTTTCCGGCTCATGGGTGTCATCAGAGAGTTTGAGGAGTCCACACACGTTTCCTGCACTAAATCACATGTTGTTCCGTGAGGACAGCAGTGTATGTGATCACTGCAGCACACCGCCTTTGGGAAGAGACACAAAACACATTTAAGCATGGAGAGTTGGCAACATTTACAAAACAAGAATGTCTGAGAGCTACGTATGCTACAATGACACTTGTGTAACGATGGGATTTAGGTGGATTCATTATTTACATTGGGTGCAGGACAGCAGGCCCATTCTCCATCTGGGGTTGAACAGCAGGTAGTTTCATCTGGGCAAGCGACGGTGTCGTTGCACGGGACATCAGAGGCCCGTTCACCTGGACTGACCACACTGTCTGTGAACACATTAATTAGCAGAGCAGTCATTAAAAGGGGTATTATGTATCTTTTTATGCCAGAAATCAAAATCTTGATATCGCATGGCACTTTTACTTTTAATCATTAGATCAAATAGGCAATGATATCAACTTTTTTCCCGCATAGAAAGTTGCATAATGTTTTGTTAAGAGCAGATATATTTTCCTTTTTAATTAAGCAAGACATTAGCTAAGCTCTAACTGTCTCACCGGCTTGGAGACCAGTCGGACTTTTGAGTAGAGAAGACTCCATACAACTCTTTGAGAGATCCAGGGTGTCCGGCAGGTCTCAGAGACATTGCAGGGACGTCACAGAAACATCTCAAACGTTGAAGACAACAAATACTGTTCACAACATTGCCACAACTGCCTGAGACCATGGAGACCTCTCATAGACCATCCAGAGACGCTGCTGAAACCTGTTCCTTTTCACCAAGACTACCTGGAGACTCACGTTTTTGCCAGGGATGTCTCAGCCACATCTCCATGACCAGTGGCGACTCGAGTCTCCAACTAGTCTCTAACTAGTCCCCAGGTCGGTGAGATAGGCCCTTTGTATGCGCGCAGTCAATCCGAGTTATGGACTTGCAGTCTCCAAAACGTCTCTGCAACTCTCCACCAGAGGGATTTCTTCCACTAGTTTTTCTACCAGAGCGACCGTTTGCTGCAGACATTTTATATATTGCTAAAATAAATAGAAAACCCACCCAGACACGTAGATCATTTGCTAACTTTACACGGAAATTTAACAACTTCCGTGAACCAAAGTGCTTCACATTGACATAAATAGCTTGTTCACCTGGAAGGACTGCATTGACCGGAAAAAACAGAAAACAAACTATTATTATGATGTCATAATTATAGTTAAGACAGTCGTAAAAACCCATCCCTTTAATTCAAAGTGACCTGGGAATTTCCACACAATGAATGAATGTTGTAGGACTGGTTTTGCAAAAGAGACCTCATGATCAAGCTTATTAAAAAGATCCAGTAGATTAAAGCTTTAATTAGTCACTGTCTTTGCTTGTCAAAATTGTTTTAAAGTTAAACATTTAAAAGTATAAAGCCTCAAAAAAGATGAATGAATAAAATGTATAATTCTATATTAAAGAAAGCAATGAGGAAACAATGAGTTCTGACACAAATGAAAGACTATAACGATAAAAATTACAATATCTGTGTGATATTGCAATACAGATTTTACACTTTTTTACATTAATTTACAATGAATGTGCTTTATATCATATAAAGCTCAACACTTCTGGTCCTTTGGCCGGTGCCGGAAGTAGAAATCCCATTAAGGTAAACAAAGCACTTTATTTATAGCGCCTTTCACAGACATAGTCATGAAGCACTTTAGATGGGACAATTAACTCTCACTCCATACTCTGTGGTAGTAAGCTAACTTTGTAGCCACAGCTGCCCTGCGGTAGACAGACAGAAAGCAAGGCAACCGGTCCATGCCATCGGCCATTCTGACCACCAACAATCACTCACGCTCACATACACAAGTACACCCTATTATACACAGAACATGCATCTCCACACAGAAAAGCCCCGTCCAGGTGGGAATCGAACCCATGACCTTCTGGCTTGTGAGGCACGAGCGCTAATTGACTTTTTGAAAAATTCAAATATCAAGAATTTAAAAGCAAGGCAGAGGCTAATCAGCTACGTGTAAACTACTCATCATAGCGTGGATATTTTTAATGGAAGAAACATTAAATTGTGTATTTAGGTCCATGAGTCAGCACATAATTAGCTGCTATCATGCTTTTAAACTCTTAATATACTGTAATTGTTATGTCAAAAAGGATATTTACAATGGATTTTTACTTATGACACCCTCCAAAGGACTGTTGTGCTCTATGTCTGATACCTTTGCCTCTCAACCTCTCGAGTGCAAAGTCAAGTGCACCGTCACTCCAGCCATGCCTTACATATTTTAATGTGTGAATTTTTGGGATACGGTAGACAGCCAATGAAATTATTTGCCTCCCCTTCCCCTCCTCTTTATCTCCACAACCAGTTAGGCCCACACTTTCCCTCTCAAACAGATCTCCCTACCGAGCACCAAGGTTTATCTATTTAAGAAATCAACATGGTTCAACATCTCATGACTTTTACACCTGTTTTGTAGCCAGCGACTCAGCCTTGCCCTCTTCGTTCTCAGTGCCAGCGGCTGCCTCTGATGTTACATGGCGTTCCTCTACAAAGCCACACAAGAGAAAGAGCGATTAAGTTCACAAGAGGAAGCTTGGCGTGGTTCAGATGCACTATGTGTTGAATGCCACCTTTCTGGTCTTCCCACTCGGCCCTCTTCCTGGCAGGGAACTTGGCCCACATCGGCAGCTGCTTTTTGGACGAAGCCGAGACGCATTTTGAAGTTTCCAGGTCGCACAGGCTTCCCTCGGGACAGCAGTGGACCTTATCGTCACAGCATACAGCCTGTGGGGACAATTGTAACATTTCTATGGCTTAACCCAAGATGATATTTCAACACAATTACATGAAATGGCTTGATTTTTCTCTTAATGCTTCACGATATTCACCAAAATGTCTGCTGATTTGTTTGACAGTTTTACCTGTGGCATTGGGCAGCAGCCGAACTGTCCGTCTGCGCCGTGGCAGCAGCTGGACTCCTCTGGACACTCAGAGACCCCATCACTGCACAGGACTGTAGACGTCACATCTGAAATTACAAAAGAATAAATATAATACAAAAAAAATGATTGATTACAGCGCGCATTTGCAGTGGAATTGTTTCAATAAACTTAGATAGATAGGACTTTATTAATCTCACAATGGAAAAATTAAATGTCAAAAGATCTAGTTGCAATAATTTTTCACAAAGATCTGTTTTGATGATGGGAGAGCGTGACCACTCTGCAAAGCCGTCTCCAGCACATCCCAAAGATTCTCAATGGGGTTAAGATCTGGACTCTGTGGTGGCCAATCCATGTGTGAAAATCTCATGCTCCCTGAACCACTAGTGACATTGTCAGCTTGGAAAAAGAAATCCATTGATGGAATAACCTGGTCATTTAGGACTTTGGGCACAAAAGGGGTCATGACAAGACCTAATAACTCTGTATCAGACTCATTAACGTAATAACCTGTTTGCACTGCTCTTTTGCACTATGTGTTATGTCCACACTCATATCTGCTGCTAACACTTAATGCACCTGTACATCTATATACACTCACACTGTTGTTCTATGTCAATTGTTGTCTTTAGCATATTTTTATTTTAAAGGAGCTATATCATGCAAAATCGACTTTTTGGAGCTTTTAGTCATGTTGTTATGCTATTTCCTTATCAAAAATACCCCCAGAGCGGTTTTTGGCTTCATTCACGCAGTTCTAAGCAAACCTCCTGAATCCTGCTCTCTGAGCAGCTGCTCCGCCCTCTCCTGGAAAACGACTGAGTTGTTCAGTTGTGTCGTCACAAAGGAACGGAAGTGCTCTACGTCTGTAATGTAATGCCTTACGGCCTGGTTTTAATTTATAAAAGAGCTTTTTCATTCTTTTTGTTGTAAGAGAGAAATAAAAAAATAAAAAATAAAAAAAGGAAAAAAAAAGGGCGGCTGTGCTGTCCCAGGAGGCTAAACAAACGCACCCCCGGCTGGAGGATCCATGGATCCGAGCAGAAGTCATGTTTTGAAGACGGAGCTTCTAACCTACTCTGGACACCGCCTGTTCTTTTTTCTTACCGAACGATAATGTCACGGATGCGCGTTTGGCTCTATTAGATCCATGGTTTGGCTAGAGAGGACAACCTTCCTAAAGAAGAGTGCACTTGCCAGAAGTTGGAATTTCTTTCCGGGATTTAGCGACTATATCAACCAACCTGATGGATGCTTGGTGAACCTTGGCCAGAATCAAAGTGGATTAACTTTTATAACCAACGCGATCCCATAACCCGATGGGGAGGCCAGGCTGAGCGGTAAGTCAATCAAAACGCGTGTTAGCATATGTGTTAGCCATTTATGAAACTGTGTTGCACATGTCAACTCCTTATAACTGCATTATGTGAAGTAACTTCACTTTTTGCAGCGATATTTATATTTATGATACTGCAAATGTGGAATGAGCGGAGAGAGGGGCGGAGTTAACTGAATCGAAGCGTCTTGTCTTCTGGGTAGGGAAAATACCACCCAAAAATACTTATATTTCTCTCAAAAATGAGTACTCCATAGTGATAGAGGTACAATATATCATATAAATGCCTATAGTTTACTTTGGAATGGCTAAAATAGCATGATACAGCTACATTTGGTGCAACAGGTCCACAAATAGCTATATGCTATTATCCAGCTTGCACTCGCTATTTAGCGCCTGTCTTAATAAATGACGCTGACCTTCACCACCTGCAGCAACTCCAGATCATAACAGTCGTACCTTTCTTGACGCATGAGCGGCTGTCCTCGCTGCAGCTGTGACCCTGGGGGCAGCAGTGTTTCCCGTCAGAGCAGGGAATTCCCTGAAACAGATACAAAAAGTACAGAGTCATTCATTAACTTAATCTTAACCTTTTATTGACTTAAATACTAAGTTAGTTTAATAATAATAAACAGCTTAGGTTGAATATGCAACAGGTGACAAACAACAAAATAACCTGAAAGTCTAGATTTGCAGAAGATAATAACCAGGTATGGGGAAGTAAGTGAAACTAAAGATCATGAGATTGTATGTGCAGCACATCTCAAGTGTCAACAAGCTTGTGACCACACTGATTTGCCAGTGCTTTACCTGGGCCAGTGGACAGCACCCATATTTGGTCAAAGCTCTCAGACAGGAAAACTCAGCCGGGCAGCGTGATTGGTCTGGGCAGATGTTGTCATCGTCTTCTCCAATGTACGACTTGATCATCCTGAAAGACTGGTGAGAATGACACAATAACAGATTCATTCATATTGTTCATGGAATATTCTTAAACCATACTGGGACTTTCATTTTGCACTCAACATTAGTAGTAGAAGCAGTATCAGTTGCAGTAGCTGTATACTTGTAAGCTGTAGTGGAAATTGTAGTCGTGTTAGCAAAGGTAAAGTGTGAGTTTACTGTGAGTATGATCTATTAGTCGTTGTCGCAGAATTAGTGGAGTTTTTTAGAGTCAAAGTCACCCAAAGGTCAATGTGCAAGTCCAAGTCATTAAAATAAAGTCTGAGTCACTATCAACAAAAACAGTGGTTATCAACTGGTATCATGTCCGGATGCACAATGTAAAATACTATACTATATTTCCCCCAAACTTAGCGTTGAACAAGAATTGGATCAGTTTATTAAGCTGAAAATCAGATCAAAACAACTCACTAACAGTTATTTAGTGAGTGCAAATACACTAGTACTGTATTTGCAGAAGGAAGTATAAAGCAGCAATAGCAAAACTCAAAACTTCCTGCTTCTCCACATTTAAAGGCATAAAGGGTATGGTTCTGCTCCGCTCTGTCTCTAAGACGCTATTGTTCCATATCAGCCAACCAGAGCACTTTGCTCTCAAAACTCAGGGCTACTAGTGATTCCTCAGGCCTCAAAAATCATTGTAGGAGGAAGAGCCTTTAGCTACCAAGTTCCGGTTTTATGGAATAAACTCCCAGCTCACGTTAAAGAAGCAGACACAGTCCCTACATTTAAGACTAGGCTCAAAACGTACCTCTTCGAATAAGCTCAGGTCAGTTTGGTATATTCTCTCACCCACAGCTTAAAGCAAAGCTGTCTTAGGAGAAACACTGCTGTGGGAGGTACGGTACACTGAGCGCTATCACCTTATTCTTCTTACTGCAAACTTTATCTTATTATGATACAATATTTCTTTTATCTGTAGTCTGTTCATTACTATTCACTTGGTGTCTCCTGTCCCCCCCCCTCGGGACTGCCTGTCTAGATCGAACGGAGGAACCCGGCTGAACGAAGGAACCCTGCCTATTGGAATACAAGGACTGGACTGCTCTGGGACTCCCATCAGCCCTGGGTCTCTATAGCCTGTCCGTCCATGGGAGTGGATCTCTCCTTCTGTGGTTCTCCCCGAGGTTTCTCTTTTCTCCCCTGGGTTTTTGAGTTTTTCCTCGCCGTGCTGGAGAGTCTAAGGACGGGGACGTCCGCGCCGCTCGTCGCCACCTACTGCCGAAGCTTATTTGGACTTTATGTTTGCCTGGATACTTAATTCGCCTGAACTTTACATTGTCTTATTTACTGCTCTGTTTTATTGCGTTAATGTTCAGTGCAGCCCTATGAGCAGGGCCGGATTTAAGTAAAATGGGCCCTGGGGCTAATGTTTTTTCAGGGCCCCCATATATACTGTATGTCTGTCTGTCGGATTTCTCTCGCTCTCTCGACAATGAAAGGATAAATGAATGATTTTTTTTTATTTGAATATGCAGAAGTAACTTCTTAAACATAGTACTAGTTTAAGAAACAACACATTTGTGAACAGTTTAACAATGACCATAGGCCACGGACCTCATAATGAATTTGAGGTCCGTGGCCTTCATGGAAGAACCTTTACTACTGCCAGACTGGTGGGGAGACACATTTAAAAGGTTTTTTTTATTTGTATTTTAATAGTGCAATTTGGTGCATTCTCATGCATTTTAACAGACTAATAGGTACATATTATTTTCCCAGAGTCAACTCAATGAAAATGGCTCAGACCTTGTTTAGAACTGGTTTAGTCTTGGGTACAAAGTCATCTGATAAAGCCTTACATGTGAGGGAGTCTGCAAAGAGAGAGGGAACTACAGTAGTTTGACAACCCGCGCTGAGCATGCATTTTTCTCCTTATGCCCATGGGCCCTTCAACCTGCTGGGCCCCTGGGCTTAGCCCCTGTAAGCCCCTGCATAAATCCAGCCATGCCTATGAGGCAACTCCTGTTGTGATATTGGGCTATACAAAACCATTGATTGATTGATTGAAAACTCAGCATATGAATACTTTTGTCATGTTTGCATAGTAAGTCTAGATAGGTTTATTCCTCTTACTCTGGAGAGACTGGCCTGATCTGTGGGAGTTCTTTCGGCCCATGGCACAGCCAGAGTTGCGTTCACACATCGGGATTTCTCCTCGTCACACGACATCCACGCGGGACAACAGTGCACGTGATCTCCACAGCATTCAGCCTGCAGAGGAGAGAGACAAGAAAGAAGTTTGACTAACAAAACGCTTATCTGCAAAACTTCACTCCTTCATAAAATACTAAAACGCACCAGTGATGTACATGTACTGCTGGAGTTTATGAGAGTTATCTTGGCTTTGCTTAGTGAAATGACTCCAGACAGAATGGACAAAGGAGCGAGGCAGAGTATTGCACTTTATCTCACTTGATAATTAAGGAGAATTTGACTTTCTTTGTTTGCCTCTAAAGGGAAATTTGGCCCCTGCTTTTGATACATCTCTCAAAAAACTAAGGCAATTACTAGTAAACATGGCAAGTATTTTATTATTTTTTTGTATTAATATATAGCCAGGGCTGCAGAAAGCATTACCCCCTTACTACGCTATTTCCATCCCATTACCATGTTATTACTGTGCTGCAAATGAAGTACGATCAAGTGAAGACGACAAAAACTGAATATGAATTTGTTTCCTACTGTTTCGTACCTTGTCAAATGGGCAGCACTCGTATCCCTTTCCTGGATGTTGGCAGCAGGTTTGTCCGTCTTTACAGTCACCTCCATTGGGACACTCGTCAGCGAAGACCGCGCTGAGCAGAACAGGCAAAACACAGACCACAACCCACCTCTGCATCTGCAACACATGTAAACACCGGTGTATGAGCCAGGACACAGTTTTGGAGATTTTACTTCCCACTACGCAAAGAATGTTAACCAATAGTTAAAAAGTCATGATCCTTTGTGAGATTTTGACCGCTCTATGTACTAACATTTGCATAACTCTTAAGTTGTAGAAACTATACTGTACCGATGGGCAATGAGCAAGTCAGAGTGTTACATCAAAGTATATATATATATTCCAAATTTGATGTGTTAAGACTGTAAAGTGCATTACCGCAGCAAAATGTAGGCTGAACATTAGGTGCAGTGTAACTGTTGCTGAAGAAATATTACATTTAAAAAAGTATTGAAAGTATCGTTACTTTGATAAAGTGTCGATACTTGGTACTGTGACAAAGACGTATTGAGATATATTGAAAAACAACATTTTGTCCCAGTCCTTATGGTTACCTCAGGCATTATTCCAACAAAATAAGTCATAACTAAAAAAAAAAATTGTAGATCAGGGGTCACAAATTAAATTTCACCAAGGTCCGAAATGAAAAAGAAAAAATTGTCAAGCAAAGGTCCGGAACATACGGGGTTAATTCACGGTTATATGGGGATTTTTAAACCCCCATATAACCCCCATAACTATTAAATCTATTACTGTGATTTGAAAATAATGTAATTAATTTAATCCTGTTATTTATTTATTTTTTTCCTTTTTCTTTTTTGCTCTAAAAATAAGTTTTGGCTCCTAAATACATAGCCTCTATTATATACAATGTGCACATATATGACAGTGATGTGTTTCTTTGCTCCGTTCAACACACTGAGCCCTGCTTTGTCCAGGTTTAGTCCAGGTTTAGTCCTGGTTCTGACCTGCTCGCTGCCGATCGGGAAACAGTAATATTTGCGCATTACTATCGCGCGTGCATATTTAATTAGGCCGCTTTTTTTTTTTCTTTTTTTTTTTGCGAGCCGTATTTCAGTCATTACAAAACCATTTCTAAAAATGTAAAAATTATCATGGAGCTAAGATGTAGGACTTTCTCTTTCTTTTCATCTGAGCTGCTGTTTACCGCTCTGCAGTCAGAGAGGGAGAGAGAGAGCACACGCAGCTGCTTGTCTGAAGGGAGATTGGCTGGCGCATGGGTTCGGATCCGGACCGAGGTGACGGAGATGTATTCTTACCTTGATAAAGAGTAGAGTGCTGCTGTGACCAAGTCTAAAGCCTCAGATGTCAATGTCAGAACAGTGAAAACAGTCAGGTAAAACCTGTCCATGACCACACCCCCTTCTGCAGAACAAGGAAGTTACGTATAATTATCTTTTACATGACTGAAGGAAAGAACATAGTGTTAGCCAGCTGCGCAAAGGTTCAACGCGTGTCATTGGAAATGTAATTTGGGCTGCAGAGATACATATTTATATTTACATATATTTGAATGAAATATGTCGGAAGTTGCGGGGCACAGGCTCATGTTTGGCTTATTATAAGGAAGTCAAATGTGGCTGTTGTGCGGCAGTTTGATTTTTAGGAAATGCCAAATTTGGCCCGCCGGAACAATTCCATTGGCCCGCCAGAGAGTGACCTACTTTTGCGCCGGTATGATTAAAACTAACTCGCTCCCATTCGTTCTAAATGGTAAATATGGATGCAGTACACTTATTGGTCACCAGTGTCAAATTGGGGGCGCTGTTTCTATCCTTTCGCAAAGTTAAGGAAACACTGTTGTGGTGTCTTGGTGTTTATCACAGATTTTTGTAGCATCAACTTTCAGTTTTCCATCTTTTATTGCAAAGGTTGTTGACATCAACAAAAGGTGTGTGTTAAAAATTGACTGAAGACTTTATGCTGAACTGACACTTTAAAAATGATCTAATATGGCATTTTCTTTGAGTTAACAAATGCATGAGGTAAAGTCACTGTAGGTTCTGTAGATATTGTTGTTTACATTTTGCACTATATTGCTGCAATTGTTGATTTTGTTCTACTAAAACTAGGCTTTTGCCATAGTTAACGTTTGTTTTAATGTAGTATGTTATTTGCATATAGAATCAAATGCAAATGTATAGGCTACTGAAAAATAAAGTAACTAACTAGTATTATTTGCAGTTATATGCGTTTCACGCTTGAAATTGAAAACCCCTGATCTAAACGGTCTATTTTGTCAACATGAATGTACCATATCAATAAGAGCTATAGCTACTTATTTGTTTCTTATATGAAACATATTTCCATATTGTCCAGCTCTAATCATTAAAATTGGTGCATCTAAGAGAGCGTTCACTGTTGTCAATTCTTCCAGTGCTGCCACACATTTATTCAGGTTATGATCATAATTTCACACTGCATGTTCATTCTCAGTACAAGTTATTTGCTATTTTGTCTGTAGTCATATTTTTGCTGACTTAAACTGGAAAAAACAAAACAAAAAAACAGGCCATGAATAGTTCTGATATTTGCATTGACTAATACAATAAAAACATATAAATAAATAAACAGAAGGAAAGCATGAAAATAAGATCAAGGCTTTCAATGTATTTCCATTGTTTTCAAAGAGCCCCAAACTACCAACTCTACATCTCAGGAACAAGTTTGCTCCTTTGTCAATTTGCTAAAAGGTCCCTGATGCCACATAATAAAGAATGCCTAAAACATGAATCAGTTCTCTTAAGGCTGTTCATCTCAGATAAGTCACTTATTCATTCAAACCCCTGTCTAAATGCATTGTCACAGCATGAGTATTCTGTGTGATTAGGCCTTTACAAAAGCTCTGGCTTGAGCACCGTAAATGATAGCTTCATATAAAAATGTTTCCCCTTAATGGTGAATCCTATTCCCAGTGTTCAGACAGTAGATCTCTTAATTCTCTTCAAGTGAGTTGGGTTTAGAGATACTACAAAAAAAGAACAAGGATTACTTTTGTTTTAGAACCACTAATAAATAGATACAAATGAAAATCAGATGTTGATCTTGCTGGCTCTCAGTCTCCTACCTCTGCTCTGGTCATTGGCCACACATGTATGATGTATCCATCATTTGCTGAACCTTTCCAGATCACATCGCAGAGGGTGTTGAGGATATAGAAAACTGTAATGAAAAAGGAGACCATTTTACAAAGATTTTGAGTTGTTGGCTGACTTTACTCTACCCAAAGGACTTTATAAACCTGGGCATATACCCTAATAGAGGCTGTGTGGAGCGTATATGTAGTAAAGTGTTTTTGTTATAGTAAGTACTAAGCTGAGTGATCCTTGGAGCTATATTGTCTGGGGCTTTATGCCCCTGGTAGGGTCTCCCATGGCAAACAGGTCCAAGGTGAGGGGTCAGACTAAGAGCAGTACTGAAGACCCATATGGACGTACAACAATCAAGGACTGTGACGTTGCCTGGAGAGAGGCTGGACGCTCCATTTTTCTGGAGTTGCCCGCGGGGAGAGGCGGCGGGCCGGGGTGGGTTTGCTCATAGCTCCCCAGCTCAGCCGTCACGTGTTGGAGTTCACCCCGGTGAACGAGAGGGTCGCGTCCCTACACCTTCGGGTTGGGGACAGGTCTCTCACCGTTGTCTCGGCTTACAGGCCCAACATCAGGTCAGAGTACCCGGCCTTCTTGGAGTCCCTGGGAGAGGTACTAGATGGTGCTCCGACTGGGGACTCCATTGTTCTACTGGGGGACTTCAACGCCCACGTGGGTAACGATAGTGAGACCTGGACGGGGGTGATTGGGAAGAACAGCCTCCCCGATCTGAACCCGAGTGGTGTTCTGTAATTGGACTTCTGTGCTAGGCACAGTTTGTCCATAACAAACACCATGTTCGAGCACAAGGGTGTCCATAAGTGCACGTGGCACCAGGACACCCTAGGCCGGAGGTCGATGATCGACTTTGTAGTTGTGTCATCTGATCTCCGGCCGCGTGTCTTGGACACTCGGGTGAAGAGAGGGGCTGAGCTGTCAACGGATCACCACCTGGTGGCAGGGAAGGAAGCCGATCAGACCTGGCAGGCCCAAACGTGTTTTGAGGGTCTGTTGGGAACATCTGGTGGATCCCTCTGTCAGTAGGGTCTTCAACTCCCACCTCCGGAAGAGCATCACCCAGATTCCACGGGAGGTTGGAGACATGGACCATGCTCTACTCCTCCATTGTCGATGCGGCCGCTTGCAGCTGTGGCCGTAAGGTCTCTGGTGCCTGTCGCGTTGGCAATCCCCGAACCCGGTGGTGGCGTCCGGAAGTAAGGGATGGAAACCGATCCCATGGATCTCATGGAGGCAGATGGTAAAAACCCCCAGTGTCAAAAAGATAAGATCTTTTTTAGGCATGGCCCTGTATTATCATCACTTTATTGAAGGTTGTTCCGCTAAGGCTAGGCTCCTGCCTGTTTAATCTCGTGTCAGAACCCTCGACCACCAAGAAAAGGGGTAGGACTCCCAAACCTAAGTTTAAGAAAGGATTAGTGAGGTTAACCCCCACTGACTGGACTGACAACTGTAGGGAAGCTTTTGAGACTCTTAAACATGACCTACACAGTGTGGCGTTAGTTCATCCAGACTTCGACGCAACTTTTATCCTAGCTGTTAACGCTTCTTTCGACGGGATAGGTGCTGTTCTTTCGCAATTTCCGCCTGGTAGTAAGATCGCCAGACCCGTGGCTTTTGCTAGTAAGACTTTGTCTCACGCCCAGTTGAATTATCCAGCACACCGTCTGGAGCTCTTGGCTCTTAAGTGGGCAGTGTGCGACAAATTTGACCATTGGTTAAAGGGATGGACTTTTTCTGTTTGGATTGACAATAATCCACTGACTTATATATTGACTAAGCCCAAACTAGATGCCTGCGAGCAGAGGTGGGTGGCGAAACTAGCTTCTTATAGTTTCGACCTTAACTATGTCCCGGGTACTAAGAATGTGGTCGCTGATGTGCTTAGTAGGGAACCATTTGTTAAGTCTTGTGTAGCCCACCGTCTTGTTTCTGAACATTATTCACACCTAATCGCCCAAGTTAGTGAGATAGCGGACCAGAGAGTCCAAGACGCGTTTAGATGCACTAACAACTGTCAACACGTTGAACAGTCTGGGGACTCTGCAAACTCGCTTTCCCCGCAGCCATCTCTGTCCCTCGACGAAGTCCAAGCAGTGTTGAGCGCTCAAGGCGTGGGGAATACCAGTCCGCTACATGTCACCTGCTCTGATATCCCTCAACTAGCTTGTATCACCGATAGTGCCTCACTCCCAGTAAGCCAGCTTGTGTCCATGCAAGAACAGGATAACACCCTGGGTAGAGCCTTCTATTATGTGCAGAGGCGAAAAAGGCCCACCAAGTGTGAACGCGCGAGTGAACCTGGTGGTGTGAAGAATCTACTCAGACACTGGCCGAAGCTGTCTATCAGGGACGGAATGTTGTTCTGGTAAAAGGGGACAATAAAATGAACTTGACGCTCCAACAGTTTGTTGTGCCGGATTCATTAAAACGATGAGTCCTCACTGGTCTCCACGACTCAGCCGGTCATCAGGGCCAAGCTCGGACACTATCTCTGGCCAGACAACGTTTTTTTCTGGATTGGAATGGTGAGGGACATTGTCAATCACGTCAGGAAATGTTTCAGATGCATAGTCCTGAACCAAATGACCGTGCCCCTCTCAAAAGCATTCACACCTCAGAGCTGCTGGAACTGGTTTGCATCGATTTCTGGACTGTGGGGTCCAGAAGTCACACACCACGCCGTATCACCCGATGGGGAATGGCATCGCGGAGCGGTACAACAGGACTCTGGGAAACATGATCTGTACCTTGCCCCCGCATTCGAAAGCAAGATGGCCACAAATGTTGCAAATGCGGACATTTGTTACAACTGCACTGAACATGAAACCACGGGGTTTGCGCCTTTTTACCTCATGTTTGGTAGAGTCACACGGTTGCCAGTCGAAATTGTTTTCAAACATGTGCTCAGTAACAATCCAGTCGTCGACCACCATGAGTTTGTTGCAACGTTGAGGCGTGATTTGGCCGAAGCTTCACGCATTGCCCTTCAAAACAACAGGACGGCACAGGCTCGTCAGACGTAAAATTACAATTGCAAAGTCAAGGGCTCGCCTCTCGTCGTGGGTGATCGAGTTCTACTTGCGAATCGCGGTGAGAGAGGAAAACGGAAAGTCGCGGACAAATGGGTTTCGACAGTGTATGAAGTGATTTCCATGAAACCGAGTGTAAATGTCTACTCCATCAGAGATCCTGACACACAGAAAGTTAAAACGATACACAGAAATCTTCTACTCCCTGTTAGTTTCCTCTCGTCCGATGAAGTGAGCGCAGGTGCGTCTGATTGCCCCACGTTAGCGAACGACGAACTGGAAATCCCTGTTGAAGTACAGGACAGTGAGACTAGAACGATAAATTGGCTTTTGAACACAGAGAATGGTTCTTACCATAGCATGGGAACAAGTATGATTGACCCGCAGTCCATGGGTGAACCATCTGCTGGGTCTGAGGTGGATTCGGTGGCGTCGAGTCGGTGTGGTGGTACTTCCCTCTGCGTCGAATTCCCAAGGTGTGTCTCCTCAATAATTGCCGAGCGCGGGCGACCACGCCCTTCCTATTGATCAATAGCTGACGGACAGCTGCTACCTTTGCGTACTAGAGCAGGTAAACCCCCTACGCGCTTGATTTGCGAGATGAATGAACAGACTATGATGACAAAGGATACCTCACATTCTGTAGGTTTTGTGTTATCCTTTGTGAGAAGTATATTCCCGGGTAGAAAGTCCCATCAAGTTCTGCTGTTTTTCTGTTAAGGAACAGTTAATGAAAATGGAAAAGAAGGAAAGAATTGTATTTTTGTTCAGAGAGTGTTGCTCTAGTATGTTGGGTGTAAACGGCACCTTTCCAGTCCATGCAGTTAAGGGCTCTTCTCTGTGTGATCCTTTAGGGATAGTTATGTACTGACCCCCCCCCCCCCCCCCTAATGCAGATATTGTTTGTTTGTCAGATCAATAAATGGAGTAGTGCCTGTTGCCTACTCCAAATTCTACATTGAGTCCCGCGAGCCATGCTTTATACACACAACAGGGTCCATCTAACATCAGCCACACTCACAACAGAGCAATGTTATCAAGGTTTGTCATTTTCACAACATCTATCAGTAATGACATTTTTTCTTTCAGCAAAATTCAGATTCAGATTTAATTTATTCAGACATTTAAACATTTTACATTTAAAGCTTTTACAGATAAACTAAAGCTTTTTGCGCCTATCCCATTAAAAACTTGAAACCCACAAGTAAATGCTTCACTGTTATCTATTGTTTATATTTTGTATCGCATCACAAATTGGGCACATGTGAATTGTGATGATTAACAATTAACAACAACAACACACAACAAAAGAAAAGACTTGGAGTTGGGCCAAACTTGAATATAGTATCAAACTGCATTATAAAACAATTGCGCATGAAGACACCTCAATCAATCAAAACTTTATTTATAAAGCGCTTTTCATACAAAGTTGTAACGCAAAGTGCTTTACAGATTAAAAGCAGCTCCCGCCCACCCAACCACCCACTCTTCCAAATAAAAACAGACAATAATACTGCTCACCCCACCCCTCCCCACCTGGTGTGTACATAACCTGAGTAAGTCCTTGTTGTACAGTAGAGCAGTAGTGCATCACCACCAAAAGACCCCAAAACAAAACCAACTTCCCCGAGATTCAAACGGACAATAATTATTAACTGCACAGTTTCACCCTGTATGCCATAGCTGCCCCTTGGACGAAGTGGACTGGTTAATTATGAAGAATTTAAGTTATGTTAAGTTATTTAATTATGGATACATTTGTTTTGCCTATTCACCATTATTACTGTTATATTGTGAGTTAATGACAGGTCTGTCTTAAAACCAAATGTTTCTTATCAAGGTTAGAATGGTGTATGTTTTTAAACTTTAAATATTTCGAACATTAAATACACACATCTAATGTATTTTGCTTTCAAAGTCAAAGTCACTATTAGTAACCTTTTGTACATATGAACAAACTTAAAATATAATTTCCACAAATACATTACTGCTGTCACAAAGAAACATGTATGCTCGTACAGGCACGACTGAAAACAAAATATCAATACATAATATTAAGTACAAATAGATCATGGAAACACATCAAGCAACAAACTTAATAAAGCCACTTCAAGTTCCACTCAATCTGATAGAAAAAGCATAATCATAAAGGTGCCAAAGCTGCCATTTTCCTGCTAAAGCACTTTGAATGAAGAACTGCAGTTCAGCTCTGGATTCTGTATTTGGTGCCACATGAGAAACATTTCCGTAGGGAGGAAGCGATGCACTAGCAGAACCTCTTTGTAAAAACATGCGTCATATCCATCCAGTTTACTAGAGGGGATGTCCAGTCCAGAAGGCTTCACCCCCATGTGTGACTCAGGCTTTAAGCCTGCTTTGGCCAGGCACATTCCCATGTAAACATCATCGATGGGAAGGAGTGTGATAGACTTAGACATGTCATAAATGACTGAAGCAGTGTAACCAGAGAGTAAGAAGCCCCCTCCACTGCAGTATGGAGGATAGAAGTTTGACTCGTACACCTGAACTGGCACAGAGTATTTGGTCCCTGGCAATCTAAACGGACCCGTACCTTCTATCAGATTCCCTATAAAGAGATGCTTGCCACCATCATTGTCTGTGAGACCATGGAGATACTCCACCATGTTGTCTGTGTTGGCAAAAACATCATCGTCACCATTTAGCAGGAAGCGAGTGTTGGGGCAGTTTCGCTCCATCCACTCCAAAAACAGGATCTGTTTAAGGGTGAGGTTCCAGAAAGAATCTGCAAAGTCCCACTGGAGAATGTCATTGTATAATTTCTGTTCCACTTGGAGATGCTTGTTAAGCCTCATTTTCTCAACACCGCTCCCTGCTGTCCCAGAAATGAATATCCTCCGAATCCACAGGCCGTTGTGTTGCCGCTCTCTGGCCCAGGTCTTTCGCAGCACCTCTCTCCGTTCATAGTTCCCAGGTGAACTTTTGATGACTAAAAACAGAAAAACTTCAGATGAATCTTCAGGACCGCCACATTTGTTGGGAATGTCCAGGAGCATTGGGAAGTGGCGACAGGAGCGGTAGTAAAGGTAATCTTGTATGTGAGCAGGGAGAGTGCTGAAGCCTGAGATGTTGGCAGCAGATATGTTTCGTTCACATTTGGGCCATGAGTACACATAGGAGTTGACTTTGCGAGGAGTCTTTGGTGCAGGAGGCTTCTCCTCAATGTAATTTCCAACATTTATGTAAATCAATAAAAACCCCACCCCCACAGCTGCAAATATGAGGAAGGATGTCTTTCTTTTCATTTTCTTCAAGAAGAGGAACTGCAGAGAAGGGGGGAAAAAAGTCATAATGGCATACATAGTCTTGCACACACAAGCTAAAGTCCCTCTCAATTATATTAGTTTCAACACAATGACAAAGCAAAAGAGCAACATCAGTGTAGACTATTCTGTGGCGCACCGCCCACCACATATTGCATTTTTTTTTTTCGTTTCATTTTTTTTTTTAAACGCTATTTAAAACATGCATCGTATAGAACCGCCGCAGCGGTCAATTTGCCTGCGGGGAGGGGGGTTTAAAATGCGGCAGCCCTAGTGTTATTTCTCCGTAACTCTGACTCACGCGTCTCTCCCACACAGCCCCTCCCCTTCGTGCACACTGCGTGTCTCCATCAGCGATCATCGCTGGAAGCTGTGTCTATGACTTGTGTGAAGTTAGCCCCCCATAGTGTCCGATTTGCTTCAAAATCGTGTCATTCGTTTGTGCACACAAAATTATCGTTTGTGCGCACTTAGTTTTTGAGTTATTGATCATTGGTTGGTAATTGATCAGCCCCCCCATAGTGTCCGATTCACTCCAAACTAGTGTCATCTTTTAGCACTTTGTTTGTGCATGTTTATGCACACAAAGTTAGCGTTTGTGCGCACTTCGTTTTGAGTCATTGATCATTGATTGGTAATTGATCAGGGATTAAAAAGGGTTCGAGTGGTCCGGACCAGGCAGGGACCGGTCCCTGAGATGGTCTTTCGGTCCCTCAAATAGTCTTTGGGCTGAATTAATGGTCCCTGTAGATTATGTGTGGCAGGAGTGGAGTCCTGAGTCTCTATGAATATTTTCCGTTCATTTTCAGGAAAACCAACGATTTGCGCTGGGAAGATTTTTTGTTTCAAAATCAATCAACTGAAATACGCGAAACAGCGACATTACAGTGATCTTTTATTTTTTATTGTACTTATTGGGACTGTAGACAATGTATAGGATACTGATATTCTGCCACGCTTAAGAGAAGTTGTGTGGCGTAATTGGCGCCTACAGCTTCGCTCGTGGGGCTCCATAGGTAGACTCCCGGGCTCACAAGCACAAGGTTGTGAGGTCGACCCCGACTCTGCCTCCAGTAAATAAATGCATTTTTGAAATTCAGTTTATTAAGGTAGATTTTAAAAACTGCATGGTTATTGTAAAATGCTACCATGTTTTCAAACCATGAATGCGTTACCACACTTTTGGCTAAAACCCCCTCTCGAGTAAATGCAAATGGTACATTGAATGTCAGATTTAAAGCAGTACTAAGTTGTAAGTAACTAACTTGTTTAACTTAATAAATCCTTTCCGTATTTCCTCTGGGGGTAATAAAAGGGTTAATGGGATGATTGGGGGTCTTTCATCTCCCCCTGGTGTCTCTGGCCAGAAAACCACAAGTGCAACTTGACTGCCATTGGGTCAGAGTCACCAATACACACTAATAGAATCACGAAGAAGAAGCTAACAGGCTAACGGGCAAAGCTAACTGTGGGCTAGCGCCACTTAAACAGTATTTACAGCCAGGTTTGAGTGAAAAAAAAAAGATCTCCATTGTGTAATTGGATGTACAATATCCCTCTCTCCCTTTGTCTTTTCTGTCAGCATAGTATTTACTCTCCCGGACAATTAATGAGGAAAAAAAAAAGCAACATGCTACGACACCTGCAGTAGCGCTTATGGCCTCTAGGGGCATGAGTTACTTAGTAATGCTTTAAAGCCTTTTATGTAAAAAAAAAAATACGCGAAACAGCCCCGTCCAGATGATGATTAATTTGTAAAACCTCTGCTACGATAAACTAAATGGTTTACTTAGGGGAAACATATTCTTTGAGATTAGCAAAAAATACAAATTGTGTGTGCACAAACGGAAAAATTACACTAATGAGTGAATCGGACACTATGGGGGGCTGATCAATTACCAATCAATGATCAATAACCCAAAAACTAAGTGTGCACAAACGATAATTTTGTGTGCACAAACATGCACAAACAAAGTGCTAAAAGATGACACTAGTTTGGAGTGAATTGGACACTATGGGGGGCTGATCAATTACCAATCAATGATCAATAACTCAAAAACGAAGTGCGCACAAACGATAATTTTGTGTGCACAAACGAATGACACCATTTTGAAGCAAATCGGACACTATGGGGGGGCTAACTTCACACAAGTGTGTCTATGGTGCAGAGAAGATGGCTGATGAAATTTGCTAAAGGCCTCCTGACCGCGACAACACCCAAAAGGTAATTGCCTGCACGTGCCCCAGTCAAGGTGGCGGTGACACACAGGTGTTGGGAAATAGTTTTAGTTTAGTTTGTTTTAGTTTAGTTTGTTTATTTTGAGCAATTTTGTCTTTCAAAATTCATACAATTGTGGCTGAAGCAATAAGCTTATAAGTGCCTAGCCCGTGTTCAACTCAATATACATTTACATAGCATAATAAATTGTAAGGTCTAAATTACATCGACTTTAGATACAAGCAAGTCCTTCCTGAGCTGAACAGATACAGATTTATAACGATACAATCATCAGCTTCAGTATTAAATACATCTTTAGTATTGGTTTGAGCGGCAATAAAAATGAGGTCTTGCCTTGAAACAGCAAGACAAACGTGTCTCATTGGCATTTGTACGTTTATACATTTAGTGAAAACACCACACCCTACACCCAGTATTTTTCGATGTTTATCCTAAGTAGGTAGTTAGTATAGTAGTTGGCCCGCACAACTGCAGTTATGAAAGGACTGGAATCTGTCTTTGTGCCCAAGCAAAAGCAATTTACTGTTTGCAAATCAATTAAAAATCCACCCTCCTACTTTCATTTAGCTAAAACATGAAATAGCTGAAGCATAGCCTATACAAATAAATAGCCTAAATAGTCAAATGGGCTATTAATCAACCAGTAGCCTATACCGACTGGTAGACTACCCAGTCTACCAGATTAACAATTTTGAATGTTTGGCCCGTCCCGCTTACAGTTTTCTTTGAATGGAATAGACCAGAGGTCACTAAACGGCGGACCTCGGTCCGGATCCGGACCCATGCGCCAGCCCATCCGGACCCGAACCTTGGATCCGAACTTTGGACCCGACCCGAATCCCCTCAGACAAGCGGCTGCGTATGCGCTCCCTCTCCCTCTCTCCGACTCCACCAGAGCGGTAAACTACAGCCCATATTAACAGAAAGAGAAAGTCCTTCATCTTAGCTCCATGATACTTTTTACATTTTTAGAAATTGTTTTGGAATGACTGAAATACGGCTCGCTAAAAAAAAAAAAAAAAAAAAAAACAGAGGACGCCCTAACTAAGTATGCACGCGACTAAGCCTAGGCTCAGTGTGTTGAACTGAGCCAAGAAACACCTCACTGTCAGATATTATGTGCACATTGTGTATAATAGAGGCTATGCATTCTGCTATTTAGGAGCCAAAACTTATGTTTAGAGCAAAAAGGATTCAATTGATTACATTATTTTCAAATCACAGTAACGGACCTTTGCTTGACAATTTTTATTTCATTTCGTACATTGGTGAAATTTAATTTGTGACCCCTGGTATAGACTGCAGTCAACACCATGCCTGGTCAACTACAGAATAAATAAATAATCAAAGTTGACCTATGTTACGTCGTCACGAGTCCAAAGAACTGCTTTGTCTCCTAAATTTATATGGTGTATGTTTGTAATTTCAATCTAGGATAGGCTATCTGTGAACTCTTTAAGTCTAGCTTTCGCCTAAAGTGACTGGACGAGAAACATTGACCTGTAGCCCGCAAAACACACTTCCAGTCTTCAGCGTGGACATCGGTGCAGGCCGTGCGGCCAACAATTCATCACTGATAGGTCTATTAATGAAGGAGAGGAGATCATTCACCGCCTCAAGGCTGTTTTCGTATTGTGTTGCCGCGTCTGCTCCATCATAGTCCGTGTGAGTGACTGCCGCACATCTTTCAGCCCCCCCCCCCCCCCCGGGGTGGACCCGTGCCCGTGCAGAGAGGGGCGGTGGCGGGGCGCTGTACTTCCACTCTAACCTGCCTTTGATCGTGCCCTGTGACATTCAGAGAGACTGTATTCACGCGTAAAAGGTGCCCCCTCTTCTTGAAATAGCGTGGAGAGTCTTTTGCCATCAGCTCTTGAAGGTTTGAAAGACTTTGATATTTGAAAGTCAAAATCCCTAAGATGAATTGCTCTATAGCCACTAGAAAGCTCAGGCTACTCTGTTATGATATACTGAATCTAAACTTTTGCGCATTTTGCCCCACAATGTTACCAAAATGCACTACCCACTTTGTGCTCGTAGTCAACAAGTCTTACAACTACTGATGAGGAGGTCA
The DNA here is from genome assembly GCA_007210695.1 of Neogobius melanostomus. Taxonomy (NCBI): domain Eukaryota; kingdom Metazoa; phylum Chordata; class Actinopteri; order Gobiiformes; family Gobiidae; genus Neogobius; species Neogobius melanostomus. The sequence goes on from VHKM01000386.1 coordinate 3,985,847, forward strand.
AATGGGCTGCATCTGCTGTTTACCGCTCTGCAGTCAAAGAGGGAGAAGGAGAGAGAGAGAGCACACGCAGCTGCTTGTCTGAGGGGAGTCACGGTCGGTTCCAAAGTTCGGATCCAAGGTTCGGGTCCGGATTGGCTGGCGCATGGGTTCGGACCCGGACCGAGGTCCGCCGTTTAGTGACCTCTGGTGTAGATGGAGATGTATTCTTACCTTGATAAAGAGTAGAGTGCTGCTGTGTCCAGGTCTAAAGACTCAGATGTCAATTTCAGAACAGTGAAAACAGTCAGGTAATAAACTGACAATGACCACACCCCCTTCTGCAGAACAAGGACAATGTAAGTTATGCATGATTATTTTTTACATGACTGAAGGAAAGAACATAGTGTTAGCCAGCTGCGCAAAGGTTCAGTGTGTGTCATTGGAAATGTAATTTGGGCCGCAGAGATACATATTTATATTTACACATATTTCAATGAAATATGTCGGAAGTTGCGTAGCACAGGCTCATGTTTGGCTTATTATAAGGATTCATTTGTGCGGCAGTTTGATTTTTAGTAAATGGTATCAGAGTAGAAAGCATTCATTCATCTAAATCTAAACGGTCTATTTTGTCAACATGAATGAACCATATCAGTAAAAGCTATAGCTACTTATTTGTTTCTGATATGAAACATATTTCCATATTGTCCAGCCCTAATCATTAAAATTGGTACATCTAAGAGAGCGTTCACTGTTGTCAATTCTTCCAGTGCTGCTGTAACAGCATTGAACCAACACAACGCAGGGTCCATTACACATCAGCCACACTGCCACACATTTATTCAGGTTATGACCATGGTACGATCTTTTAAGCTGGCAATACGTCTATGAAACTTTGGTCCAGTTCAGCAGGAGTCAACATGAAACAGTTTGAGAGATATTTGTACACCCCTTAATTAAACCATTTATTAATATATGACTCTATGAATAATTCCATTGGCCCGACCATCCATCAGTTTGAAGCACCAGGCATGGTTTAACTCTCACCCTAAAATCACATCATCAACAGCAGCAGCAGCAGCTAACAGGAGTTAATATTATGTTGATGATTTTTCGTAGCACCAAAACCCCCCCAGTTAATTCACATTTAATATTTTATGTTTTTTTTAACCACATAACTTTTTATTGGTTTATTTGGTCGGGACAGTGCATGTTAATGAACATGGGTCTCATGCATGTAAACAAGCCACACCGGATTGTAGCCTTGGGCTTATTTGCAACAGTGGTTTAGTTTGACAGTGTAGTTCATTTATTTTCTATTATTACTTTATTATTGCTACTCTTCCCCTCGCTCTTGTTTTTGTGTTTGTCTGTCTCCTTACCTGGGCGGAGCCATCAGATCTTACACCTGTTAATCACATACCAGCATCTAATCCACAGCTCGTCACCAGCACTTTAAAAAGACCAGTTTCTCCACCATTGCTTGCCAGTTTGTTTCACTGCTACACCCCTGACCGCCACCCATCCTGCCTACCTACCAACCAGCTAACTAATACTCACCTGCCTGCTACTTACCCTGTTCAACTGGTTCTCTGGTCTACGATTCCATATTTTCCTGTAAAATAAAACCTTATAACCATTTACCGGCTGTGCTCTGCTTTTGAGTCCAACTGTAAACCGTGACAGAACGAACTGGCCAATATGGACCCAGCGGACACAGACCCTGTGGTTCGCAAATTTTGGAGAACATCAGCTAACTCTTTGTAGCCTGAGGAAGAGTCAGCAAGCCATCACAGAACAACTTGCCAAGATCAGCACCATGCTTAAAATGTTAACCTGGCTCCACCTATTCCTGCTCCTGCAGTTGCAAACTCCCAGGACCTAGCTGCTCCACCTCAACGCTCACCTGTCCCCCAAGCCTCTCCTGTTCCTGTTCCCATATCTGTCCCTGAGCCACTGTCGGACCCCGACCTCTGTTCGAGGTGGGCCCCTTCGGTCCCGGAGCCACCGCTGGACGGACTTCTCTGTCCAGGGTGGGCTCCTCCTGTCCAGGGGCCGCCTTTAGACCGAGACCTACATCTGACATGGGCTCTTCCAGCTCCTGTCCCTGCTTCATGTCTGAGTACCTCCCAGTCGCTATAATTTCCTGCCCTTACCCTTGGATCCTTGTTGCCTCCGTCAGAGCTCCCGGCCCTGCCTCTGCTGAAGCTTCCAGACCCGCTACAGTCATCTTGGGAGCCTTCTGTGCCTTCAGCGGTGCGCCACATTCAACTCTGCCCGGCCTGCCTCTGATGTATGCGGGCGCTCCAGATGCGCCTCGGCCCAGCCCGCCTCTGTCTGAGTGCTCTCCAGGTTCGCCTCTGCCCGGCCCACCTCTGGCTGTGGGCATTCCAGATTTGCCTCTGCCTTCGCCGGAGACCCCGGACCTGCATTTGCCTCTGGCTTCGTTGGAGACCCCGGACCCGCCTTTGCCTTTGCCTCTGCCTTCTTTAGGTCATGCGGGTCAGGTTGACACACAGTGGCAGCACGGCTCAGCCGCAGCAGCTCAGGACTAACACCTGAACACTATTTTGTTGTCAGTGAGATTAGCTGATAGACAACGGTCGACACCATAATCAGTCTGAACATAACGTGAAGTACAGATAATATACTGACACATAGACACAAACAACTGACTCACTGGCAGTCACCCTCTCTGCGTAGAGAAGTGCAAGACTAGGATAAAAGACATCTGTCGACGGGGGTCTGGACTTCAGCTCTTCTCTTTCTCTGAAGTCACCAGCTGTTTATACTGCTTTGTAACTAGGAACAACGGCAATAAAGGCCTTTTCTTGAGACGACTTCCATCTCCAGTGTATGCTTTGGCCATATCCAAATGACTGTTCTCGCGTGATACAAAAGAACGTAACACATAAAATCACAATACTTTCATATTTTTTCATACTTTAAAAACTCAGAATCATAGAACTACTTCTGCTTGACACATGCATACCAAATATTTGTAATTTTTAAATGATTTATTAACCCTTTATTGGCCAAAATGCACACAAAAGTCCACTGTTGTGCTGTTTGTAATGCAGAAATAATTGCATAACTTGAAAATATTCCAAATTGAATGAGGTGTTTATTTTTATTAGGCCTTGAGATGGGTCAAAGTTTAGTGGTAAAATTATTTTTACAGGTTTTTTTTGTTTTTCTGTAGTGACACTTTATGTAATCACACTTAGCACCCTAAGGACCAAAACGGGGCCTCTACCTTTAACAGCTATAAGCAGCTTTCATATTTTTTAATACTTTAAAAACTCAGACTCATAGATCTATGTCTGCTTGACACATACATACCAAATATCTGTCATATTTTTATATTTTTAACTCTATGAGCCAAAATGCACTCTTAACTCCCCATTTTTGCTCTTGCAGAGTCAGTAATACTTGTATAACCTTCATAAATGTGATCCAAATTGAATGAGCTTCATTTGTTCATTTGCCCTAAGGGTTGGTCATACAATGGTAGTAACCTTGTTTTTAACAGTTTTTAAATGTTTCTGTAGAGTCACACTAAAATGAACAAAATGCTGTCATTCCATTGAAAATCAATACAAATGTTCCACAGAAACACTGTGTTCTGTGGTTTTATCTCAGGAGCAGTTTGCAAATGTGGGCATATTTTTATATGAGTTGGATGACTGTGCATAAGATAAACATTTGGAGGGTGTGGTGTAGTGAGGGGGGATTTGGGGGTGTGGTGTGTGAGGCCTAATAAAAATAAACACCTAATTCGATTTGGAATAATGTTATAGAAGTTATGCAATTATTTCTGCATTACAAACAGCACAACAGTGGACTTTTGTGTGCATTTGGGCCAATAAAGGGTTAAAAATCATTTAAAAATTACAAATATTTGGTATGTATGTGTCAAGCAGAAGTATGAAAAAATATGAAAGTATAGTGATTTTATGGCTGTTGAAAGTAGAGGCCCCGTTTTGGGCCTTAGGGAGTTAAGTGTGATTTGTTTTAAAGGGAGCCCTGAGGGCTAGCTTAGTGTCATTGTATTGCAGCTCACCTCACAAAAGTCACTGTTGAGTTGAAGCGCTTGGTGCTGAACGCCGGTCTGTGGGCTGAACCATTTGCCACATTTTTAAAGGGGTGTCAGGACCCTGAGATTCATCCATCATTATTGTTTGTGCAAAATTCTGTCTAGCAACCATTGTATTTCAGCCCTGTTTTGTTCAATTCTTATATCAATTATGAAGAAATTTATAAAGTACCATACAGAACCTTTTTTGCAGCACTTTTGAGGGCCCCTACTCTGCTCTGGGCCCTGGGTACTCAGTACCCTTTACCCCCCCAGTCCGACGCCCATGGAGAGGAGTGTAGGATTAGCAAAGGGACAGTTTGTCCCTGAAACAGTTTCAGGGCGCGGATCTGGCAAAAAGGCACGCCCGAACGCTTCCAGCGCCATGACATAATAAATGAAATAATAAACACGGTTACAGAGGAGATTGCGTTGAGGCAAAACACCGCCTGTGTGTTTGCATACCCCCAGAAAGTGGGTAGTTGCGCCCCTGCACTGTCCTCTCCAAATAAACTATGGGATGAGATTTGTGTCATGTTGATTCATTGATGCAAAAATATAAATTAATTCAAAATCCCGGATTTATTCACAATGTCTAATTTGCGCGCTTAGATTTATTCACATAAAATATTATTTGCACATATATAGTTATGAATAAAAGGTATGTTTTGGTTTGTGAATCTCTGCTTCTGTGAATAAAACATATTTTTGTGTTTGTGAATCTGTGCTTTTGCATGTGCCAATTTGAATTTGCATTTGTGAATCACCTAAAGGGTGAATTCTTCTCCTTTGTGAATGTGGATATTTTTGAGACAAATTTCACACGTTTTTATGAAAAATCTATGCACAGTTTGAATCCTCGCAAAATCCGGATTTATTGAAAAAGTTAGTTTTACATGCAATTTTTTTGAACAAACATAATTTTTTATATAAAAATTAAGTTTCAATTTATTCGAAGTAATTCATATTTTCTTTGTAAATCTCAAGTTTTGCATGTGAGAGTTTGAATCTGCACTTGTGATTCACTCACCACGTGCATTCAGCCTTTGATCTTTTTAACACAATCTTTCCGCCCGTGTTTTCCCAGATTAATTCTCCGCAACAGCACAGTTCCCGTCGTGACCACTAGGGGCAGTGTGATGACAGACTGCACATTTCCAATGGAAATGCTATAGCCACTGTAAAAAAAATGACCTTAAAAACGTATCTTTCTGATTTTTGGAAACATAGCTCTTTATTCTAATTCAAGGGCGCTGATTTCAAAAATCAATGTTGCCAAGCCCAGTTAAGATGACCTCATCATCCATATGGTAAAATATTTAGTTTTGTGTTTTGAAATTGAAACAAATCTATTTTACAAATTCAAGCGCGCTGATTTAAAAAATCTACTTTATCAAACCAAATTCTTGCGTTAATAATCGGTCATTGATGAAGACGTCATCATCCATATGGTAAAATATTTAGTTTTGTGTTTTGAAATGGAAACTAAATATTGTACTAATTTGAGGGTGCTGGTCATCAAAGATTGCATTTCATTAATCTCAATGAGTATGTTGATAGCGTGTCTGCGAGAGAGACGGACGTCTTGATACTCCTGTTGGCACATAGTGCAAGAGTCACCACCAATATGTGGTTTTGGGCTGGTACTGCAAAAAAGCCAAAGTTCATCCCGTTGGGAGATGTTTTGACGCATTATCCCCACACGTGTTTAGAGGCACTGCTCCCCTTCTACGCAATCACAGGGTGGGATAGCACCTCGTTCATCTCTAGTTATTCCAGAGTGTAAAGTGTAAAATGGAGCTCTTTGGTAAAGTTAGCGGCCCTAAACGAGTGATGCATTTAAACACCATCTGTTGAGGTCACATTACCAGGCCATGGTGGCCAGCCGCACGTCGCCAAACCACCTTTTCCAAAACCAGAGGAGACAAGATGGAAATTGGAAGAGAGCCAGTTGGTCCCGGTTCTGTCAACCCTTGATCCTGTACCTAAAGCATGTTTGGAGATGGTGTTTTGTAAATACGGTTCACGTGCGCAGCTTCTGGCTGTTGGGATGTGGAATGTCACCTCGCTGGGGAAGGAGCCTTAGCTTGTGAAGGAGGTTGAGAGGTACCAGCTAGATATAGTCGGGCTCACCTCCACGCACAGCATGGGTTCTGGATCCCAACTCCTGGAGAGAGGCTGGACGCTCCACTTTTCTGGCGTTTCCCACGGGGAGAGACAGTGGGCTGGGCTTGCTTATTGCACCCCCCAGCTCAGCTGTCACGTGTTGGAGTTCACCCCAACAGGTGTCCTTACGCCTTCGGGTTGGGGACAGGTCTCTCACCGTTGTCTCGGCCTACGGGTCCATCCAACATCTGTGCAGAGTACCTGGCCTACTTGGAGTCCCTGGGGGGTACTAGACGGTGCCTCAATGCTCACGTGGGCAACGACAGTGAGACCTGGACAGGGGTGATTGGGAGGAACGGCCTCCCCGAACTGAACCTGATTGGTGTTCTGTTATTGGACTTTTGTGCAAGTCACAGTTTGAATACCATGTTTAAGCACAAGGGTGTCCATACGTGTACTTGGGACCGAGACACCCTAGGCCGGAGGTCGATGATTGACTTCGTAGTTGTGTCATCTGACCTTCGGCCGCGTGTCTTGGACACTCGAGGGAAGAGAGGGGTTGAGCAAACGTGTTGTGAGGGTCTGTTGGGAACGTCCGGTGGATCCCTCTGTCAGTAGGGTCTTGAACTCCCACCTCCTGAAGAGCTTCTCCCAGATTCCGAGGGAGGTTGGAGACAGGGTGTCCTGTTTGGGAACCTCAGGATCTCATCTGCTGTTTACAGATGATGGTGTGTTGGCTTCATCAAATCAGGACCTTCAGCTGCTCTGAGGCGGTTTGCAGCCGATATGAGGAGCAGCACCTCTAAATCCGAGGCCATGGTTGTCTGTGGGAAAAAGGCGGCTTCCCCTGCAGCTTGGTGGAGAGTCCTTCACATCGAAGGGAGCAGCTGGGATGGCTCGGGCATCTGTTTCAGATGCCTCCTGGTGGCCTCCCTCGGGACGTTTTCCAGGCATGTCCTATTGGGGTGAGACCTCGGGGGTCCCCCAGAAAGTCTGGGCATCTGCTCAGTCTGCTGCCTCCGTGACCTAGCCCCGGATAAAGAGTAAGAAAATGGATGGATGGATGGATGGACGAGACTATTAGCCATAAAAAAAAAACACTTGTGAAATATGAATAATAATAATGATAATAACTAAACAGTGGAAGCAGAATTGCATGTAAATTTGTATCAAAATCAGATTGAACCATAGTTATGTTGCTTTATGATAATTAACATTGACTTTATCATCCACATCTACAAAAAACATTTATGAACACAAAAAAGGAAATGCGAGTGTAACATTGGCCTTTCATGAAACTCATTTACCATATAATGCAATGACGTGATCATTGATGACCGATTTGACCATTTTAACACAAGAACTGGGCTTGGCGCCCTTGAATTAGTATAAAGAGCTATGTTTCCAAAAATCAGAAAGATCCGTTTTTAAGGTCTTTTTTTTTTTACAGTGGCTATAGCGTCTCCATTGGAAATGTGCAGTCTGTCATCACACTGCCCCTAGCGGTCACGACGGGAACTGTGCTGTTGGCGAAGAATTAATCTGGGAAAACACGGGCGGAAAGATTGTGTCAGAAAGATCAAAGGCTGAATGCACGTGGTGAGTGATTCACAAGTGCAGATTCAAAACTTGAGATTTACAAATAAAATGTGAATTATTTCGAATAAATTGAAACTTAATTTTTTATATAAAAAATATGTTTGTTCAAAAAAAATTGCATGCAAAACTAACTTTTTGAATAAATCCGGATTTTGCGAGGATTCAAAACTGTGCATAGATTTTTCATAAAAACGTGTGAAATTTGTCTCAAAAATATCCACATTCACAAAGGAGAAGAATTCACCCTTTAGGTGATTCACAAATGCAGATTTAAATTGGCACATCCAAAAGCACAGATTCACAAACACAAAAATATGTTTTATTCACAGAGATTCACAAACCAAAACATACCTTTTATTCACAAATATATACGTGCAAATAATATTATACATGAATAAATCTAAGCACGCAAAATAGACATTGTGAATAAATCTAAATCTAAAGGGTACTGAGTACCCAGGGGCCAGAGCAGAGTAGGGGCCCTCAAAAGTGCTGCAAAAAGCGTTCTGTATGGTACTTTCTAAATTTCCTCATAATTGATATAAGAATTGAACAAAACAGGGCTGAAATACAATGGTCCCTGAAACGGTCCCGTTGGACCGTTTCAGGGCGCGGCTCTGGCAAAAAGGCACGCCCGAACGCTTCCAGCGCCAGCACTGTCCTGGGCCATAGGAGAGAAAAAAGCGCGCGGGTTCATGAATGACGAGGCGGCTAAAGGAGCCCCGTCACTCACATCTTCCACCTGTTCGCTCAGCTCCACTCCGCTCTTGGCCGCCTCCGAACGGCAGCGACATCACCGCACACTGTCTCCTCCTCAGTCCGCCCCGGTCATCTCCACCTCTGCTGCTGCAGCCCCACGAGGAGCTCAACGTGAGCATAAGGCAACAAGTTTGAGAAATAAAAGTCCTAATACAGCAAATAGCTCTGTTATTTTGCTGATCGTCAATACAAAACAACGATCAACCAACTTTTGTGTGAAGGCTGATTGCGGTACATTACCAGCAGATGGCGCCCAAGAATCAGCATTGCTTTGCGGTCACATTAGCGCAGATATATAAATCACCTGGTAGCCTTCTGGGATTCGCTTTAGCCGCTCGTGTTAACTTACACATCTGCGTTCACTCTGCGCACCCTTGAGACTGGTCCAAAAACATGTTTACGGGTTATCAGCACAATGGACAACCCGAGGAACTTGTGCCATCGGAGAGAGAGTTGACTATAACGACTAAACGTGACAGCGTTGCCTCATTTCAGACTTGAAATGGGCACTCGTTGCGAAAACTCGCAGCTAAAGCTAAAGTAGCGGTGAGTACTGTATGATGGACGGCTGTTTGGTTGATATCGAAATGCTAGCTAGCCCTCGTGCTAATCTGCTGCAGTGCGATTAGGTGACGTTTTCTGAAAATGTAAGAGAATATTCAGCTTTGTTGCGATTCAGGCAAAAATATTCAAGGATATTTGTAATATTATGTACTGTTGATTTACACAGACCAGTTGTAGTTATTTGGAAAACGACAAAAGGTACAAAGTGTTCCACCACACTGTCCTGGGGGACGGTTACCAGGTTATCTAACGTCAATCCCGTTGTATTTGCACATTGCATTTTCAGGCTGTATTTCCGTATGTTCGGGTGCTGTCTTTTGCATACATTTGTGGAAGATGATAAACCCGTTTATGGTTAAAGTTACACATTATTGCCGCAACACCAACCTCAGTTTGAACTGCAGCGTGTTACTGCACTAACGTTATGCAAAATAGTGCAACCCCCTTGGCTCGTTATTACAGGATATTGGGTAAGATCATTTGAGTAATAAGGTAAAAAACATGTTTTGCATCCTCAAATTATGGGTTAACTATGGGTTAACTAGAAACTTCGACTCACTTTGCGTGTGAATGTGGTGTTCGTGTGTGCTCTGTAAACTTATTCAGTCATGGACATTTTAATTTAACTTTCCTGACCTTAGTGTAATTTGTGCATTGTACAGACATCATGTGGTAACAAAACCAATCATGGAAGTTTAAGATTGAATCAACCGTAAAACTTCCGTGCCAAATGTCTGGACACAGTTGTTCATAACCTTAATTTAGTCGCAGAAAAATGCGCATCGTCTTTTGTTTAAGTCTTTAGTCATTAGGTCTAGACAAGTGGGTGAAACTTTTAGAGTTGAAGAACTAACTAAAGTCTGTCCAAGATATGAATTTTTAAATTTGTATCAAAAGCAAACATTTGAAAACTATTGTGTGACTTTGTTTGTTGTCCAGTAGACCTACGTTTGACATTATTGTAATAGGCCTATCTACATTTTGTTTCTGCCCCAATTATCTATCTGTCCAGAACCCATTTCAGGAGCATGTGCGTCTGGCATGTGCGATAGGACTCATGCTCTCTACAGATAAGATAATGTCACCCAGTTTACCCAGCTCCGCCTTCTCGCTCTGACCCTGCCCTTATGTACGATCAACATAACTAATGCAAAAGGCCTTGTCACTTCCAGGTTTCTCTTAATTACGTTTGTTAGGTAATACTCTCAACATGTCACTGGCGCAGCTCTCTTTGGTTGTGACAAAGTCACTGACAAAGTCACTGATCCAGGTGTAAGGTTGCCAAGCCACCACCTTTAATTGTTTTACGTAAGAAGTGACACAATGCTACTCTAAACCTCTGCTTTACTGGCTATGCAGGAATGGGTGGTTCCCATGAGCACCACAATGTTTTGTCGTATTTTCATATAATTGTGTGAAAACCGGACTTGGAAAAAAATACAAAATCAGGAGTAAAATTGGGCTAAACTGCAATTTCAGTACATTAAGAGAATCATGACAAAAACTTAACTTTTGCACATTCTTTGAGCATTCACAAAAGTTTTCAGCTGTGTAAGCCAAAGTCAGATGGAAGACCTCAGTGATGTTACAGTATATTGTTCCGTCTCATTGTAGGATATTGCGCGACCTACTATTGTGTTCATCTGTTGATGTGTTGTGCAGTGGCCCTAAGTGACACAGTACGTCTCTAAACCTCTACTTTACTGGCAACCCAAAAACCAGAAGATCCAATTTCCCATGAGCCACTCGATGCTTTGTTTACTGTTTCCCTATGTTCGCTGTGTTTTAAAAGGAGGCGTTTGTTGTGATGATGTTTATCTGTTGTTGTTGCCAGGTCGGAGGAAGCTGGAGACGGTAGGAGCAGAACATTGAACAAAAGGAGTCCATCAGGTTGTGAAGATGGCGAAGATGACTGACCGCGCGGCTCGACATGTGGCTGCCATCTCCCCAGTGCAGCAGATGCTGGCCTCTGGCACTGGAGCTCTCCTCACCTCCATCATGGGTAAGAGCCGGGTGCTCACATTTGCAGTTTCTTTGAACTGGCAGTATACCTTTTGATAAGTAGATTTGGAGTGTGAGATAAAAATGGGCAAATTACTGCGTTCTATAATGTCTTAATTGTAGATAATCTATTGCTGTACGCTATGTGAAGTGTATTTAGGCTCTTTTCCACATGCAGGCGCGTGTCAGCCGAATGGCTCTTTCACCCGCTTTGTCGAGCTTTTCCATAACAAAGGCCAGTGCCAAACCGGTCTGACCAGGTATAGGTTTTGGGCCCGACCTCTGGCTGTGGCCAAAGCGCGCTAACAGGTGACTGATGTGACGTGAACAGACTGCTGGCCTCTGATTGGCAACGAGAGAGTGGACAGCCCTCACTATTGACACGCAGGTCATATGGATTTAATATTTCACAGCATTATACGGCTGTGCCAAACGGGGATTTTGCCGATAATAGCATTTAGCCGCTGTTAGCGCAGTTTTAGCTGGTGTTAGCATAACATTTACCTGTAGCTTACCTTCATAGTTGTATTTAGTGGTTTATTTTCTGTTTTAATACAGCTTGGCTCCTCTGAATGATTCCATGACTCCCACCACATGACAGCATTTGTCCACATTTGTTCTCATCGCGGCTTACAAAACTTTTAATGACCATCTGTACAGCGTGTGGCTCCGCCTACAACAAATGCGCGTGTGTGTGGTGGAAACAGAAAGGTCTGCGGGCTAGTGTCGATACGTGCACGACGATCGTGGCGTGCGCGGCCGGTTCGCGCTATGTGGAACAAATGCTATAGGTTATAGCTGAGGTGCACAAGTGATAGACCAAAATCAGAAAATGTCTTTGTAATTTCTAGCATTAACCGTACATAAGTAGACATGTTGTTTGGTTTTAGTGCCCTTTAGTGCAGGTAATAGTTTGAATTGTCTGTCTTAACCAGAAAATACAAGCTTTCATTTTAAGCTACATTCATGTTAACAAAATGACGGTACTCTCATGAATGCAGTTTGAGTGCTCAGAGAAGTACATATTCGCGTGATACTTCTCCTTTAATTACATGCTTGTGTCCCGTGTTCTCACATAAAGAGTTGATTATTGTGTTTCCAGTCACACCGCTGGACGTTGTGAAGATCCGCCTTCAGGCCCAGCAAACCCCCTTCCACAAAGGTGAGTGATTCATTCGTGTCGTTACATTTGACCCAACTATAATCGAAGCTGTACATTTGTCCATGTTTTTTCTATTTACTTATTTTCCCAATATTACAAAGAAAAGAAAAGCAAGTTTATCACACATTTATTTAAAAGCAATATTCGTGTAAACGTAAGTAATGTCACACTGGCACACTGTCGACGATCATACAGCTCGTTCTACCCCAGCCTCGCACCAAAACCATCTGGATTCTGTGTCTTTAGACTTTTTCTGCAGAGTCATGCAGGTGTGCGGGTCATAGGGCAAAGGAAGTGGACGTGTATCAGAGAGGCCCTATTGATGTCTGTCCTCAACAAATTCAATTATGTAAACGATGTGAGGAAAAAGGAAATGACTTGATTCAAATAGGAAATAAAAGGTGAAATGTATTGAGAAGTAGCAATGCAAGCAGCCCAAGAAACAGTAATAAATGAAAAGAGTTTGCAGTGGTTAAAGAGTAACTAACCTTCCAGAGCCTCTGCCTCAGATTTGAAAATCTCAACAGAAAAGGGGCGTTGCCTGGAGGACTAAGGAGTGCACGGGAGGGGTGGGAGGGGTCAGGGTCGGTGATTGACAGGCTTGAGTCATCTGACTTTTATTTACTTAAATTGGTAAACAAAGTCCGAGCATGGAGTTCCAGCGACTACACAGTAGTACAATAAACAGTATACACTAAAATTACACACAATATTGAACTCTAAAACCAATACTAACAAATGTCCTAAACTAAATTCAGCTAACTAATCTAGCAATAAAAGCAACTAATGACTAAAACTACAATATTCAACAACAACGCTATAGCACAACACTATTATTTATAATTCAAAAAGCTAAAAAAATCTACCTAAATGCTATAACTAATCGCAAACCTGACAATGGATGAAAATACTCTCTCGTTATTCCTTCTCCAACTCGCTACGGGGGCGTGAGCGAGACAGGGCCGCTTTTAATAGCCCAGAGCGGCAGGGCAACTGACATCAGGCTTCACTGCTGACGTCAGCTTTCACGCCTGCGCAAATAGTGACGCCAAATTCAAAAATCAAATGCAGTAAAGACCGATCGCCTGTAGATGGCGCCTCACTGACGGTTTTAGGCATAAAGTTGATATTTCAACTAATTTGCACTAAAGTGCCAAAATTATGACCAGGATATGTAGACAACACTACTGGACACTCATTTATACAGTTTATCAGCAAAAAAAGTGGATTTGAGGGTGAGTTTTCCTTTAAGCAGCATTTGCTTAAAAGCAGCATTTGCTTTTAAGCAAATGTCCTTTAAACATTTGCTTGTATTTGCTTTTCTAACCCAGTTCAGTCAAATGGCGCCCCTTAAACACAGCTTTCTGCTTTTGTGTCTCCGCTTTAGCCTCTGACTCCACTGCATGGGGTCGAGTCCTTCGCCCATCCAAGTGTGAGTATCAGAAGAGAACAACACAGCTGCTTAACTTTGTCTGCTCCGGTGTGACACTAACAGAATAGTTGACAAGACCCGAAGATTGATTTGGTTGTATGGATTTAATAGAGTTTGGTATTGACAAATCCTTGTTTTGGGTCATTTTTGCAATGATTTCTAAAGACGACAAAATTGATCTGTATTGATTGGAAAAAGTACTAGTAGGTTTAGACTGAATTATTTTTAGTTGATTGAACTATTATTAGAGTTTTTTTGAATGTTGTGTCAATATTTTTCTCCGAACAGAGAGGGCACAAAAAAAAAACATTTACAAGAACAGCCTCACCCCTCATCTGAAAGCATGGACTCTGCCATTGATCTCCTTTTAATCACGTTTTTTGGATCCAAATCAAAAGCGCTCCACTGTTGTTAATGATTATACTGTTGTCAGTGGCCGTCCTACAGGAAATGCAGCAAGTGCAAACTCAGAGAATATTTACATTTCCCAGTACCAAGTTTGTCAAAAATACAATAAATATGGTCTTAAAAACACTCAACTGCAGTTTAGGCAGAGGTTGTCCATTTCTTTGCTGAAAAGTTTCCCGTTGGGTCCTATTAGCCCATTTCCCCTCATTCCTCTGGTTGATGGATTGTTTAGCTTTTTGTCACTGCGAACACATATACTTTTTGCTGACTCGATCTAATGATGCCCCCGTCAAGCGTGTCCTCCACCTCAAGCCCAAAGTAGCTAGAATAAATGCAGCTTTTTGCGGTTTGCTGCTATATTTAACCCTCCTCTCCCCTTGTCTGTCACAGGGAAGTGTTTCTTGTATTGTAACGGGCTGATGGACCACGTCTACGTTTGTCAGAACGGGACGCACTGCAGCAGCTGGTACAAGGCGCCCACACATTTCAGCGGCACTCTGGTAAGTCTATTTCAAGGGAAAGCTTCGGCACAGTCGCAGTCGAAGCCTTTCATCTGTGTTTATTTTTTCCCCCGTAGGACGCATTCGTCAAAATCACGCGTTACGAAGGACTCCGGTCTCTGTGGAGCGGGCTGCCCCCAACTCTGTGAGTGTCAAAGGCATTGGTTTAAAGCATTTGGAGGTTAGACGTTTGGAAGTAAGGGGAGAAATACGGGACAGCGCTTAACTTTTGCCCCCAAAGTTGATAAGTTTGAGGGGAAATAAGGGAAATGTAAGGATTGTACAGAGTGTGGCAGTGCGCAAGGGATGGCTAGTTCAACTACTATCTCCACAACTGCAGCTCTTGTGGGATATTCAGTCGTCAGTATCTACCAAAGCACTAATACAAAAACAAAGATTGATCACATTAGGCTTCTATTTTTAATCCTCCTCTTGTGTCTGTGTGTCCCAGGGTCATGGCTGTCCCTGCGACCGTCATCTACTTCACCTGCTACGATCAGCTGCGTGACTTCCTCCGCTTCAGACTGGGCTTTCAGGGCAGCCACATCCCTCTAGTGGCCGGAGCCCTCGCCAGACGTAAGTGTGAACAGACTGCTACTCATCAGTTGAACTGCAGCAATGTTTCCTGGTTAAATAAAGGCTATTTTAATAGAATAAATAAATAAATATTGTCTTTCCAGTGGGCGCTGTGTCGGTGATCAGCCCGCTGGAGCTGGTCCGCACTAAGATGCAGTCCCAGCAGCTGAGCTACAGTCAGCTGAGGGTGTGTATCCGCTCGGCAGTGGCCCAGGACGGTGTGCTGTCTCTGTGGAGAGGCTGGGGCCCCACGGTGCTGCGGGACGTTCCATTCTCAGGTAACATAACCCCGGGGAAAAGGAGAGGGATTAGTGCATGAAGTGCTTGGACCGCTCCTGCAATATTCTCCACTGCTTTGCTTATTTTTTCACATTAAGTCCATTGCGCAAAGACAAAGCTGATAATTAATGGGACTTGATGCATATGGTATCTTTCAAACTTCGTGTTAGAAACTCCTGACCTAAATTGACCTACATACCCTTGCAAAACACTGTAGATAAGCCATGAACTGACCTGTTTCTCCCCTAACCTCCTGTTTGAGCGTCTACCTGTCTGTACACAACACATGTTGTGTACACAACCCTTTGTTGACTCTAAAAAAGGGGAAAAACAGCCCTGAAGCAACTGGCAAATATTACGATTGCACCTTGATTTGCTATTTTTAAATTTGATACATTTAAATAAAATAATGAGCAGAGGAAGTCATGTTACTTTTACCCCCGGCTCACATTAAATCCGGTTAAGGTCATTAAAGTCATTAAAACCAATGTAGCACACTCACACTGCTCCGCGAAGTCCGGGTCCGGCTACCGAGGCCTTCCGGCGGCAACGGAAAGAATCCGCAAGAAGTCTATTTTTGCCGGAGACCGGAGCCCCAACGGATCAAGCTGACAGAAAAACACGAGCCAAACAGGAAGTCAGGTCTCGTGAGAAAAGAAGATCCGGTGTCAAAATAAAATGTGTCCGCTCACTACTTATTTGGTCTCGTTTACCACCTGTACACGCATGTAACGTCGGAAATGTAAACATTTCTCCATTACCAGTGACACAGGGGCACTAGTGTGTTGCAAAGCATCCACTTCACTGGGGAGAGTCGTTGTACTGGCAAATACGGCTTTTGTTTACAAAAACTAAAACCTATATATGGGGCGACTTATGACGTGAACTCGCACCAAGAGCGAAACTCACGTGCACTTCTGTTCTCGCGAGGGTCGTTTCTGTGCCTGGCGCAGCATCTGGCGCGGGAGCTGGCGGAGCCACAGTGTCAGCCGGACTCACTGTGAGTGGTAGTTTGGGGCAAACCCGGACCGGATCAGGACCGAATCCGCACCGAACCCGGACCGTAGTTGATGTGAGCCGGGGGTTAGTCTGTCAAACATATTCTTCCTCAAATTGATCACATAAGAATAATACGCCATTATCCACTTTCAAAAATACTTTGTTTTAAGTGGACGGCGCCCTCTTCTGGAGGAGTTTCTCTACATTCAGAGTACCTCTGGGGGACAGCCATGTGACTAAAATAAGTCCGGGAATCACAAAGTGTTTATCTAAACACTTCAGAATCTGCTTTATGGAAACTCAGGCAAACTTTAGTCTGTTCTAGCTGAACCTGAGCTCAGAGGCTCTACAATTCTGATCAGTGAACATTTCAAATGCCAGAGACAGAAGAGAAAACAAACCTCAGCCTCTTGAGATGAGGTCATTGCAGTAGTCAAAACCTCGATTGTGATTTGATATTGATAAACCTCACAGCCCGACAAACATCTTTGGATGATCTGTGTCAATACATTTTGTAAGGAAAGCAATACATAAAGTTTAAACCATTCTTATTCTCAACTAATTAATAGATATCTGGCTATTCTGGCCAAAGCAGGTCTAAATGAAATTATGAATGTGTCCATCAGATGCTTTGCTTCTGCAAAACATGTGCAGCCATCTGCATCTTGTTTGGGTCTTTTTGGGTCACCACAGCGAACCAATTTGGCAGCAATTTTCATGATTAATTTGACAATGCAACTGGCACAAGTACTGTTATTATGCCCAAAGTAATTACATGTTTTTCTGTCTGTGCTGCAGCTCTTTACTGGTTCAACTACGAGCTGGTCAAGGCCGAGTTGTGCGAGCGGTACGGGACGCCTCAGGCCAATTTCTCCATCAGCTTCACCTCGGGAGCCATCTCTGGAGCGGTCAGTGCCACACCAGGCCACTAAACGTCACATGACTTTTTACTGTTATGGCAAAATTACTGTTATCTATCTTCTCTGTCGGCACAAATGAGCTAAAGTGAAGTTTTGTTTTCACGATGCAGTCCTGTTTAAACGCGGTTGCTTTAAAATACTTGCTCTACAAATCGGTCGTTGTTTCCCTCTTCAGATCGCCGCCATTTTGACGCTGCCGTTCGACGTGGTGAAAACTCGCAGACAGATCCAGCTCGGGGAGATGGACTCTTTGGGAGGTCTGTTTGATTGTGTTTTGTTATAAAATGGAAAGTCATTCATTATTCCTGATTCATAATGTTTTGTTTTTGTTTCCTTGCAGTCTCTTTGAAGAAAACCTCATCCACATGGCACATCATGAAAGAAATTCAGACCAATTTGGGATACAGAGGCCTTTTTGCAGGTATGCGGCCAAATACAATCACAACAATTTCTATATTTGCTCTAAAACATATTTCTTGTCATGGAGCAAAGATTTCCCCCTTTTTACACATTCTTTGACAGAAAAATCAACTATAATGCGGGTCTTTTTTCCCCACAATTGTGTAGATATTTTTCAAACTTTGCATTCTGTATTTTCTTGTTCAGGTTTCATGCCGAGAGTGATCAAAGTTGCCCCGGCGTGTGCTGTGATGATCAGCACGTATGAGTTCGGAAAAGCCTTCTTCCAGAAAGTGAACCTGGACCAAACTCGACTGGCCACATGAAGTTTACCTACAATATCTCCAAAGGTGAACACCAAAAGGACAAAAGGAGAGAATTTGAAATGTGGAGTTATAAAACGGACAGCGGACACAGAAATTTGCTGGTTAACTCTTGGAAGTGCCGAGGCAAAAAAAAAAAGCTGTGACCAAACTTGAGCGTAAATGGAAGACCGTTCGAGAAGTTTGAACTGCGGATGTGCAAAAAATACAACAACTTAAAACCATTCTTGAAGTTACTGTTTGCATGGCAATGTAACGTTACGCTCTGGACTCGAATTCTGAAGCGTTCGGACTTCCACAATGAGTCCAAAAGTTGGACGTATTGGGAGGAAGTGTAATTTTTTTGGTACTTGTTAGAGGTCATTTATGCTGGATTGAAATGATTGCTTGATTAAAAAAAACATTGAAAACTTCATGGGTTTTTCATGGGTTAGGTTAGTGGCTCTCAAACAGTGAATTGTAGCTAATTCCTCACAAAATGTTTCAATGTCTGTTTCTAAATATGAGTTTAGGGGAAACTTTTTATTCCACATAGAGTTTGGCTAAACGACTACTTGTCTTTAGTTTTGGGCTTAATCTAGTCCAAACTAGGTGTACTCAAAGACTAGAAAAGCGAGTATAAACTAAACCAAGTCGCTACATAACGCTGTCTAATCCAGGACCAATGGAAGCACGTGCCCCATAGTTTGAGAACCACTGGGTTAGACAAATTCCCGTCATATTGTAATGCCTTTTCATGCATGATTCATTATTGCTATCATCACCGTGGGAAGTAAAAGTTGAATTTAAACACAAGCTTGAGGACCACAATGAAGATAAAGACTTTATTGCGCTGTTATGATCGTAGCTGGACAAACAATACATTTCATAGCACAGAAATGTACACGCAGCTGGTGACGTTAAAGGAAAGAAAAAGCCATAAACGCACAATGAAAGACTTATGGGGAATTATTTTTGTGATTGTATGTTTGTGCTGTGCTTCGTTTAAAATATTCTCAGAGTTAGTTATTGTGACACTGGATCATAAAACATTGCTGCCTTATCACACAATGATCTGTTACTGTATAAATGTGTAAATAAAAATGGCTGATTCTTCAAGTGGTATGTGGAAAGTGTGACATCTGGTGGTGAAAATACAAATCGCAGGTCCACAAAGAATAAACGGCGAAACAACCAAACCAAGAAGAGACAGGAAAATACAACTTTGAACTTGGTTGAAATACCAGAACATCTTTCCTGCTTTTGTGTTATTACAGAAGGTCCAGAGTTCGACTCTAGGCTAGGTGGGACCTTTCTGTGTGTAGTGTGTGTGTGTGTTCTTCCCATAGACTGTAAAAAAGAAGTTCTTCCGGTGTCTGCATAATTGACTTTTCACATGCATAAGTTTCCCTGCCTGGGCGCTTTGCTTTTGCCTACCACCAAGAATATGTACAACAGGTTCCTGGGGTCTGGAGGACAAGGGTGAATCTTGTCAGCTTAAATATTTCATATATACTAAACTAAATCAAAAGTAGTTCACAAGACTAAAACCATATAATACTAAATATCCAGACATTTTTGGCGACCCATAAAATCTAAGTTAAAAGAATGGGCTAATAAGAAAGTGCTTTATTTGTTACTGTACAACCGGACAATGAAATTGTGTGCAGGTGTTAGTCCTGAGCCGTTGCGACTGAGCACGCCACCATTGTGGGCTAACCTTAAAGGAACAGGCCACCGTTTTTCCGTACTGAGATATGTTCTTACCTGAGCATCGTCAAGTTTATACGTACCTGGGCCATTATCAAATTATGGGCAATAACCTGTCCCTGCACTTCCCACCCCTGAAAATGAAATATTTTTAAAAATCAACAATGCAGTGAAACCAAAAAATATTAAATTGAGCGCCACATGATAAGAGACAGGTAATATCAGATCATATTTTTGCAGTTTTTACTTTTATTCCACTTTGAATATCCAGAGTATGTTAAATATTGTTCTTGCCAATTCCAAACAAACAGAGAATAGACTTCAATAATCTGCAGATCTTATATGAAAAATCACATCTATTAATTAAAAATAATTAAGAAAAATCTCTGTCCCTCAGTTTGGTGTTATCCGTATTACTTTCCAGGATTTGTAAGGTTAAAAAAAGATGTGAAAAAATATTTTTCTTGTCTGATGAGACCAAGTTAAAAGCCTAATCCTGGGAAATATAAAGGACATATTTTCCTCACCAACAACAAATAAGTAACTTTAAAATGTGACTTTATACTGTGAGTCATTTTGAAATGTCACTGGTGTTACGGCTGTTTGCATCAGTTAGTAGAATTTCTCTGGGGAAAAAACAGGTTCACAGCTAAAACTATACAACTGTACTGTGATACACCACCTTTGTTCAGGAATAACATAGAAATACTTAAGAAAAAGGGACAACTGATTGAATTTCGTCATTGGTGTTACAGTCACTGGTGTTACAGCCCTACATTAAATGAATGGAGGCTCTGATGCAAAGTCACTGGTGTTACACTTTTGTCATTGGTGTTATGAAAACATTGAGCTTAATTAAACATATAATTCTCCCTTATTTTAATAAAATACTGTTTCTAGACAAAATGGCTATTGTTTAATTTCCTAAATGTAAAATTTTACACAATTGACAAAATGTTTTGTTGCATTATTGCCTTATGATTGTCATTAAAATAGTTGTAACACCAATGACAAAAAACTTAAAATAAAAATCTTAAATGATACAAAAATGAAAAATACCCAAGCTGTCCTTTATGACTGGTAGTAATGCTAAGAGGGTATTGAACATGTTCTGGTGATTTTTATGTAAAAATATTGCACTTCATTATTTTTATTTTTCGGGACAGAAAATGCCCACATTTTGATAATGGCCCACCTGTCTGGTGCCCGTGGAAGAGCGTGGGTGCTTCTAACTGCACCCTGTTTGGAGCCATAGGAATATACTGTGAGACGCCAAATGCTAACAACATCTTTGGTTGTTTTTGGCACACCGTTTTTCCATACTGTTCTTACCTGAGCTTAGTCAAGTTGATTACGTACCTATCTGGTCTTCGTGCGTGCCCATGGAAGAGCATGGTAGTTTCCAACTTCACCCCCGTTTGGAGCTATAAGAATATGTAAGGAGAGGCCAAATGCTAACAACATCTTTGGTCTTTTTGCGTGACTGAGCGCACGCACAAAGACCAGACAGGTACATATCAACTCGTCTAAGCTCAGGTAAGAACATATCTCAGTATGGAAAAACGGTGGCCTGTTCCTTTTAATAGCATGTTTTTGGAGGTAAGGGAAACTGGAGGAAACCTGGCTGGCTGCCTTCAGTACTCCTCTGAAACGTTGCACCGCCTCCTGGGTTTGCCCCCATTTCAGAGCGTGGTGTCCTGCACTAGTCAGCTCATCCACCTCCTCCTGCACAGCTCCCTCTGCTCCACAACAGTCTTTCACCATCTTCTGGGAGGAGAAGAGAAACTAGTTTTTTTCCCCCCTTTATGAATATTGGGGAAACAGAGATCTCTAGTGGCCTCATCAGGTACTGCAGTTTGGGGGCGGTCCTCTTTAAATCTCGCGTGGCTTCAGTTGGTATATAATCTAACATCGCCCTCTCTCCGGTCTCTTTCATTCCTGAGTGGAGACAAAATGGTGAGTGATTCACGCTTATTCCACATTGACAACCCCAATCCGCTTCTCATCCAAACCATCCCACACTTGTACTGTATATGTAAGACACAGAGGTTATCTTTATTTACGTTAATTGCGATTGGGCTTGTATTTATGGCAATTATGGAGATAACGTGCATTTTTGGACACACCGGCTACTTGCGGCCCAAAATGGCTGCTGAGCTATACAATTATACCTCAAAATATGCCAGTGTGGATTTCTACAACTTACTTGATCTACTCCTGACCTTGCATTTGATTATTTTTGCTGTAGCGTTGCTAAATATCCTATGAAGTGAGTGCGACAGCTTGTAAGCGCATTGACATTAGCCGCTAGTGTTAGCATTTCCGTCCACCTAGCCAACATGTGACTCAACTTTTCATGACTTAAGCCTATTTATTAAATCTATGCTTACGCCGTATTGGCAAACATTAGGGTAACGATGTGTCCCCTCTCTAGTCCCACCGTAAGTTTTCGGCTCCCCGTCACGGGTCGCTGGGTTTCCTTCCCCGCAAGAGGAGTCGCCGCCACCGCGGAAAGGCCAAGAGCTTCCCCAAAGATGACCCCAGCAAACCCGTGCACCTGACCGCATTCCTGGGCTACAAGGCCGGCATGACCCACATCGTGCGTGAGGTCGACAGGCCTGGCTCAAGTGAGTAAATGGGTCTTTTGTTATATCTTGAAATGCATGTCTGCCGGTGATGAGGCTCTCGACGGGCGGACAGAATGGGCTCAGGCCCCTGTTGAATGTCGAAGTACTGAGCGCAGTCCCAATGAGTCATTTCAGTCTGCAGCGATACTTGTTAGTTTTTGGCTCTTGATTGACCTTTCGCTTTATAGCCTTATCTATAATTTATTCTTCTGGTAGACTTTTACTATAAACATGCAACACTTTGTTCCAGTATCAAAATTGGAATCCACACTAAGTCTGATATTTGCTTTTGTAGAGGTGAACAAGAAGGAGGTTGTGGAGGCTGTGACGATTGTAGAGACCCCTCCCATGATCGTGGTGGGAGTTGTGGGGTACGTGAACACCCCCAGAGGCCTGCGCACCTTCAAGACCATCTTCTCCGAGCACATCAGTGACGAGTGCAAGCGCCGCTTCTACCAAAACTGGTGAGGCTTCATTATAATGTGATGTGTTTGCTGAAGCAGTTAGTTGCCTGGTGTGACCTGAGCGAGTCTAACGTCGGTGGCCTCTGTATGGCAGCTCCTCTCAGGCGTCTGCCCTGATGAGCTCCGCGCTCCTCTGGCCGGTGGAAAGTGCTTCTTAGAAACCGAGCCATGAGCGGAAACCCTGAGCGCATGTAGCCCCTTTGTCCTGCCGGGACGGGGCGAGCAGCGCTGCACTGAGCCCTTCCTCTGGTCCCAGAGGCCATGAAGGACCTGTGCAAAACTCTTGTGCTTCTGTCCCGCTGTGGAATAGGTACAAGTCCAAGAAGAAGGCCTTCACCAAATACTGTAAGAAATGGCAGGATGATGATGGCAAGAAGCAGCTGGAGAAGGACTTTTCTGCCATGAAGAAGTACTGCCAGGTGGTCCGCATCATCGCACACACCCAGGTGAGGGTTTGTTGGTTCACCGTATAGCTATAGCTGGAGCTTGGTATTCTGTTTGTCGGTGATGAGAACATGGAAATCTGCGTCAGGCATGGCGTCCTAGAATCATGAGGATAATTTCCATGCTGCCTTCCTTCTGAGACTACAGAGCCACAATTGTGCATTTTGACTCTTGCACATTACGTTTAGTGAAAGTAGACACGAGCCAGAGGGCAGCAACTTTAAGTAGTGTAAAATGTATATTAGGTGACATTTGTAAAGTTATTATTCTGCACATTTTAATGCTTGACATGCATCAAAGTCTGAGCCATATATTTGAGTGTATTGAAATCCTTAATCCAACCCTCTCTGTTCAGATGCGCCTGCTGCCGATCAACAGAAGAAGGCTCACCTGATGGAGGTGCAGCTGAACGGAGGCTCCATCCCTGACAAAGTGGACTGGGCCCGAGAGAAACTGGAGCAGGCCATACCCATCAACAATGTCTTTGTGCAGGACGAGATGATCGATGTGATTGGAATTACTAAGGGACATGGATACAAGGGTAAGGGCACTAGGGGATTGAAAAAGGGAACTTAAAATGATTGGCATGTTCCTTTCAAATAGTTATTGTACTACATCAATGTTTTCTTCACTGTGACCTGACAAAGTTCTCTGCCTGCAGGTGTGACGAGCCGCTGGCACACGAAGAAGCTGCCCCGTAAGACTCATCGTGGTCTCCGTAAAGTCGCCTGTATCGGCGCCTGGCATCCGGCTCGTGTGGCCTTCTCTGTGGCCCGTGCTGGTCAGAAGGGCTACCACCACCGCACGGAGATCAACAAGAAGGTAATGAAGACTTGTGACTCTTTTTATAAGGAAAATGATCATGTTCATAGCAATGCTTGTTTATAAGAAGAGCCAGGCTTTTGTCTGAGTAATTGTCTGCCGGTGATGAGACTCTCGACGGGCGGACTGAATGGGTTACGGCCCTCTGCTGAATGTCGAATACTGAGCGCAGTCATGAGTTTAGGTGGAACATGTTAATATTGTAAAAATTTGAATCAACGTGGTTTTAGATTGGTTAGATGCCACCAAAAGGTCTCTTGATGAACAGTGTCACATCAGTAGGGTAATGTTTAGGCCATTTTGCATGCTTTAGTAAATCCAAATATTTCTTTTAGATCTACAAGATTGGTCTGGGCTACCACCAGAAGGACGGCAAACTGGTGAAGAACAACGCCTCCACGGAGTACGATATCTCCAACAAGAGCATCAACCCCCTGGTCAGTCCTGCTTCCAGGTTCTGTTAAAGGTGTCTCTATGAAACTGCTGTGGCTCACTGTGGGTCTATGTGTTTAGGGTGGATTCGTTCACTACGGAGAAGTGAGGAACGACTTTATCATGATCAAGGGCTGCACGGTGGGAACAAAGAAGAGGGTGCTGACCCTGCGCAAGGTACGAGATGGACCTGTTAGTTTTGGCACCATTGCAGAAAATTGCTAATGAGTTGCAATGGGTACTGACCAAACTTGTAACGCCTTAAAAACTGGCCATGTAGCGTTGCCTTTAATCTATGCAAACTTTTAGTGTGTGTGTGAATGCTCTGCTAAATTAACTCTACATTTTGTGTCTCCAGTCTCTGCTTGTCCAGACCAAGCGCCGCGCTCTGGAGAAGATCGACCTCAAGTTCATCGACACAACGTCCAAATTCGGTCACGGCCGCTTCCAGACCGTGGAGGAGAAAAAGGCGTTCATGGTGAGTCTATAACTAACACACTCCCAACTCTCCAATAGTGCATTACTGAAAAATGGAAGCCTGTCGTAAAGCTGTTGGCAGTCTTGCAAAGTGTTTAATATTGAAGTTGTAAACATGCTTATTAACTTTGCCACATTGGGAATGAGCTAAAACCTTGTCATGGACTGAGAACATGGCCCCAAGTAATTTATCAATTTACTCTAATCACATCCACCGCTGGTACCATCAGATTTAAAGATGGCATTTTATTTCTTCACTAGTCTCCGCACTGTTCGTAACCTGGTTCAGTTTCAGTGTGAACTCTGGTTCCATTCCAGTGCCATAGTGAGCCCCAGTGAGGCAGGGGAGCAGTGTATCGATGTGCTCGCTCCCTGTTCACTCTCTGGGAACAAGCACTTGTGTAATTAAATATTGAAATTGGCTGTTATGTGGCATATGTGAGGTCAGTGTAATCTACAAATACCTGAACTCTTGCTCTTTTCTGTCTGCAGGGACCACTCAAGAAGGACCGCATTTCCAAAGAGGAGACTGCATAAAGTCCTTCTGTATCTCTGCTGCATTTACCATCTGGAACATGTGCAGAGTTTGTTTAATAAAAGATCAGAAAACAACTTATGACTTGAGCATCTTAATATAATTTTATATTTTCACTGGCTTGGTATGCAATGTTTTACCGAGGCATTAAAGGTTATTAAATGAATTGAGCCTAAATCGAGGCCTTAAATCGGGGTAGGAAACGTCAGGCCCGGGGGCCAAAACCGGCCCTCCATTATAGAAACTCTGGCCTTTGAGATGATTTTGAGGAACATCATTACACATATCAGAGATCAACTGCTCGTTAAAGTACTCTAGAAATGTGAAGAATGCTGTAAATTTTAAAATGTATTAGCAGAACACTCATTTAGGCCATATATGATGTACAACACTGGCATTTGTAGAAAGTGATTCTTTACTTCGGACTACAATTGGAAGGTCTGGCCCTTGGTCTTTTGCCGATGAAGAAAATTGGCCCTCCACCGAGCAAACTTGCATACCCCTGCCTTTAAATCAAATTTGCTTTCAACTGGTATTAGACATTTCTTGTGAAATCACCCGTTTTACCATATAAGGTGCATTTTGCAATTTTAATGTGGGAAAAAAACTTTATTTGGGTATTTCACCTTGTAGTGACCCAGCGGCTGTATGAGTGGTTCATGTGGCACCTTTACTTTCCATCACAGTGGTCTTGACAATACTCCGGGATCAATGGTTTTGTAGGTTTTCTGGTGGGAGGGTCAGTCACTGGTGAAAACCTTCAAAACGATTGTAGAGCGTCCTAGTGACCACTGTTACGGAAAGTGAAGGCGCTTATACAGGTCACTACAAGGTGAAATATGCACGAATATCAACTTTTTCCACATCAAAAGTTGCATAATGCCCAAATTATGGTCAAACATTTTTAGTGGCCGTTTTGGCTGGAATTGCCATTTATTGCTCAAATTTCCTGCATTGTCCAGTTTGTTTGCAAATCTTTAAGAGCTAATTTAATTTTTTTCTTGTACTTGTGGCATCAAAATGTAGTGTTTCAGCAAAGTGGCATTAACCTCTTAATCCCTGCCTTTTCCGAGCGCTGCTTCTCCAGTTTAGCTTTACCCAAATGTAAAAGCTTACAGCCTATAGGCCTGTATAACGGCTCATTTGAAAGGTAAGACCTAAAACTCATCTAAATCTCTTTCCTTGCGTTGTCACATGAACGTTTTGTTTCCATCGCTTTTTTTGTTGGGTTTTCATCACATTTTGCCACATATTCATCGCCTTTTGTTGCTGTTTTTTAGGCTTTTTTTTTATTGCATTTTGGTCACTTTTCTGTTCCCCTTTTTTTGCGTTTTCGCCTCGTTTTTTGACACTTTTGAGAAGCTTTAAGATTTGAGGAGAAAATGCGCTCGGTTCAGGCGGGGATTAAGAGGTTAAATTTGACTTGCGTCTGCCTGTAGAAATCCTTTTTAAAGGGGGGGGTATTATGCTTTTTTCAATCACATAGCACCAGTCTATAGCATACTACAATGATGAAGTAACCTTCTGTTGGTCTGTATATGCAGTAAATTAAAATAACTGCCTTGAATAACATTGCTCTCTCAAAATGGCTGTACTGAACGTCTTGAAATAGGCCTCCGTCTCTTTAAGAAGCTTTCCGACACGCCCCTTCAGCACACTGCTGTGGCATCTAAACAACACTACTGTGCGGGGAGGGGCTCTGCTGAGCTGAGGAGCAGTGGTTGGTGGCTTGGCTGGTGACGAAAGGTCCAGAGGCGTCTCCAGGAGGTGGGGGCGTTCCTAGGAGGACTGAGGCATAGCTACACCTAAAATGGCTGCCGTCTAAGTTTTTACTGATTACTCAAAAATATGTGAATGAGCCAAGGCAACACTCCAGGCATGTGTTTAATGAGGGAATGACATAATAACATGATATAAAGCTTGAAAAAGTCGATTTTACACAATACCCCCCTTTAAGTTGATCCAAAATCAAGGTCTAAAACATAAGTTGCAGTTTTGGCTGAAATTGACCCCCTGCTCTCAAGTTGCCCGTCTGGTCAAATTCCGTTTTCTCAGTTTGAAACATTGTTTGAATAAATTATTGAAGTCTTTGAAAAGTGCTTGCACTATAAGATGCAGTCCATGAATGTCCTTGATTCTCTTACATTCAGCATAAACGTCACATCTTAGTTTTAACAGCTCTTCACTCCCCACAATTACCTCTGGCCTCTTTATGAATGGATTTTTAGCCTTTTAAGTCGTTCACAATGCCTCATCTGGGACCTCCTCAACGTTCAGCTTTTCCTGCAGAAATGTGCGTTTCCAAGGTCCCTGCCCTCATACCTTATTACCATATACACTGTCTGGGGAGAGCTTGAAGGACGGCTGCTCTCAGCAAAGCAGCGTTTCAGGAAATGTGCCGTACCAAAGCATTTTGGATTATAGTCCAGGTGGATATACTGTACCGAGATGCAGCGGGTTATTTAACATGGATTTCAATTATTCGGGCGTCTATTGGATTTTTTCATTTTTTAAATTTAAGACATTATCTACTTTAATTGTACAGATTTGCACTTTTAAACCACAAAATATGAAATGCAGGAATTGTTTTTGGCCATTGTACAATAGGTTGCGTTCATGTTTTAGAATGTGATGTCATAATGTCAGGTGGAGGACAGGGGCTATTGCAGCAAAGTTTTTGTAAGAAATCTCCAAAACGAAAAATTGACAAATGTTGTACATCAGTATTTGACAGTGATTATTCACAAACCTGTCCTTTCTACTGGACAACGTCACGCTCATGTTTGTGAATACTCTCCACTTTTGGACGCCTTACATTAGTTTATGCGCGCTGACAGAGGAGACAATGGACTGTGAGACAGTTTTTGTGTCATGTAGATTCTCTCAGTAATGACGGAGATATTAACCAAAAACGAAGACAAAAAAAATCTGCAGTCGCCGGTTACCATAGTTACCGTCATGGAATTTTCAGTGTCCCGCCGCCTCACTTTTAAGCTATGGGCTTTTTAGAATGTCATGTGAACGCAACCTATTGGACAACGAAATTGCGTAGATCAGATGTTGGGTCAGTCCATGTTTTTGGAGGTAGAGGAAACCAGAGAACCTGGAGGAAATTTAAAGTATTTAAAGAAGCCTATGTGATGTTTCCAAAATTAAGAGCTATTTTTAGTCAGGGGTATCCGAATAATGGCCTAGGGTTCAAATACACTGCTAGATCTGGATTTCCACGGGGCATTAAAACGCGTTAAATTAATTATGCCAATATTTAGGCCTTTATTTTATTAGTTTATTTGACAGGGACAGTACACATTAATGAACATTTCTGTAAATGTGTCAGTATTAGCTGCAAAGCTAGTTTTCAACTGTTGTCCCTGGGCAAGGTGTATAATGCCAACAACAATTACAAAAGATAAAACAATTGAAAAGTTGAGGCTGCATACTTGCATAACACATGTTGATACAAATCATACATTAATAACATCTGAATGTTCGTTCTGTGACTTGCACAATAGAATGGAGATTTTGGTGCAATGGCAGGTCATACAGTTCAAACAGAGGACATTATGAGGATATGTACAGTTATTATTTACAAAGCAACACCTGTGCAGAGAAAAGCAGTAAATCAGATTCAAACTTACATTTAATTTAAATTTCTTAGAAAAGTGTTATATTTCCTTAAAGCCAAGATGTTCACCCAATAAATAAAATTGAAATACAAACATTTATTTTATGACAGATATTTTCATCGTTGAAAAATACCATATAAATGCACAAACAAACATGAAGCTTTGCTGTGAGCAGCTCAGCTCTCACAAGACATGACTGTAACTTTACCAAGATTAAAGCTCCAGCTCGTCTCCATGGAGATGTCGACTAAAAGTCAGTAGAATTTGAGATTTAATTTTAGGGCCAGTTTAGGGCCTCATCCAAATCCATTCTTTGATGACCCACTGCAGTAAGAGCATTTTCTGTGTCGAGCTGACCATTGGGAGCATGTTTTATTCTGATGGCAACAGTATAGTCCAAATGTTACGCAGTGTGCCTTTAAAGACAGAGCCCACTACATACATTTGTCAAAAACACAAAAACAAATTCAGCTGCAGTTTTGACTGGAATTTTAAACACTCCTTTGAACAACAACATCTCCCCTTATTCCACTGTTTGAATTATTACAAATCTTATGAAATTATTTTTTTTTTGCATTTGTGGCATTAAGAATATAATTATGAATATTAATGCTTTTTAATGCATTACACTATGTAGGGCTTTCATATAATACATTATACATGAAAAAAAAAAAAAAAGAGGAAATTGTACACAAATTGATATTATACTGAGGATGGTAATGACAACTGGGAAGTAGCAAGATCACGAAGTATAACATGTACTGCATAGTAACGTGCCTTTATAACATAAAAATAGTGACTTCCAGTAATGTTACCAAGGTTTGGCATTGGTAACATGCTGAAACATATTATATTAAGGGTTGCCTTTTGTTACTTGCTTTGTACTAAACATCGTACGTGAAATGAGATCATGGTTGTCGTTGTGCTTCGTTTCTGTTTTCTATATGAACATTTCAAACAATGCTTTGTAATTTGGTTTGTGTTACTTTGAAGTGTAACTGGTTCTGCTTTGACATTGATGAAAATCAAAATATGATGCTGCTAATTGTAT
The DNA here is from genome assembly GCA_007210695.1 of Neogobius melanostomus. Taxonomy (NCBI): domain Eukaryota; kingdom Metazoa; phylum Chordata; class Actinopteri; order Gobiiformes; family Gobiidae; genus Neogobius; species Neogobius melanostomus. The sequence goes on from VHKM01000386.1 coordinate 4,016,095, forward strand.
GATTGATAATGTAACTGCAATAGCATAAAGTTATTATTATAGTTCTGTCATGTAATGTCTTTATGTAGATGCTATATTGTAAATGTTGTATTGATTTTTGGGGTGGGGCTTATAAGCTCTTGTTTCAGCCCACTCCTTTTGAGCAGAATGTTTACTGCTCAAATAAACTAATGAACTAAACTAAACTAGAATACACTATTTGGGCATAAAAATGGCATTAAAAAGCTTAACATTTGACTTGCTGCCACCTGTAGAAACACTGTAGATGTATTTTTGTTCCATTTTGATGCAACATAAAGTCTTCAGCGTCATTAAAGGTTTGTTTGGCCGTCCAGCTCATTTTACATCAAACCCTCCAAGGGAAAAGTTTACTCATCCTTGGTCTTTTCAGGAAAATGAAAACTCAAACTCACTGGGCTCGGTAGGAGAGTGTTTGCCCCCAAAGTGTCGGTCCAAGCTCCATTTCCTAAGAATAATGCCTTTCCTTTACTGCCACACACTGACAGGGGGCGCTGTTCTGCCGTCAGTGAGAAAGGCCATGGTTCAAAGCCCCAGAATTACCTCAGTAACCTCCCCAGTGTCCTCTCTCTGGCTCTGTCCTGGGCCGCAGCGAAGGGCCCTGGAGGTGATGCCTTCATGGTCCTGTTACATCTGCCGCCCGGACTGCCCCTGAACGCACCGCTGCACCTCATTACATTAGTCCTATAGCCTGCTCACGGCTTCTATAGGGAACGACGAGAGGGCGAGATACTTTTACTCTGGTCTGCCGGGTTTGTTTGAATGTTTTGCTTTTGTAGTTGGTCTTTTGCAACATGAGTGATGTCATTTCTAAGTGACCTGTCAATATTGTTATTAGTGACTTAGTTACTAAAGCTCACATTGTGAAAGAATAGCTCAGGCCACAGAGTTCAGATCTGAAACCCATTGAGAATCTATGGGATGTGCTGGAGAAGGCTTTGCGCAGTGGTCACACTCTCCAATCATCAAATACAAGTTGTGTGAAAGTTTTTAAATCGTACAAAAACTCCCGGAGATTAGCGGATCGTGTCTAGAACCAGATTTATTAGCAAGAGCAGCAATCAGAAGTACACAAAGTCTGAGAGACGACATGCTGCTTTCAGCTCTTCCCCATGTCTCACACAATCGAGAATCAAGGAAGTCACAGAGATTCACAGAGAATTATATAATTGTTCCAGTCCTTGTACATGTAGACAAAACAAATAGGCCTCATTCTTTCACACTTCCTTGGCTCTCATAACAAATTGTTCATGATTTAATGTCTGGGTCAAATCAACCTTAGCATTCTTAAACATAACACGGTTATAAACAGAATAACTGAAATGTTATCTCCACAGTTGTAACTGATTTTTGTGTCATGCACAATGAGTGCCCAGCCCGCCTGGACATGCAAGACACTCCAAACATAACACAGGTGGCTATAGACTTCTGTGTTCTTACAATGGAATACAATATATGACAAAAACCTCAGGACATAAAGTGTGTTGCTTCCTATTCCACGCTTTAGAAATAAAACACGCCAAGGCGGAAATAGGATTCTTAAAGAGAAAACTTAAAATCTGACCATCTGGTATCCAAACAGCTCAGGTTAAGTGGAAAGTGCAAATCAAATCAAAATAAAGTGGACTGTATTTAACAAAATGAAACTCATCCTTCAGCACATTCAAGCTGCACAAGGAACAAAGTCTGTCCTCTTCAGGGAGGCCTTTGAACCGTCCCACCTCCACTGCCACAGGTAAGGTGCCAGATCTCTTAACAGAGAGACTTTTGTTGTCTGGACAAGTTTTAATAAACATGTATATTCTGTTTGATATTCATCCTTAAAGAGCAAATCAAGGTTTTTTTTTTTACTGATAAACTGTCTCAATGGGTGTCTCATAGTGTTGTCTACTGGTCCCTGACATTATTCTGACATTATAGCACAAACATGTGTTAAATCCTAACTTTGGCCTGAAAACGAATGGGTTGCGCCCCCTTCAGGGTAAACTCTGCTACTAAATTAGAATTTCCTGATTGGCTGGAGACGTGTCCACAGCCTCCACAGAACGTCATAAGCCGCACCAGCTCCACACATCGTCATCAGGTGCTGCCAAGTGTCCTGCCCCAGTACCTGTGGTATATAACCAAGTCCCTCCCACGTAATCTGTCTGCTGTGATTGTGCCAATGAAAATGCCCACACACTCACCCCCCGCATGTCACCCCCGAACTTCAGAGACCGCCTCTTTCGTGGCAATTTTTGACTTTTGTTTGTGGGTGGGGAAAGGCTTTGACACGCCCGTTTAGGTACTCTTTAAAGTGAATATAATGTCTTAGCTTAGATTTTTGGCAAACATCATATTTCCATTGTTTCTTAACATTAACATTTTTTGTTTTAATTATTTGAGATTACATTGAAGCCTGTTTCCATAAATGTAATTTAAATGGAAAAAACAGTAGCCATTTCCTTGGCCCAGGGCTCATTATTGTAGCATCAGTCCAATCCAGTCCTTTGTGGTCAGTCTGTGCTCTGGCAGGTGAGTGAAGTGGTTCCATAAACGTGTCGTTCCAATCGTCTGCATTGCCTTGTGTACGAAATGTGCAGGATAAATAAACATGCCTCGCCTTGCTTTATAAAACAAGGGTCCCATCCAGATTTTGGTGAAAAATTCATGGATCTTTTGTTATCGCTGAAGTCTTGTTTTGACACAATTGGCTGAAAAACAAATTGACTTACGTTGTGTGTTTAAATTGAATGTAGTAAAATATTAATGCTACTTATTGTTGTTTAGTGTATTTTTCATCTTTATTCATGTATTGTGCTTTAACATAGAATTCTCTTTCTCTCTCTCCATATACATTTATATGAGCCGGTGGAGGAGGGTGCAGGGGCAGAGTCAGGTTGTCGTTTGAAGTGCTGTTTGTGAAGACGGGCTGGAGGCCTTTGAGGACGGCTGAGAGCTTGAGTAGGTTTGGCTTCAGTCAGTGGAGAGCAGCTGTTTACCTTATCACAAGCTTTAATTTGATTACAGTGTATCCCTTTAGCAGAAGAGTTGTATGAACTCTATAAAACTCTACTTTACTGATCAAACTGAGGTATTTAAAGCATGGAAAGAGGTAAGAAATATTTTAACCTAATAATTGTATTGACATATTGCAGCCAAATATATAAATACATGAACTAACAAGACCATTTAACAGGCAGCCATGTTTGTCAAATAAAACTCAAATGACTTATTTTTGGAAACTCTTCCCTCAGTTCATCACGGTCAATAACTCAGAGTCAATATAGAGCTGATATTTATAAACATTGCATCTTCCCCTTTTTCTAGACTTTATAATATCAGGCCTGTCCCACCTGAGGACAAATGGCCCTGTTTCTGCGCCCCATCCCTCTGCGGGACGTCCTGTCTGTGACACTCACCTCTGTCTCTCATAAATCACGGAGTTGGCACGGACTCCGTGTCCCAGCATGCACCCTGTTCCTCCTGGCTCCACCGCAGCTGCTGCTCCGGCCGCGGCTCTGTCTGTCTGCACAGGTGACTCTGTGCTCTTTTTAGGCTCGAGATGTTTCCCTGGTTAGCGGGGTAAAAGAAGTGTTTTCTTTTTTTAGGTGTAAACCTCTCTCTAAAACCAAACATATCCGGTTAGGAATCTAGGAGTAATCATGGACTCAGACCTGAACTTAAACAGCCACATCAAAGCAATAACATCATCAGCTTTTTACCATCTGAAAAACATTGCTAAGATCAGAGGAATAGTGTCAAAACCAGACTTAGAGAGACTCATCCATGCATTTGTCTCCAGCAGGTTAGACTACTGTAACGGCCTGCTCACTGGCCTTTCTAAACGAGCTGTTAGAGCTGCAGAACATCCAGAACGCTGCTGCTCGAGTCCTGACAAGAACCAGGAAATACGACCACATTAGTCCAGTGCTCCGGTCTCTGCACTGGCTTCCTGTCACTCAGAGAATAGAATTTAAAACAGCTCTGCTTGTGTACAAGTCTTTTCATGGTTTAGCACCAAAGTCCATCTCTGACATGTTAGAGCCGTATGAACCATCTCGGGCCCTGAGAACTTCAGGGAGGGGTCTCCTGGTGGTTCCCAGAGTCAATAATAAACACGGTGAGGCTGTGTTTCAGTTTCATGCAGCTAAAATCTGGAACAGTCTTCATGAGGATGTGAGACAGGCCTCAACTCTGACAATGTTCAAATCCAGGCTGAAAACAGCTCTTTTTACCCGTGCATATGAAAACTGAAAGTATTTTATCTGCACTCTTGCCTTTTACTGTCATTGATTAACTTTCATTTTATTGATTTTATCGGCTTTCTTGAAATTTTATGCAACTGTGAAGCACTTTGAATTGCCTTGTGTATGAATTGTGCTCTACAAATAAACTTGCCGTTTGTTAGCTAGCTTACATTCAGAATCAGAATAGTTTTTATTGTTATTGCTTGAGAACAGGTTCACAAACTAGGATTTTTTCTTGTTGCTGACGTACAACATAAAACATATAACACAGAATTTAGATAAAAATAAGCTTTTAAACTATAAGGCTATGGGGCACGCATAAAGGATATTAAAATAAATAAGATAAAACATAAAAAGTAAGATATGGTAAGACGACAACAATTTGACATAGAACAACAGCGGGATTGGATATAAAGTGATAAAGTGATATAAGTGATAAAGTGATGTAAAGTGTGGACACACCACACAGTGCAACAGAGCAGATTACACCCATGAGTCTGTAACTAAGCTACTGTTCGTAAAGTGGACACTTTATTTTAACATGAGCTTTTCTAGAGTCAGTGAGTTTGGGTCATTTTAGTGAATTTGTACATGTTACACCTCATCATACAGATCATCATTACACCTCATAGAGCAATTTGCAACAAAAAAATCAACAGTTCAAATGAGTGTTATGAACACATCGGGCATTGCACTGCGACTGTTTTAAAACGTATTTTGAGTTTTTAATGGTTTATCAAGCTTCAAGTTAACATCAAAAACTCCATTAAAAACAATAGTGACAACCAACCCCAAACTGTGTGACAACTTGCCCCGCATATGGGGCACATTGTCACAGTCGATTTTGTTGTGTTTGATAACGGTTAATAACTATGTATCACAATATGACAGAAAAGAGAGAGCGGGGTCTCCGTCAAGTCAAGGGTTCAAGCTTTCATGTAATGCAGGTCTGACTCTTGTGGGGTTTTCTGTTGATGAGCAGTGAACTCTAGAAGAAAAGAAAATACGTGTGACAAATAGCCCCGGTCTCCCCTCATGAAATCAAGGACTTTGACCACGTTTGAAGCACACATTGCAGGAGGTTCTGGGTTCGATTCCCGGGCCTTTCTGTGTGGAGTTTGCATGTTTCTGTCTGGTTTCGTTCACCACTAAAAAAAACATGTACATCAGGATTAAAGAGAGCCTGTTTGAGAATGTTGGACAATACAATGGAAATAAGCCAAGCAAATAGGCAAACGGAAACCAGCCAGTTTACAACACATGTGCATGAAGACGGGATATTTATTTTCAGAGTACAAATACACCCAAATGATACCAGCTTTATGTGGCTTGCTTTAACTGCAATCATAAACATTGCACATTTGATTGTGTTTTTTTTTTAATTTCTTACTGTGTCTTCTGGAGTGACTTACTGCAATGATGGCCCTATGCTGTAGTGATGCATTAAACAAAACACACACACAAAATAATAAAACTGCCATTTCTCCCCTTGTATTTGCATGTATAACAGGTGGACTGCATGAAGGCCGGTGGATCCATGCCTAAAAGCCTCGCGTCTCCTCTCGCTTCCCGCCGCTCGCCTCGCCGTCCTGTTTGCCTTGAGTGCGTGAAGGGCAGCGTTATTGAGCTCGCTGTTCCTCCGGGGCCCTCGCACACTGCAGCACTGTCCCATCAGTATGCGCGGCCCGTCTGTGGACACCGCGTTCCCACAGAGCGCCGTGCTGTGCGGCTTTTGCGGACGCACTTCCTCAGCGCGAAGGGAGCGCGTCGGACACCAGAGGGCGCTGCGCCGCTCCGTAACTCTTCACCTTCACGCATCCCGGAGCACTCTGTAACTATGCCACAGCCTACTTTACCCAAGCCTTTATGCCACAGCCTTTTTACTGTAGCGCAGTTCATCGAGGGCACAGACTATTTATTTTACATCTCTTTACATCAAATTAGTGGATGGTATAATGTAGATAGATTCATGTATCAAATATACTCGATAGTCACACTTGATTTGGGATTAAACTAGGACGGGAAAAGCAGGTTAAACTTTACAGACAGAAATACAATAAAAAGACAGTACAGTGAACAAAACATGACGTACAGTTTGCAGAAAGCTACTTACAACACTGTTCACACTGGTTAAGCGCGTGGCACTGATTTTGATGTTTGTGAGGCCTGTTAGCTGATGCGACAAATACATTTATACGTTGAAGTTTGGATCCCAGCAGAAACATGCCGGCTGGTTTGGACCACTGTGTGCCGGTGACGGTGTAAAATATGCCTTAAAATGCATCTTTTTCACCGCATCTGTCCACGCACCAAACCTGCGTATACGAGCACACTGGCCTGCACATACATCATGCACCACTGGCGGTAAACATTTCATCGTCATAGTGATAACATGACCCAAAAATTGATGTTGGACTATTCCACATAATTAAAACTGGGGAATCTTCCAAACTTTATCACTTCTTTATGTCTGTAAATTCACCCACACTTTTGTTCTGCGTTGAATTGTTATTTGATCATATTTTATCTTAATCTATTTTATGCACGCCTATATAGTTTTTAAGTTTTTTTCTAATAGTTTATCTCTACCAAGTGTTTCATCTTACACATTTGCGCCAAAGAAAATTCCTAGTTTGTGACCCTGTTCACTGACGATGGCATCAAATATTCAGATTCTGATGTTTGACATATTCATAAAAGTGGGGAACTTAATACAGCCATGGTATGTTGCCCAAGCGCACAATGTCAGTGCAATAACTGACAGGATGACAATACACAAGTTTTGAGTTAGTGTGAATGTGCATTACCCACTCCTATCCCAGTTTGTCGAGCGATGTCTGGGACAGTCAGAGTCGGGAAAAAGTCCATGTTCTGCTAGTACAGGTCAAGTCTTAGTTAAAGGATTCTCAAATCAAATTGTCATATTAGACCAAGATAATCTACAGCATTTTGGTATTTTAAAGGCCCTATACCTGATATATATATATTTTTTAATAACAAACAATGATAGAGGAAGCCACAAATGTAATGTTTGTTGTGTACAAACTCATTCCTATCTTTCCCAACATAGTTGTAGCATCCCAATTCTTCACAGGGACGAGTTTATTGGCACATGTCACGACTTGCAGCGCCACTTTTCAGGGTCACTGAAATGCTAGAAAACACGCCTGCAAGTTCATGAAATAGTTTCCAATGCTTTATAATTAGAGGCACAGTGTTTTCCTCACAAATGTCAGAGATTACAATATTAAATTACAGGAGGACAAAGCTAATTTTGTTCCATTACTATAAAAAAAACATTAAAAAAACAGGTATAGTGCCTTTAATTAACAAATCAGCCCAAAATAAAAGAGGTAATGAAGCATCCCATTGGTTTAAAGTGCATATCAATCAATCAATCAATCAATCAATCAATCAATCAATCAATCAATCAATCAATCAATCAATTAATCAATCAATCAATCAAACTTTATTTATAAAGCGCTTTTCATACCGAAGGGTATCACAAAGTGCTTTACAGTTTACAACATTTAAAACAATACGCCCGGCATCATATATTTATATATAAACTCTTCCTCACCCTCCGCGGGCGGTCTCTTTTTCCTCCAAGCTCAGGTCCTCTACCAGAGGCCTGGGAGCTTGAGGGTTCTGCGCAGTATCTTTACTGTTCCTAGAACTGCACTTTTCTGGACCGAGATGTCTGATGTATTTCCTGGGATCTGCTGGAGCCACTCCTCCAGTTTGGGGGTCACTGCCCCGAGTTCCCCAACGACCACGGGCACCACTGATGCCTTCACTCTCCGGGCCTTCTCTAGCTCTTGTCTGAGCCCCTGGTATTTCTCTAGTTTCTCGTGTTCCTTTTTCCTGATGTTGAAGTCACTTGGTATTGCTATGTCAACCACCAAAGCTTTCCTCTGCTCTTTGTCCACCACCACAATGTACGGTTGGTGTATATATATATATATATATATATATATATATATATATATACACACAACACACACATACATACATACTGTACACACACACACACACACACACACACACACACACACACACACACACACACACACACACACACACACACACATTAGACACTTTTTTTGTTTGCTAAAATAGTTAACACAATTAAATTTAAGATTTGTTAAAAATTGTCCCCGGCTTTGTCATGTTTATTTCATTCCTTATACTGACAGGAAGTGACATATAGAGGCAAACTATTAAGAAATATTTGCCGTGTCAACCATGTTATTGGGAAATGAGTCAAACTGCTGTGGAACTTTACCTCTATCTATGTCACTTCCTGTCTGTAGCTTAAAAAATTCAAATAAAAATAACTTTTATTCCCATTCCCTTTCATTCTTCATGAATTTGCTGCTTCACTGAAATCAAATGATAGTTATGACTTACAACAGATGTTATCCATCTAAATAAGTCATATTTTCAAAAGCATTAAAACCTGCCACATGCACTTTAACTTTAGTTTGCACCTTTTCCTCCCTTTCTCCTTTATGCAACTCAACAGTTCTGCACACATGATTCCGGAGCCATAAATCTCATTCATTTTTGAGTGGGTTTTGAGGTGGGCAGGACAAACACCACTGCCATGTTTTCTCTCTAATTCTCACTCTGCTGTTTTATCGACTGACCATGGGACGAAAACACAAACTGTTCAAACGTCTTTTGAGGGCAGTGGTGACATTGCATTCCCCTGCGGTCCGTGGATATGTGATTGTTCAGTAAAGCCGGAGTTGCTTGGATCAGCACTGGGAGACGGGACGTGTCATTCTGCTCTGTGTCTGCTCCACTGGGTTTTTTATTTCATTTTTTCTTTACTCTCCGCTTTTCAAATGCGCTTCAACGCCGCGTGACCCGAGCAGCAGAGCCCGGGGGTCAGCGCCGTCAGCAACATGGGCCGTCACAGCCGAACAGAAGACAGGTTTCCACAATGTCGTTTTCAAATTGTTTCTGTTGGATCTATTGTTTTAATGAATCAGGGGCTGCACATTTTTATGACCTATAGTTTAAATTTCTTTGGAAGTGGAAGAACATTTCTAAGTTTTATTCATGTTAATTGCTCTATTTGCTTTTAAAGACCAGTAGAGAACTGCGCTGGACTGTTTTTTTCATCCCGCTCCTGACCGAACGTGACCGCCCAATCCCGCGATGTGTCCAAATGTCCACACTATTACAGCTGTTTTAATTGCGTGTTGCACATTTCTCATGAATAGACTATACTTGAATATAAACGGTTACGGTGAAAAGATGCTAATGTTAGCTGCTTGCCTTTTCAAATGACCGATAACAGTGAACAGTTAACAGTGAAGCTGATTGTATTAAACTCTGAATGGGGATCTGGGGTGGGATTAAATAAATTATCTTCTTCCCACTCCCTTTCAGGTAGAAATGGATCATTAGTTTACATACTGTATATCCTTACTTTTGTTGCCCATTGCCTGAAATAACTGAATAAACGAATGAATGAAAATGATAGCTTCCTCTCTTGGACAAAAAAGGCAAGCCGTTTCCATCATTCATCTAAAATCCATGTGAAATAAAACGTATCTGACTCATATTTATCCATACATATTCTACTGTCTCTTGAGTTTGGTCGGTCTTTATCGCAGAAATAAAGTATTCCCAGAGTTTCGCTGTACTGCACTCATTCTGCTGGCGTTTCGGACACCGGGCTGACCTACTTTCTGCACGTCGCGGCGTGTGTGACGTCCAGCAGCGAGGAGTTTGCTTTTGTCCGAAACACAAACAGAATCAGTGCACTGTAGTCTACTATATAGTGCGGGCCCATGTAGTGAATGAGGGGTTGGGGACTAGGGTGGACATTCCAGCCCGCAGCTAAGTTGAAAACGCCTCTTCCCGTGAGTCGGACCAAATCCCAATGCAGACCTCTACCGTGCACTTTCAAATCCCTGGCAGCTGTTTAGTCATAGCTTATAAGAAATCGGGTGGTCTGAAAGGCCGTTGGCGCAAATTGGACGCCATACTGCTTTTAGTCTGCCCATAGACAACTGTTACAAAACAATACGTTTGTTAAGTGTGACGTCACGACTTTCGCTTCCGGGTCCTGGCAGACCGGCAAATATGTGAGAAAAAAACATAAAAAACTCTTAAAACAACCATCAATATTTCTGAAATTCAACAGAGAGTTACTGAAGCTATTTATTTCTCAGACTCATTAGCCAAACATGCTGCACCTACTGCTAAAAAAGTTATATTTACTAAAGTCGGTACTTCCGGGTTTAGCGTAGCTGCTGCGCCGTTAGCATTTTTCGCCGCTAACCCGAATGTAGCGTTTTTGGTAAATATTACTTTTATAGCAGTAGGTACGGCATTTTTGGCTAATGGGCCTGATAAATAAGTATGTTCAGTAACTCTCTGTTGAATTTCAGAAATATTGATTGTGGTATTGAAGAGTTTTTTGTAGTTTCTCGCACATCTCCGGACCCGGAAGTAGAGCTGTGACGTCACCACTTAACAAACGTATTGACTCTGTGCATAACTTCAAATCAAAACAACGCCGCCCAAGAAGTGACTTCCTGTTTCAATCCAGCATGCCAAAATAAAAGCACACAGCTCGTCGCATTGATTAGTTCAGCAGGTACTTGCAACACTACAAGAATATAATTACATAACACATTTTAAGTGTTATGTCTGTTAATAGTCAGGCAGAAAGAAAGTTGAACTAATGAATAAGATGAAGCTTTTATTTTGGTGTGCTGGTTTGTTAAGTGGTGACGTCACAGCTCTACCTCCGGGTCCGGCAGATGTGCGAGAAACTACAAAATACGAGTATGGTACTGATGGTACTCTTTAGTACCATCAGTATTTCTGAAATTCAACAGAGAGTTACGGAACATACTTATTTATCAGGCCCATTAGCCAAAAATGCTGCACCTACTGCTATAAAAGTAATATTTACCAAAATCCGAACATCCGGGTTAGCGGGGAAAAATGCTAACGGCGCAGCAGCTACGCTAACCCCGTAAGTACCGACTTTAGTAAATATTACTTTTTTAGCAGTAGGTGCGGCATTTTTAAGTAGCTTCAGTAACTCTCTGTTGAGTTTCAGAAATATTGATGGTTGTTTTTAAGAGTTTTTAATGTTTTTTCTCACATATTTGCCCGTCTGCCAGGACCCGGAAGCGGAAGTTGTGACGTCACACTTAACAAACGTATTACAGCGAGTTTCCGAGGGAATGTGTAACGCAGTGTAGTCACTTAACAATTTTTAAAAGCCAATAAATCTATTTTGTCACGGTATGCTACTAAAAGCATTTCCAATTATTTCTTTTAGGCAACAGACGCCACCAAAGTGAAAATAAACAGGTCTTCAAAACATAACTTTACTAAACCGAGACCTCGATGCAACAAATTTCCATGAACAAGTCTTGTCCCTGAACCTGTCGGTGCAAATCCAATAGGAGCGTCTGCAGAGGTCAGGAGGAGGTCGTTGCTGGTTTGATAGGGATTATGTAACTCTCACACAGACTGATGTGCGGTGCTGTTTCAACTCACTCGGCCACACGGGGGCGCTGTGTTCCCCAGGTCTCCCCCCTCCCTTGTATCCCACCCCAGACGGGCACCAGCGGGACGCACCCGGCCTCTGATCATCGCAGCGAGAGGTGGAAGGTAGAGAGAGAGGTGGAAAGAGATATAGATGGATAGGCTTCTATTGAAAAACAACATTATGACAACTACTACTAAAATGTGGCTCCCTGTTTTACTGGTATCATAAGTCTTCTAATGTCCCGACTGAGGCTGTTTCAGTCCTATCTATCGGAGCTAGTCCTCGTTTATTCCGACTTGTTTTGTCCATGTGTAGTTGGGGATCGGGGTTTGTTTAGACCTGCAGAGTTTAGTCTTGGTTTAGATCTTGCTGGCAGTTACGCTTTTGGGATGGCACCAAATATGTTCTGAGAAAAGTTATGGGTTTGACAAATGTTTCACCAGTACAAAGTTAACACAACTAGATTTAGGCTTTTGCAAAAAGAATGACCCTGCTTTCCCGAGTATGCAATCTTTTTGTGATGTTTATAGGCACAAGATGCGGGTCACATATAGAGGTAAAACAAAAACAAAAATCCTGTGCAATCATACTGTACATTAATAATAATTAATAATAATAATGCACCGGTTTTATATAGCGCTTTTCTGGACACTCAAAGACGCTTTACATAGCACTATTCATTCACTCCATACTTGGTGGTGGTAAGCTACTATTGTAGCCACAGCTGCCCTGGGGTAGACTGACGGAAGCAAGGCAACCAGTCTGCGCCATCGGCCCCTCCGACCACCACCAACCACTCACTCTCTCACTACATTCACTAGGCTTCCTGGTGTTACTACACGGTCTCCCATCCAAGCACTGACCAGGCCCTTCCCTGCTTAGCTTCCAAGGTCTGACGGGATCGGGCAGAGCAAAGGCGGTATGGCCACATTAAGTCCCTATTCTTCCTCGGCATGTGCATATGACACATTAGGCACATTTTTTGCTAAAACTTAGTTAACACAATATTTAAATTTAGCTAAAGATTGTCATCAGTTTTCTTTATTTTTACATTTTTTTGCGATGTTTATAGTTTCACTTCCTTATTGGACACCGACAGGAAGTGACACAGATAAAGGCAAAACATTTTAAACTGTTGCCGTGCCGACCATGTTAAGTCAATGGCAAATGAGTCAAACTGGAACTTTACCTTACTTTACCTTTACCTTAAAAAATTCAAATAAAAATAACCTTTCTGCCCAACATTTCTTCATTCAAATTGCTGCGTCACTGAAACAAAATGATAACTATGCAACTGATGTCATCCCTCTAAATAACTCATATTTTCAAAAGCATTAAAACCTGTCATATGCACTTTAAAGCAGTAACACTTTAGAACAATGCTTCTGAAACGTTTGACACCAAGGTCATAGGGTATGTTTAGCCTGTCCGTCCATGGGAGTGGGTATGTCCTTGTGACTCTCCCCGAGGTTTCTCTTTTCTCTCACTGGGGTTTTTGAGTTTTTCATTGCCACGTAGGAGGGTCTGAGGATGGGGGAACACATAGGGCGCATCTGCTGCTGACTGCCTTATTTAGACATTACATTTGCCTGGACATTACATTGGTTATTGTTTCACTGTTTAAATGTTTGGTGCAACCCTGTGAGGCAACTGAGATATTATTCCATACAAAACAACTTGATGTGAAGTACCACCTCATTAGGTATTTGACCTTTCCAAGTACCATCACCAAAAGGTATTAAATAGACCTAAATTTCACTGAAACTTAATAAAGCCTCTATTTGCAGATGATGAACCACTGCTTTAACATGATATGTGTTAGCCTTTTTTCTCTCGAGCAAAATTACGAACAGTACTTACCCCAGGCAAACCACGTCATTTGAAAACATGAACCTGTCATAAACACCCATCTGTCGGATACTATAAAATCACTTTGATCATTTTTACACACAGGACCTGAGCAAACACATGCAAAATTCAGTCCCCTGTCGTTCAAACTGTCCCTAAAATGGACAGGAGCCAGATTTCTCCTTTTGTCTCCGCTCAGACAGACGTCACCGTGGCCTGTGTCGCTTCAGTTCATTAGTATTGCTCTGATCCTTTCTGCTTTGCGGAGGCCTGTCCAAAAGAGACACGAGCCAAAAAAACGAAATAAAGACTTCTCAAGGGCACTGTCTCTAGCGCTCGGCTCTTTAAAAAGATCTCAAACTCACGGGCTGTGGCAGGAAAGTTCATTGAGTTTATTGTGTGGATAAACTTTGGCGCTTTGATCCCGGCAATAGTTAGGCCTGTGAAGGGAAAGTATGGTTCGCCAAAGGAATAAACACTGGTGGGTGTTGTGAAGACGAGAAGGCGGAGAGGCTGAGAAGGCCGATAGTTCTCCTGTTGCGGGAAATAGGGGGGAAAAAAGGAAGGTTGAAATGATCGGATGGTGAAGTGAATAGAGGCTCGAGTTATATTAATTTGCTTTCAGAGGTGAGGGGCTGAGAGGTGATGATGGAAACAGGATGTGATTGGCTGACAATAACAGGAAGTAGGAATGAGGATAACATTTTCACCGGACATTCTGATGAATTACTGCATTACAGGCAAATACAGGGCTTGGAACGCCGCTCGAAGTGTAAAACTCGGAGAAGATCAGAGTGCTCTGAGTTCGGACACGATATGAGGACAGAAATGGCGGCCCCCAGTGGAGAAGTGTATCTAATGATGAAACTGTAACAAAACTATTACTTTTGGTCACAGCCTTCAATACAACGTTAGGTATGTTTTGAATTGAAGAAACATCAGAGGTGCGTAGAGTAGCCAAAATATTTACTCAAGTAAGTATTTGTAGAAAGTTTAACTCGAGCACTGTGAGTAACTGAGTAACTGTTTGAGTGTAAAAGTTTGATTCATGTTTCACCAGTGACATAAATGATGAGGAAAAAAACAAAAAACATTAAACTGGGGTACCTGATTTTTCCTGCTCAAACCGTGACATTTTTTGTTTTGGCCCAAACTTGTTTCTAGCTCTCACAGTCCCTCCTGCGTATTCAAATTGTTCAAAGAATGTAATTACATGCACATTTCACACCCATATACAGCATTGAGTGGTGACAAAGTGAAGCAGTGGCGGCCACCCACAAGATAAATTCCACTAATTTAGATTAGACTTCTATCATCCATTGCTCAATAAAACTTTAGGTGAAGACAATACAACAAGGTCTGTGTTTTGCTGCATTTACAACATACTCTGAGGTGGCAAAAAGAAATGTATTCTACAACACCAAAAAATCAAGTATCCCAGTTTTAAATAATGTGAAAATTGTAATATTATCAAAGAAAATACCATAAAAACATATAAAAGTAATCATGATGAAGAATTAATCAATTATCATGAGTTACTATTTTACTTAAGTGAGAGTACAGACAGGCTACTTCATTTTAACATTACTCAAGTAGAAGTAAAAAGTACTGTATGAAAAAAACTACTTGCAAAAAGTTACATGTACTTGAGTAAGTGTGGCTGAATACTACCCACCTCTGAGAAACATTCATATACCTTATTCCGGAAGTCGTGGGCGTGCCATGAATTGTGCCCGCCCCTTCACTCCTGTTAGATTACATAGGACTAGAGAAGTCAAGATAAAATCAGTTACGACACGGACACAAAGCTGTTTTTAGGCCACACAGAGAAACAGTGCACTGTCGACTTTTTGGTGCAAATGAACATTGGACATTTTACAAATCAATCTACTAAACATCAGATTTTTAGCAGTGAACATTTTCCCTCTACCATAAGTGTCACTACAATGGAAGTGCTGATCCGTGGCGAAAAGAGCAAAAAGTGGGCGGGGCGGAATAAGGTCAATATTGTTCGCATCTAAGCTAACAGTTGTAGCATTAGCTTTAAGGTCGTAAGTCATTTTTCAAGTTGCCTGGAACACAGCATGAGTTTTTCGAATGAGTTATTAATAAGCTCAGACTTGGTCAGCACCATCTACAGACAAGGGGCTACAATAATAATCCAACTTTTTTCAAGAGCCTACGTTTAGCTAGCGGTTTAAACGTTCCGCTCCAACAAATCCTATACATGCCTTTCAGTCATGTGACCTGTGTTGTTATGACGGCCATTTTGAATACCGAAGTAGAAGGATCGCTATGAAACACGACTTGATAAGAGAGACACACAGAGAAACATGAGTTGGTATTTTATTCATCAGGACTTGATGCATCCAAATATAGGATAATTCGGTTTTGGCACCTTTAAAGATTTCATTTTTCAAATTTGAACAACACATTAACATTTTTTTTTAAAAATGAGAAAAGAAAAGACGCACATTTATGTGAAGAACCCAGTGAGTCAGTGTTTAAGCTGCTCAAGACGTTAGCATGCTACCGGTTAGCATTTAGCTTCAACACCTCAGCTCTGACCGCTCTAAGAGAAAGCCCTGAACCACAGACATCTAGCCTTGGATACGACATGTGACAGAGGTCAGAGCTGTTACTGTAGTATTTCCTCAGTGTTAATAGATGTGAGCCACACATGTGTTTATCGTGTTGAAGTCATTGACTGAATCAACTGTCAATGATTGACAGTTGCTAACCAACGTCTTGAGAGCTTAAACACTGACTCAGACTGAGACTGTTAACATGACAAACTGTAAAAATCACAGAGAAAGGTTTTCTGTTTCCTATTTGATGTGTTAATTTAGTCTGAGGAGTGAAGCAGATCTTGCTGCTGTAGCTCGACAGACAGAGCTGCTACGTCTGTGCCACATTTGCCGGTTATATCACATAAATGTGTCTCTGGGGCCGTGTTTTTACTGTCTTGAGCAGTGATTATGAGGACATAAAAATGCCACTGTCAATCATTTGTCTTTCATTTTCATCCTGAGTAGAGATATTGTTACATGTTGAAGTGCTGCATAATTGTACTTCGGTATTCAAAATGGCGGCCGGAACTCTGCGTGATGTCACTGGAAACACATGTATAGGCTATATTTTTTTCTTTATGATGATGCAATTCAATTTAAACCCAAACTGAGCCAGACCCAAAGTGGATTTAAACCATGATGAACATACATTTACGTGCCTGTGTTTAACATTCATTGTTTTCCTGAGGTGCCTGGATTTTTTTTTGGTTCAAAAGACAAGAAAAGAGGGAGAGAATTCATGTAAATGTGGCTCATACTCATTCATAAGCCATTTCTAATTTCCCGATTCTTCACAGGAAAGAATTTTGAAGCACATTTCAAAATTCAGGGAGCAAAGTGTGAGTTTTTTACGTTCCTGGTGATTAAAAGAAATGGAATATCTTTACAATAAGTTGCACAGTGGTCCTCCTTTTTCACAGTTTTAGAAGATACTGTAGACACGACAGACCAAATTTCATTCTTTAAAGAGAAAAAGCAGTGAAATCCTAAAACATAAACTCATATTCACGATGCACAGAGCCCATATTAATC
This sequence comes from Neogobius melanostomus, assembly GCA_007210695.1. Classification (NCBI taxonomy): domain Eukaryota; kingdom Metazoa; phylum Chordata; class Actinopteri; order Gobiiformes; family Gobiidae; genus Neogobius; species Neogobius melanostomus. Next base: position 4,033,317 of record VHKM01000386.1, read on the forward strand.
ATTTTAATTAAATATTAGCAACATACAGTATAAACATGTCAAGTTTAAGTCAGTTTAGCACGACTTCAATACACACCTGTGCATGTTAACCTCATCTAAACCCTCTATTACAACATCTAGCCATAATGGTACTCCAGGACTGTGGCTCCCAGTGGTTGATTATGGTGCGTTTTACTACAGCAGGTTTTCACACGCCATGGAGACTTTAATGTCTGATAACTCAGCGCTTTAATTTAATGAATGTGCTAAAACCAAAGTATTTCATTTCCCCGAAAGTTGTCACACCGCTAAGTATGCAGGTGATCACATTTTGAGGATCTGCTGAAATGTCCTTTAAATCGACAGCATGTTGTTCACAGGGTTGTTAAGCATTTCTACGCCCAACGGAAAGAGAGTAGAAAGACCAGGTGGACGACGCTCATACTCGCAAGTGCGCTTCATAGGCACAAGACGGCTCGGAGCGATGCAGAATGTTCCACTCACACGCCAGATCCCAAACAACTTATTTAAGGTGCAAGAAAAGTTGACAAAAACATCGCTTGATTTCAGTGCTGCTTGCGTGACTGAGTTTGAGGACGATGGGAGGAAAGAGGAGTGAAGCCACAGTGAAGCTGAAAGGACACGAAGAATGTGCCCAAAGGTAGCAGCATTAACCTCTTAACCCCCGCCTGAACCGAGCACATTTGTTCCACTTTACCCAAATCTAAAAGCTTCTTGAAAAAAAAAAAGCATCAAAATAGCGACAAAAACGAGACGTAAATGAGGATGAAAACGCAGCAAAACAGTTGACGAAATACGGTTATCCAAGTATAGTCACACAAAATTAAACATGTCTTAGGAGGATTTTGACGTCCGAAGTGCTCCTAAGGTGTTATTACGCCTCACAATATAGTACCCCTTTTATCCGTTTAGAAAATTGATTAATTTTGTGTAGCTATACTTGGATCGTGTAACTACTCACGTAACTGTATTTAAAGCAGTACTAAGTAACTCTTGCCCCTAGAGGCCATAAGCGCAACTGCAGGTGTCTTAGCAAGTTACGATTTTTTAACTTATTAAATGTCTTGGAGAGTAAATACTACGCTGACAGAAAAGGTGAAGGGAGAGAGGGGTGTTGTACATCCAGTTATACAATGGGAATATTTTTTTCCACTCAAACTTGGCTGTAAATACTGTTTAAAGTGGCGCTATCCCGCAGTTAGCTTTGCCCGTTAGCCTGTTAGCTTCTTCTTCGTGATTACATTAGGGTGTATTGGACATGGTTTTCTGGCTAGAGACACCAGGGGGAGATAAAAGACCCCCCAATCATCCCATTAACACTTGTATTACCACCACAGGGACTACGAAAAGTATTTATTAAGGTAAACACGTTACTTAGTACTGCTTTAAATAGGGGAAAACGTGAAAGAGACTGGTCACTTCTAACTTCACCCCCGTTTGGCCCCATAGAGGAGAGGAGGAGAGGCTAAATGCTAACAACATCTTTGGTCTTTTTGCGTGACTGAGCGGCGCACGCACAGAGACCAGACATGTACGCATCAACTAAGCTCAGGTAAGAACATATCTCAGTATGGAAAAACTGTGGCCTGTTCCTTTCAGGCGTCAGCACTGTCCACATTTGTAAACAAACAGTTAAATCATTATTTTAAAGAGAGGGTATTATGCTTTTTGCAGGTGTTTGGTAATAATCTCAACAACATCTTTATCGCTATCATACACTTTGTTGGTTAGAAAATGCCATATTGATCTAAAACAGCTGAAACTCAATATCCAATAGTTTTACTTCCTGGTTTTGTCACAAGCTCACTTTTGCTCTCCTTCGCTGCACAGCTGTTTCAATAAAGAGAACGAAGTAGTGAAGCTATGGTGAGTGTTTTCACTGCACAATGAATGGATTAAGCTTAGCAAGAGATGGAGCGGTGAGGAAAGCGCGACCTCAGGAGGAGCTTTTTTGGAAGAGTAGCCACTGGGGAAGATCCGAAGTGGGTTGAAACACAGCTCCTGGAAAGTTTCTGATGACAGAACAACATTGTAACACTTTTAAATGCCTCGAAGTTAGATTTGGATGAGTTGGAAGTGGCTCGGACTTTACAACATCGCTATGAAACACGACTTGATAAGAGAGACACACAGAGAAACATGGTGATTTGTTCCCCCTAGGGTTGGTATTTTATTCATCAGGACTTGATGCATCCAAGTATAGGATCATTCGGTTTTGGCACCTTTAAAGATTTCGTTTTTCAAATTTGAACAACACATTTAAAAATCAAAAAAACAAAGAAATGACTAAGGCTGTGTGAGTTCTTTCCCTTTCAAAATAAAAGCACATACATATATATTTATAAAGAAATCCAACCAAACCATTAAAAAAAAAAGCAGTTTTGTTCAATGTAGATTGTTTGGTTTTTGTTCTCTCACAAAAGCAATAAAGTTAAAAAATTAATCAAATAAATAATCATAATAAAAAAAAACCTGTAATTAAGTTACACATGGAAACATTAATACGTTTGCGTCTTTGCTTTTTTTCTCCCTTAATAATTATTAACTTAAGTTTCTCAAGAGCAGAGCTGCGGTAAATTTTCTAGCATGCATTAAATTTCTGAAATCGTTGAGTCACTTAGCTTCGTCTTGTAACTATTTCATGTTTGTATTTTTTGAATTTTTGGAGATTGGCGTCCTCTTCTTTTCCTTCGCACCTCTGCTCCTTCCTTCCTTCCTTCCTTCCTCCCTTCCTCTTGGCTGATTTTTTTTTGCAAAAAAGTCGCTGCATTGGAAGTCCCTCGGTTGGTCGGAAAAAAATACGCGCGACTTTTCAGCTCGCCGATGCCGAACGCTCCGGAAAAAGAAAGTGAACGAGGATCGAAGAAAAAGTCGAGAAGGTGTTTTTTTTTTTTTTTTTTCAATTTAAAAGAATACCATTTCTACTGCCGCCCGCTTCCACTCCCCGCGTCACAACCGTCCAATACTAAAAGTTTGTTCGCGTTTACCAACTTTTGTAGTTAACTTGTAGTTGTTTTTTTTGTAGATTTTTTTGTCCTTTTTTTGCTTCTGTATCTCTTGATTATTAATAATTTATTTATAAAAGTAATACATATATATAGTACCTTTGTTCGAGATTACAGTGTGGGCTAATTCTTATTGAATACCCAGCTGTAACAATTCACAGTTTCAATGCAAAAAATCAATAATAATAATAATTAATAATCATAATAATAATAACAATAAATAATTTGTGGCTATAAGTGGAGCTTGAATTACCGCCCCCAGCCCTGAAATATTGGGCCTGAAAAAAAAAAAGAAAAAAAAGAAACGCCAAATCAAAAAAGAGCTAGATGAAACTCATGACACTCTTCAAAATGGCCGCTTTTGCTTTCCCCGTGTAACCCGTAGCCTCTTTGTCATAATGGGAAAAATGCCATTATTGTTTAGAAGACCTCATCACCGCGTACGTCACTTAAGTCCCACTTTCGTAGCGCTCGTTCGACAATGGAAAATGGATAGGTCATGCAGCAGAAACAAAAAGAACAACAAATGTCTATATAAACATGGGAATCCATCTTCTCCTATGGCCAGCCCACAGGGGTATATCCTTGCATGGTTGTCTCCTTGTTTCTTTGAAGATTATATATATCGCTCTCTTTTTTTCCCCCCCACCCCGCTCTCGCCCCTGGGATCTCCCGGACTTTGCCCTCATACTGGCGTGGTGCGGCGGTTGGCTGTGTTGCTATGGCTGGAGTCTTTGAGATCTTTCTGAATGCAGTTGTGGACTTGGAGGAAGTTGGCGTGGTCCCGCTCCGAGTTGTAGGTGGCGGTGGGGGTGCCCGACGACTTGAGGGTGTCCCGGGGCAGCGTGTACATGGAGATCTCGGTGGAGGGGAGCGCGCTGAAGCCTTTGAGACCCACCGGAGAGGCGTCCCGCGAGTGGGAGGGGTCCGTGGAGCGCGACGAGGACCGGGACCGGCGTCTGCGTGGAAGGGAATGAACGGAAAACAGGTGAGCGTTCAAATGTAAGAGGAAAAAGTATCTACAGTATGTTGTAATTGCACAGAATCTGTCACTGATCTAGATCGAAACTGAGGCATTCGCATTCATCGGATTGAGCAAATGCAAGGTGTCATTCATTCATTATTTATGTTAGGAAAAAAATTGCTGGATAAATGGAGCAGAATAAGAAGAATGTGTTAAAACTTGTGTCTAAAAGTCTCAAAGAAGGACGACTTATTCAAAGCATCATCTCAAAGAGGAGTCAAAGAAAAAAGATCCCTCCATGAACTGGAATGGAGGGCTTAGATTCCACCTGTCTCCTCAGCCTCCTGCGCCCCAGGCCTGGAGAGCTCTGTCATGCTAATGCCACTGAAACTCAGCCCAGGGCAGATCAATAGGCAGCAGTGATGCGCGGGTCAATGTATAAACAACCCACACCCGACCAGCGTTTTCAACTAAAATGCCTGCAACTCGGACCTGACCCGCATTTTTTAAAAGTAGTAAATGCTCAGCGTAGCGTCATTGGGCCATAGACGTCGGAACTAGGGCATCTTTATTTCAAACGACCCGATCGACAACTACCCAAATATCATAAAAAATATTTTCGGATGACTCGTAACCGCGGGTAACCGCTGGCACCCGCTCATTTTGGATCAACTGCTGCTTACCTGCTGATTAACTGCATCACTAATAGGCAGCTAATCAGCAGTGATCAGCTCAGAGTACAGCCGTTCAGACTGAAACTCGAGTGTAAGTTTGGTCGTTAGGACTTAGAACTACAAAGACTCATTACTGCAAAGCTGTTTACCTATGGGGGGAGCTAAACTCCTCCCTGTGGTCTTTATCAAGTCTGCGGGCTGAGCTTTAACTTTAGTGTCGCTGACGAAGCCTTTTGGATGAGAGGCTAAACGTTCGACACTTGAACTGCAGAGTATAGACGACAACTCAAGAACGTTCATTGAAGATCTGCTCTTAGAAACACAGAGGGCGAACCGTTCACAGTGAACTGAGCAATATTCAGCAGTTCACATGTGCGTTTTTGACACGCCTGCTCCGTGTCCGTGTTACCTCCGTGCACCACACCTCCTTCTCTCTCTCCTCTCTGTCCGCCACGTGTATCGTTTACCTTTTTAAATATTCTAATGTGTACTGTATTGTATTGTGTTTTGTGAAATGTGTAGCCTCCTATGGACAGGTGTTGCAAATTAGCAGTTTTGCTATAACACTAAAAACAATGTATCTGGTTTGTCCAATGCAGTTGTTATGTCCATATCAAATAAACTAATAATAATAATAGTATTTACACAAGTCAATGCACTCTCAGCTCTGATGTGAGCGTGCATCATGTTGGAACCATCGCAGGGTGTTAAGTTGCCGGGTGAAATGCAAAGCGAAACCATGCGGCGTCCCACGGTCCGACAGCGATGTAGCTGCTTTAGAGAGAACCCAGAGGCCGCGCTCAGAGATGGAACAAAGCTGCATCTTTATTTTAATTACGTGATTTTCAATCTGTCAAAATGACCGACGGCCTTCAGAATTTCCCGTCAAACCGAAAAATACTTCCCCCTTTCACTGTACAGCCTTCTACCTGTGATTTTGAGCTATGACCTAAGATTTTCCCCATGACAAATGACAAAATTGTGCAGTGTTCTGTTCACCCGTGTATTGGCCTAAATGCTGCCTGTGGACCTGTAGTAGTGTGTCTTATCCGTAGCAGTGTTTCGTACCTGTAGCGGTAGCGGTAGCTGGGGATGCGAGTGATGGCTGAGCCCTGGAGGTAGTCAGCGGCGCGGGCCCCTATCCGGAGCTGCCGGTGCCGGTCGATGAACATGTGCACGGCCAGGACCCCCACCATCTCCGCCATGATGAAGGACAGCGCCCCGAAGTAGAAGGACCAGCCGTAACTGTAGCTGTTCTTCTTGGAGTCGCTCTTGGAGGGGTCCCCCGCATTGGCTGATATGTACACGATGATCCCTATGATGTTACTGAGGCCTGGGGAAACATGACAAGAGAGGAAGAAGAAAAATATAGGTTTTACGATCGGGAGTTCTGGCAGCAAACTTATGCACAGCCGTCGGAAAAGAAAAGACTTCATAAAATCATGTAGGATGACCCAATATTATGCAGTAAAAAAGATCTGTCCATTGAAAACACAAAGAGAAAGAGTGTTCACAGAGGAAATGAAAAGTTTCCATTGTTTTCATCTGCTTTTGCCAATCAAGTCTTACATTTTTAGGTCTCTTTGTTCATTCTTCGCAAACCAGTTTCTCAATTGTCTTTTATGTCACCAGCAGTGATTGGTGTGGGTAATGTGGGCGCATCGATTTGCTAAGAGAAACAACAACAGTGCGCACTTTGAAACCCACTTTGATTCAGAATGATGCTTTAGTAATGCATTTAAGTCCGATGTTTTTAGTTTTTAACCTAGGTGTATTTTTCGACCCGGTTTAGGCTATATCCACATGAAGACAAATTGCTTATATTTTCAGAAACTTTCTTTGTAAGCACGAAGCCAGCTCAGTAAATGTGTGCGTCCACATGGGCTGACTCAGGTCTGTGAAAACGGTGTGATTCATCTGCCAGGCCTGTGTGAGGCGCTGTGACGCTAACACAGATAATAGAACAAGGTGTAGAGGGCGCATGCGCAGTAAACTTTTGTGGAATGTACAGTGATAATGAAACGGATTCATGGACAGAAGAGACGAGGAGATGAGTTTATTCTTCAGACGAAACGGGACTAAAGCAGAAAAACCTGTCAGTGACCGGACTTTGACTGTCAGACTGACTCGGCCATGTTTTTCTACTTGTCACCTGTGGCTTGCGGACTGCAGTGTAGCAAAGAGGAGCGGAGTAAAACCATCTTAGATCCATGACTAAAACTCATTATATGGTCAGTAGATTATGGATAACAGACACCGCTCTGGCGCTGTGATGTCATCGTTTTAGTAAAAGTTGAGGGGACAGTTTTGAGATCTTTCCACTCTGGGACCTAGTTGGGAAAATGTTTGTTTACAGAACCCCAAAACGCCGGGCTCGTATGGACGATACACTGGATTGATAAAATACCTTTGCGTTTAGTCCTCAGCTTGACTTCGTATAGACAGGGCCTTAGTCATGGTTTGATCAAGGTCTAGGTCTGGTGGTACTTAAAGGCCCTATGCCTGATTTGTTTCAAAATGACAAACAATGAAAGAGGAAGCCACGAAATAAATACATCAGTTATGGTCCAAACTCATTTGTAACTTTTCTAACACATTTTTCTTCTTCACAGGGACGAGTTTATAGGCACATTTCACAAGTTGCAGGGTCACTTTTCAGGGTCATTGTCACAGAAATGTTAGAAAACTCGCCTGAGAGTTCATGAAACTGATACAAATGCTTTGAAGTTTGACATAAATGACAGTGTTATTCCCACAGATGATACTAAAGGACAAAACAAAATGTGATCCACTAAAAGAAAATCTGGTATAGTGCCTTTAAAGGTCATATACACTGCCTGAACCCCCATAAAAGTTGCCACAAAAAGGTCACACTCTAATATTTGGACTGCCTTTAGCTTTATTACTAGTGATCGGATTTACGGTTCTTTACTGGGAGCCGAGTCTTTGGGATCCGTTCATTTCAAAGAGCCGTTCAAAAAGGCGAAAATGAGCAAAAATAACAATGGAACTGATATTTACGACTTGAAAAACGTGTGAATCAAATCTTGCGTCACAACTAACAAAGAGAGGCTGCACCTGTCTGACAAATCATTTTGGGATCGAACCATTCACCTTAAAGAGCCGTTCAAAAGAGCCGGACGGTCACGAGCGTCACATCACTATATATTACACATTCGCTGTGGCATTGTTTCAATAAGCTTCTGCAATGTCAAAAGATCCAGTGTGTAAGATCTGGACTCTATGGCGGCCAATCCATGTGTGAAAATGATAGGTGCATCTGAATTGAGCAAATTGGTAAGAGGTTTAAGCCAAAACCGTATGTGCGTCAGCGTCCGCCATGATAAGAAGCGTCCGAATAGTGCTGTCACTGAGGAAGGAGGCAGGGAAAGGAGCCTGTGTGCCTTCTCTCGTATCTCCTTTAGCATAGGGACCTCTGGAGGTTCCTCACCAGCGGTTAGGAGCTATAGTTGTGCTCAAAGGTTTACATACCCTGGCAGAATTTTGGATTTTTTGACTATTTCTCAAAGAATATGAAAGATAACAAAAAAGTATTTTTCACTGAGTGGTTGTGTGAAGCCATTTACTGTCAAACAAATGAAGCTTCAGCGCAACTTCAACCTGGAAGACCTACCTGCAGCCTTCATTATCCAATCATCCAATCAGGGCCCAATCTCTAGCCGCACCTTCACGTAAGGCAATCACCACAGCTGCTCATTCTGCTTCAGCCGTTTCCCAGCTGTGCTGCGCCCCTCCTCCGCCTGGCCTCTCCTCGGCTCTGCTCGTCGTGTCAACTGACCACCCCGGGTCTCTTCCTACCACCACCAGTGTCCGGGCTCCGGGGAAAGATTCTGGCTATCATTCATCATCGCCATGTATTCCATATCGTCAATGCAATCTTCCGCTGGGGTCTGAGCCCCAATCATGATCCATGTTCAATAAAACTTCCTATCACATTCTGTCTCTGAGTCTTTACAGGTTGAACTGAGTTTACTCTTTTCAAATTGTAATGAAAAAAGAAAGTACCAAAATGACCCTGAACAAAGGTTTACCTACCCCAGTTTTTAATACTGTGTATCGCCCCTTTAACATCTATGACAGCTTGGAGTCTTTTGTGGTCGTTGTGGATGAGGTTCTTTATTTTTTCTGATGGTAAAGCGGCCCATTCTTCTTGGCAAAAAGCCTCCAATTTCTTTAAGTTCCTGGGCTGTCTTGCATGACCTGCACGTTTGAGCTCTCTCTACAGTGGTTCAATGATAATGAGGTCAAGAGACTGAGATGGAACTAACAGGACCTTCACTTTATTCTGCTGCAGTGTTATCATCGGATCAGCTCCATATTTCACAGCCGATATAGTGCACTTTTTTGTTGTCAACAAGGCCTATGATGAAATTCTGCCAGGGTATGTAAACCTTTGAGCACAACTGTTCCATCCCATAAGCCTGATCTCATTCTTTGGGCACATAGTGTTGCTGAACCTACACCTGATCAACTGCAGCCACCCCAGATCATAACAATTAAAATCAATGTATATATTATTATCTGAAAAGTCTGTTGCGGGTTTCGCAGTAGATGGGGCAGTCGCTTACCCCTCTCTGCCACTGTCGTCCTATAAAACCCCGCAGCACAGTCTCAAAAAGAAGACTTGACCTATACCAAAGAAACGAGGTCAACCTACAGAGTTTCACAAAGTCTTGCGACGCGTGCCCCGCTTTGCGAGTCACGACGACAACCAGGTCCTCCGCGTCGACCCAAATCGTCTACATTTCACTCCCAAAGTTACGCCGACTTCTTTCATATAATGGCGTGTGTACATATTTGATAATAACTTGTTGGTTTATGCTGCACTTCTGAGAGACGGTGACAGAGAGAAAGTGGGTAGATGGATCAGAGCGAATCTGTGTCAGGGACAGCGTATTTTTAGACGGGATCCCAGTGGGTCCGGTACAGCCTCGTAACGGGATCAAGATATGAGCCAGAGACAAAGAAAGTCTTAAAAAAAAAAAGAAGTAGGGAGGGAAGAAAAGTAAGAAATGAAGCTATAGTGCTATTCTTCACCCGAGACAGGTCACCGGATTTATGATGCAGAGTTGTTGAAAACTTTTCATTTTGTCTGAAGTGAAAGTGCTGAAGTATTTGTTGAAGAAGATACTTAAGTATATTATAAATTTTCATTTTTCATCAGGGCATCATTTTATAATTCATTTCATCTGTTGATCATCCTGGTACCTGGTAGAGCACCTGACTGATCAGTTGTCACGCGTTCCCGCTCACTTGTATCCTCTATATCAGGGGTTCCCAAACTTTTTTGGCCGGGACCCCAAAATTGACACGTAAACATCTCGGGACCCCCATAAAGTTATTGCCTCTTACACTACTTTAGGAAAGAAAAACATTTTATAATCAAGTTAATATGTATCTAAACAGTTTATTTTGATCAACTGAATGAATTTACAGTAAAACATGTACTAAGAACAGTAGCATTTTTCTTTTTGTTTCATCTTGAAATCATGTGGGGACCCCCACCCAAGACCTCGCGACCCCCCGAGGGGTCCCGACCCCAACTTTGGGAACCACTGCTCTATATCATCTATTCCCAAAGTCCGGGACGTCGGTCGCGGTCCCCTTATGGATCGGAAAATCTTCCCCGCCCCAGTAATAATATATTCACTGAGGAATTTGTTGATATTTTGCTGCTAAGATGCTTACATTTAGCAATGACTGTAGTGTAGGCTAAATACTGGTTTTAAATAGTACCGTAATGCCCGGACTATAAGTCGCACTTTTTTTCATAGTTTGGTTGGGGGTGCGACTTATACTCAGGTGCGACTTGTATATCAAAATATATAATTTCACATGTTTGCTTTTTTCACACTGACAGCCGCTAGAGGGCGCTCTAGGCTTGTGTACCAGTATCTGCTACTCCAGTACCACTGTTACTCTACGGCAATGAAGAAAACAAAAAAAGGTAATCGCGGGCTAAAAGCTCCATGCCCAGGTAGTTGCCAATGGTGCGACTTATACTCCGGAGCGACTTATATATGTTTTTTTTTTCTTCTTCATTATGCATTTTTGGCTGATGCGGAAAATACGGTATAATGTAGCAAAGAAATGTACTTGTCCTTAAAGTTTTTTTCAATATACAATAATTTTCGGACTATAAGCCGCAACTGTTTTCACACGCCCAGAACCATGCGGCCTATATAACGATGAGGCTAATTAAAGATTTTTACGCGCTAACGGCGTAGAGTTTAGATCTTATGCCCGAGCACATCCAGCATATCATATAATTTAACATGAAGGAGTTGTTCCGTAGTTCAGCCCATTTTCCTACTTCGTACGCTGCCAGACGGGGGCGCAGGGAGGGAGGTGCTGCGGGGGGAGCGAACGTGCTGAGTGTAGGTCACGTTTCTAAAGCATGGAGAGGCGAGCGCTGCACCGAGACCATCGCGTTACGCTCTTTCTCTCAGAACAGTTTTAATTCACAGTGGGCTAAATAAGTTGTTTGGTGTCCATTCAGTGCGTAAAAAGTGTGGAAAATGCAGCGCATTGTTTGTGGAAAACATGCGAGGAGGAGAGGAGAATGAAACGGTAAAGAGAAGGGACATTTATTGCTGCTTGTACGCTGTAAGCTGTCCCGCACCGCGTTCACCTCTCGGCCCTGCTGCAGTTTGTGTGCGCTCATGATACAACATGAACAGACACCTGCGGCCTATATATGTACTTTATCTTTTTTCTTTCTGAATTTAGTTGGTGCAGTTTATATTCTGGTGCTCTAAATAGTCCAGAATTTACGGTACTTGTTTTGTTGACAAGCTTTGGGGGCCCCCCTACTATGCCTCTGAGGCCCCCTATGGGAACCACTGCTCTATATTATAAATCAGTTTAAATAAGTGTTAGGAAAAGTAACTTTGCTCATTCTAAAAACAGAAAAAGTGTCCTCGTGGACTGACCTGCGGAGACGAACAAGATTCCCGCGCTGAGGATGATGTTGTGGCGTGACTTGTAGAACTCACTGGCAGCTATACACAGCCCCCCCATGAAGAGCAGGATCACGGAGAGGATGGGGAAGATACTGGACGCTCGGACGGCACCTGAACACACCACAGAGAGAGAGAGAGAGAACAGATGTTATTCCTTTGTTCTTTGATGAAAATCAAGTTGTTGATATAATCTTCATTAAAAATTAAAATGGGGATGAATACTGGTCCACCACAGAAACAACAGAAATGTACTTATTTATTCATATACAGTATCTATTCATTGGGCTTGGCTAAATACAAAGTAATACATTACAACGTTGCATCGGTCCTAAAAACAAATCTTACTCCTCAAATGGATCATGTTCACATTACAAAGATTATTTAGTTAATCTATTACAGAAACATTTTTTCCTCCAAATTGGAATGATGAATGTTGTGGTATTGGATTGTTTTGACTTTCATCCTCAATGACGACTTTTTGATGACCATTTGCTACGATGGGACACTCGGATACGACTGTGACACAAACATCATGAGAAGTTAAGGCTCAGTCATACTTCATAAGACGTAAAAACTTTGCTCTTACACCGAGAGCTGCGAGAACAAAATGAAGTCATTTTTGCTTCGTAACCATGGAAATGTCTTCAATTACAAGACGTTTCCAAGGTTACAAGGCAAAAATGACTTAATTATTAACAAACTCAAGTTCTGATTAATAAAAAAAAACAATATGTGTGAACTTTAAAATATAGATCTGAAATTTGCAGTGCCAGATTTTACTCGAAGTCTCAATGCACTTGAAATAAACATCTAACTATTGGTGTTAATTTCGTCAACAAAAAAAAGTCATAATTTTAGCCAAAGTAAAAGTTTTGCTGGCTAAAACTAGACTTAACTAGTTCAGCTTTACCCAAATCTAAAAGGTTACAGCCAGTGTAATGGCTCATTTGAAAGTTAAGAACTACAAAACTCATCGAAAGGGATCTTTTCCCTCACGTTGTTGTCACTTTTTGACATTTTTTTTTCATTGCTGTTTTTTCGAATTTTTTGACACTATTGTTGCATTTTCATCCTCGTTTTCGTCTCATTCTTTTGCTATTTTGACACTTTTTTCAAGAAGCTTTTAGATTTAGGTAAAGCCAAATGCTCAATTACAATATTTCCACCGACTAATACAACCTAAATAAAAGTTGAAAGAAGGGACTAAAAACGTATAAATTTCAACGAATAAATCAATGTTTGCAAGATAATTATTACTATTACTTTTTTTCCAAAACCTAAGACTAAAGCTGCATTAAAATATACAGTATTGTCAATGCCTAATTCATGGTTTGAGTCGGTAGTTTGCGCTGATGTTGTTACACATATTTTGCTGCATTGTTTGGGCCTTTCTTAAACCCCACGTTATAATCCCATATCAGCGGTGCCTTCAGTTCCCAATCAACACCGCCGCGTTGTGTGAAAGACTCCATCAACACTAGCTCCGGAGAGAGGCCGCGCTGTGGACCAGTGTTACCCAGACTTATGTAACCGCGGCTGGGCCTCGCTCCGGCGCCGCTATCCTCCCTCCCCCCCCTCCCGAGCCGCCGCCAAACTCTCCATCACTGCGCTCACATGTTCCCTCCCCGCGCACGCAGAGACGACCGGTTTTCTGCACAGTCATGTAAAAAAAGAAAAAAGAAAAAAAAAGAACACCAGAGATGCACGTGGAGAGGGGAAGGGAGATAGAAAGGGGATGGTATATAAAAAAAAGGAGCTAAGTGTGATTTTTGTTTTGCGGGAAGCAGCTGGGAACTTGAATATACATCGTAGATCATTTTGCACACTTCCTTGGGAAATATGAAGCAATGCGATTATTGTTATTGAAAGAGCAGAAAGCCAGGATACTTGAGGATACTTTAATAACCGTTTGGAGCATGAGACGTCATTTTCACACATGTATCGGCCGCCGCAGAGTCCAGATCTGATCCCCATTGAGAATCTTTGGGATGTGCTGGAGAAGGCTTTGCGCAGTGGTCAGACTCTCTCATCGTCAGTGCAAGATCTTGGTGAAAAGTTAATACAACACTGGATCTTTTGGAGAAGCGAAAAACAACGCCACAGTGAATGTGCTGTAATCAAAGCTAAAGGCGATCCAACGAATACTATTAGAGCAGGGGGGGCACTCCAGCAAGGCCCTCAAGATGATATTATTGCACAAATCAGAGAGTACTTTAACCTCTTAACCCCCACCTGAACCGAGCACATTTTATCCAGTTTGGTATTACCCTAATCTAAAAGCTTCTTGAACAAAGTGTCAAAATAGCGACAAAAATTAGGGCGAAAATACAACAAAAGAGTGACAAAAAACAAACGAAGAGACACAATAAGGCGACAAAAACAAGACAACCCCCCCCCCCTTTAAAAATAAAATACTAAATGGTCTCAACTTACATAGCACTTTTCCACTCAAAGCGCTTTCCACTCAAATCCACTCACCCATTCATGCACCAATGCACACAGACACTGGTGACAAGGAGGGTGAAGTGTCTTGCCCAAGGACACAACGACTGTGTGCACCTTCAGGAGGCGGGATTCGAACCCCCGACCTTCCGATCGTGAGACGACCCGCTCTACCATCTACGCCACCGTCGTGTCAAAAACATGACAAAAAAGTCACAGTCAGTTTTGTAGTTTTCAAATGAGGCATTACACTGACTTACACACGGTAAGCTCGAGTCGAGAAATTTTTAGATTTGGGTAAAGCTGAATTGGAGAAAATGCACTCGGTTAAAGGGATATTTCAGGATTTTAACATTGGGCCTCATTTCCTAGTTATCCAGAGTCTAGTGGCGCTAGGCTAATGCTAGGCTAAAGCAAGCAACTGGTATCAGTTAGCCTGCATTAAAAACAGTCTGGCCCACTCCACAGAGCACCTGAGGTAAATCACTTATAACGCCAGACTAACAATATAAATGTCTGTGTCGATAGAATAATTTTAACCATTTTGCATTTAAAATAACTTATATTTGAGCAGCATCAGCTTCGTGGCTGTAAGCTAACGCAGCGGCGGAGTGATCTGCGAGAAAATAGTCCCTCAAAATGCGGTAATTCATGTGATACAATAATAATAATAATGCATCGGTTTTATATAGCGCTTTTCTGGACACTCAAAGACGCTTTACATTGCACTATTCATACACTCCATACTTGATGGTGGTAAGCTACTATTGTAGCCACAGCTGCCCTGGGGTAGACTGACAGAAGCGAGGCTACCAGTTTGCGCCATCGGCCCCTCAAACCACCACCAACCACTCACTCACTACATTCGCTAGGCTTCCTGGTGTTACCAAACGGTCTCCCATCCAAGTACTAACCAGGCCCTTCCCTGCTTAGCTTCCAAGATCTGACGGGATTGGGCAGAGCAAAGGCGGTATGGACAAGGTCAGTTACATTAAAAAAATTATTCTATTAACACAGACATTTATATGGGTAGTCTGGCGTTATAAGTGATTTACCTCAGGTGCACTGTGGAGTGGGTCAGACTGTTTTTAATGCAGGCTACAGTAACTGATACCATAGACATGCACTAGCCTAGCGCCACTAGACTCTTCAAATAAAAGAACTGCATGAATTTAAGAAAAAAATATCTCCAGACATCAACAACACTCTGGATAACGAGGAAATGAGGCCCAATGTCAAAAGTCCTGAAATATCCCTTTAACGCGGGGGAAGGTTAACAATCTAAGAGGTAAAGTACTCTAAAATTGTGAGAAATACTGTCAATCACTTCAAACCCAATTAGAAGAAGGAAGAACTTTATTTGCACAGCGCCTTTCACAGACATGGTCACAAAGCGCTTTACATGAGACAATTGTACATTGACTCCACACTCTGTGATTCTCGGTTTCCCCGGGAGACTGGCAGAAACGCTGTGCTGACTACACACATCTGCGCCAACGGTCCCTCAGACACGGGGAGAACATGCAAACTCCACACAGAAAGGCCCTCGTCCAGGTGGGAAGCGAACCTGGGACATAATATATGATCGTAATTAGGTCATATATTATGTACAACACTGGCATTTGTATAACATGGAAGAAAAGCGGCCCCCTCCACCAGGCAAACTTGTATTACCGCATGTGACATTATTTTTTTGGTAGCGACTTTTTTGGGGTCAGGCAGTGTATTACAGTAAATCAGAAAGAGAGAAAATTAATTACGTTTCCAATCATTTGCTGCACAAAGACAAAACGCATCTGTAAACGATCCTTTGGTGAAACGACTATGTATTAAAACATCCTCTGTAACGTACATCTGATTAAATTGTTACACATCTCCTCCTGGCTTTCTACTGCACCACAATATGCTCCCATAATTTCACCAAAAGTAGGTCAGCGTTTAGTGACTGAATAAAATAATAGGATCCCGTTTAGAGGAAGCTTGAATGTAATGTTTTTTTGGGGGGTAATAAACACATTTACCGCACATTCTTCTGTGTTAGTGCACGCACAGTTGCCCTGAGGCTCAGTGTCAGAAACATGGCTGTTATTCTGAGCCAACGAATTTTAGCAATCGCTCAACCAGACAGATCATATAGGTAAGGTCAGGGTGGAACTGAACCGACGACCATTATCTTCCGCCTGAGCCTGTGTCGCCCGAGTGGAAGAGGTAAGTAAATATCGTCTTATCGTCCGGCTCGACCGCCCAAACGTTTCGAGTTGTCTTCCATCCTCTCCTTGTTCCCACAGTCCTCCTCTGCCGGGACACTGGGGTTTGTGTGGGGTAGTGTTTCACATGATTAAATATTAAACCTTTTCGGAGAGTTGACCCTGCTGGCCCTCTGTCCCGCTCCCAGGCCTCCCTCTACCCCAATTAAACCACTTGAAGACGGGACGTTTGCAGTCTCTATGGCAAAATTATAATAAGGCTTTCTAAGTGAAGTCATGTGGATAAACCGGTGAAGAAATGAGAACGGTCGCTTCTCATGCACGTCCTGCTGCTGCATGAATCTGCTTTATTTTGTGAGCAAAGCTTTATTTCTTAATTTATGTTTAACAGGACTGTGTCTTTACTTTACTAATGGTATGGTGCTTTTACTTTTTGGTAGACGTTCACGTATCATGAACTGTCTGTGAAGAGTTTGCATGTTCTGTGCCTCCGTAGGTTTCCTCTGGATGGACAATACGTTAATCCGTCAGTCAGGTGATTCCCTGAGCCCAGTGCAGCTTCCCACTGCTCCTTACCTCCTTTTTGCCCCAGCAGGATTGAAGGTCAGATGCAGAGGACACATTTCCCAACAAGGATCAATAAAGTACACCTTAACCTCGCGGAAAGACACACATACACATGCAATGGTCGGAGCTGGGATTGAACCACTAACCTTCAGGTTTCTGGGCATATTCTCTGAGGCACAGTGGATTTTTAGCCAAGTGTTTATCTTTATCTTCCTTTTGTTGCAAGATGGATTTCAGTTTTCTAAATGTTTAGAAAACCTCAAATCCACTCTGTATCGTACCAAATGCAGGGCAGAAGTGCTTTAAAGGAGCTATATCATGCAAAATTTAGCCATGTTGTTATGCTATTTCTTATCTGTCTGTTTGTGTCTGTGCTGTTTCACGAGGCTAATCAAACGCACCCACGGCCGGAGGATCCATGGATCCGATCAGAAGTCTTGTTTTGAAGACTGAGCTCTTTCTAACCTACTCTGGACACGCCTGTTCTTTTTTCTTACCGAACGATAATGTCACGGATGCGCGTTTGGCTACGAGAGGAACAGGACTATTCAACCTTCCTAAAGAAGAGTGCACTCGCCAGAAGTTGGAATTTCTTTCCGGGATTCAGCGACTTTATCAACCAACCTGATGGATGCTTGGTGAACCTTGGCCAGAATCAAAGTGGATTAACTTTTATAACCAACGCGATCCCATAACCGGATGGGGAAGCCAGGCTGAGCGGTGAGTCAATCAAAACGCGTGTTAGCGTGTGTGTTAGCGTGTGTGTTAGCCATTTATGAAACTGTGTTGCACATGTCAACTCCTTATAACTGCATTATGTGAAGTAACTTCACTTTTTGCAGCGATATTTATATTTATAATACTGCAAATGTGGAATGAGCGGAGAGAGGGGCGGAGTTAACTGAATCGAAGCGTCTTGTCTTCCGGGTAGGGAAAATACCCCCCAGAAATACTTATATTTCTCTCAAAAATGAGTACTCCATAGTGATAGAGGTACAATATATCATATAAATGCCTATACTTTACTTTGGAATGGCTAAAATAGCATGATACAGATCCTTTAAGTGGCAACAGTAATGACAAGTACTCCTTGTTGTATGTTAATAACGTAGGGGCGACAGTGGCGCAGGTGGTAGAGCGGGTTGTCTCATCATCGGAAGGTTCCCAGTGTCTGCGTATACTGGTGTATGGATCAGAGTCTGAATGGGTGAGTGGTTCCTTGCTGTAAAGCGTTCCTAAAGAGTTCCTAATGAACAGTAGGTAGAAAAGCGCTATATCAGTTAAGAGTATTTACCATAGTGGCACTAAGGGTAAAGGTAAAGCTGCCAAGCGTTGGAAAAAACAAGAATTGAGCTTTGTTGTTCAGCTAAACTCATTATTTGAGTCTTGGCTGTGATGGGCTAAAATAATCAGCAGCAAATACACTGCTGAAAGTCTGTAATTTGACTAGGGTCATTCCACAATGATGTTACTGAGCTAATGTTTCTCACTGTGAACTTGACTTTGCTCTTGTCAGGTTAATTAAAAAGTGTTTTCTATACTATATGAGCTGCAGGAACCAACTGATCTGTCTGGAGATTTTTGTTTGGATGCAATATAGTCAAGTCCTGGTTTAGTTCAAAGTCATGTAACTAATCTTAATGAATATCCTCTTGTGATAATTGTAGATCTTGGGCCGTGCGGCGTGAAGGTGACGGAGGCTGTGTGGTTCAGGAGAGGGGAGCCCTAAAACTACTGAAGGGTTTTGCACCGTTCCTCGTCATAAAACCATCTCTACACGGTTAACCCCATCGCAAAGTCAGCGCGGACCAACTGCAAAACGCGGCATTTTCCGACCAAATGAAACATGGTAATGAACATGCAAATCACATCTTTTCACAGAGGGGTAAATACAGCATGGTTTACTACAGCGTGCAATGTCAGCGTTTTCCCAACACAAAGTCACAGCGGCGCAAATTATGTCAGTGCGACTCGATTAAAGGCATAGCTACTGTAGATGAGGCACGCAAACGTGGACAAGCAGACCTTAATAAACCTCAGCTCAAATAAAAGACAAATGCTTTCCAACAAATACCTTTTGTTTGATTGTTCTCACCCAAACTTGTCCCATGACAATTTGAGGTTGCGGTGTTATTTTCTTGGGACTTGCATTTGTTTGTTATATTTGCTAAGACCAAACTGCAGCATCCCCAGATCCTAACAGTGAGTTATATCCAGGTGGACAGTGGATATGGGATAAAGTTGACTTGAAAAATAGAAACCAAACACTAGTATCTACTTGTGGTGGAGGCAATTTGAGAACCGAATTGATCACAATGAGTTCAGTGAAGCTGTCTGGACTGTAAGGGCCTATCTCACCGGAGAGACTTGCAGAGACTCCGCAACTCTCTGCAACTCGGATTGATTGCACGCATACAAAGGGCCCATCTCACCGGCCTAGAGACTAGATGGAGTCTACAGTCACCGCTAGTCACGGACATGTCTCCGATACGTCCCCTGGCAATAAGGCGAGTCTCCAGGTAGTCTCGATTTCAGCGGAGCCTCTGCATGGTCTCTGAGAGGTCTACGAGGTCTCATGCAGCTGTGGAAATGTTGTGAACACAAAGACTCTATACCACTCTTAGAGATCACCTCGGTATCCGACAGGAGACATTGCAGGGATGTCACAGAAATGTCTCGAAGAGCGCGGGTCCATCATGCTCCTCTAACAATCAACAGTGCTGCTGTGCAGAGGGTGGCCAGCACTATGTTCCTGGGTGTGCACATCACAGAGAACCTTTCCTGGACCATGAACACTAGACTGGTCAAGAAAAGTCTCTACTTTCTAACCCCCGGCTCACATTAACTACGGTCCGGATTCGGTCCGGGTTTGCCCCAAACTACCACTCACAGTGAGTCCGGCTGACACTATGGCTCTGCCAGCTCCGGCGCCAGATGCTACACCAGGCACAGAAACGACCCTCGCGAGAACAGAAGTGGACGCGAGTTTCGCTCTTGGTGCGAGTTCACATCATAAGTCGCCCCATATATAGGTAGTTTTTGTAAACAAAAGCCGTATTTGCCAGTACAACGACTCTCCCCAGTGAAGTGGATGCTTTGCAACACACTAGTGCCCCTGTGTCACTGGTAATGGAGAAATGTTTACATTTCCGACGTTACACGCGTGTACAGGCGGTAAACGAGACCAAATAAGTAGTGAGCGGACACATTTTATTTTGACACCGGATCTTCTTTTCTCACGAGACCTGACTTCCTGTTTGGCTCGTGTTTTTCCGTCAGCTTGATCCGTTGGGGCTCCGGTCTCCGGCAAAAATAGACTTCTTGCTGATGCTTTCCGTAGCCGCCGGATGGCCTCGGTAGCCGGACCCGGACTTCGCGGAGCAGTGTGAGTGTGCAACATTGGTTTTAATGACTTTCTAAGTCTGTGGAGGCCGTACCGGACCTTAACCGGATTTAATGTGAGCCGGGGGTAAGTTGAGAAGAGCCAGAGTCTCTGTTATGTGCAACTTCTACAGAGGGACTATAGAGAACATCCTGACCAGCTCCATCACTGTGTGGTCCTTCTACAGAGGGACTATAGAGAGCATCCAGACCAGCTCCATCACTGTGTGGCACAGCGCCAGCACTGCCTCCTGCCGAAGGAGCCTCGCGCATCGTGAGAGCAGAGGAGAAGATCTGTGGAGCAAAGCCGTCAGAATCACCAGGGACCCAGACACACAGTCTCAGGCCTTGAGGGAGGAGACTGCGGAATCCACTGGATATCAGGAAGCTGAACTCCCTCCCTTCCCTGCCCTCCCTATGCTCCCACCCCTCTCCCCCGCTCCACAACAAGGACGAGAGAATGAACTATTTTGATGAACCGACAAATACTTCTCTTTTGAATCTTTGAATCTCTTTAAACCGCGTAGACCTCCCGGAGACCATACAGAGACTATTCCAAGTCTCCATGCAGTCTCCGCTGAAATCAAACATGTTCGTTTTCACCGAGACTATCCGGAGACTCGCCTTATCATGTCATCTTTGTGAGCAGCAGTCACTCGAGTCTCCAACTAGTCTCCAGCCCGGTGAGACAGGCCCTTTAGCATCACCTCATGACATCAGCAGGTGACAGGCACATGTCCTGAGCTCTCGGGAAGAAAACTAATGTGCTGCATGAATGAAACAAACTCAACGTATTTGATTATAATATGAAAAAATAAATAAAATCGAGGCTCGAAATTGGTCAATGCGACGATAACAAACAACGACTCTCGGCAAGTTCACCACCAATAAACATAAAAAATGCTTAATAATGAGATGAACAGAAGGTAACTCTTCCACAAATGTCTGCTTTTATAATATACTGAAGGATACACCAGATGATGCACAACGTAACCAGGGCGCTCCCCACAACAAAGAGATCCTGAATCCCAAAACGCATACATTTGCAGAGAATGATGTAACAACATTTCCGCTGACTCTCGGGGAGACGCTAAAAGTCAAACAAAGCTAATTAGTATCAGCGACTGTAATGTGCACATCTCCCCAATTACCTCAAGCGGCAGACCCGGGACCAGATGTTGTGTCAAAACTTTACCTCAAATGGGGCAGCCCTAATGGAAACGGCTCTAAATTTAGCACCGCCAGTTTTTCCTATAAACGCAAATACTTCGAGGCGAAAGGGATTTGGGGAAAAAAAAATATATATATGCGCTTTTTTCCCCCCCTGGTAAATATTGGTTTTGCAGCATAGCATTTAGAAATTAAGATTCACTGCCTTTTCTTATGAACATCTGAGACTCAAATATTGACTCAAATAATAACGTATTCTTCCTGTAACACATTTTTAAATAAAAGGATCATATTTGACTTGGGTGACTGATCTTTGTACCTTGTTAAGGCTCACTTTGCATTTATGTAAATGAGGTGAATTCATAATTAATGCGTACGTCCCTGAGATCGCCGTGACCGTTGGCCTTTCCTCAGTCACACGCTCTAATGTGAAGACCGTATTCATAACAACGTGGAGTCAGAAATATCCCGTACATTAAAAAGTCATGCATTTTCTAGTCTAGCTTAATCTTTAACCTCTTCAGCCCTTTTCTTTGGGGCAAATATAAAGCAAGGCTAAACCAAGAATGAAAAAAACAAAATTACAGTTTATCTCGATTACCAAGTTATGGACTAGAAACGTCAACTATAGCCTACACAAACACACTGAGGAGACGCTAAATGTAATTAATGATTAATACATTAAGTCACAAACAGAACTTTGAACATAATTCATGGCTTGCACACAGTTCCCAAAACCTTACACAGCTTTGTGTTCGAGCACTGGGCGCAGCACTTGAGCTCTTTTGAACCCATTTGCCTTTCACAGCACACATGGTGCAAAAAGTGAACACAAAATGGTGCATGTGGCGTTTAGGGAAAATTTGAGGGAAGCTAAAAAGAAAGAAAATCAAAAAGGAGGTTTATTTCAACTTTGTTACAGTTATACAAATTGCCGGTATAAATGTGTCTGATAACGGCCAGTGAGGCGGAGAAACTTGAAGAATAGGGCTGTAGTTGGTCGGGTCTAGGATCAGCAACACAATGTGCCCAAACAATGAGATCACCTGACGACAAGAACATCCTAAAGGACCAGATTATTCTTCTTCCCTGTGGTGAAGCTGGCCACAGAGTGGTCGAAATGAGCAGGCAGACTTGATGAACACAATATTCTTACCGGGCAAAATGTATTGTTTCATACAAAAAAAACTTCTCCATGACACATATGTCACCTCCATGAACAAAAATGGCTTCCTGTGTAACTGCAGCAGACAGCTTTTATACAGCTCCTAATGGGAAAAGACCTCCCCCAGGTAATACCATTAATGTGATGGGTGAGTTCAAACTATAAGTTTAGCTGGTAAGTTTTCAACATTTTATATAAAACAAGTTGTTGGTAAGTCCACAAATAATAAGTGTTTAAATCATATGAACAAAGACAAAATAGAAACAGACCATATACAAAAGGAAAATCAAAGTAAAAGTTTAAACCAATTTATCCCCTGCCACATGGTTCAGCCTGCGCTTTCAAAATGGCCGACAAGGACCACGCCTTCCCTTTGTTCCAGCCATGTACATTTAAGTTATATGCCAATAAACAACGTTTTAAACAGACAATGTGAAGCTTAATCATTAACTTAAAACAAATGAATGAATCTGGTGGGTTATTGTTAGCTGATGGATATGGGAAATGAAACAAAGTGTCCAAAATAAATACAGGGACAAACCCACTTTGTCACATTCCCTGACGGCACGGGCGTATTCCGAGATGACAAAGCCAGGCTCCATCGGGCTCACATTATGACAGAGCGGTTCAGGGAGCATGAGGTATGGTTTTCACACATGGACTGGCCTCTACAGAATCCAGATCTTAACCCCATTGAGAATCTTTGGGATGTGCTGGAGAAAGGCTTTACACAGTGGTTACACTCTCCCATTGTCAATAAAAAAAATGAATGTAACGCTGGATGGGAATACATCTTTTGACATTGCAGAAGCCTATCGAAATGGGTGAACACGTGGTCAGGCAGTGTACATGTTCAATCAATCAATCAATCAATCTTTATTTATATAGCGCTTTTCATACATTTCATGTAACACAAAGTGCTTTACAGATTTAAAAACATTCTCTCACACCCACCTCCTCCCACAAATACAAACACATTGTCGCACTCACACTCTCCCCACCCACCTTCCCAGAGACACACCACACAAGCACAACACACACACACTCAAGGTAAAACAATGGACGCAATGGACATAAGGCTGAGGTAAGGCTGGGTACAGATAAACCAGGTAAGGAAACACCATCCAAGGAGCCGTCTGCATCGGGAGCGGCATCTCGGCTGCAGCCACAGGGCACCAACACAGGACACCCGGAGGAGGCGCGGTAGAAACACCACACCTCCATCCAGACACCCACAGGACAGCACCACAGCAGCCACAGCCAATGACCGCTCCCGAGGCAGAGGACTCCTCCAGAGGAAACTGGGAGACCATAAAAATGGTTAAAATAAGTTAAAAGTAAAAATAAGAATATTAGGACCACTAAAATAAGACCGAGAGGTAAAATACATAAAGAAAAAATAAATAAATAAATAAATATTAATAACAATTAAATTAAAGGCCTAGCAAGAATAAATATCAGTTAAAAGCTAAACTAAAAAGGTGGGTCTTGAGCCTGCTTTTAAAAACATGAACGTTCTCTGCGGTCCTGAGCCCCTCCGGCAGGTCGTTCCAGAGGCGAGGGCCATAATATTGGAAAGACGCTTCGTTCAGGAGCATGAACATTTGAGGTTATCAGGTTCTTACTAAGACCCAATGGAGACCGGATAAGTTATTGATTTCAGATGACATTACCTAATTGCAAATCATCCATCCATCCATTTTCTTCCACTTGTCCGTTACCGGGTTGTGGGGGCAGCTGTTGGAGCTGCCCAAATCACATTGCACCAGCCCCTATGGCTCCTCCTGCAGGTGGTGGGTCCACAGAAGGACGGCCTCATGGTTCTAACCGGGCCTGTTGGTCTCTCATAAGGGGCTTCTGAACCGCTCTTTGTCTGACCCGTCACCTAGGACCTGTTTGCCATGGGAGACCCAGGGGCACGAAGCCCCCGACAACAGAGCTCCCAGGATCATTCAGGTGCTCAAACCCTCCACCACATTAAGGTGGCGGTTCCAGGAGAGGATTGCTAATCATGACCTCAATAAATATAATGTGGGAGCCCTAAAAAAGGGGCACAGAAAAGCACCCCTTTCTTTTTCAATCTGCCGCAGAGAAGCCATGACAGGAAGTAATTTAGCAATGACAGTGCAATATGCAAAGTGTGTGAAATGTCTTGCCCATAGACACAACACTTTCCTATTGAGCCACTGCAGCCCGAATTTTTTGATTTGTCAGACACCGCCACTTCGGATCCCGCGACTCCCCCGCGGATTTGCAGATTTGATACGCCATTGTTTTCCTGAGCCTGTGTTAGCCGGGCTCTCCACTCCGAGCGGTTTATTGCCCCCAGTTAGGCCTAAAGACAGGTTTAACTATGCCCCGCGGCGCTGCTATCCCACAGACGCCATTTAAAAACGAGTCTGCCTCTCCATTCTCTCTCTCTCTCTCTCTCTCTCTCTCCTGCTGATTTCACATCTTCTCTTCATGTCTGAGGATCTGTGAGCTCTTCGGTTTAGGCCTAAGGGAGCTCCTGACACGGCGGCACCTCCGGGGGGGGGAGGGGGGCACAGACTGACAGACTGACACATGCAGTTGATACATGAGCGTCTGGGAGGCAACGTTTTGAATGTTTTACGCGGGGCTTACAGCCTATAGGCAAAGCAACTTTATTTATACCGCGCATTTCGTACACAAGGCAACTCAATTCGCCGACAGGCCAAGTGTCACGCCTCGTTTCAAAGACCCACAAAACTGATCGTAACTAACCGCGTTTTTGTCGTGTTTTGTCTCTTTTGTTTGTCTCTTTTTCATCACTCTTTAGTCGTGTTTTCCATTGCTGTGTTTCATTGCTATGTTGACGTTTTGTTGAAGAAGCTTTTACGTTTGGGTAAAGCCAAACTGGATAAAATAAGCGACGGTTCAAGTGAGGGTTAAGAGGTTAAGGTTAGAGTTAAGCTGCTCAATCAAGTGTTCGACCAATCAGCACAGAGATTTTACTGTTTCTAAAAATACAGAAGAAGAAGAGGGAGAGGACCAGGAAGAAGACGAGGAAGAAGAAGATGAAAAAGAAGAAGAAGAGGAGGAAGAAGTAAAAATAGGAAGAAGACGAGGAAGAAGAAGTAAAAATAGGAAGAAGAAGAAGAAGAAGAAGAAGAAGAAGAAGAAGAAGAAGAAGAAGAAGAAGAAGAAGAAGAAGAAGAAGAAGAAGAAGAAGAAGAAGAAGAAGAAGAAGAAGAAGAAGAAGAAGAAGAAGAAGAAGAAGAAGAAGTAAAAATAGGAAGAAGAGGAAGAAGAAGGAGGAAGACGAAAAAGAAGAAGAGGAGAAGACGAAGAGGAAGAAGACGAGGAAGAAGAAGTAAAAATAGGACGAAGAGGAAGAAGAAGAAGAAGAGGAGGAAGCAGAAGGAGGAAGAAGAAGGAGGAAGAAGAAGAGGAAGAAAAAGAAGAGGAAGAAGAAGAGGAAGAAGAAGGAGGAAGAAGAAGGGGAGGAAGAGGAAGAAGAAGAAGAGGAAGAAGGAGGAAGAAGAAGAAGGAGGAAGAAGAAGAAGGAGGAAGAAGAAGAAGAGCTTTATTTATACAGCACCTTTCACAGACATGGTCACAAAACGCTTTACATGTACATTCACTCCACACTCGATGGTGGTAAGCTACCTTTCAGTTTCCCCGGGGGAGACAGCGCTGTTGCGACTGCACACATCTGCACACATCTGCACACATCTGCACACATCTGCACCAATGGTCCCTTTAACAACCACCATACATTCATGCACACACATAATTCATCCTGGCCTATTGTACATGTTTTTTTGCGGTAGGAGAAACCGGAGTTACCCAGAGGAAACCTATGCAGACACGGGGAGAACATGCAAACTCCACACAGAAAGGCCCCATCCAGGTGGGAATCGAACCCGGGACCTTCCTGTGAAGCGAGAGCACTAACTGCTGTGCTACAGTGATAAGTTAGTCTCACGGTAAATGGACTTATATAGCGCTTTTCTACCTTTATCAGGCCCAAAGTGCTTTACAGTAAGGAACCAGTCACCCATTCACTCTGTCACTCATACACCAATGTATCTCAGACACTGGAGGCAACTAGGGTGAAGTGTCTTGCCCAAGGACACAATGACAGTGTGCATTTGCAAGAACTGGGATTCGAACCCATGACGACCTGCTTTACCATCTGTGCCACCGTCGCACCACAGGACAACAGGAAGAAAACAGTTTCCTCCCGTGACAACTCTGAGAAGAGTTTCATATTTTCAACCACGCTGTTTTTTGTTGTATTCATTTTTAAAGTTTTAGCTTTGGGCTTTGATTGACGGGCCTCGGAGAACTGTGGAGGCTTGTTTCTGCCTGTATGTCCTTTTTTTCGAACATGCTCTGGAGGAGGAGACTGAGCTGTGATCAAGGGATCTCTCTCTTGAATGGTGTTATTTATGTAAATGGGGCAGAGTGAGAAATGACAGTCTACTGATATAATGTCTATGACTATGGTAAAAACCTCCCTTTGAGATGTACTTTTATCTCGGGTTGGGCACCGTTAAACGACACCAGTATGGTATCGAAAAGAAAGTATAGGTACCACTGGAATAAACAAATTCAAAGAAAAGAAAGCAGGTACCAAAAAAATATCTTTAGATTGAAGTTTTGGTGCAGTTGGTCCAGGGACAGCATTAAAGGAAGTGTCTTGGTTGTTTAGAAGATAAGAGATCTTTATTGTCTGTCCCAATAGAGGCAGAAATTAAAAGGCATTCAATCATTAAAAAAAGAAGCAAACAAACAGAGCAACACAATGCAAATACATACAAATAGGCTGCAGTACTAATGTGAATGCTGCTTGTTCAGCTCAAATAAATGTTACAAATTTACAAGAAATGGTAAATGGTCTCACCTTACAGTATATAGCACTTTTCTACCTTCATTAGGCCCAAAGCGCTTCACAGCAAGGAACCAGTCACCCATTCACACACTTATTCACACACCAATTAATGTGCGCAGACACTGGAGGCAAGGAGGGTGAAGTGTCTTGCCCAAAGACACAATAGCCACTATTCCACATACTCTACCGCGCACATCACGATCTACGTGCAAGTATCGACTCTACCCAGACCACGCTTGTGTTTCCACTACACGGCACAACTGCAGTTGTTGTGGGCGCTGCCCCCACAGAGGAGCACGCTGCACAGATCATCATTAATGAGAACAAATGTGGACGTGTCAATAGTATAGGTAAAATATCGTTCAGGTATTGGTATCGGAAACAAAGTTAAATCGTTAAATTACCGGTATCGGAAAAAACATTCAACAGTACCCAGCCCTACTTTGATCTCTATAGGTAAATGTGTCCTGTGCTTTATGACCCTGTCAGGAGCAGTGGATCCTGAGTCGAGTCCCTGCTGTAACAATCACACCGCAAAATGTAATGTATTTTCTGGAAATCAGTATATTTGCTCTTGATTTAGGTTACGTCCATCCATCCATCCATTTTCTTCCGCTTTATCCGGGGCCGGGTCGTGGAGGCAGCAGTCTCAGCAGAGATGCCCAGACTTCCCGATCCACGCACACCTCCTCCAGCTGCTCTGGGGGACCCCGAGGCGACACCAGGCCAGCTCGGAGACATAGTCCCACCAGCGTGTCCTGGGCCTTCCACGAGGCCTCCTCCCAATAGGACATGCCTGGAGCACCTCCCGAGGGAGGCGACCAGGAGGCATCCGGAACAGATGCCCTAGCCACCTCAGCTGGCTCCTTTCGACGTGAAGGAGCAGCGACTCTACCCCAAGCTCCTCCTTTAGGTTACGTACTGTAAGTACAAAAATTGCCATGTAGTGGAACAAGTATTAAAGGGATATTTCAGGATTTTTGACATAGGGCCTCATTTCCTAGTTATCCAGAGTGTTGTTGATGTCTGGAGATATTTTTTTCTTAAATTCATGCAGTTCTTATATTTGAAGAGCTTAGTGGCGCTAGGCTAGGGCAAGGCTAACGCATTTCTATGGTATCAGTTAGCCTGCATTAAAAACAGTCTGACCCACTCCACAGTGCACCTGAGGTAAAACAGTTATAACACCAGACTAACCATATAAATGTCTGTGTTAATAGAATATTTTTTGAAATATAACTGACCTTGTATCACATGAATTACCGCATATTGAGGGACTATTTTCTCGCAGATCACTCCGCCGCTGTGTTAGCTTACAGCTACGAAGCTGATGCTGCTCAAATATAAGTTATTTTAAATGCAAAATGGTTAAAATGATTCTATTAACACAGACATTTATATCGGTAGTCTGGAGTTATAAGTGATTTGCCTCAGGTGCACTGTGGAGTGGGTCAGACTGTTTTTAATGCAGGCTAACTGATACCATAGACATGCTTTAGCCTTGGCCTAGCCTAGCGCCACTCAACTCTTCAAATATAAGAACTGCATGAATTTAAGAAAAAAATATCTCCAGACATCAACAACACTCTGGATAACTAGGAAATGAGGCCCAATGTTAAAAATCCCGAAAAATATCCCTTTAAGCACAAGATTACTTAATTTATTGGTAGATTTTTTTAACGTAACAAGTAAAAATTAAACTACGGTAAAATCTTCTTAATTTCAGCAACTGTAACTTAACTTGTATCCCGTTTTACAGTGTCGTCATTACTCATTCATCTCATTTCCCTATAATGATTCGTAGCCCATAATTCTGATGAACCGCTTTGACACGGGACCACTGCCGATTACATTACGTGACCCCGACTTTGCATTAAGGACAGATGCTAAACTGTTATTAGCATCGACTTCTCCGCGAGCTCTCTGACTTTAGTGCTCCGTCCATCAGCGGGACGTCCTAATAAAGATCTGACCCCGGCGCTAACGTCTAACGGCGCGGTCGGCCCCCCTTAGCGTCTTTAGCGACATGAAAGGATGCTCCGCTCGTGATTAGCTGAAGGTCGTAGACTTGATTTGGGTCTAGGTCGGGTTTAGCCCTCCCTTTTGCCTCTCCGTATTTATGGGCGGCGCAGAGATGATCTCGTATAATTCGCTCCGATTGAAAATGAACCGGGTTTAGAGGCTCGGTGTCTTTCGAAGGTGAAAGCACTGAACATATACTGCCTGTAAATACGACACAAATACTAATGGAATGGGGAATACCACCTTTATTGACTCAAATGAGCGTCACGCATATTAACAGTGAAGGGATTGAGGCAGGTCTAAGCCGAAGTCAACCAAAGCCAACGATTCCAGCAAGGGAGGAGCTAGAGGGGGGGCCTTGAGTGGCACTTACCCCCCCCATCAAAATAGGTCAAGACTAGATTGGTTGGTGTTTTCCATATTATTCTAATACAGTATCAAACCTGGGCTAGCATGTAGTAACGATTAGGCCTGTCACGATAACAAAGACAAAAACATTTTCCCCCCCTTTTTTTAAAGATATTTTTCAACTATTAAATATCTGTAATAATAATATAATTGCATGTATTTATATCTTATTTATAGGTAGTGTTCATGTGACATCACCACATTTTAAAGAGCCTAGTATAGTTTAACACTGAGGTGGGCAACTTAAAAAATGTATAGCGTAACTATGGTAACTGGCGAACTGCAGATTTTTTCGTCTTTGTTTTTTGGTTAATATCTCATCGTTGCTGGGAGAATCCACATGAAACAAAAACTGTTTCAAAGTTCAGCATCGTCTCTTGTCAGCACGTATAAACTAATGTCCAATTATTTCCTTTGAAAGGACTTTCAGACGTAAGAATAATACGTCAGGTTTCTCAATCCAATCACTGTCAAATAGTGAAAAACATTTGGATATTTTTGCTTTGGAGATTTCTCACAAAAGCTGTATTTCTCCCATAGAGTTGTACTGGCCCCTGCCCTCCACCTGACATTATGACATCATCACATTCTAATGCAGTGGTTCCCAAAGTGGGGGTCGCGAGGCCTTGGGTGGGGGTCCCCAGATGATTTCAAGATGAAACAAAAAGAAAAATGCTACTGTTCTTAGTACATGTTTTACTGTAAATTCATTCAGTTGATCAAAATAAACAGTTTAGATACATATTAACTTGATTATAAAATGTTTTTCTTTCCTAAAGTAGCGTAAGAGGCAATAACTTTATACAATGGGGGTCCCGAGATGTTTACGTGTCAATTTTGGGGTCCCGGCCAAAAAAGTTTGGGAACCCCTGTTCTAATGAATGATGAGAATGAGAAAACTTTATTAGTCCTGTGAAGGGCTATTCATACATACACACAGACCAAACATTTGATGTATGTGGCACAACAAATTCACAAAGGTTCTCTCAGTTTGAATTTCAAAGCTTATCGCAGAAGGGATAAATGAGTTCGAATAACGATTTGTTCGGCTCGCAGGCAAGTAACGTGAATGCGACCTTTTGGTTGTTTTCAGGTTCTAGAATCTGATGATGTCACAGGACCCAGTGGGGGGCAGGAGTCAGTTTTTCCTATTAACTGCATTACATTTTCACAAGTCGTATCTAAAAAGAACATTTATGAATTCCAAAAATGATCATTAACATCAGTCACTGGGTCCACGATCTCTCTGTACAAGACCAGAAATGTCCTCAAAAACAAAATCATTTTACCTCTATATAATATTATAGGCCTTTAGAACGCTGTGATGTCACCTGAAATGTCGCGCGGTGTGGCTTTAAGTAACCTAAAAATAATGATCTCAAAAGTCCTTTTACTTTGTTACTCTCTGCCACCGCTACAATACCACTAAAACCATAACTTCTTCCAATTGCAACTACTTTAGCCAAATTTTAGCACAATATCAAGATAATGTCAAGAGATCTGCCAAAATCCAGGAGATACATACTTCCAGGCCAGTCAGGAAGGGCATCCAATTATGAAAATTGCACACACTACGAAACAGCCTCTCTTTCAAATACAATTACTCCACTGTTAACCCTGCACCAAACGTTTTAGCATTTTTTGCGACAGAAATAAACCTTATCGTGTCTAAAATAATGAGCCTCCTCGTATTCACCATTCATGCGCGTGTGTTGTCTGTTTAGCGCGCGATGATTGGCACTTCCCTCGTCGCCACAGCGGGCTCGGAATCTGGCGTGCGAGTCCCGGGCCCAGATGGAGGAAACTCGACGACTTTGAGCTGAAAACTGCAGAATGTGAAAGCGGCTGGAGACAGGCCAAAGAGGGATCTCCCAATCTGCAGCGGCGTAAACCACCACAGCCGTTTATGATGGAATAGTATAGTGGCGTAGTGATTCAGTGTTTTCCCATGTCAAAAGAAGAGAAGGGAAAAGGCGCAATTGGCTGGATGCCGTTTGCTCGCTCTTCACCCCCCTTTTCACTCCGAACAATGAAGCCGACGGGCCAATACGTTTAAAAGCTTTTTGCTGGTGTTTGTTAATCATGTCAAACACATCTTTATCTCTATCTTACACTTTGTTGGTTATAAAATGCAATATTGATTGAACACAGCAACAAAATATCCAGTAGTTTCACTTCCTGATATTCACACGAAATCCCATTCAACCTCTACTCCTCCTGTGGAAATATTTCTATACATTTTTTTATCATACTAGGCTTTAGATATTATATATGAAACTGTGTTAATATAATCTGTGCTTTAAGGTTCATTTGAAACTGGGGTTTGACTTTATAACAGGGCGAACATCTTGTATTTTACTGCCCCATTGTTATTGTCTTTACTGTTGGAGCCACTGGGGGCAGTGTGTTAGAAGGAGGAGTCAGATTGTGCAGAGGAAGTGACGACAACAAGGAGACGCCTACTACTTCCTGTTCCTATAAATTACTCATGATTGATTTTAATTGACCGAGTCTCCTGCTGCATCCGAAACCACTAAATTGGTAAGAGGTCTTACGCCAAACCGGATGTGCGTCAGCGTCCGCCATGATAAGATGCGTCCGAATTGGTCTGCCAGTTAGTAAGGAGTTAGGGGAAGTGGCCTGTATGCTAACTATCATAGCCACTTTAGCATAGGGACCTCTGATGCTAACTTACTGGCGATTAGGAGCTATGTGCTATCCCATAAGCCACTGCGGCAATCTCCCCACCCCCCTCGCCCCCACCCTCGAGTGATTCATGCG
Organism: Neogobius melanostomus; assembly: GCA_007210695.1. Lineage (NCBI taxonomy): Eukaryota > Metazoa > Chordata > Actinopteri > Gobiiformes > Gobiidae > Neogobius > Neogobius melanostomus. Next base: position 4,065,944 of record VHKM01000386.1, read on the forward strand.
CAACCACTGTTGATTGACAGGTGCACATTTAATAAAAAATTAAAATTAAAAATAAGATTCTGCACAAGCCAAACTTTATAAAAGTGACAAAATACATGTTAGAGTCACCACAGCACAGTCACATAAAGAGCCTTCTCAGTAAGTAAGTAAGTAGTTTGTGCTTTTGTTTTCATTTAGTAGAAACTTAAGCCACATGGTTAATTTGCATACTGTAGCTTTATGAAACAGCTGTTGAGATAAAATAAAGGGAAATGTGAAGGATCATTTGGATGTTTCTCTTTCTTTCTTTTCTTTTTTTCCCGCCTTAAATGTCTTTATTTGGACACTATGTTGATGTTGGACAATATACAGTAGGTGGCGGTATGCGCTTTTGTTTGGCTTGCACTGAACTTTAAAGAAGAAGAACAGCTGTTGGTGATGTCACTTCCCCTTCCCCTGCGTAAGGACGGTCGAATTGGGCAAATGCTGCTGAAGCTCTAGTTCACTAACTGGATAGAGATCTAACAGTTGACCCCATGAAAGGTTAAGGATTAGTAGCTAGTGTTAGTACTTAGAGGCTACAATTTAATGGTTTCGGATGCAGCCTACGTCTCCTGTCCACAAAGTAAAGAATACGCCGACACTCCCCTTTGCTGCGCAGCTGTTTCAGTAAAATTAAGGATTAAGGCGAGACACTGCAGGTGAATAGGGATTTTTTATTTATTTAGCGATATCGATTTGAAACTTTTGCTGGAGATTACTGACATAAATATGAAAAATAATATATTGCAAATCTTTGGTCATTTTATGTTTTCAGATACAAATTTAAAAAATGCCCAAAATTCCACATATTTTCAGTGACGAAAGCTGAACAATGGAACCTGATTAGTTACAAAGACTTTTTCAGACGGGGTTTGGGATATTTGTTTAGTTTTAAAATAAGATGTTTTTTAGTGGAAACATCTGTAAAAAAAATGAAATTTTGCCTTGTTTTTTAAATTCAAAACTCAATAAATCAGGGTAGGATTTAGATATTAAAAAATCCCTCTGAAAAACCTTCAAAATATTGTTAAGTCCAAGACTGGGAAGATTGAAGTCTGTAGGTGCTGCTGATGTGGAGATATTGTCGACCACAATGTGAGAAAAATGCATTTTGAGAAAATTGCTCTTGAATTACAATTTTCCATAAAAACCTATATGGAAAAACATTAAGTAAAATAATTAAACATGATTAGGTATTTTGTTTGTTTCCAGGTGAAAGTTTATATGTTAAGAGAACAAATTGGCCAAAACCCTGAAAAAGAAAAAAAAGAAAAAAAAAACAGTTTTGCAGTGTCTCCCCTTAAGCTGAGCAACAGATTGAGAGGTGAGTGAAGACTTCCTGGATACGTAGGACCCAGCCTGGTCTTACTCATTTCGTACAGAGGGTCTGAAGCTTCACAATTTAGCTCCGTTTTCAGGTGGGAGGGATGAACTCCTTTGAAATGATTGGATCTGTTTTCAAACTACAACCAGCAAATCCGGTGCAAATGCGTAACGTCACCTACAACACCCGCCTCCCCCGCTCGCTGATCAGATCAGGCCCAGACGTACATGTAGGGAAAAGATCATTGACCAGAGTTTACGGATGGCCAAGCTACGTAAGACCTCAGGAGGAGTTTCGTGGGAGCAGCCGCTGCAATGCTAAAAATACCCCCTGGAGAAGACTCAAAGATTACTCAAAGTTGCGCTAGCAGCTTAAAAACACAACTCTAGGCATGTTTTTGATGAAAGAACAACATTGTAGCCTGTTAACCTCTTAGCCTCCACCTTAACTGAGTGCATTATCTCTGGTTCGGCTTTACCCAAATCTAAACGATTCTCGACTGGAGATCAACAATGTAATGCCTCATTTGAAAGATAAGGCTTACAAAACTCATCCTAACTTTTTTTGTCATTTTGTAGTTTTTGTCATATTTTGAAAGAGGGGGTATTATGCTTTTTTCAATCACATAGCACCAGTCTATAGCATACTACAATGATGACGTAACCTTCTGTTGGTCTGTATATGCAGTAAATTAAAATAACTGCCTTGAATAAAATTGCTCTCTCAAAATGGCTGTACTGAACGTCTTGAAATAGGCCTCTGTCTCTTTAAGAAGCTTTCCGACACGCCCCCTTCAGCACACTGCTGTGGCATCTAAACAACACTACTGTGCGGGGAGGGGACTCTGCTGAGCTGAGGAGCAGTGGTTGGTGGCTTGGCTGGTGACAAAAGGTCCAGAGGCGTCTCCAGGAGGTGGGGGCGTTCCTAGGAGGACTGAGGCATAGCTACACCTAAAATGGCTGCCGTCTAAGTTTTTACTGATTACTCAAACATATGTGAATGAGCCAAGGCAACACTCCAGGCATGTGTTTAATGAGGGAATGACATAATAACATGATATAAAGCTTGAAAAAGTTGATTTTACATAATACCCCCCTTTAAAGTGTTTTTGTCATGTTTTCGTATCTTTTTTTGTTGTGTTTTCATAGTTCTTTTTGTCATGTTTTTGTTGGTTTTTCATCTTTTGTTGTTGTTGCTTTTTGTCCTGGTTTCATCACCTTTTTGTCACTTTTTTGTCGCTCTTTAGTCACTTTTATGTCGTAGTATTGATTGCTGCTTTTCTGGCACGTTTCTATCACTCTTTTGTTGCTTTTTCATCGCTTTTTTCGTTGCTTTTTGTTGTCTTTTTGTCACGTTTTATTTGCTTTTTGTCACATTATTGTTGTATTTTGACACTTTGTAGATTTGGGTCAAGCCAAAGTGGAGAAAATGAGCTCAGTTCAGGTGGGGTTAAGAGGTTAAAAAAGCTCTGAAAAGTTGATTTTGCACAATAACCCCCCTTTAAAATGCCCTGTTTTTTTCATCCAAGCAGTTCTGTATTTTTTCCCCCAAAGTTGTTGTTGTGTACCCTAAAAGGCCCCTGTAGCTCCGGTTGAGAAGCCCTGCTGTAGCCTTCACAGTGACAGTGGATCCTCTCTGTGCTGATGTTTTAATGTATTGATTGACACGGCAGCAGTTTGGGCTGGTGTCCGACTGCAACGCTTCAACACTGGCAACTGACAAACAGCACTGACCTAAACAGCATGCGTTTTGACAGAGTATGTTTCACAGAATTCATGAGCGGTGCGGTAAAAGTATGCGCTCTTACTTGTTTAAAAAGGCAAAACACTCACAGCTCAACAGTGAGTCTTTAATCTGTATATTGACATCGAAACAGTTTTACCTTGCACTCATATATAAGTGGAAATACCTCATTTTAAAGCTCAAAATCAGTCACTGGGTTTTAACTAATGGAGGCCTGCACTAGCACTAATCAGAGCATTTGGTAGTGAGTAGATGAAGTCCCTTTGTTTTCCTGATTCTTGTTTTAGCCATAAGGTGTGTGAGAGATGCGGTAACACCACACATAAGTTGGAGATCAAACCTGGGACCTTCTATGAGGCGTGAGCGCGAACCACTGTGGCACCGTCTTCTAAAGAAGTGGTTCCCGACCTTTTTTGTCTTGGACCCTTCAGTAGTACTCTGTGTACCCCCTACCACGAGAGATGTTGCAATTTATTTAGAAAGCAATCACTTAACTTCTTAACTCTTAAGCCCCACCTTAACCGAGCACATTTTCTCCAGGTCAGCTTTACCCAAATCTAAAAGCTTCTCGACTGGAGCTTACAGCCTATAGGCCAGTGTAACGCCTCATTTGATCTACGATTTTTCCTTGTGTTTTGCTGCGTTTTAATTTGTTTTTTCATCAGATTTTCTGTCGCCTATTTTGTTGCGTTTTTGTCGCTTTTTTGATGCTTTTCTTTGGTGCGTGTTCATCCTCATTTACGTCTCGTTTTTGTTGCTATTATGACGCTTTTTTTCAAGAAGCTTTTAGATCTGCTTCACTCCTCACACTAAATTAACTCATCAAAAAGGAAACAGAAAACCTTTCTCTGTGATTTTTACAGTTTGTCATGTCAACAGAGTCTCAGTCTGAGTCAGTGTTTAAGCTGCTCAAGATGTTAGCATGCTACCAGTTAGCACCGGTTGAGTCAATCAACTGTCAATGGCTTCAACACGATAAACACACGTGTGGCTCACATCTATGAACCAATGGCCGCTAGGTGCTCTGCTTTGTGACCGCAACACTGGAGGCCGCCATTGCTCCTCCATTGCTGTAGTACCTCCATTTGGCCGCTAGGCCCCCATTGAAAAGCATTGGACTTTAGACACATTAAAAACAACTTTAATGCCTGGTTTCAATTTTTTCAACACTTAATATGGCTACATATTCCTCCTGAGATAACACTGGGTTAGTCAAAAAAATAGAAACCAGGCTGGTTTTCGAAATATTTTTTTTTAAATCTCCTACTTAACGGAGGTCGGACTGTTGGCATTGGAGCTGCGCGAGCTACACGTCACGCAAGGGCCGAGTCTACAGTGAAGATCCCGCCCTTTTGCCCTTACATGCTTCGTCAGAGCTGGGGAGGAGGAGTCTGTAAATCCGCCATGAATTCCCCCTCGAACGTGGTCATTGTGGTAAACAGGGAGGAGTGAGGAGGAGCTGTCTATTCTTTTTAACAGTCTATGCTATGAACACTCTATGAGGAAATACTACGGTAACAGCTCTGACCTCTGTCACATGTTGTAGCCAAGGTTTGGAGTGTGGTTCAGGGCTTTCTCTTGGAGAGGTCAGAGCTGAGCTGTTAAAGCTAAATGCTAACCGGTAGCATGCTAACATCGTAAACACTGACTCACTGGTTTCTTCACATAAACGTGCGTCTCTGGGGCCATGTTTTTACTGTTATCTTCTTGAGAAATGATTATGAGTACATAACAATGCCACTATCAATCAGTTGTCTTTTATATCCTGAGTAGAGATATTGTTACATGTTGTAGTACTACATAATTCAACTTCGGTATTCAAAATGGCCGCCGTAACAACAAAGGTCACATGACTGAAAGGCATGTATAAAGCACCTCTGAATCACAACAATTCCTCCTTCATCAACTTTGAGGGAAAAAAGATCACTTGCAACCCAACAGGGGTTACGCAATAAATCGCAATCCCATGATAACTACAGTTTTAAAGGAAATAATAAAGATTGTCATTATTTTGGCATTTTTGTCGTTGATTTATTATGTGTAAAAGCTGATTCAAATTATTAACCAAATCAAAATTTTAATGCATAGTTGCAATACTGGCCAGAAAGTTTACAATTAGCCTAAAAGCCTAAAATCTTGCCTAAAAATCACGTATCGCAACAACCTATTTTTGATACTTCCACAGCCGCCACATTGCAACAAAATAATAGCTTCATCACCTGAACTATCTTCCTGCTTCACAAGTTCACGCGCACTTCTTCGCACCCTCTAACTTTGTGCGCCTCTCTCCTTCATCGACAGCTCCGAGGGGGAAATTTGCATTGACTCTTAATCAGCTGCAAAAGTGCTGACGCAGAGGACAGGGTCATGCTCGTCAGCCTGTGCATTGATTTAATAGTACAAACGCCTATTAATCCCCTTACTTCCCCGCACCACACACACACACACACACACACACACACACACACACACACACACACACACACACACACACACACACACACACACACACACACACTGCACGTACAGTCTTGGCATTGTCCTAGCCCGTAGCCTCGTTAGCGGCAACGTTCTCATCAAATATGGCATCAAAGGTCCGGCGAAAACGCGCTGAAACGAAGCGGGATTGGCACCTGACTGCACCGAGATAAGCTATGTGCATAAACAAAAGGAGGGTGGAAATTAGCCCGGGCCGGTGGCGAGCGGAGGATTTTGAAGGAAATTTGCACAATCGCTGACGGGGCCGGTTTTAAAAAGCTCCCGGCGACGCGCGCAGCATTTAATTTGACTTTGAATTGATTAGAAATAAACACGGGTCTGTTTCCTTTATAAACTATGCGATGCTAATGGTTCGAGATGTTCACGGCGGGGGGGGAGGTGGTTCACAAGTGGTTCTTATGATCGTTTGTTGCCGGTCGAGTCAAGCCAGTTTTATGCACCACTTCCTGGTTCAGTTTCAGTGCAGTTTCAGAGCTTGTTTTGTCCCTCGATTTTGTTGTTGCTAAATCGAGTTTTTGTCTTAGTTTAGCCGTTGTAAATCTATAAATCCTGGCTAATCCTCCCTTAAGGTAGTTTTAAACCAAGATCCCGTCAATTGAACCATCTTTTACTTCAAGCAACTTCATTCGAGATATGTTTCCTTGTTTCATTTATAACACACAATTCTGCTCAAAAGAGAGTGAAGTAAAATATCAGATCAGGAGCTGGTTCTCCGGGCAGTGTGCTGCTGTTGCCCTCGGCTCCAGACTGGATACCCTGAAGCATCGTGGATCTGATGAACAATAAAGTCTGCAAATTCAAAGGTATACAGTTTTATATAGACACACTTTGTGGTCTTAATATGTTTGTTAAGTGTTAGCGTAGCCGTTAGCATTTTTCTCCGCTAACCCGGAAGTACAGATTTTGGTAAATATTACTTTTATAGCAGTAGGTACAGCATTTTTGGCTAATGGGCCTGATAAATAAGTATGTTCAGTAACTCTCTGTTGAGTTTCAGAAATATTGATTGTGGTATTAAAGAGTTTTTGTAGTTTCTCGCACATCTGCCGGACCCGGAAGTAGAGCTGTGACGTCACCACTTAACAAACGTATTTAGTCTACACTTTCCGCGGGGCATTAAAGTGATAGTTTGTAAGTTTAGATGTTTTACACATTTAACAGATTGGGTATAATTGACCGCCAAGGCCTGCGTTTTGATTTAAAGGGGGGTATTATGTAAAATTGACTTTTTCAAGCTTTATATCATGTTATTATGTCATTCCCTCATTAAACACATGCCTGGAGTGTTGCCTTGGCTCATTCACATATTTTGAGTAATCAGTAAAAACTTAGACGGCAGCCATTTTAGGTATAGCTATGCCTCAGTCCTCCTAGGAATGCCCCCACCTCCTGGAGACGCCTCTGGACCTTTTGTCACCAGCCAAGCCACCAACCACTGCTCCTCAGCTCAGCAGAGCCCCCTCCCCGCACAGTAGTGTTGTTTAGATGCCACAGCAGTGTGCTGAAGGGGGCGTGTCGGAAAGCTTCTTAAAGAGACAGAGGCCTATTTCAAGACGTTCAGTACAGCCATTTTGAGAGAGCAATTTTATTCAAGGCAGTTATTTTAATTTACTGCATATACAGACCAACAGAAGGTTACGTCATCATTGTAGTATGCTATAGACTGGTGCTATGTGATTGAAAAAAGCATAATACCCCCTCTTTAAGGTTTATTACCTTGTAGCCCCCCAATCGGTCGAGTATCACAGCTTTTAACATTGTTCTAGGTGGCTAAGGGCCCGATCTTATGTTTCAAAACGCAGACTATGGCGAAACATTTTGCGGTTATTGGGAGCCAGACTTAGCACATTTAAGTGGGAAGTATGTGAGCTGGAGAAACACTCATGGCCAAAGGCGGTGTATGTACAAGAGCCGACTTCCTCCAACCAGACTCCGCAGCTGGGAAGGGGGAAGGGAGAGGGGTTGGGCATTTGTTTTGTTCGCATTTTACAACCAAGCCAGTGCCGATCCGTGCCACTGCTCTTTCTCTCTCTCTCAAGACATGAACATTGTTTAGCTCGCGATGGGTTAATAAAGTTTTAGTTTGACCTGTGAGAGCCTATAATGCTTAAGGGAGAAACAAGGCAGCGCGATGTAAACGAGGAAATGACTGTCAGCGATGCTCCCATCAGAGCAGTCACCTCCTCTTGTGACGCCCTCTCGCAAGTGGCACAAGATCTGGCCCTAAGAGTCTTTCAATTCTTTGTGAGGGATTTTGCCCTTTCTTCCTTACAAAGGTCTTCCAGAATGAAGAGATTTCTGGGCTGTTTGTCACGCGCTTCTCTTTGGAGGTTTATCCACAGATCTTTAACGATGTTTAGGTCAGGAGACTGTGATGCCGCGGGAACACCTTTGGACGGCACCTCTTGATGTAATCCATCGTGGATTTTAAAGTGTGTTTACGATTATTACCCATTTGTAGAAGCCATTTCATTAGCTCTTTGTAACTTTTTCACAGATGCGGTTTACCTTCCGAATTAGTTGGAAATTAATGTAGTCTTTGTTCTACCCATAAACTGTTCCCTGTGCCACTGGCTGCAATACAACCCCAAAGGATGACGGATAAAAATGTTCTTTACATAAAAATCTGTGCTCTTTCTTTTCCAAACGGACCTTTGCTAATTTTTGCCCAAACGTCTATTTTAACCTCTGTTTGTCGTCTTAATGTTTTGTCTAAACCTTCGCACCCCACTGTCCTCCAGAGTCCCATCCCTATTTAGTCCTCCATATTTAAGGCTGCTTTGGCAAACTGTTACTTACTTGCACACACAACTGTATTATGTTAAACCATTACTGTAAAAACCTATTGCTTTCCATTACAAGTCCCTCACTAAACGTCCTCATTGGTGAGACAGGCTGCCGATAGGAAATAATAGCCTCATTTACTTAAACTGACTGTAATTTAATCTCTGTTTAAGTAATGATAGCTAATTTGGTTACGTATTTATGAGAACGTCCAAGTGTATGAACGTGTCCTTTTAAATAGATATCTTTAGAGGTGCTTTAACTTTGTCGAAGGAGCATCTGCATGTAATGAATATACAATGGGTCTGCTGCTGTGAAATTAAAAGCATTACTAACTGGAGAGTGTTGCCAATGTGTTAAATCCTATTATATAATCTGTTTAACTTGTTTGAATTAATATGCATATACAGTATATACAATAAATCACCGAAGAGCCGATGTAAAAAATTAATGAAGGATATTATAGAATCATAATCAAGTTTATGTAGAAACCCTTTAAAGTCTATGTAAGTTATGACCTGTTCAATCCCACATCCCGATATTGAGGAGGCCTGATTCATAAGTGGAAGTCAGTACTTTCCTTCCATCATTTTGACTGACAGGGTTGCAAAAAAAAAAGAGCTATTTTCATTTATTTGTTGCCACCTGGATTTAACATTGTCCTTGTATTTATTTTGTATGTGGCAGCCTGTGTGTCCAAGACAAATTTCCTTCGGGACAAATAAAATAAATCTTGAATCTTGAAAGCTGCAGTTGCTCTGGTCTGGGTTCAGCAATGGATTTCTTCTTCCCTGATGGCATGGGCAAGATGACAATGCCGGGATTCATCGGGCTCATTTTGTGAAACTGCGGTTCAGGGGGCATGAGACATCATTTTCACACACGGATCGGCCGCCACGGAGTCCACACATACTTAACCCTATTGAGATTCTTTCGCATGTGCTGGAGAAGGCTTTGTGCAGTGGTCACACTCTCCCATCAACAATACAAGATCTGGGTGAAACACTAATGCAACACTGGATCTGGAACAATGCCACAGCAAATGTGTGCTGTGATCAAATCTATAAAGGCCGTCCAACCAAATATCAGCACCTTTTTTTTTTGTGGCAAATATTTGTTTGGTCAAGCAGTTTGTAGTTTATTGAGCCCAAATACGATCAGAATAAAACATTAATGGAACATTAATTTAGCAAACTTATACTCTACTGATCAAAAGTTTGGAATCACTTAAAGCAGAACTAAGTAACTTGTTTACCTTAATAAATCCTTTCCGTAGTCCCTCTGGGGGTAATACAAGTATTAATGGGATGATTTAATCTCCCCCACAATTGGAACTTGCCTGCCACAAAGTCACCAATACACACTAATGAAATCACGAAGAAGAAGCTAATAGGCTAACGGGCAAAGGGGTGCATACCTATGTTCCCCGGGTCCTATGTGTCCTATGTTCCCCGGTTGCGATTTTATTTTCCGTAGGTGAGTTGGTACTTCAACAAATCACAAGTCATGAGTGTGAAACGTCATACATACAGTGAGGAAAATAAGTATTTGAACACCCTGCTATTTTGCAAGTTCTCCCACTTAGAAATCATGGAGGGGTCTGAAATTGTCATCGTAGGTGCATGTCCACTGTGAGAGACATAATCTAAAAAAAAAATCCAGAAATCACAATGTATGATTTTTTAACTATTTATTTGTATGATACAGCTGCAAATAAGTATTTGAACACCTGTCTATCAGCTAGAATTCTGACCCTCAAAGACCTGTTAGTCTGCCTTTAAAATGTCCACCTCCACTCCATTTATTATCCTACATTTAGATGCACCTGTTTGAGGTCTTTAGCTGCATAAAGACACCTGTCCCCCCCATACAATCAGTAAGAATCCAACTACTAACATGGCCAAGACCAAAGAGCTGTCCAAAGACACTAGAGACAAAATTGTACACCTCCACAAGGTTGGAAAGGGCTACGGGGAAATTGCCAAGCAGCTTGGTGAAAAAAGGTCCACTGTTGGAGCAATCATTAGAAAATGGAAGAAGCTAAACATGACTGTCAATCTCCCTCGGACTGGGGCTCCATGCAAGATCTCACCTCGTGGGGTCTCAATGATCCTAAGAAAGGTGAGAAATCAGCCCAGAACTACACGGGGGGAGCTGGTCAATGACCTGAAAAGAGCTGGGACCACCGTTTCCAAGGTTACTGTTGGTAATACACTAAGACGTCATGGTTTGAAATCATGCATGGCACGGAAGGTTCCCCTGCTTAAACCAGCACATGTCAAGGCCCGTCTTAAGTTTGCCAATGACCATTTGGATGATCCAGAGGAGTCATGGGAGAAAGTCATGTGGTCAGATGAGACCAAAATGGAACGTTTTGGTCATAATTCCACTAAACGTGTTTGGAGGAAGAAGAATGATGAGTACCATCCCAAGAACACCATCCCTACTGTGAAGCATGGGGGTGGTAGCATCATGCTTTGGGGGTGTTTTTCTGCACATGGGACAGGGCGACTGCACTGTATTAAGGAGAGGATGACCGGGGCCATGTATTGCGAGATTTTGGGGAACAACCTCCTTCCCTCAGTTAGAGCATTGAAGATGGGTCGAGGCTGGGTCTTCCAACATGACAATGACCCGAAGTACACAGCCAGGATAACCAAGGAGTGGCTCTGTAAGAAGCATATCAAGGTTCTGGCGTGGCCTAGCCAGTCTCCAGACCTAAACCCAATAGAGAATCTTTGGAGGGAGCTCAAACTCCGTGTTTCTCAGCGACAGCCCAGAAACCTGACTGATCTAGAGAAGATCTGTGTGGAGGAGTGGGCCAAAATCCCTCCTGCAGTGTGTGCAAACCTGGTGAAAAACTACAGGAAACGTTTGACCTCTGTAATTGCAAACAAAGGCTACTGTACCAAATATTAACATTGATTTTCTCAGGTGTTCAAATACTTATTTGCAGCTGTATCATACAAATAAATAGTTAAAAAATCATACATTGTGATTTCTGGATTTTTTTTTTTTAGATTATGTCTCTCACAGTGGACATGCACCTACGATGACAATTTCAGACCCCTCCATGATTTCTAAGTGGAGAACTTGCAAAATAGCAGGGTGTTCAAATACTTATTTTCCTAACTGTATATCAAGTAGCTTAACCCTGACCCTGCCCTAGCCACTAACCTTAAGGATAGTGGGCTGGTGCCTAATCTTAATCAATAGAAGTGGGGGAACATAGGTACTGGGGAACATAGGGCTGACCCCCGGGCAAAGCTAACTGCGGGCCAGCGCGACTTTAAACAGTATTTACAGCCAACTTTGAGTGAAAAAAATAATCTCCATTGTGTAATTGGATGTACAATATCCCTCTCTCTTTTCTGTCAGCGTAGTATTTACTCTCACGGACAATTAATGAGTAAAAAAACGCAAAATGCTACAACACCTGCAGTGGCGCTTATGGCCTCTAGGGGCATGAGTTACTTACTGCTTTATTTAATGAGGATAACATTAAATTAATCAGAAATACCGTCTAGACATTGTTGTGAATGCCTATAGGTGTGCTACAGAGGCGCATTTCTAGCAACCATCGCTCCAGTGTTCTAATGGTACATTGTGTTGGCTAATCATGTTAAAGGGTAATTGATGATTAGAAAACCCTTGTGTAATTATGCTAGCACTGCTGAAAACTGTTGTGCTAATTAGAGAAGCTATAGAACAGGCCTGGGTGACCCCAAACTTTCGAACGGTAGTGTATAGAGATGGCTGATATACTGTATGCAAAGCCCTTTCCATCACCTTTTTTATTAAACTGTAATACAGTGTTTCCCAACCAGGGGAACACGAGCATTTGGCAGAAGGTCCTTGGAGATATTTCAGATGAAACTGGATTGCATTTCAATATGATTTTCAAAGAAAAGTTCATTCTAGTGATACGTTCCTGCCAGAAGTTTGTAATGCCTCATTTGAAAGCTAAGATCTACAAAACTGACCTAAATCTCTGCGTTGTCATCACGTTTTTGTTGCCCGTTTGAGGCTTTTTTTGTCGTGTTTTTGTCACATTTTGTCACGTTTCTGCTGCTCTTTTGTTGCTCTTTTGTCACTTGTGTCGTGTTTTCATCCTCATGTTCGTCTCTTTTTGTGTGGCTATTTTGACGCCTTTTTCAAGAAGCTTTTAGATTTGGGTAATGCCAAACTGGACAAAATGTGCTCGGTTAAGGTGGGAGTTAAGAGGTTAAGAATTACTGCCCTAGAGGTGGGAGATCTATCGTTTAGACCAATGGTTCTCAACCTTTTGGAGCCGCGACCCCCATTATAACAGTTAAAGAGGTTCGTGACCCCCTCGCCCGAGTCACACCGTGAGAAATAGGAACATTAGCCTCCATAATTCTTTAAAAAAACAGAATTTTTTTTTTTAATCAAATTATTAACAAATAATGGCACTCTGGTGAAATAGCGTCTGAAGTAACAGTAGCTCCTCTGTGTGTGTGGCCCGTAACCTGCTGTGTCATGTTAACGTGACTCCCTCCCTCTCCTCTCGCAGACACTAAACGCGGTCTGACGCAGTACCCTTCCCGTCCACACGTCACAGCGGCGAGTGTGCGTGACAGCATCAACACTGCCTGCCAGAGCGCCGCTGTGACCCACACATCAGCTGCAAGCGAACGCCACACGCAGGGCGAGACAACAGGCAGCGGCTCTGTAGCATGTTGCGCTAAACGGCCATTTGACCCATTTAAGCAAACTAACGAGAGAAAGCGGGGAGTAGAGGATATATGGGGCAAATCATTATCAATTCCTTGTCATTGTTTTTATTACCATTTAAAACCGTATCAAAACAAGACTTAATAAAGACACAGCTGTACATAAGGTCTAAAACAAGAAAATGAAAAATACACACACATAACACAAGTGTGAATCTAAGTCAGATGAATGATCTTAGTGATTTTTTTTTTTTTGGCATTAAAAAGCCATTAAAAGAATTAAAAAGTCAATAAATGAACTGTGTCAAAATCAAGGCATTAAAGTGCATATGACACATTAGACATAGTTATATAACACAATTATATTTGAGATTTTGCTAAAGACTGCACCCAGTTTTCTTTAGTTTGGCCATTTTGTGAGGTTTATATTCCACTTCCTTATTGGACACCGACAGGAAGTGACATAAAAGAAGGTGAACAATTTTAAACTGTTGCCGTGCCAACCATGTTATGTCAATGGGAAAAGCGGGCTATGGAGCTTTACCTCTATCTATGTCACTTCCTGTCAGCAGCTTTAAAAATTCAAATAAAAATAACTTTTCTGCCCAACATTTCTTAAAAAAAGAAATTGCTGCTTCACTGAAATGAAATGATAATTATGCAAAACTGATGTTATCCTTTGTAAATAAGTCACAAGCATTAAAACCTGTCATATTCACTTTAAATGCCATTAAAGAGCATTGAATTGGAATCAAACTGGCATTAAATCTAAATGTATTTGAAAATTATGACATTGCCATACAAGTTTTTCTGCATAAGTTCGTTGAAAATACCAAAATGATGGTCTAAAACATATTAAGTTAATCACATTTGTCCAATTCTCCTTCCTCCATTTGATGAAATGTTTGCAAGAAATTAAATATGCGCTGATAATGTAGTATCTGGGCATTCAAAATGTAATTAAAAAGCATTACATTTGACTCGCGTCTGCCTATATAAACCCTGTTTTGTGTCGGCTAATATTGTAATAACTATAATTTACTGTATGTTGTGCCGCCCTGAAGCAAAGAGCAAAATCAAGTTCCAACAACAAAAATGATACTGGCAAGGTTCACCATAAAGTGGCAGAAAATTAAATCCACAGAAAAGCTGCACATTCAGCTGCAGCTTTAGCTGAAAATGTACACAATGTTTCCCGTTGTGTCCGATTTTGCCTTTGACCATTGACCCTGATTGATTCAATGTTTGCGCATCCTGAATGAAATATGCACTGATTTTTTTTTTTTGCATTGGTGAAAGATTTCGTGTTTGGGCATAAAAAGATACAAAGATCAGTAAATTAAAAAAAAAAATACTGTCATTCTCTGAAAGCATAATAGCATCAATCTTATTTTATAGATGCATTATGCAACTGTTTATCTGAAGAAGAAAAAGAGTTGATATTTGTGCTTATTTGACCTTGTAGTGGCCCAGCGGCTGTATGAGTGGTCCGCATGGCGTCTTTACTTTCTATTGCAGGTTTCTAGGACACTCCAGAATCAATTGTGTGGAAGGTTTTCGCTGCTGACGGAGCCTCTCACCAGAAAACCTACAACGCAATTGATCCTGGAGCGTTGTAGAGACCACCGTAATCGAAAGTAAAGACGCCATGCTGACCACTCATACAGCCGCTGGGCCACTACAAGGTCAAATAAGCACAAATATCAACTTTTTTTTTTTCAGATAAAAAAGTTACATAATGCAGCCTTAAGGTTTTGGGAACATAGACATGATGAAATTACTGTATAACAAAAACCCATTGAGCTTCATATAAACCGGACTGGCCAAGAAAGCACCTTGACCTTGTATATTTATGAAATATTTACCTACAAATCTTACATACCCTACTTTTAAATCCAATTTTAACAAAACTAATAAACAACATAATAGTGAATGGTAAAATGTACCCTCTGCATCACCTTTGGGACCTGCGCTCCTGCCTGAGAGCCCCCGTCTAATCCCGTATCTGTCCCGGCAGGACACACTCGTCTCACCTCTGTGTTTAACAAGCTGCTGCACCTCTGTTTTCCCATTAATAAGATATAAAGTTGGAGAGCTCGTCTCGCCGCGGTCGCCCCGGACAGAAATGATTGAGTTTTAATTTATCGGCGCGCGTCCGTGTGTTTTACGAGTCGCTCGATGGGATGGATGTCTCGTTTGTTGCCGTGGAGACCGAAGGATAAAACAATGTCGCCGTGACCGAAAGAGGCAGGAGCGTATGACATCTATGTCGGGTGACAGTGCAATTGTTTTTGATTGATCTGCGTGCGTTCACATCATGTATTGAAACGACTGCTACAAAAACACGACACGATACTTTGAGATACAGCAGAGTATCTCTTCCCCATGGATGTTTAAAGAGGGGGTATTACGCTTTTTTCAATCACATAGCACCAGTCTATAGCATACTACAATGATGACGTAACCTTCTGTTGGTCTGTATATGCAGTAAATTAAAATAACTGCCTTGAATAAAATTGCTCTCTCAAAATGGCTGTACTGAACGTCTTGAAATAGGCCTCTGTCTCTTTAAGAAGCTTTCCGACACGCCCCCTTCAGCACACTGCTGTGGCATCTAAACAACACTACTGTGCGGGGAGGGGCTCTGCTGAGCTGAGGAGCAGTGGTTGGTGGCTTGGCTGGTGACGAAAGGTCCAGAGGCGTCTCCAGGAGGTGGGGGCGTTCCTAGGAGGACTGAGGCATAGCTACACCTAAAATGGCTGCCGTCTAAGTTTTTACTGATTACTCAAAAATATGTGAATGAGCCAAGGCAACACTCCAGGCATGTGTTTAATGAGGGAATGACATAATAACATGATATAAAGCTTGAAAAAGTCGATTTTACATAATACCCCCCCTTTAAGCTTTTACAGGGTTTATACAGGTCAAGTCAAATGAAACGCTTTTTGATGCCATTTTTTAGGCCCAAAAACGAAATCTTTAAAGCCACAAATGCAAAAATGCAGATGTGCAAACATTCAATCAATCGATCAAGGTCAATAAACGGGAAAAACTGCAGCTTGTTTTTTGGACCATATTTTTTTGTATTTTCAATTTAACCTACACCGTAAAATAGTCGAGCACCGTCATTATCTTCCAATAAATCAGGATGCCTGGAATCCAATTTTTTAGCTGCAATCCATTTAATGACTGAGCGTTTTTTTCCCTGCCCTGCGAGAACCCTCTTATGACCTGCCAGCCCTGTAGTTTACACCTCTACAAACATGCTCTGACATGGACGTGATTTTTGTATCAGTTCAGCAGTTCATATTTCAGGCTTCTCTCTGAATCCCCCACAAAGGCAAACGCCGTCAAACGTTGTCATTGTCGCTCGCCACATTTTCTTCTTCGGTGTCCAAGAAAGCTTTTAAAACGACGCGAACGGTCCGTGCAGGAAATGGCGAGCGAAACAGGAGCTCTGCCGTGCGGTATCGCCAGTTCATTTCGATTGATAAATGAACTGGATCAAACAGATGTATTAAGTTAACAAATGAGTTCACTGAATTAAGTTTATGTAAAGGGAAAGTGCACCAAGAAAAAACATTTACCATAACCTCACCCCCCCCCCCCAATCCTCTCCCTTCCCTGCGTGTGTCCTGCCCCAGACCCATTGATTTTATTGGGCCAGTCCAGAGTCGGACCTGAGCCAGAGTCCAGTCAGTGACACAGGCGCCAACAGGTCATTAGTGTCATTATCCACTCACGCAGACTAAAGCAGGACTGAACTAGACTGAACCAAAGGTCTGAACCGGGCCGCTGTGTCATTACTGTCTTCCATACTCTATATGCGGAGGGGGCGGCAGATGCCTCAGGGGGCGGGGCCGAACTGTGGCTTGTGGCAAATACAACAACCCCCCCCCACACAGTTCAGTGAGAGTTCAGCGTGTCGATTTCGGGCGTGGATATGATCGTAGCTGGAAAGGAGTTCTTGACTGACCCGGACAAACCAGTTCAGTCGGGACTAAATCCAGACTAAAACAATATTCATATGTGTCCACGAAGTCTTACAGATCGCCAACACAAGCTACAGTGACTTAGGGGTGAGTTGTGGGTGCAGTTGCGAATGGATTAGGTTTGCAATGTATGTTTGCAAATCCCAATTCGGATCAAAGACAAAGTCCGAAGTGCGAAACTAAACACACGAATATTCTAAGGAAAAATATTGCGATTTTACAATTGTTCACAATATCAAAATTAACCTCTTAAAGCAATACTAAGTAACTTGTTTACCTTAATAAATCCTTTCCGTAGTCCCTCTGGGGGTAATACAAGTGTTAATGGGATGATTGGGGGGTCTTTCATCTCCCCCTGGTGTCTCTGGCCAGAAAACCATGCTTGCAACTTGACTGCCACCGGGGCGGAGCAAGCAATACACACTAATAGAATCACGAAGAAGAAGCTAACAGGCTAACGGGCAAAGCTAACTGCGGGATAGCGCCACTTAAACAGTATTTACAGCCAAGTTTGAGTGATTTTTTTTTTTCCATTGTATAATTGGATGTACAACACTCCTCTCTCCCTTCACCTTTTCTGTCAGCGTAGTATTTACTCTCCAAGACATTTAATAAGTTAAAAAATCGTAACTTGCTACGACACCTGCAGTTGCGCTTATGGCCTCTAGGGGCAAGAGTTACTTAGTACTGCTTTAACACATTTTCTTCAGTTCGGCTTCACCCTTCACCCAAACCCAAGAAGCTAAGAAGTATTCTTGTTGCTTTTTCGTCAAGTTTTTGCTGCTCTTTTTTTCAAGTTTCACTTTCGTTTTCCTCTTTTGGGACTCTTCCTTTGGATAAGATTTGCTCTCTGCACTTTGGATTATCGAACCTGCCGCTGACTCCATGCATTTGGGTGGATCTAACGCTGGACACTGTTTCTTTATCGGTGAGCGCTACGGCTCTGGAGACGTGAAAGCGATTCATCGTAGGCCCTAAAATTCTTACGATTACCCTACTTTCCTCTTTTGGGACTCTTCGCTTTTATAACCACGGTTACTGTAAAGCCGGTTAATCTTGACATCCCTACTTGGAGACAGGAAATTTCTTTGTGGAAGACATATTATATAACTTAAGATAATTGTAGCCTGTGCGATTTGAGACTCGCGACCATTACAGTCAATCAAAGCTTATTTATATACTGTATAGCACTTTACAGCATCACCAGGAAGTGCTTCACAGAAAGATGAAACAATTTAAAAACACAAAATTATTACATCCTAGACATACTTCAGTGAGGTATTAAAAGCCATGTTTGAAGGAGTCTTAAAAAGGGACAATCAGTATATGAGTTAGTAAATAATCTTCACAAGTTTGGTCTTTGAGAGGTGACTTGGAAAACACCAAGACTAGGAGTAAACCAAGAACCAAGGATCGCCAACTATAAACCTGGACTACAGTAAATGCTTTCTGTCTACTGTAATCCAGAAAGAAACAATGACTAAACTTGGACCAAAAGCTGCTAGCATCTCTAAAGCAACGTCTAACCAGTTCCAAGCAGGACCAATACAGACCTAAACTTACTCTGAATACCAGAATTTCTGCAAGTCAAGTTGAGGACTACAACTAGGATTAAAACAGAGAGCTAGACCACAGACACAGCAACACTTTCCAATGATAAAACAACAAAAAAGGGGAAGTATTAACACCAAACTATTACTATAGATATGGGTAGTAGAATATTCCCACTGCTGTGGGAAGTACGGTACACTGAGCGCTATCCTCTTCCTCTTCTTACTGCAAACTTTGTCTCAGTATGATACAATATTTATATTATCTGTAGTCTGTTCATTACTATTCACATGGTGTCTCCTGTCCCACTCCCCCTCGGGAGTGTCTGTCTAGATCGAGCGGAGGAACCCGGCTGAATGGAGGAACCCTGCCTACTGGATTGACAACAAGGACTGGACGGTCTTGGCCGTCTGCTTAAGGGACTCCATCAGCCCTGGGTATCTATAGCCTGTCCGTCCATGGGAGTGGATCTCTCCTTCTGTGGTTCTCACCAAGGTTTCTCTTTTCTCCCCTTGGGTTTTTGAGTTTTCCTGGCCATGCTGGATAGTCTAAGGACAGGGGAAACCCGCACCGCTCGTCGTCACCTACTGCTGACGCTTATTTGGACATTATGTTTGCCTGGATACTTGATTCACCTGAACTTTACATTGTCTTATTTACTGCCTTAATGTTCGGTGCAGCCCTATGAGGCAACTCCTGTTGTGATATTGGGCTATACAAAACCATTGATTGAATATTGAAAGCCAAGGCCTGGACTCAACCAAGACTAATCGGGATGAAGCCAGACTAAATGAGGTCAAAACCAGGACTTAACAATGACAACAGAACTGGAACCAACGTCAAGGTACATAATTAAACACACTATACTCATACAGTCATTTCCATCATACTTGATTTCTATCCCTGCATAATGTTATAGATGTCTAGTTTAACCCTAACAGCCATTTGGTGAGAGCTATTCTACAAAGGCAGATGCGGATGACGAAACCTGGCGACTAATCCAGGACTAAACTAAGACTAAACCGTGTCTAAACCTGTGTTATGTAACCGTGGCTGTGCAGTGGGGAGGAGATGAGCGTGTGCGTTTGCAGCCTTTGAGGACTCTGCTGATGCTTCTGTGTCAGAGAGAGAGGGAGAGAGAGAGGGGAGGGGGCCGCACGCCTGCCCGCCTGCCTGCCTGCATGCTTTGTCGTATTTCTGCACAGCAACCCAGGGCCAAAGCGATGATCCGTTAGCATGACGTCACCCGGAGTGTCCCCGCGATTTCGGACAGTCTGGCATGATGTCACTTCCTGTGTGGACTGTCTCCTAAAATTACGCCACGTCCATTGCGTAATCCCAGCCATTCCCCCTTTAATCCCCCTGAAATACCGAATAAAAGTGATTCAACAAACACTTCTGACCCTTTTTTGCAGAATGAAAGGCATCATATTTAGGCGATTTTAACTGGAGATCTGTGAGGCATTGCTTATTTCTAATTAACTAATTTGTCATGTCAGTATGTGGTTGAACAGATGTGAAAACAAATCATAAGATCCAAGCTCCAGATGCGACATGATGAATCAATGTTTTTCGATCAAAGAGCCTCAAACTATACGAGACCTCAACACAAACAAGTCTAGTCCTTAAAACATTTGCTACTTTACGCTTACTAGCCTCGGTGTTTTTTGTAGTATGACTCAAAACAATGTGTGTACCTAGAAAATATCCTCATGTTTGATGATATTATAAAATGCAGTTATACTAAAGTCCAGCAGTGTGCGCTACTTCCTCCTTTAAAACACATGCGAGCAGGTTTTGAGTAATCTTCAAGTAATCCTGTTCACTTTGGTTGTTTCTTCTTCTACTGCTGGAGTACTCTGATTTGTACTTCCTAGAGTATGGGGGAACTTCCTTATTTGAAAAGGAGGTGGTGATATTTCGTCGCCACTTCGGGATTCGTGTGTCGACGTAAAATCAGGGGAGGATTTCGAAGTGATGACAGAGTGACTGCCTGAAAAATACGCCTCTACGGCAAAAGCATAGAGCTCCCATCGACCACAGCATGTTTGCTTCCATTGGGCCCCCACCCCCCGTGACCCTCCTTAACATCACCACCCCCCTTTTTAAGTAAGGAGGTTCCCACGCCCCACGTTGTATTGGTAAAACCCAAAACTATCCTGCACATTTTTAAATCCTGAAATCCAACACTGAAATTGGTTATGCAGTCAAAGTGTGTTCATCACGTGCCATGAAGATGATAACCACGCTGTATAATGAGTTATTCCCACTGCTGCCTGATGGCTGGGGTACACTGTGCGCCAGAGGTGTGCTGGCCATAGGGAGAGTTTGGAGGTTTACCGGTGGGCCGCAGCACTGTTTAGGGCCGGGCCGGGCCGCCCCCACGAGGGGGAAATGTGTCAAACTCAGAAAAGATTTTCGCATCTAACTTTTCATCCTTGTGGCGGGGAGATACCATTTGACATTGAACTAACTCCAGAGGGGTGTTTAAGTGGAACAACCCTTCGCTTTGGTTGAAGTTGGTGCAGTCCAATCCAGCGGAGACAAGTGTCCGTGCGAGTAAAGAGGGAAAAAGCCAGTGAAAGGTAGAAAAGTGGAAAATAAATATTTTTATCTTCATAACTTGGTGCTGATTGTGGAGTTGTATCAGGCTCAGACTGTGTGTGCAGCAGCCCATGTGAAAAGAGAAAGCGTTAGAAAAGTGTCGAAGCCATACTTGAACCGGGGACCTCCTGCACCAGAGACTAGCGCCCTGTCACTGAGCTACAGTATAAACCCGCTGAAAAGTGGGCCGGTCTTCTCTAATTTCCCGGGTCGAAATGAGGTCCCAGCACGCCACTGCTGTGCGCTTTTTTATTGTATAAGATTTTTAGATGTCACATTGCACGTGGGGATTGTAAAATCATGAACCTGTACATGTCTCCAATGTGCGATGGTTCAAAGAGATTACAGCTACGACCAAAGTTTGGTCACAGCAGTTTCAGGCTTCAGATGGCGTGTGGTAAGCGCCACATGCTAGCAGTGTTTATTTCTGCGGAAAAGTGCAGGGAAAGCCCTGTAAAAAGCGGTGTCGGACACGCTCATGCCTGGCCTCTGTTGCTTGTGACTCTGGCTGGGTGCAGCAGGATGTTCTGATGTGTTGACAGGACACTGACAGAGATCCTAGCTGCAGCGAGAGGAGGCTCACTCTGCGATTAGCCTTCCAAAACATCAGACACTTCCTGATGTCGGTCGTGGCTCGTCTTTGGTCGTACAACGGTTCTATTGTAAATCTTTGTCCCTGTCTCACTGTACGACCTTACCTGCGATTTTGAGCTACAACCTAAGATTTTCACCACGACGAGTGATTGTTCATCACAGACGGCCAAAATAACACCCGGCTTAAAGACAGAGCTCTAAGCACATTCCTCACTCTTGATAAATGAATATCTCAGATCAGTTTTAATGTCTCAAATTGAGCATAATAATTTAAATTTGAGTTGTTTTGATCTAGCTGGGCATTTGACCCATATTATTGTCCACTTGTTCTGAGATGTATCTGACTCAAGTTTTGTTTTTATTTCAGGTTAATTTATTTACCAATGGGGTAAGAACATTGCACAAGATCAATATTCTCAATTTCTATCATTTAACCCCATGCTTGATATTTAGTATTTGCTGGCGCCTGTGTTTTATGGTCACTATCTTATTCTTACAAACATTATTTCAAATCATAAAATGCAATATATCAAAGCTGAGGCACCCAAAAGAATGTATTTACAGTAAGCCTGATTTTAAGCCCCGCATGCTTCACTTTAAAGATGCTATTATAAAATGTGTTGGTTGGTATTACAGATGATGCCGTTAAAAAACCCTTAACACATTTCAGCCATTGATAGCTGCCTCGTCGCCTAGTCAATCATCCGGCACCATTTCCTGCCAGAGAAATGCCAGCTCCTCTCCGCGCTGACATGAAGCCTCGCAGTCTGATAGAGACAGCGCTGACCTATATAAGAAGGAGGCTAAAATATTTATGGATGTGAGTGTCCTAATTGGGAGGCCACTGGGAGCACCGCCGGCCTCCTCAGCCAATCACGGCCCAGCAAAAGGTGAGGCCACGGGAGCCGGGGTCCGAGCTGCCGCTGGAAACTTTATCCAAGGAGCAAATTTAATGTAAAGTGGAAAAGGAAGACGAGCGAGTCAGTAATAGGTGGTACAGTATCTGAAAGGAACACAAGCTGAAGTATATTCTTGTGCATTACTTTGGGTTTTGATACGTGACATAGGTATTTCATGTTTTCTAATTCAACATTATTTCTACGGCAAAGCATTTTAAAGCCACACCGCGGATCATTTCAGGTATGCCAGCAATTCTACGCAGTCCCAATGCTCAGCTCGACACAGCAATGCTATTTTTTAGGGGTGTAATGGTTGGTTTTAAAATAAAATAGCCTAAATGTTAATTATCAGGCAGTATTTATTAGAGGCCGACCGATATGGGTTTTTCTAAGGCCGATGCCGATATGCACGGCCAATATTTTTGACCGATTTTTCCAAATGTCTGGTCTATAATCCTGTAAAAACATAAATACTTGATCACTCCAGCAGTGGTCGATTTCATTTTATTAGCTACTTTAGGTGAAACAATCATAGTTTCTGTCCCAGCCTTGATTAGCTGCCGTTAGCTTCAGCATGCTTCTGCCAGCATTAGCATACTGCTGCTAGCCGCGGCATTTTGCGCGGCAATCAAAAATGCAAAAGCGGAGGATAAAATTAGCCTGGCTAACGCCAGACTAAAATCACAAGTGATATTTAGTCTGGGCACCACCAATTAATTTTCTCGTAGGACAGGTGTGGTTTACGATTGTTCATAGCAGTTTATTGGGCGCTACGAATGTCTCTCATGCGTCTGCACGTAGCCATAGCCAATCATATCATGGTATCAGATGACGTATGACGTACCTGCTGTAAACTTTTGAGCTAAACTATTTAGAACACGTTCTAAAGCTTGATCGAAAGATGGCATCGCGTCTGCTGCTGTCATGTTGGATCCGTAAATATATAAAAAAATTTGTATCCCTAAACAAACTACAAGCTTCTGTATGTCAAATAGCGCGTCATCGTCTTACCGTCCCTCCTCGTTCTGTGATTGGTGCCCAAATCCATAGAAAAATGTCGGCCATGGTCCCCAGGCTGTTGTGAAGTTCGAAAAGATTCGAGCGCACACAGCAGTCTGGCGTTAGCCAGGCTAGGATAAAATTAACACAGCGATTGAATTCTCCAGATTCTGTGCTTCAAACGTCCATATTCACTGAGGTTTAGTTGGTGAAACTTGTGCGTAGCAAACTTGTAGCTAATCCATTCCCCTGAGGCTTAGGAAGTTGTGGCTTCATTTTACAGCTCTGACTTAGCTCTTTCCAGTGCAAAAAGACACTTCACCCACCTTGCCTCCAGTGTCTGCTTACATTTTTGTATGAATGAGAGTGCGAATGGGTGACTGGTTCCTTAAAGATTTCGTGTGTTTTAGGAGGATGTAACTTTGCAGGTCTTTAGTGTCTGCAGCCTTCAGTTTAGCGGTTAGTGATGATGACACACATGCACTCTGTCAGACACCGTGACTGTAGTATGAAGCATATCGAAGATGACTTTATGTGTTTAAACCTCCATCTTTATCTCCATGGAAACGAGCTGGTGATGTCCTGCTCCTTACTGAAATTCCAAGTGAGGTCTGAGGAAAGGCGAGTCCACACACCGTAAAGAATCATGTATGCGTTAAGAGATTGAGACATTCATTTTATAAACGCCCTTAAAGAAGTATAAATGTTTTTGTATTTGATTCTATTTATTGGCTTTAAAATATGCTTAAAAACAGTGCTGGAAAATAACGTATTACACGTATAACAACACAGTAGCACCTTTCTTTATAGCGGAGTAGGTAATGGGACGGGTGGCGTGATTCATAGGACTGTAATAATATAGTAATTATGGCAAATCGACTCTGGGATGGGCTGGAAGCATATAGGCCAAATCTGTCCCAACTTTTTTTGTTTGTTACTTGGATAGTGTATTTCTGAAACCACAAAGCCAACATGGGGACGCAGCCAGTGAGTATCAGCCGTTTTGTTCGAACGCAAGAAAAGAGCTGCTCTCTACGTCCCGGGATGGCTTGAGACGCGGTGGAGACAGACTGCGTTGGACTCATTATTGCAGCAGTTTAACCGAGCACATACGGACGCGCAGCGCTCCGAGCCATCGCACCATCATTATCTGAATCTGCAGATCTGCGCACCAAACCCCCCCCCCCCCCCCCGCTCCAAAACAAACCGGACCACGGCAACTGCCCCGAACGAAGGAGAGGAGATTAGCTCAGTCGAAATCTGCAGGAGCTCGAATTAGAGACCAGCGCCGGACGAACTGTTCGATCTGAAGGGTCTCGAAAGCCTTTGGTTTGTTGACTCTTCACTGTTATCGTTTTGGTCCATGTGACGCCTCATTCAGTGTAACAGGTCAACAATATCGTGCTCTCATTCTGTTGATAATTTATGGACGCTACTCGCAACTCTCGCACTTGGATACAAACAAACAGTTTAACGCTAAACTCAGGGGGGGAATGGATTTCGGTAATACAGACTGATCATATTCAAGTGATCATTCAGTACTTGTGCATATAAATTATTCAGATATGTTTGATCTGTCATGGATTTCACGTTAATGAAGAAAACAGCCTTATTACCAGTGTTAATTTTGTCGACTAAAATATTTAGTCTTAAAGTGATATTTTTGACGACTAAAATTGGACTAAAACTAAATGAAACGTTTTTCATGAGACTAAAACTATGATTAAAATGTCCAGATATTTTAGTCGACTAAAATAAGACTAAATAAAAATGAAAAAGAGAGACTAAAATCATCCAAACTTCTATTGACCGTCTGAAAGAGCCTCAGATCATGTAAATTCACTGCCAAAGGAACAGCTCTGAGCTTTGTTCATGTGGGAGCAGCTCCATGAAGCAGAGGACCTGATTAAATATGATTATAATGAATATTATAAATGCAGAGTCGACTAAATGTGTCTTAAATTTAGTCGACTAAATTTACTTGCAATTTTAGTCGACTAAAACTAGACTAAAATTGAAGATATTTTTTTGACTAAATCTCGACTAAAATTGAATCACATTTTCGTCAAAAGACTAAGACTAAAACTAAATTAAAATATGTTGTCAAAATTAACACTGCTTATTACAACCCTTTTGCTGGAGAGGGGAGGTGTTCGAGCTAAAGGTAAGCAACTAATGTTCATGAGATTTCACTGTAACAACTTATGTAAGTGGTTTAGTCAAAATCATGACGCGACAGGCAATAAAAATACTTCCGTTCTTCTGTTTTCAGCCACTTGTGTCGTCAGTCAGTGTCGCTAATTCATCGAAATCGCAATCTCAGTTATTGTCAGGGGTCTTTAAAATCGCCTTTCTTTGGCAAAAACAGAACCTAATTTTGGAGTTTGGAGGAGAAAAAGGGACATTTTTGTGTGTTAAATGATACTGGTGGAAAGCATTTGTTTTTGTTTGAGCTGAGGTTTGTATAGAACATGGATCTCCAACCTCTTCAGCCCTTTCTTGGTAGCTCGCAAAAGACTTTCTACATGCACACTTCATAAGTAGGGCTGGTGTACCGTTACATTTTATTCGATACCGACACTTTAAAGGGATATTTCAGGATTTTTGACAAGGGCTGCATTCTGGAGATTTTTTTTTTTTTTTCATTCATGCAGTCCTTATATTTGAAGAGTTTAGTGGCGCTAGGCTAGTGCATGTCTATGGTAACTAGTAGCCTGCATTAAAAACAGTCTGACCCAAGCACAATGCACCTGAAGCAAATCACTTATAACACCAGACTACCGATATAAATGTCTGTGTTGACTGAATAATTGTTTGAATATAATCATTTTGCATTTAAAATAACTTATATTTGAGCAGCATCAGCTTCCTGGTTGTAAGTTACGCAGTGGCGGAGTGATCTGCTATGTTACCGGATCTACAGTGGTTTGTTTACCTGCGGCCGGCATTACTGCACGTGGAATTCACAGGCGCTTTCTACAAATCAGATATGGCAACGTTTGGAGGACTACCCCATGATTTTGAAGAGATTTTTAATGCAGGGTACTAGTTACCATAGACATGCACTAGCCTAGCACTAGCCTAGCACCACTAAACTCTTCAAATATAAGAACTGCATGAATTAAAAAAAAAAAATCTCCAGAAATCAACAACACTAGGAAATGAGGCCCTATGTCAAAAATCCTGAAATATCCCTTTAAGGATACCTTTCCCGATACCTATACTCTATACTAGTAATTGTCACCCAGAACCAGAAAACAGTATGTGGAAGATCTGCAAATTTACAATACTGGGTTCATCTCTAATGTAGAGAAATGTGTGAAAAATGGGAAATAATTTGGGGGAAAATTGGGAAAAATTGTGTAAAAATGTTTTTGGGAAAACATTGGGAATAATTTGCGGTTGAACAAATAGGGAAAAAATATGTTTAAAAAAATGGGGCAAACATTGAGCATAAAAAAAGGGATTGGTACTTGACTATAGATTTTTTTTTTTCAGTACCTGCTTTTGATACTTTAATTTTTTCGATACTAGTATTACATTTTTTGGCATTGTTTAACGGTACCCAGCCCTATTCATAAGTCCCATTTTAGAGCCATTGTTTGAACATGTTGAACAGAATCTACAAACTTATTTTTTCCCCCAATTATGTTGAAATACATGCTGAAGAAAAGCAGCCCCATAGCATGATGCTCCCCCCACCATATTTGACACTGGGGATGGTGCACTCAGGGCGATGAGCAGTGTTAGATTTGCTCCATACATAACGTTTTGCATTTGGGCCAAAAAGTTCAATTTTTGTCTCATCTGACCAGAGCACCTTCTTCCACATGGTAGCTGTGTCCTCCATATGACTTCTAGCAAACTTCAAACGGGATTTCTTATGGCCTCCTTTCAATAATGGCTTTGTTCTTGCCACTCGTCCATGAAGGCCAGATTTGTGTAGAGTACGACTTATAGTTGTCCCATGTACAGATTCCTCCAGCTCAGCAGCAGTACGTCGCAGCTCCTCCAGAGTTACCTTGGGGCACTTGGTTGCATTTCTTACCAGTGCTCTCTTTGTTTGGTCTGTTAGTTTAGGTGGACGCCCGTGTCTTGGTAAGTTTGCAGTGGTGCTATACTCTTTCCATTTCCGAATGATGGATTGAACAGTGCTCCGTGAGATGTTCAAATCTTGGGAAATCTTTGTATAACTTAACGCTGCTTTAAACTTCTCCACAGCTTTATCCCTGACCTCTCTGGTGTGCTCCTTGGCCTTCATGATGTTGTTTAGTGACCAATACACTCCGACCATAGCTCTGAGGCCCTCACAGAACAGCTGGAATTATACTGAGAGTAGATCACACACAGGTGGCCTCTATTTAATGGTTAGGGCAAGCTGTGAACATTCTGCAGTCTTTAGGAATGTTATAAAGGCAATTTTAATGCACTCAGAAAATACTGTATGAATACTTATGCACGCCCCACTTTTCACTTTTCTATTTTTTGTAAAATAACAGAATCATGTATCATTTTGCTTTCACTTCACAGTTGTCTGTTACTTGTGTGTGAACTTTCAGTAAAAAATTCAAAATAAAATCTTTACGTTTAGGTTTGTAAACATGACAAAATGTGCAAAAGTTCAAGGTGTATTAGTACTTTCTCAAGGCACTGTACGTATAGAGGTTGGCATGCTGATGAATGGGACTGCACTGCAAAGAAACTAGTTCTTATAACACCATCAATAACGACACACGTGCAAGTTTTCCGTGGCTTGTTGTTGGCTGTCGTGTGTGCCGTGCTGAATTCCACTACATCTCTCTCTCTCTGTCTAAACTGGACACATTTCACAAAACACACTCTTCCGTCTTCTCTCCAAAAACTTATTAAGCCGTCCAGATTGCCTCTTAAGAGCAAATCCGTCCAAATTCAAAAACAAGGCCAGGATTTTGTGCGCTGCCAAAAGCGTTTTAACCAAAACTTAGAGACAGTTTACGCGATAATCGCCCGAGACCGCAGCCGAACAACAAAATCATTTTGTTTTTTGTGCACAGTTTCTTTTTTTCCTTTTTTTTTTTTTTCTTCTTCAAAGTGGACACATTTTCTTTTTCAGGGGGGCGGGTTGTAACAGTTACCGAAACAGCCGGCATGCGGTTGCCATGGAGACTGCTGCGGCGGATGCTACACCGCCACGGTCGCCGCGGAAACACATCCCCGGACAGTTGCCGTGGAAACGCAGCGATCCTCCGGCCCCGCTCCAGGTCCACACTGATCCGACCGAGTGCACGTTCATTGCACGGAGAGACGGACTACTGCAGCACCGTCATTGTAGGAAAAGTACTACTATACTACTACTACTACTACTAGTACTACTACTACTACTACTACTACTACTACTACTACTACTACTACTACTACTACTACTACTACTACTACTACTACTACTACTACTACTACTACTACTACTACTACTACTATGACTACTACTACCATAGAACTAGTGCTGTGATGCAATAAGACGCCACACATTATTTGTCATTAGAAAGCATAATGTCTGATTCCAGTGGGGCTTTAAATCTACATTTCTTTCATATTAATGACATTGTGCCACTTTACTACTCCATAAGTTCACAGAAAATACATATGCACTTGCAGTATTTGAAAGCCTCACCAATTTTCTGTCAACACATTTTTGTTCTCAACCTGCGCCCCATTTGCTTTTAAAGAGAGGATATTATATATTTTTGCAGGTATTTGGTAATAATCTCAGATGTACATCTTCAATGAAGGTTCTTTGGTCATCTTCTGTACTCTGTAGTTGAAGTATCGAACGTTTCGCCTCTCTTCCAAAAGGCTTCGTCAGCAGCACTAAAGTTTCAGCTCAGCCCACAGACCAGATATAGACCACTTGGCTAAGTCCCTCCCCTCTATTAACAGCTATTCTCACCTGTAGGTAAACATCTTTGTGGTTATGAGTCTTTGTAATGCTAAGTCCTAATGATCTAACTCACACCTGAGTTTCAGTCTGAACCACAGATATAATAATTACAGATAGATTACCTACCTATTCAGCCCCATTCATAGTCCCGAGTTGGTAACACTTTAGAATACGGCCCAGTAACTCCTAGGTAGTTACTATAGTACATCCCTGGTACTTACGGAGGTAATTACCAGGTACTTGCAGTGGTATGGCCTGGTAACTCCGGTGCCATGCCATTGGTCCGACAACCCATTAGTCCGACGTCTCATTATTACAAAAATATAACCCTAACCCTAATGGCACCCCTACTCAATGGGTGATTTTCAGAATAATGAGACGTCGGACTAATGGGCCGACCTCGTAACTCCTAGGTACTTACCTAAACGTACCACTGTAAGTACTTGGTAATTATCTCTGTAAGTACCAGGGATGTACTACAGTAACTACCTAAGAGTTACCGGGCCGTATTCTAAAGTGTAACCCCCGAGTTGTCTGGGAGACTTACATGGCTGCTCAGTCTCCTCACCTTACACTTTGTTTGGTTAGAAAGCGCAATATTGCTAAAACTAAATATGCATAATAGTTTAACTTCCTGATTGTTCAAGCAAACAAACCTCCCTCTGCCCTCATCTTGCTCCCCAGCTCCCCTGTTTCCTTAAAGAGATCAAGAAGGGAAAAGCGCTGTGCTGCTGTGGTAAAGCTATGGCGAGTCTTTGTATTTAGCGATGAAAGGATTAAGCTTATTGAGAGATCGAGAGGTGATACATTCCCTTGATACGTAGGACCTCAGGAGGAGCTTTTTGGGAAACGCCATGGTGATAATAGGGAATATTACTCAAAGGCGCACCAGTGCCCTAAGTCAAGGTGTGTGAGAGAACAACACTGTAACCTGGTAAAAAAGCTCTGCATAATACACCCCTTTAAATATCTAAATTTGTCCCTCACTCTTCTGTTGCATATTTTTTGCTAACACAGCCTGAATATAAAACACAAAAGTTCAGTTAAGTCATGATTTTCCTTATTTAGTTCATTTTTTAACCATGTTCAGGTCCTGTTTAAGTATTATTTCCAACTAAATCTGATGAAAGAACTGTTTGCGAGCGATTTTTGCTCGAATTTAATGGCTGAGCGAGAACGGGGAGTACATTACGGGCTGTTGTTGCAGTGTTGTTTGGGATTAGCTGCTCTCTTTCAGAAAAGGCTCACACGCCCAGCGCCTCAGTCCTGCCCCGACACAGAGCGGGAGCAGAAATCGATGTGTTTACAGGCACACAGCTGTTCACCGCAGCTACTGTTACACTCGGCAGCAACAGCACACCGGAGCGGGCCAAGAGCTCAGCTAACGACCCCCGGTCAGAAGAGACGCTCGTCCAAGAGAGATCGTCACCAAAGGCTATATATTAAAGGTGCTGTGGCTTTCACATAGGCACCAAAAACATGAATAAAAGTGGCCAAGCATGCACGAAAATATGCATAAAAAGTAGTAGTTTTGCTCAAAGAAGTTTTATGGAATGCATGAACAAAACTATTTTGTTTTATTGTTTTAGATAATAATCAATGCATTGCAGGTGTCAAAAGGTACACATTCATTCTATTCTTTTTGTATAGTGAGCTGTGTAGTCTGCTATTTGAACATGGCGAATGGTACAAAACACTTTTTCCACTGCTCATTGTACTGTGTATGACAAAAACTAATTTAACATATAAACTTTCACCTGGAAACAAACAAACAAAAAATAATCTTCTCAATAACATGTATAATTATTTCACTGATTAAATGTTTCTCCATAGATTTACATGGGAAATTGTGATTTCAAGGGCTATTTACTCCAAATGCATTTTCCTCACATTGTGGTGACAATATCTCCACATCAGTATCATCTACAGACTTGTCTGAGACTTATCTTCATTCTGAAGGCTGACGTCTGAGAGAATATTTAATATCTATGTCCAAGCCTGATTTATTGAGTTTTGTATGTCAAAAACAAGGCAAAATGTAAAAACAAAACAAAAAACTGCTTATTTTAAATCTGAACAAGATATCCAAAATCTCCTCTGAAAAAGTATTTGTAACTAATATATCAAAAAAGTAAATCTATAAATCCATAAATTCAAATCTGGATCAATCCATTAATCAGATTTTGTTGCCGAAAATATAATAACAATAATAATGCCTTACACTTGTATTGCGCTTTACAAGCCTGTATTACCAAGTTTCTCAAAGCGCTACACTGTCGTCATTATTCATTCACTCCATACTCGGTGGTGGTAAGCTACTGTTGTAGCCACAGCTGCCCTGGGGTAGACTGACGGAAGCGAGGCAACCAGTCCGTGCCATCGGCTCCTCCGACCACCACCAACCACTCTCTCACTACATTCGCTAGGCTTCCTGGTGTTACCAAACGGTCTCCCATCCAAGTATCGACCAGGCCCTTCCCTGCTTAGCTTCCAAGGTCTGATGGGATTGAGCATAGCAAAGGCGATATGACCACAGACCACAATATGGGACATTTTTGGTATTTTTTGGCATAAAATGAAACAAAATGACAAAAAACTTGCAATTTTTTTCTCATATTTATGTCAGTAATGTACAGAAAAGGTTTCAAATGTATATCTCTAAGTTTAAAAACCTTCCCTATTCACCTGTAGTGTCTCGCCTTAAGAATCAAATAACGATAGGGGAAAGGGAATCCATGGCGGATTTACACACTCAAAATGGGCAAAAGGGCAGGATCTTCACTGTAGACTCGGCCCTCGCGGGGCACATAGTTTGGTCGTAGCCACGCCCGCGCCATTAGCTTTAATGCTAACGGCCTATCAATCAAAGTCCGGCCCTCATTAGTATACGAGATTTCTAAAATGTTCCTTACGAAAACCAGCCTGGTTTCTTTAATTCTAACTGACCCAGCGTTATCACAGGAGCAATAATAGCTGTAGAAAGTTCCAAAAAATTAGAAACCAGGCTTTACAGTGCTGCTTAAAACGTGTGGAAAGTGCATTGCTTTCTAATGGAAAACTAGTTTGTTTTGCCGCCCGTATATGGAGGTACTGCAGCAATGTCGGTCCCTATAGCGTCGCAGTCACAAAGCAGAGCAACCAGCGGCCATTGGGCGTAGCACAAACATAATTATCTCTTGCCATAATTATCAACAAAACGTGGCTTCATCAAAAGATCTGAACCTTCAAGGGACTAGATCAGAGACACTCACACTTCCAAGTTTGCTATTTCACCCAGAGACAGCAGGGCGCGACGCAGGGCACTTTGCTCACCCCCCAAAACAACTCATTTGGTTGACTCCAAATCGATTCTGGTAATGTTATGGCAATTAAGGTATCGCGTTACGAGTGCGTATAGGCTCCAAAACAAAGCCATAACGAAGAGAAGAGCAAAACAAATGCAGCACTCACGTAAGAAGTACTCAGAAGGGTCCGCCTCGTAGTCTGTCTCCTCTGGGAAGTGGTCTATCTGTTTACACATGCCTTTGAAGTTTCCTGTAGGAGAGAAAGAGACACACTTTGAATAATCAACATTTTTAATTTACTTTTAACCAGGAAAGTCCCACCGGGAATTAGAATCTCTTCTTCATGGGAGTTCTGGCCAGACCTTATAAATTAGTACATGATTTGCCACATGTTGCCCAAAAACATTTTAAATAATTCACCAGCTTTGAGCATGAAGCAAAGTCGCCCTGGTCAAAGTTTCAATTCGGTGCAATCTATTATGCAGATTTTACAACAGTTTACATTTCTAGGAATCTGTGCGAGCTTAGGCAAAAACAGCAACCTGGAGTGGTTCGAAGCGTTTTCTTTTACATACTCGACTTCTAAAACTCTATCAAATGATGTCACAATATGCAGCATAAAAACACATTTCGATTTCAAGAGTCGGAAACATTAGAAAATGCAATATTGATCTAAAACAGTTGTAACAAAATATCCAGTTTCACTTCCTGGTTTTCCCCCCTTCACTGCACAGCTGTTTCAATACAGTGAAAAAGAAAACGATCACATGGACCCTGTTATGGTGAGTGTTTTTACTCTGAGATGAAAGGATAAAGCCAGTGGTGCCTTTTGGGTAATATGACCCATCTTTAACTTTTAGTCCAGGTCCAACAATAAGAAAACCAGCTCCATTAATGATGAGTGATGACATAATATAACATAACGTCCTCTTCCAACAAATCTATAGGTCGATCTCCCGGCCTTTGCTGACTTTGAATGTAGCTCCAAAAAAGCGTTTTTGGATTAAGCTTTGCAAGAAGTCGAGAGGTGAGGAAAGCATTTCCTGGATACGTAGGACCTCAGAAGGAGCCGCGATGCTAAGAACAGCCACTGGAGAAGATTCAAAGATTACTCAAAGCTGCGCGAGAGTGGGTCAAAACTAAGGGTCCGGGAATTTCATTGATGGACATTTTCCAAGAGAAGAAGAAGAAGAAGAAGATCTTTATTTATATAGCGCCTTTCACAGACATGGTCACAAAGCGCTTTACATGAGAGCATTTTACATTCACTCCATACTTGGTGGTGTTTCCCCTGGGGGAGACTGACAGAAGCGCTGTCGCAATTACACACATCTGCGCCAACGGTCCCTCTGACCACCTCCATGCATTCACACACACATCATTCATCCTGGCCTATTGTACATGTTTTTGGTGGTAGGGGAAACCGGAGTACCCGGAGGAAACCTACGCAGACATGGGGAGAACATGCAAACTCCACACAGAAAGGCCCTGTCCAGGTGGGAATCGAACCCGGGACCTTCTTGCTGTGAAGCAAGAGCACTAACCGCTGCGCTACCGTGCCGCCAACAGGAATTAACAGGAATTTATGGAAAATACCAGGAATATATGGTAATTTAATGGGGAAAAAAGGGAATTAACACAACGGAAGGCTGCATGTTATAGGATGTGGTCAATACAAAGAAGAGCTTTTGGAAATGGAATAGACTCATTCCATGTTTGTATCCATCTTACATCTATTCATCAAGTGTGTGCAGTAAAAAAGTGCTCGCCCACTCCTCATAGGGTATTGGTCAGTGTTATGTCACGTTAGAGTTAGAGAGAGGTTCATTTTTAAATTTGTCCCAGGTTTAGAAAAGTTGTGTTATGTTTTGACCAGACAATATGGTCCTCTCACTTTTTGCATCTGGGTCTAAGGTGTTTCTCAAATGAATGTGTTATGGTTCAAAAACATAATTAAAGGGTAACTAATATAATTCACCAATTGTTAAAGCAGTACTAAGTAACTCATGCCCCTAGCGCCACTGCAGGTATCGTAGCATGTTGCAGTTTTTTACTCATTAATTGTCCGTGAGAGTAAATACTACTCTTAACAGAAAAGACAAAGGGAGAGAGGGATATTGTACATCCAATTACACAATGGAGAAAATGTTTTTCACTCAAACTTGGCTGTAAATACTGTTTAAGTGCCTCTAGCCCGTAGTTAGCTTTGCCCGTTAGCCTGTTAGCTTCTTCTTCGTGATTCCATTAGTGTGTATTGGTGGCTCCGACCCGGACGCAGGAAAGTTGCAATTGTGGTTTTCTGGCCAGAGACACCAGGGAGAGATTAAAGACCCCCCAAACACTTGTATTACCCCCAGAGGGACTACGAAAAGGATTTATTAAGGTAAACAAGTTACTTAGTACTGCTTTAAATCAACAAAACATGCAAAAACATCATGTTTATTTTAAGGCCCTATACCTGATTTTTTGATTGCAAACAATGAAAGCGGAAGCCCATAAATTAAAAAAGTTAGTTGTGATCCAAACTTATTCGTAACTTTCCTAATATATTTGTTGCTTCCAAATTCTTTACAGGGACAAGTTTATAGGCACATTTCACAACTTGCAGGGTCACTTTTCAGGGTCACTTTCGTGCTAGAAATGCTAGAAAAATAGCCTGATAGTTCATAAAATGTATACAAATGTTTAATAATCTGATCCACACTGTTTTCCCCACAAACGTTTGAGTTTACAATATACAAAAGGAGGACAAAATAAATTGCGTTCCATTTCTAGAAGTAAAATCAGGTATAGCTCCTTTAAAGGAACAGGCCACTGTTTTTACATACTGAGATATGTTCTTACCTTAGCTTAGACGAGTTCATTTGTACCTGTCTGGTCTGATACGTGTGTATATTTAGGTATAATTACACAAAATTAAACAATGTGGATTTTCTAAGCGGATAAAAAGGGGAACTACTGTATATTGTAAGGCGTAATAATACCAGGAATACTTCGGCATCCGCACAGTAAAGTGAAGATATCACTGTGCGAATGTTATTACGCCTTACAATATAGTTCCCCTTTTTATCTGCTTAGAAAATCCACATTGTTTAATTTTGTGTAATTATACTTTGTAGTGTAACCATTTTTAACTAGGGAAAACGTGGAAGAGTTTGGTAGCTTCTATCTTCACCTCGTTTGGAGCTATAGAGGAGAAGAGAGAGGCTAAATGCTAACGCCATCTGTGCTGTGTTTACGTGACTGAAGGCACACGTGGAGACCAGACAGGTACAAATGAACTTGTCTAAGCTAAGGTAAGAACATATCTCAGTATGTAAAAACGGTGGCCTATTCCTTTAAGAATTTTGACATTTTTTTCAGAATTTTCCAAGCTAAAGTTTCTGGACAATTTCTGGAAATGTATCAGGAATTTCCCACCCCTTTGCAACCTTAGTAAAAACACAGCTCCAGGCATGTTTTTGATGAGAGAACAACATTGTATCAAGCTAAAAAAAAAAAAAAAAAACTTTTGAGTAACATCCCCTAGTAAAGACAGAATAAAGCTTAAATTTGCAGACGACCCTGAGCACCAAAGGGTTACAGAAGTTCCCCCCCAGTGGCGCATGTACCGCCGACTGAGAACCACAGAGTGATCCATTTAAAACGGTGACAGATAAAGCGACCCATCGCCATTCATTGCTCCACATCAGAGACGCTAACAGGCCTTTGTCGGGGCCTGGCACGGAGCGCTTTGAATCCTCCTTTCGGCAGGTGTCTCTATCAAACCGGGGCTATTCACCTCAACCCCCCCTCTTCCGCCGCTCCCCCGCCCCCGCGCTGCTCGCCGCTTCCCGTGACGCGGCGCTGCCAAGACCTACTCCGCAACACCTGGCGCCGCGGTGACCAACACCTGTTCAGATAATGGGGCCGGAGAGATGCAGCGCTTAATGTGGCTCGATCAAGTGCCCGGGCAGCTGTCTGTTCGCTGTAATGGCCGCCCTCTTGACCTCCCCCTGAACCAAACGATATAAATGAGGCTGATGGGGGGAAACGCGACGGGCACTAGAGGGCGCTGTAGGCGGAGAAGAGACAGGGGACTGAGCTATATGGCAAAATCAATGAAACAAATTGCAAATGCTGTGAATTGATCGGTAGGTAATGAATGTTGGAGAATGCACAGCCTCTATGGGGTATTAGTATATGAACGCTCCTGTTGTTTAGCTCTACACATGTTCTGAAATGCCGGCTTTCTCTCAAGTTAATGTCAATGACGCTGAACATACTTCAGATCTGGATTTGGAAACATAAATTTGCAAATCTAGAGCACAATCGCAATATTTGTCTGACAAATTTCGATCAGTTTCTTTTCCAAAGTTGCTGCTCGATCAAGAAAAGTGGGAGAAAAAACTACACCAAGGCAGGACCAAATAAGGGTGAAAACCGCGGGAGGGAGGTTTAGGGACTATGACAAATAACATATTACTTACATACTTTTTTAGTAATGTGAATTTTATAATACTGCAAAGGCACACTTAAACCAGATTGCGATATTTGCTCCTTTAAGTTTAACCCATTAACCCTCATTTTAACCGAGTGCATTTTCTCCAGTTCGACTTTACCCAAATCTAAAAGCTTCTTGACTGGAGGTTACAGTATAGGCCAGTGTAACAACTCATTTGAAAGCTAAGCCCTACAAAACTGATGTAAACAGCCATGTTGCCATCTTTTCATCCCTTTTTATGCCACTTTTTGTTGTGTATTTGTCACATTTCCGTCACATTTTCATCACATTTTCACCGCTTTTATTATCACATTTTTGTCACTTTTTTTAACATGTTTTTGTTGCGTTTTCATCCTCGTTTTTGTCGCTATTTTGACGCTTTTTTGAGAAGCTTTAACATTTGGGTAACGCCAAACTGGAGAAAATGATAAAGATAAAATAAACTGAAAGAGGGGGTATTATGCTTTTTTTCAATCACATAGCACCAGTCTATAGCATACTACAATGATGACGTAACCTTCTGTTGGTCTGTATATGCAGTAAATTAAAATAACTGCCTTGAATAAAATTGCTCTCTCAAAATGGCTGTACTGAACGTCTTGAAATAGGCCTCTGTCTCTTTAAGAAGCTTTCCGACACGCCCCCTTCAGCACACTGCTGTGGCATCTAAACAACACTACTGTGCAGGGAGGGGGCTCTGCTGAGCTGAGGAGCAGTGGTTGGTGGCTTGGCTGGTGACGAAAGGTCCAGAGGCGTCTCCAGGAGGTGGGGGCGTTCCTAGGAGGACTGAGGCATAGCTACACCTAAAATGGCTGCCGTCTAAGTTTTTACTGATTACTCAAAAATATGTGAATGAGCCAAGGCAACACTCCAGGCATGTGTTTAATGAGGGAATGACATAATAACATGATATAAAGCTTGAAAAAGTCGATTTTACATAATACCCCCCCTTTAAGATTCATTTCACATGTGGAAGATATCTGAAATATGCATTTAAACTAAGTCACAAGAATCCCATTCATTTGTGAGACATGTTTGTTGAGGTACAAAAATTGGTTATAATGTTTAAAACAAGACCCCAAGAGGACACAATATTTTGCTATTTTCCAGAGAACGTCATATTGCCTAAAATAACTGCGGGGTTTGCTATTTGACTTGATTGCGCTGACATTTCTGCCTATATAATCTTAAAAACAGAAAGGCGCACATGACAAACCTCTCCAGACATTCCTTTGTATTTTGCTGCAGCTAAATAAGTGGCACCGCAGGAGACAGGGCTGCAAAGTGGCAGCACCTTTCACCGAACCATGACTCACGTGTGCCCACGACACTGTCCCGTCACAGGTCCCTCGCTGACTGAATAAGAAACTGGACATGTTTTGTCTGGGCCTGTTTGAGCCCGACGTCCCATACGCTGCAATGCTATCCGTGACAGCGCGAGAGTAAGAGCGGCCCATTGGGGGAAACGACTTCGGTTATTATGTTAAAAGATTTATGTGCCACTTAACCGGGCCCTTTCTCTACCACATGTAACCCCTAAATGTTTATAACGGTATATTCATTTGTACAGGACGTCCCGCGTGTGAAAGAGGTAGAGAGAGAGAGAGAGAGAGAGAGAGAAGGGGGTTTTGGTGCAGAGGACGGAGTGATGGCAAAGACTTGACAAGGGCCAAACTACATCACGGTCAAATCAGGCTGTAAAAATGGCCTAAAATGGTTGGTGTATTTGACTCAAGTTCATCTTTAAAATAAGTTTGGACTAATCTAAGATAAGATAAGACAAACTTGTGCCGACGGAACAAGTTTTTTTTCCTCATAAGTCACACTTTTTAGGTCTCATTTCAAGTGGAATAAACAGCATTTTAGCTGTACACCCGAAAAGTGACCATCTTAAATTAGATAAATGACTTAACATGGTTTGAATGAGTTGAATTCGAGTCGGGTTGAACTAATCTAAGATAAATGACGCTAATGCCAACTGAATGAGCGTGAATCCCGCTTGAAATCAGACAAATTCACTTTTATTTATTTTTCACTTGAAATGTGAAATGTTTTCAACTAGGAAAAAATGGGCTTGCTCCATTGGCAAAAATATGTTTCTTCTCATCTAAGTCTAGACCAAACATACTCAAAACTTATAGATTTAATCCCTAAATGTATGTAATTTCTTCCTTAAAGGTGCATTATGCAACTTTTAATGTGAAAAAAAAAAAGTTGATATTTGTGTGTATTTGACCTTGTAGTATGAGTGGTCAGCATGGCGCCTTTACTTTCCATCATGGTGGTCTCTACAACGCTCCAGGATCAATGTTATGGAAGGTTTTCACTGCTGACGGAGCCTCTCACCAGAAAACCTACAAAACAAGTGATCCTGGAGCGTTGTAGAGGCCACCGT
The DNA here is from genome assembly GCA_007210695.1 of Neogobius melanostomus. Taxonomy (NCBI): domain Eukaryota; kingdom Metazoa; phylum Chordata; class Actinopteri; order Gobiiformes; family Gobiidae; genus Neogobius; species Neogobius melanostomus. The sequence goes on from VHKM01000386.1 coordinate 4,105,727, forward strand.
GATCGAAAGTAAAGGCGCCATGCTGACCACTCATACAGCCACTGGGTCACTACAAGCGACGGTGGTGCAGAGAGTAGAGCGGGTTGTCTTGTGACCAGAGGGTCGGCGGTTCGAATCCCGCAGGTGCCCACTGTCGTTGTGTCCTTGGGCAAGACACTTCACGCACCTTGCCTCCAGTGTCTGCGTACACTGGTGTATGAATGAGCGTGTGAATGGGTGACTGGTTCCTTGATGTAAAGCGCTTTGAGTGCCTAAAGCAGGTAGAAAGGCGCTATATAAAATGTGACCATTTACAAGGTCAAATACGCACAAATATCAACTTTTTTTCCCCCACATAAAATTATAATTCTTTCCCAGTCTCTTACTATAACTTTTAAAATGATTTTTGGCTTGTAGGTTTCACTGACAGGACAGTCCAGAGTGAAAGGGGTGGGAGAAACCGCGGGAGTGACATCCGGCAACCTGTCGGAATCAGGACTCGAACCCATGACGCAGAATAGTGCTCCTGTACACTGCGGTTGAGCTGTTTGTCTTATATTTTTTAGTGGAATACAATAATAATAATAATGCATCGGTTTTATATAGCGCTTTTCTGGACACTCAAAGACGCTTTACATTGCACTATTCATTCACTCCATACTTGATGGTGGTAAGCTACTATTGTAGCCACAGCTGCCCTGGGGTAGACTGACAGAAGCGAGGCTACCAGTTTGCGCCATCAGCCCCTCCGACCACCACCACCAACCACTCACTCACTACATTCGCTAGGCTTCCTGGTGTTACCAAACGGTCTCCCATCCAAGCACTAACCAGGCCCTTCCCTGCTTAGCTTCCAAGATCTGACGGGATTGGGCATAGCAAAGGCGGTATGGCCACAGCTCATTATCTTTCTCAAACAAGTCCAAACCAACTCGAATTTAAGACAGATTCTAGATTTTAGGTCATTTATCTAATTTGTGATTTTTTTCCCCCAGTGTAGTTATAATATAAATACTCTTAACTCTCTGTTAAGTCAAAAGTCCTATTCAAAATAACGTGACGGACTAATAATGTTGTAAAAATAAGTATTGCACTAGACTAGATTTGCGATTTATAACAGGGTTGCACAATACATCACCACATTATTGTTTTCGCAGTATTAGGGGACACAAAATCCATGCTGCAAAATCACAGAGGTCTTCCATACAAGTTTTGCTATGATTTTCCAAATTTATTTCCATCTTGGCTGTATTTTTGTCTTAACTCCGTCATGTTTTGAGGCAAGTTTTGACCCAATTTAAGGACCAAAAAAACCAAACATATTACTTATCATTTTTGTTTGAATTAAAATGGTTTCGTAAACATGGCATTATTTATAACTTCAGGACATGTTTGTAGAGGTGTAAACTACAATGTTAGCAGGTTTTATATATAACAAAACCCCCATGGACTCAGATGATGTGGTTTTAATGTCGCAGCCATGGTATAGAGCCAGTGGTCTGTGCGAAACGCTGCAGCAAATCCCACTAATATCGAACACTGTACAATAATATCCACAGATCTGACCAATGGTCCCACATAGGATGCAGTTTCCATGGCGACTGTGCTATACTCCACTTAAGTGAAAAAAATAAATAAATAAAAGTTACTATCAGCGTTTGAAGAATTAAATTTAAAAAAAGTTTATGCCCACAAGCTTTACAAACCCACACAGTGCCAGCCAGGGACGTGACTTTGGAAACATTTCAGCTTTTTCCCCGAAACTTTCTTTCTGCAGTTTCTAATACAAGAAAACTCTGTGTCAATCGAACACGCGACCTTTTCAGAAACTCCAGATCAACTTTAGGCGACGGCTGCGACTTGTGCTCTTAAAGACGCTATAATGTTCAGATTTAGATGACCTTGGCGTGATTCACTTTAGGGGCAAATGAAAGTAGACAAAAGTTAGTAGTAATACTTGCTGTTTACAAGCTTAACATTGCACAGTTATTATTCCTTTACTCCATAGTCAGTGGTGGTAAGATACTGTTAGTTACAGCTTCCAGGAGACTGATGGAAGTGAGGCTGACCACTCATACATAGGCGAGGTGAATATAGGAGAACACAAACACAGTATCTTTTGGATCAGGGATGAATGCTCTCTCTGCTGTGGAGATGGACAGATAGGGGCGACACGCTTTGCCGATGTTTGAGCTGATATGCAGGGCTGATTTGAATCTTTTTATTCAAACTATGCATGAAATGATTACTTATTTAACAAATACAGAGCACTGCTCCTCATTAGAATGGCATACTAGAGTAATACACAGCAGTGGTTCTCCACTGGAATGGCTTCTAGACCCACTATCACCACAGGATGACGAGCCGCAACCCAAATAAGAATTTAATTTGTAATATATGCAGTACCGGTCAAAAGTTTGGAAAAGCTTTATTTTAATCTATTGGATTTTCTTTTGTCCCCTCCTGGAACCGCCACCTTAACATGGTGGAGGGTTTGAGCACCTGAATGATCCTGGAGCTCTGTTGTCGGGGGCTTCGTGCCCCTGGTAGGGTCTCCCAAGGCAAACAGGTCACAAAGGAATACTTGAGAAGATTGAAAGATTACTCAAAGATGCGCGAGTGGCTTGAAACACAGCTCCAGGTATGTTTTTGATGAGAACATTAAGCTCTAGTAAGTCAATTTTGCAGAATACGAGCAAACATTAGCCAATATATCAGTCTATTTCCAAACTGCCGAGTCACTGTCGCCTCATAAATTTCAAATAAGTCAAAAAGTCACAAAGGAATAATTGAAAACAGTTAAATCCATCCCCAAAGTTTAATTTATTCCTTGATCAGCAATCAGCCACAATGGCAGCAGACAGTTTTAAAGAAACTAATTCTGCCTGAACCAAAATCATACCAGAATAACTCAAAGACCAACATAACAGCTTGAAGCATGAGCGTTTATCTGTAATAGACAATGTCCTCCAGCAGGAGTCCACTGTCAGCGCCCCCTCTGCACCAGTGGGTTTACAGGCTGATCTAAGCTGTAACCTCTGCTCGCCGCGTCCTCCTCCATCCTCACCCCCATAAAGCACCTAGTTACCCCCCGTCCTGCCCAGACCGGAGCTCTCAGGGCAATTTATAGAGCCCCAATGAACAGTGCCGGGACGATCCTGAAGGAGCCACTGGTGTCAACGTCTCAACAAATGTCTTTGAGCAACAATAATGCAACTGTTTCTGTGATTTGTGTTATAATAAAGGGAAAGCATCTATTTACAGGGATTCTACAGGAGGCAGCGAGTCAAATTTAATGTGTTTTAATGCCATTTCAATGCCTAAATGCAATATTTTTAATGCCACAAATGCAAAAAGAATCGTGGCGTATTTCACTTCATGAGATTTGTAAACAATCAAACAGAGGAATGAGGGGAATTTTTGATATTCAAAGACAAAATAGACACAATGGGCAACTTTTGAGCAAAGGATTGTTTACATTTTCAGTCAGAACTGCAGCTGAATTTTATATTTTTTGTTTTTGACAGATGCATGCAGTAAAAAGTAGTTGTTGTGGGTTCTGTCTCTAAAGAAATATATGATTGCTTTCTAAGACATTTAAATTTAATGCCAGTTTGAATCTGATTTAATGCTTTTTAATGACTTTTAAGGCTGAGATCTTCACATAATCCTTTCAAATGCCCCGCGGAAACCCTGTAGCTAGCACTGAAATGTTTTAAAACCTTTTCTGTATAAACAAATGCTATGAAAAGACAAAATGGAGAAATTATACCAGTTACGCTTTAAAACTAAGACCAAAAACGAACACTCCAGGTTTAGTCCAGGCTCAAACCAGGATAGATACAGACAGTCATTCAAGGGGCTTAGCCAAGGGGGAAGTACTGTAAACTTCTCATGGGAATCACAATTTTTCACTCTTTTTAGCAGTTTTCTGACAGACCATAAACATGTTTATCACACACCAATAAAGTCAAGCCAATCTCAAGTCCATATGGATGTTTTTCACAGCAAATTGTTCAGTAGAAGCGAAAAACAGCACTCATCGCTAACGTTAGCATGTGTAGCATGAAGCTAACGTCGGCTTGCTGGTTACCATTGCCCGTTGTTTTTAAGTATTTATGGGTTGTTGTTGAACCCATAGGAATCACAGAAACGCCTTTGGCTATCTGAGCCTGTTCCTACAAATGCACAGATTTGTTTGCCAACAGCTCCCGGGCCAGATTGAAATGAAACGTTCCATCCCCATACAAATATAGTGGGTGCATACCTATGTTCCCTGGGTGCTATATATTTTCTTTTTGTAGGTGAGTTGGTACATCAATTACGTCATGTATATCAATCAGCTTAACCCTGACCCTGCCCTAGACACCAACCTTAAGGATAGTGGGCTGGTGCCTAATGTTAATACATCTATGTTCCCCCACTTCTATTGGAATATAGGTACCGGGGAACATAGGGCTGACCCCAATATAGCCAGGTGCCATACCATTGAGCAGAGGTGCCATTAGTCCGACATCTCTAACCCAGCTGTGTTGTGGATTAGAGAGCCATATACAACCATTGGCCCCAACCTTAAGGTCAGTGGACTCTTGCCTGAACCTAATTTTATTTTTCAACCCCTACTCACTGGGACATTATCGGAATAACGAGACGTCGGACCAATTGGCCGACCCCATGTAGCCCGGCGCCCATAGTAACGAATAGTATGTTTTGTCCTTTCCATGGCATTTGTTTGATTTATGTGGTTTCTTTATCATTAACACAATATAAGATGAAGTTGAGTGGCCGCTGGATGTGTATCCGACCCCAGTTAGCATTTAGCTCACTTTTAGACGCTAATTTGTCTCTGAAGTAAAGTATCAAAAGGTTTGTGCATTCATTAATGATTTCTAACCAGGCTTTGACCTATGTGGTCGATGGGTTGACAACAGCTGAAAACAACTGGATCGTTTTATAATAATTTGCGATGTTTGGTGGCTAATGCTAACCGCTATAGGAAAAATACATTGAGCAGGCTAACGTATTCTGAAAAGTCACCCGGAGTAACTGTCCGCATACATTAGGATTCTCCTTTTTATTTCTATGGTAGAGCCACTTTGTCCTCTCCATGTCTCTGTATTGTTATATAGTAGAAAAATACATTCATAATCCAACATTTGTGAAAGTAATGGTGGAGAAATAACATTTTTCCTTCTTTGTTTTCTCCCTCTGGCCGCTTCAAACAGGACCATAAATGGGCCGTTCCAAAAATGCCATCTGTATCCATGACTCCTCACACCACTCATACGTGCCACCATCGGGCCTCGCACCGCAGTTTGAGAACCCCTTCCTCCATGAGCCTCGTTCACGCCTGTCACGCGCCCACTCCCCGTTTTGTTCGCGTTATTAGGCAGAACCAAGACAAACGCTAATTTTCCTCGCTGCCCTCTTTCTCAAAATAGAAAGGCACCTGAGGCTGAGGACACTGTGCAATTTTCACCAAAAAAAAGAGAAAAAAAAGCCAACCATTAACTGGCACCGCGGGTCTCCCTCTGTCCCCAATTCAGACATTTAAGATCAGAACTAATCCCAACAAAGGCTAAACGAAAATAGGTTTTAGGGTGGAAAAAAACCTCGCAAATCTGCACCTTGATTTCTTTAATAATAATGAATGCTTTACACTTGCCTTTTAGGGCTGTTAATACAAGTTTTACAAGGATGGTAATCGGAACAGATCAAACAGAAGCTTAGCCAAAATTACGGGACATTTTAACAGTTTCTCAAAAGTGTTGAGAAGGAGGCGATGGGTCAAATGTAAGAGCTGCGAGTGCTGCTGACCTTACAACCCACGATTACATCACTATTACATAAAGAGCGATCGATATCCCTGATTAAACCTCCATCGAGAGATATCAAATGACACAGAGAGAGGGAGAGGAGGGAGCGGGAGTGAGAGGAACAGAAAGAGAGGGAGAAATGGAGAGTGGGCGAGTGTTATGTTAGTATTTTGACAAAGGAAATGAAAGTTGTTGATTAAAACAGGCCTCCTTTGCCAGGGTATACAAAACCATTACAGGGAAAGAAGTCGGTAACAATTTGCCACCTGTTTAAATACTCCGATAGTAATAATGAAAATACAGTCAATCCCTATGAAGAATAATCCCTTGTTAAGTCTGTGCGTGTGCAAAGCCTAACCCTGCAGTAGTGCGTTTGAAAATTGGGTTTGTAGCATCTAAACGTTTAGGGACAGTCTCTTATTTGGCTTGCTTACTATTCACTACATGGTATTAAGCCTCAGGGCAACATCTTTGTGTGCTGAAAACACAACTTAAACACAAAGAGCCCCAGACAAAACCCGTCCAGGCTCAAAGATTTCAACATGCTTCAAAATTAGGGATGCACCGATACCACTAAAACCGATACGAGTACTTTTCTAAAACCGATACGAGTACGAGAACTTTGATTTGCGTTCTTGCCGACACCGAATACCGATACGGGTTTTCTTGATTTTTGAAGTGAAGGCTATAGAATGTTTATAGACTTTTTCACAGCAGATTGGTTAATTTGTTACTTTACTTATTTACATTTCCTTGAGTAAAGTAGGTTACACTTTTAAGAGAAGTTATATCATGTCCAAAAGTTACTCAATGCCTGTGCTGTATTCATTTTAATAGTATTGAGATGGTTACTTATCACACAACCAATTAGCCTCTTTTTGCCTTATTATCTCTGTGGATTTTCCCGTACGTGTGTTTTGGAGACGAGAGCAACTTAGCCAGTAGCCTACAGCATTTTGATTATTTTTGTTACCGCTAAATTTCGCTCAATATGGGCATGCTGTATCTCTTTATCTATTATTTCCGGAGTACTTTTTAGTCACTGGGTTAGTTTTACAGATGAATTAATCCCCTGGGCATAAAGCGGTTTAAGAATCGTCAGAGCTGTTAGCCGCTAGTTAGCAACATTAGCGCCCGGGTGTTGTAAACACTGCAAACCCAGCGCTGAGGCACAACGAAGACAACATTTAGCTCTGATTTAGGGAGTGTAGTCTGTAATAAAGTCGGCTCTACGTGGAATATTGTATTTCCACTGAAGAATTCTCCAGTTTGTTGCTCTTTTCTCTCCTCAGTGGAGAGGTGCGTCCTGTAGGAGCGCCGGCCGCATGTCAAGTGTTATTGGTTTCTGGTATCGGGACCACATTAATGGGTACGAGTATGAGTACAAGCGTGTGGTATCGAGCCGATACCCGATACTGGTATCGGTGCATCCCTATTAATAATCACTCTTTCGACGGAGGGAGAACTCTTCTAGACAAGCCTCCTCTGCAGTCAACCCTTTGTTTCTAAAGGATCTCAGTCGTCCAGGGAATATTTAACTCAGTAAGGGCAACATCTAACTTGTGCTCTACAAATTTTGTAAAAGCAATTTTGAGTACAAGAACGATAATATTCGGATAGTTATTGGAGTGTGAGCATGCAAATGTACACATGTCTGTTGACAATGCTGTGTTTTATATATCTTTGGTATATTTTTAAATTGTCTGCATAGATGTTGAAATTGATTTTGTCTGTTTTGCTTTGTATTTGACATTTTTCTGCTTTTACTTGTGACAGTGCTATGTTTGATTATTGTGTTTTATACATTTTATAATGTTTTATTTCTTTCCCACCTTCCCCTAGACTCCTTACAGGGGTGTTTTGTTTCTTACTTCCCTACCCATACAATAGCTATAAAGATAATATGAAAAAAAAAATAATACAGTATATCGCAAAAAAGAACGAGAAGAAGCTTGCAAAGTGTCGTCACGGCAACCACTCCAGTCCCGTTGACGATATTTGAAAATCTCTCTACATAAATGTTGCTTTACTGTTGATAAATGTGAAAAAAGACTGCTTTATTTTGTCCTAGTTAGTTACTTTGGAAAAGTGATCTGTTTCCAAACTGTAATGAGATCTTACTTCTGCTTATACTGCTTCGGCCTCTTGTTCTCTTTATATTTTCTTTATGAATTGATGTTGCACAGGCACCGCTCAAATAAATCACATGCGACGATGAGTAATTTTGATATTTCTCTCTCTTTAAGTAAGTCGTCTGCAGGACATGGGAAGATGAAGAGGCAACAGAGCGCAGCGATGGCGTAATCCTGGTCGCTGGAGGAGAGACACGGGGCCATCCTCTGCCCACACACGCACCGGTCTGATGAAGCACCGACCGGAGAGGTGCATGCTGGGATATGGGGGTGTCGGGTGGGGGGGGGGGGGGGGGGACGGGGAGGGGCAGCAGGAGCGAGGGGGGGGGGGGGGGGGGGTCAGTGAGTGGGAGGTGCTTTTGAAAAACACAGAGAACAGACAACGCTGGGAACCCTCTACCGATTCGCTGCTGGTGGGCGGCATTAGCAATCACCAACTTTGAGAGCGTTTGAGATATTGGATAAACGCTAACGGGGAAAACTGCGGCGTACTGTGTCATGAGAGGCACAAACACGGATCACAAAACTGCATAGAAACATAATCTCCACGTATAGGCTAAGTTTGACAATTTGTCTTGATTTTTAAATAGGCTTTCACAAAATCGATTTACTCAAAAGTTTTTCATGTAGATTACACGCAACTGTTGCCATGGTAGAGACGTTACCGTGGAGACTACAGTGGAGACAGGAAGTGTAAAGAAATAATAATTAAGCAGTCACAGAATGGCCTTTAGCTACATCTGAGCCTGTTCCTACAAATGCACACATTATGTTAGCCGTTTTAAATTGAACGTTCCATCCCCATACAAATTAATACAAGCGTAATACTATACGGCAAGGCAAGTTCTGTGCTGTTCATGGCGTTTATGTAATTTCTGTGGTTTCTTTATCATTGACATCTTGTAAGATGAAGTTTAGCGGCCATTGGTGTATCCGACCCCACACAAAAAAATGCAAAACAAGCATTTGAGTTAGCATTTAGCTCAGAGGACACTTTCAGACGCTAATTTGAATCTAAAGTAAAATCTCAAAAGGTCTGTGCATTCATTAGTGATTTCTAACTAGGATTTGACCTCACCTAAATGTGGTCGATGCGTTGACAACAGGGGGAGGACATAGAGGAGGTGGACAGTTTCAAGTACCTCAACAATACACTGGACTGGTCCCACAAAACACCAACGCCCTGCCCTGTATATGCTATCCACTACGCTGCCGTGTGCTGGCCCCGGGAAGCACAGAGCGGAACAAGAACAGACTGAACAACCTGGTCAGGAGGGCCAGCTCCGTCCTGGGCTGCCCCCTGGACTCTGTGGAGGAGGTGAGGGACAGGAGGGTATTAGCCAAGCTCACCTCCATCATGGACAACACCTCCCTCCCACTGCACGGGACTGTAGAGGAGCTGAGCAGCTCTTTCAGTGGAAGACTGAGGCACCCTCAGTGCAAAAAGGAGCACTACCACAAGTCCTTCATCCCCACTGCTGTCAGACTGTACAACACTACTGTAAAGTAACATGTGCAATAACCCCTTTGCAAAACGATGCGCAATAATCTCTGTATCAGCGCCACTTTATCGACAACCTGCATTAGGACTGTAAACTTCACACTGCCAATGCCGACTTTGATATTCTACTTTTTATGTCTGTTCTAAATTTTATTTTCTTATATTTTTAAGCTTTTTATTATTACTCATTGTACATAAGATACATCTATTTACTATGTAACTGTTTGCACATTTCCTGTTTATTTTGCACACCCCGAGTGTTTCTTGAGAGCCGAATGTAACAAGTGAATTTCTCCATTGTGAGATCAATAAAGGATTATCTTATCTTATCTTAAAACAACTGGATTGTTCATAATTTGCAATGTTTGGTGGCTAACGCTAACTGCTACAGGAAAAATACATTGAGCAAGCTAACGGAAAAGTGTCCCGGACTAGCCGACTTGCTAACTGTCCGCATACGTTAGGATCGAACGCCGCTTCTCCTTTTTATCGCTATGACTACAGACCCCCATCTATAAAAAATAAAACTCTGGAGAACGTTGCCAGGTTTTCTACTCTATCCTCTTGTTCAGACAGTGACACGACAGTTCAATACACACTTTGGAAATGGCTGCAGATGATGTTAAATGAGTGTCAGTGTTAACGTTTGACATTATTTCTGATTTGCTTTGACACACACTCCTGAGCATTCTTCTTAGAATGTGTAACTAAATTCAATATATTTAATCAAACACGTGTAGTTTGTCTAATCCGTGCACATTCCCCTCACTCTGATCATTCTTTAACACTTTCCCAGTCATTAAGATGATTGAGTAACGATGCTTTCCCTGGGCTCAGGTAACTCGGTGTCCTCCCGGGTCAAAAACATAAAACACGGCTCCGTCCCTGCGTGAAAAAGAGATTTACTGCGTCCGTGGCTCATTTAGCAGCATAAATGAACACAAATCGGGGCTGCGAGATTAATTGCAATCGGACGATCACGATTAGCACAAACGGCAGTATTTTAGGCATTATAGTGTCCGCAAGCAACAAGATCCCGCCTCTCTCATGGAGTCAAAGAGTGCAATTATCCCAAGATATGATCCAAAATTGTTCAACCCTATAATACAAATGCTCTTTAGGCTGCAGTGTAGAGCCTCTCTTATACTCGCACGTGCCTGTGTGATATTTCCTTGTGAACGGATACGTGATGTGTTTAAGGCCTGCTACAGTCTGACATCTCTTTCTCCAAACGCACAGCGGTGGTGACACGAGGCCTAATCGCCAGATTCATCTTCATAATCACGCCCCATTCCTCCATATAATCGATGAATTCATCTCTGTAACGACCCGGCGGCGACAGATATAGGTGCGCACATGTGTTGTTGCCGCCACAGATGCAAGACACGGATGGAATTCAAAGAAAAGTAATAATATCAACGTCTTTCTGGTGTGAATTCATGTTTTACACGCGTTCTGGGTCAACCCCGTGTGCATCTCGACTGCTCAGTTTGAAATGTAAAAATCAGTCTGCTATTCTCTGGAGAGGCAGGACTTTCTTACAAGTTTATTTCTTTAAAGATTGTCTGCATATGACTATGCAGACTGGGTACTGTTATTCTTTTATGATTCCAATACTTCAACGGTGCTTGGTTTTTTCATTACCGATACTTGAACGAAAAATAAGGGAAACATCTGTTAAAAGATGGAGAAAATGGGGGGAAATAGGGAAAAAATTAGTAATAAAATAATGGGCAAAAATGGGGAAAATGAGAACAAATTGGGGCAAAAATAAGAAAAACATTTGTAAAAAAAAATAAAAAAATGGGGAATTTTTTTTTTTTTTAAAGGGGGAAAAAAACATTTATTTGAGATGAAACAACCAAGTCACTTCCTGTAATGCTCTCCCTGGACCAACAGCATTAACAATAGGTTGCGTTCACGTGACATCACAACATTCTAAAGAGCGTATAGTTTAAAATTGAGGTGGGGCGGCTGAAAATTCCATGATGGTAACTATGGTAACTGCAGATTTTTTTTTCTTTTTTGTCTTTTGGTTAATATCTCAGTCATTACAGGAACAATCCACATGAAACAAAAACTATCCCAAAGTTCATTGTCTCGTCTTCCAGCAGATATTTTCTCCGAAAGGGCGTCCAAAAGTGGTGACAATATTCGAAAACATGAGCGTGATGTTGTCCAGTAGAAAGGACTTTCAGCCATAAAAAATAATATGAAAGGTTGGTGAATCCAATGACGATCAAATACTGGTGATGAGGAAAAACATTTGTCAATTTTCGTTTTGGAGATTTGCTACAAAAACTGTATCCCATAGAGTTGTATTAGCCCCTCCACACTATGACATCATCACATTCTAAAACATGAATGCCACCTATTCAATGTCAAGATATACGATTTTTTTTGGTACCTGCTTTCGATATTTTTTTCGATACCGGTAATACCTAAACTGTTTTTACCGATACCATACTGTACTAGTATCAATTAATGGTACCCAGGTACATATGACGCATCCCTCAATGACACAGGGGTGACCTGTAAGAAGCAGCAGGCTCTTCTATTCTCTCGAGCAAACCCTCCCAAAGTCACGGCCCCCTTATGAAGCTGAAGAGGTACTGGGTCACACAAGCCGACCCAATAATAATGATAACTCACTCCTTTCAAAAGAATGAGTCATGTTTCACTAATAACAGAGACCGTATGCAAAACATTCATTCACAGCAGAAATATTTTTAAATCTCATTAACTTATATCCTTTCCAAAGTGAGGTCTCGCCTTAATCCTGATTTGAGTGGCTTTGTTGTTGATCTTGCTATTGTCCAACGTCTGACCTGAAGATCTATAGCTGCTGCTTCTGCTGCTGAAGGAATCTACCAACGCCTTAACCTTCATAATTGTCTTCCTGACTCAAGACAATGCATAAAGTTTTTTTTTCAAAAGCCGCCTCTTTGCAGATAAAACGTTGAATGACAATGGCAGACCTCGCGTGGCCCCTCAGCGTCTCAACCCTCTCCTTTTATGTCAAAACAAAGTTGAGCCGGTAGCGCCCTTGATGCGGCAGCGGGTCGAGTTTTTTCGCCGGTGTGAAAGTGAAGCGTGGCAGACGGTTTGCTCCTCCCGACGTGAGTGGATCTGGGTCAAGGTGACGCCTGCGATCGCCCGCCGCAGCTCGCCATCTGGAGCTCAACTAGACCCGGCACTCGAAGACAGGCTGCTTCTCTTCAGCAAAAAGAGACGCGCCGGGCAACAGCGTCAACGTCTCGCCAATGAATATCAAGAACAGATTAACACGTTGAATTAGAACTGGATTGTAAATAGTAAGCAATGACTAGACATTCACAAATTGTGTGCGTTTCAGTATAGACAAAAAAAACGAGATTCTATACTTTCATTTCCAAGTTTTATAAGTTATCCCCAGGACTCATGAATCGATTCGAACACATGAGTTAGGACTTGGGACACGTGTCTTGATGTAACACTGATGGTACTTGGGCTTAAACTTCAGGTGGCATCAGCAATTTGAGAATTTTTTCATTTTAAAGGGGGGGTATTATGTAAAATCGACTTTTTCAAGCTTTATATCATGTTATTATGTCATTCCCTCATTAAACACATGCCTGGAGTGTTGCCTTGGCTCATTCACATATTTTTGAGTAATCAGTAAAAACTTAGACGGCAGCCATTTTAGGTGTAGCTATGCCTCAGTCCTCCTAGGAACGCCCCCACCTCCTGGAGACGCCTCTGGACCTTTTGTCACCAGCCAAGCCACCAACCACTGCTCCTCCGCTCAGCAGAGCCCCCTCCCCGCACAGTAGTGTTGTTTAGATGCCACAGCAGTGTGCTGAAGGGGGCGTGTCGGAAAGCTTCTTAAAGAGACAGAGGCCTATTTCAAGACGTTCAGTACAGCCATTTTGAGAGAGCAATGTTATTCAAGGCAGTTATTTTAATTTACTGCATATACAGACCAACAGAAGGTTACGTCATCATTGTAGTATGCTATAGACTGGTGCTATGTGATTGAAAAAAGCATAATACCCCCTCTTTAATTACATATTATATGCAACCTCCCTCTCTCTCGGTACCGTTTTTTGCCTTTCTCTGCACACCGCATTTGTGGTTTCTGTGCTCCACACTGTTTTACTGGATACTTTTGTACGTCTTTGCCGTGTTTTTGTGGAGATTCAGCATTTTTTTTTTTTACAGCAAGCTTATGAGCTAAAGACATTTGAGACCTACAAATGTCTTCTTCTGAAACACTGAAGAGGCAACAAGAGCCCCCCACACCTGCCGCACAGTGGAGGCATCACAAGAGGCACTACATGAAACAAGGAAGGGGACAAACGAGGAGGTATCCGGGCAAGACTCACTGCTAAGCCACGTATGCCTTCTATTGTTCTGGCTAATGGAAGTTCACTGGAGAATAAAACAAATTAACTGCTAAGCTCTTCCCAGAAGATGGTGAAAGACTGTAGTGGAGCGGAGGGAGCTGCGCAGGAGGAAGAGGAAGGAGGAGGAGCTGACCAGTGCAGGACACCACGCTCTGAAACAGGGGCAAACCCAGGAGGCGGTGCACCGTTTCAGAGGATCAAAGGAGCACTAAAGGCAGCCAGCCAGGTGCTATACAGTAGTTTCCAAATAAAGCACTTACTTGCTATTTCAATGAGACTTAAAGGCACACTGCGTAACATTTTGGACTATACTTGAGAGCAACATAAAACATGCTCCCAAAGACCAGTTTGACACAGAAAATGCTAGTTCTGCTGTGTATATTCAAAGAATGGATTTGGATATTTGGATGGCTTTAGATGACATCTCCATGGAGACGAGCTGGAGACGTCCCTCTCCCAGTGAAGTCACAGTCAGGTCTTAGAAGAGGTGAACCGCTACAGAAAAAACACAGGTCTGTTTGTTCATTTTTTAAAATAATCAACTTTTCAACAATATAAATGCTGTGTCTGCAATAAAATAAGTGCTCGTGTTGTTTTTATTGGGTGAAATGTCACGTGGTGTGGATTTTATGTTTGGTCCAAATTCATTCCTACCTTTTCTAACATATTTGTAATATCCTGATTTTTCACAGGGACATGTTTATAGACACATTTCACAACTGCCAGGGTCTCTTATCAGGGTCATTGCCACAGAAATACTAGAAAACTCGCCTGAGAGTTCATGAAATTGATACTTCACAAATGTCAAAGTTTACAAGATACTGAAGGAGGATAAAACTCAATTTGTTCCAGTACAAGAAAAAAAAAGTGCCTGAATTCATTTAGCTTTGTGTTTTTTTCTGGTTTACACTCAGTTTAGACATAGTTTAGTCCAGTTTAGGACTATTTTAGACCCGCTTTAGTTCTGATTTGATCTTGGTCTATGCCTGATGGTACTTGGTCAAATATGTGTTGTTACTGGATGTGAAAAGTACCACTCGCACATGAACTTGCGAACCGAGGACTTGCTTAGTCATTGTTAACCTCCAATAAACAAGCATTTCATTGATGGTTTAGGTTCAAAGATAGTTTAAAGCTCCGGGAATTAATGTGGCCCGGTTAAGTGGTCTCAGTAATAAGATATAAATAACAATAAGGAGAAGAAATGATTGACTTGAAGCTTTTATTGGACTCACATCGTGACTTGACTGACACTGACTCGTGGGATTATTGCTTGGAAATCTGTATATCAAAATATTATCAGGAAAAGCGTGAGATGAAGTCTATTCATGGATGACACTTGCATCCTGCTTTTGCTTCTTCAGAAAACTCACAAAGAATCGCTGAGGGCCATCACCCAAACTTTAAGCAAGACTTCTTTTTATCCTTTGAAACGTGAAAATAAAACTTTGCGTCGCAATGAAACAAAAAACAGAAAAAAACATCTTTCCAACTAAATCTTTGTTGTGTGGGTCCAGGCAGCTTTCACCCATGTTGTTGATGTGTAGAAATGCGAAAAAAATATAGCTCTTTTCACGAATAAAATCTGGTCAAAATTGCATATTGCTCAGTCACATATTAAGACCATGATTTTGGTATTTTCGATGAACTCATACAGTAAAGCTTATACAGCAATGTCCTAATATCCCAATACAGTGGGTTGCATAAGTATCCGTACCCCTTTAACTGTTCGACATTTTGCCACGCTATGGTCCACAAACATAAATATTGAAATTTTATGTGAAAGACACACATTAAGTGACACACGATCGTGAAGTGAAATGAAATTTATACATGAATTTAACTTTTTTTTTATAAATAAAAAAGTGAAAAGTGGGATTCGCAAAAGTATCCATACCCTTTACCTTTTAGTGCAACCTTGAGAAGTAATTTCTGAATGATCACATGTTGACCCAATGACTAAATAGAGTCTACCTGTGTGTAATCTAATCTCACTTCAAATACAGCTGCTCTGTGATGGTCTCAGAGGTCTGTTAAGTGACTATTGGGAAGCAGACAGCATCATGAAGTCCAAGAACACACCAGACAGGGCCGGGATAAAGTTATTGAGAAGTATAAAGCTGAGTTAGGTTATATAAAGATTTCCAAAGCTTTGAACATCTCTCTTAGTACAGTTAAATACACTATCCAGGAATAGAAAGAGTGTGGCATCACTGCAAACCTACCAAGACCCGGCCGTCCTCCTAAACTTACTGACTGAACAAGGACAGCACTGACCAGAGCTGTTACCAAGAAGCCTATGATGACCCTGGATGAACTGCAGAGAGCTACAGCTCAGGTGGGGGAAACTGTACACAGAACAACTATTAGTCATACACTGCACAAATCTGTCCTTTATGGAAGAGTGGCTAGAAGAAGCCATTTTTAAAAGAAGTCCCGTTTGCCATGCTTTGGTCAGATGAGACCAAAATGGAACTTTTTGGCCTAAATACAAAACGCTGTGTTTGGTGTAAAAGTAACACTGCGTGTCACCCTGAAAACAACATCCCCACTGTCAAACATGGCAGTGGTAGCATCATGCTCTGGGGATGCTTTTCTTCAGCAGGGACAGGGAAGATGGTTCGAGTTGATGGGAAGGTGGATGGGGGCCAACTACAGGGCTATCTTGGACAAAAACATGTTGGAGTCTGCAGAAGACTTGAAACGGGCGGAGGTTCTCCTTCGAGCAAGACAACGACCCTAAACATAAAGCCAGGGCAACAATGGGATGGTTGAAAACAAAAAAAATATCCATCTGTTAGAATGGCCAAGTCAAAGTCCAGACCTTAAATCCAATCAAGAATCTGTGGAAAGATCTGAAAACTGCGGTTCACAAGCGCTCTCCATCCAATCTAACTGAGCTGTTTTGCAACTGGACTGGTAGAGACACATACCCCAACACACCCAGCAAAAGGCAGTTACGCAAAGTATTACCTCAAGGGGTATAGATACTTTTGTCACCCCATGTGTGTCTTCCACATAAAATTTCAATTATATATATTCATGTTTGTGGACCATAGCGTAGCAAAATGTCGAACCCACTCGGAATCTATATCTTATGCTTTTTAATGACATTTAAGGCTTGATATAGGGATTAAGGGCATCTGCTGTATGCATTTGGAAGCGCTCTGTAACGGATCCTATTATAAACGTTGTCAGTGGCAGTAAATGTGGTTGATATGGCGGGGGAGGGGTGGGCAGACGGGGCTAGAAGACTGAGTCAGTGGTGTGGACATTGGACTGCGTCAGACCATTTAGTCCCGAGAGAGAGAGAGAGAGGGAGAGAGAGAGGAGGTTTCCCTTTAACCAAAGCCAGTCAACACATGGGCGTAATAACAGTGAAGGAGTGGAGGGACAGCGGCCTCACCTACGCCTCTCTCTCCATCATGTAATCAGCGCCACAGGAAACCCGCTCTGTTTATGCCTCGGCCGCGCAAACAACTGCAGGAGGCGGCTGCTTTACATGCAACGCGGCTTTGAGCGGGAATATAACAGCTTCACAGGGCTAATGTAATGCAGCGTTGAGTTTGTTTGACTTAAATATTTGGTCGCGATTTTGGTCAAAGTCATATTTTTACCGACTTTTGATGACAAAAAACTATGACTAATATCTCCAGGTATTTTCGTCGGCTAATAAAAGCGAAATGAAAATGAAAAGAAGGGACTGAGATCCGTTTGAAAGAGCCTCATTTCATATAAAGTCAATTCCAGTCTGTGCTTTGTCCGTGTGGGAGAAGCTCCATGAAGCAGCGCAACGAGATTAAATATGTTTGAATACAATAGTATGAATGTAACGTTGAAATAGTCTTAGATCTAGTCGACTAAATGCACAAAATCTTGCTGAAAACTAGATGAATTTTTGTAATTGTTCAGTTATTTGTCTTGTCCCTTTACACGATCCTTCCGTCAGTGCCTTAAAGTGAACACACCATGCATCATTGAGGCTTAAACACAGCGTTTTGACGTAATACTGTAAAGACGAAACCGTGAGGGGTAAGAGACTGAGCTGGTCAGGGTTTGGAGTTGGCCAGGAGCGCCCTCTGCAGGCAGTGATGAGAATGACGCGCTATACAAAACAGCGAAAACAACAACAGCACACTGACATCAAAACCCTATCCCCACTGTGAGGTATGGAGCAGGAGCATCATGGGGTGGGGCTGTTTTGTTGCCTCAGGGCCTGGACAACGTGCTATCATCAATGGAAAAATGAATTCACAAGTTTATCAAGATATTTCTCAGAAAAACCTGAGACATTCACAACAGCATGGAATAAGTAAGTGAAACCCCTGTATTCAGTAGCTGGCTGACCCTTCTTTTTGTAGCAATAACTGCTTTTCTGTAGTTGCAGATTAGACATTTTATAATGATCATTACTAGGGGTGTTGAAAAATATCGATTCGCCGATATATCGCGATATTACGTCGCGCGATTCTCGTATCGATACAAAAGCGCCCGTATCGATATTTAAACATCTATTTTTGGGGAAATATTCATTGCAGCGTCTCTCTTTGGTCCTGCACTTTTACTCCCGCCCGCTAGATGGCAGCGCACCGCGCAGCCCGCTTGAGTAACACTAGAATTTAGTGAGAGTTAGAGAAACACAGGAAGAGCTTAGCATGGAAAAGAATGAGTTATGAGACGCTACGGGGCTCTTTTAAAACTCTACATTTGGCTTTGGCTTTTACAGCAAAGACAGAGACCTGGATTATTACGAGAGCCACAGCTTTGTGCATATTGCTGAGTGCGTCGCCGCTGCGTTTGGAGAGGATTTATCTTCGTAGCATGGATTTATCTTCGTAGCATTTTATTACGGAATTAAACGAAACCGAGGTGAAACTACAGTAAATACAGCATACTCATGTTAAACCTGTGTCTCGCCACTGCAGTACTACGACACAAGTTTAAAAAGAGCCTGCTGTATGTAGTTTCCCCTCTGCTTCAGTTGTGTGCTACTGCTGCGCGTGATGCCCGTGTCATTATGTCCCTGATCTACGAGTGACACCCGTTGTGGAGTAGACACAATTTTAAATGCCCCGTCTGAGTTATTGTATATTTTAATGGATGAAACCCATAATAGTTACTGATCGCCAAGGACTCCCAACTATAGAAATACTAGAAAACGTGCATCCCCAGTAATTGGTTTCATTACTAGGTTTCCAAGAAATCTGTTTTCCGTTCAAAGGTACATAATCACCATAAACACCACAGTCACAAGCACATTAGTGAAAAGCATTTATATCATAAGATAGATCAAATGTATTTGATACAAATCTAATGAAGGTGGACTAGTTTACTGAATAGTTGTTTCCAAAGTAGTAAAAAAAAATCGCAATAATCGTCTAATTCTTCAATATCGGGATATATCGTATCGTATCGTATCGTGACCCTTGTATCGGGATACGTATCGTATCGCCTGAGACTAGGCGATACACACCCCTAATCATTACAAAACTGTTGCAGTTCAGCGAGATTCCTGGGTTCACTTACTTTTCCTCCCTGTCCTGTGAATGTTTACATGTTATGGCCAATATGATAACATGTAATTGTTTGGGTGGTATTAGTTTAAGAAGACACTGTTTATTCCTTCTTATGATTTTGATGAATTTCAGTTCACATTTTATGACCAATTTAGGCAGAAATGTGAGAAATTCCAAAGTGTTCACATACATTTTCCTTCCACAGTAAATCTAATGACTTGACATTGGGCAGGTGAGGCAAACAAGACAGAATGACAGGCAGTAATGACCAATGTATAAAAAGTGTAACATTCAAAGCTGACTGTGGAGATGTAGCGGCCCATGAACTGATTCCTATAACCTTTAGTTTTCAAAGCTAAAGTTCTACGAGGTGAGCTGTAAGTCTGGAGATGCATGTGCCGGTTTAAATCATAAAACTCCCGGCCCGTGATGATGCCCCTGCATGACAAAGGCGAGCATTGAATTACTCAGAATAGTTCCAGTAATGGATTACGGTTTTGTGTTCCCTCTGTGATGAAACAAAGCCAGGAAATACAGATCGGAGCGCTTCAGCAGTAGAAGAAATGACCAATGCAAACGGGATTACTGAAAACTGTGTGAAATAGTGAAAATACGACTCCAGGAAATGCAAAAGGAAGGTCCCAGCAAATCTGTTGATATAATGTTCAAGCACACACAAGCGCATGGGAATCATTAACATATTAATTTATGCCCACAACAGCTCAGTTTGATTTGTGAGTCCATTTGGAGGGGCACTTGTATTTCAGACACACTCTCCAAGGTGTGAACAGTGCAATGGCCAAAGCCTCTGGGAACATAATGCTATTGATTTCACAGTTTATTGGGCTATTCTTATCCAAATATGGCAGCTCCGCTAATTTGGATATCCATAATGTTGGCATTTCAAACGCCGCTGACCGGTGCCTTTTGTTTTTGCTTATTACTAAGAGCCGCATTCACAACAATTAAATAAGACAGTTACCACCGGAGTTAAGTGGCGGATGCTCAGTGGTTCAGCGTAAGCCCAAAGCTGAAGGTTGGTGGTTCGATCCCAGCTTACGCCAAATAACACATCTGTTGTTTCCTTGGGCGTCACTCAGAAACATGCTCTTTAGTGCTGCCAAAGGGTTTCCATCGTTGTCAATCAAAGAGAATGATGGAAGCAAAACGGGAATATATGGAAAACTTACGAAAAAGCTCAAAGGAAATAAGTTTACCTCTCCTCATGCTTATAACAGAGTCAAGTTGACATGAAAAAGTGACCACAGATTACACTGGGTCACAAAAAATATACTTTTATGAGGTGTGTCTACATTTTTTTATTTTTTTTTTATAATTTAGAACATTTAGATTCTGCGTTGTTGTGCAATGCAGAATGTCAAAATGACATCCATTTTTCTGTATCAAGTCAGGTTTTTGTGCTAAATAGATTTTCCAATCTCTGTATTCCATGAGACACATGATTTATACTTTCTGTTGTTCTGTTAAACCAACCCTGAGGATGTTAGAACCATGCCCAGGCAAGGAGCCACTTTCAACAAAAAATACCGGTCAAGTTTTGGGGTAAATGGTCTCAACTTACTATATAGCGCTTTGCTACCTTCATTAGGCCCTCAAAGCACTTTACAGCAAGGAACCAGTCACCCATTCACACTCTCATTCATACATCAATGTATGACACTGGAGGCAAGGTGGGTGAAGTGTCCGGCCCAAGGTTAAAATTGTCCGTGAGCAAAAACATTTACCTAGACTCCAAATTTGTTTACACCAGTGTTTACACCAGTGTTACACCGATACATCTACACAGCAGCATATCAGAAATGTCACATTTTCATCAATATTATAAATTAAACCTAATGTCAGCTGACGTTGGACCTGCAGTTTGGCCATGAACATAAGACAGCGCCACCCACCGCTGAATTTAAAGAAACTATTCAGGCTTTTAACACTTTGTTTTGGTAAAATAACTGGTATGTGCCAAGAATGTATACATGCCTTTCAGTTATGTGACCTTTGTTGTTATGGTGGCCATTTTGAATACCGAAGTAGAATTATGCAGTACTACAACATACAACATGTAACAATATCTCTACTCAGGATATAAAAGGATATAAAAGAAAGACAACTGATTGACAGTGGCATTTTTATTTACTCGTAATCATTGCTCAAGAAGATAACAGTAACAGTGAGTCAGTGTTTAAGATGTTAGCATGCTACCAGTTAGCATTTAGCTTCAACAGCTCAGCTCCGACCTCTCCAAGGGAAAACCCTGAACCACACTCCAAACCTTGGCTACAACATGTGACAGAGGTCAGAGCTGTTACTGTAGTATTTCCTCAGTGTTCATAGATGTGAGCCACACATGTGTTTAATGTGTTGAAGCCATTGACAGTTGATTGAATCAGCTGTCAATGGTTGACAATTGCTAACCAGTAGCAGCTTAAACACTGACTCAGACTGAGACTGTTAACATGACAAATTGTAAAATCACAGAGAAAGGTTTTCTGTTTCCTCTGCTAATTTAATCTGAGAAGTGAAGCAGATCTTTAGTAAATCCTGCTGCAGCTCGACAGACAGCGCTGCTAAGTCTGCCACATTTGCTGGTTATATCACATAAACATGCGTCTCTGGAGCCGTGTTTTTACTGTTATCTTCTTGAACAATGATTCAGAGTACATAAAAATGCCACTGTCAATCATTTGTCTTTCATTTTCATCCTGAGTAGACATACTGTTACATGTTTTAGTACTGCATAATGCTACTTCGGTATTCAAAATGGCCGCAGAAACTGAGCGTGATGTCACTGGAAACGCAACTCAATATGTTGTTAAATGCAGTTGTTCACAACACCAGCAGAAGGCACAAACCTACCCCTGCTGCTGTGGTGAAAAGGGAAGCAGCATGAAATGAAACATGGAACAATGGTGGCTTCTGGAAAACATGCTAATCTATGCGTTTGACACGGACAGGATCAGAACCAGTAAAGTGAAGGATTCTCAATGTTAAATACATAGAGATGCTTCATGTGTGACGTATTTTGGAGGCCGGGCGGGTTTAGCGTGCCAAGACTGTGCATGACATCACTCCAGGTACGTTTCTGATAAGACTCTGACATTATAACATTCTTAAAACCTCATAAAAGTTTACAAACAAGGAGAAATTGTACCGTTAAAAGACCTATCATCCGCATCTTTCCAGTCTTTCCCAAACTCTTTCATCACTTCCCGTTACCTCAATGAAACACTGAAGCTTTCAACCCACTGTCAGATCAAAACCACTTCATTTTGTGGTGTTTCCTATTTTTTCGCTTTGAGCCGCGCGTCTGAAGAACAAAGCATTTCCACATTTGCGCGTAAACATTACCAACTGATTTATTTTCCTCCAGTTTCGCTTCAAAGATAAGAATACTACAAAGATGTCAACCGGCGTGGTGTGTTCACCGGATAACGTCGTGAGAATCCTAAATGATTTGACCTCAGGAGCGTGGCTTTTTTCTACCATTTACATTAGCTGTCACAAAATAATGGACTTACACTACAGCTATAAACTATATTACAATAATAGGGAACAGTGTATAAATAAATTGATGAAAAAAATGTACATGAAAAATTCTAAGTAAATAATAGCCATGGGTATTCTTCAAGAAAAAATAAAAATAAAATATGAATAAACTTTGATAAAAATACAAGTAATTTTGGTATAACTGAAAACGTTGTCATCTGTATTGATCTTAATCCAATCCAAAATCAATAGAGCAGCCGTTCCCAAAGTTGAGAAGTACTGTACTCAACTAGAGTTTTTGAGGATCTGTACTTTACTTAAGTAGAGTTAAGTTTCTATTTCTAAGGTAAATACAAAACTTTCTGCTCCACTATATTTCAATAGAGGTCTGAAGTAAAAAAAATAAAAAAAAGTCAACTTGGCCATGTGTTTTGTTTATTTTAAAGCAGAACTAAGTAACTTTTGCCCCAAGAGGCCACAAGCGCCACAGCAGCTGTCATGGCATGTTAAGTTTTTTATTTATGTATTGTCTGTGAGAGTAAATACTATGCTGAGAGAAGCCAAAGGAAGAGAGGGATATTGTACACTGTGCCACAACCCAATTATACAAATGGAGATATTTTTTTCCCTCTCAAACTTGGCTGTAAATATGGCTAAGGTGGTGCTAGCGCACAGTTAGCTTTGCCCGTTAGCCTGTTAGCTTCTTCTGATCGTGATAAACCAAATAACGTTTAGCAAAATGTTCAACAAACCGAAAGCTGTAGACAGAATACAGTCAGAACTTACCTGTCCGCCATGTCATAAACCTCAGAAATGGGAGCCAAAAGTGATTTTTGAGTGCAGCAAGGGAAATTTGTTCCATTAGTCTGTAAGGGAACTGCCAGGTCGGAGGCAGGGAAAGTTGAAATTGTGGTTTTCTGGCCAGAGACACCAGGTGGAGATGAAAGACACAAAGCTTTATATCATGTTATTATGTCATTCCCTCATTAAACACATGCCTGGAGTGTTGCCTTGGCTCATTCACATATTTTTGAGTAATCAGTAAAAACTTAGACGGCAGCCATTTTAGGTGTAGCTATGCCTCAGTCCTCCTAGGAACGCCCCCACCTCCTGGAGACGCCTCTGGACCTTTCGTCACCAGCCAAGTCACCAACCACTGCTCCTCAGCTCAGCAGAGCCCCCTCCCCGCACAGTAGTGTTGTTTAGATGCCACAGCAGTGTGCTGAAGGGGGCGTGTCGGAAAGCTTCTTAAAGAGACAGAGGCCTATTTCAAGACGTTCAGTACAGCCATTTTGAGAGAGCAATTTTATTCAAGGCAGTTATTTTAATTTACTGCATATACAGACCAACAGAAGGTTACGTCATCATTGTAGTATGCTATAGACTGGTGCTATGTGATTGAAAAAAGCGTAATACCCCCTCTTTAAGGTAAAAACGTTACTTAGTTCTGCTTTAAATGCCTAAAAGTGCACACTCTGAACAGTAGGGGGCGCTGTGCAGATGTCCTGTCAATGCCGTTGACTCACAACAAGGAGGTGTTGCGTAGAGAGGGTGAATTTGGGCACAATTTTCTTGTTTTTAAAGCCACGAAGTTATTTTTCATACCACTTTTTATAACTGATGTGCAGACAAGGCAAGTTTATTTGCAGAGCATAATATATGCACAATTCAAAGTGCTTCACACATTTGTACTTTCTACATTGTACTCAAAGTCTCACTATATGTGTCCAGCCACACACTAACCCTGCAGAATCAGATCAAAACTGCCCCATCCCCATGAAACCCTACATGACTGTATGATGTCGCATCGCCATCCCGCCTCTGCCGGGAACAAAATATATGACTATGCATGCGGCAGCTCACGAGTCGTATTATAGAAACCCTAAATGCTTTGCCCTCCGAAGCTTGGCCTTTTCCCTATGATTTACACGCTGTGGCAGGACTACGGGCCCACATTATTTTTATCAGGCCGGGATCTGCAGCGTTAGCATTTAGCGCGCAGCGGGACAGTGGGTGGGCGTCGTAAATCCCCTCCTTAAAACAGCAGCCCATTGATCTTACAAACGCGCCGCACTCTTTACAATAATCAACTGTTTTACTGAAAGGCCGTTAATAAGGCGGGGAGCGCGGCGGGACAGATGTGGCGGGGATCATTCGGGTGCGCGGCGGAGGGTGGCGGAGTTAAACTTTTACATGTGATAGAGAGTAGAAGGCAGAGTATCAAAGCTTAGTTTACTAATACTAGATCATTGTATTAGGGGTGTGACCAAGTAACCGGTTAACCGGTTAACCGGTTAGTAAATCATAACCGGTTAGGAAAAATCAGTAACCGATAACCGAAAAAAAAGTCAAAATGAACACGTATTATTTATTTAGAAATTAAGGCGAGACACGGCAGGTGAAAATATTGATTTTTCACGCAGTGGTCGAAGTGGAGATTTGTATCTATTTTCCTCCCTTTACATCTTAGTTTTCATGTCAGAGTATAAAAATAACAAAACTCACCCCGCATGATGCTTATTTTATGATGATTTGTCCGCTTGCGAGCCAGACAGAACCCGGAAGTAAGAAAACCGGCGTCAAACGGTTAACCAGTTAACCGGTTACAATTTTTTCGGTTAACCGGTTACCATTTTTTGTAACCGTTCACACCCCTACATTGTATACCTGTAACAGTTCAACAGTGATACATTCAACCCCAAAACTGAATTCAATATGTTCATTAAGGCCATATACCCTTTTTTTAGTGGTGGAATAAAATATCTTCTATATATTGTAAAAACAGACATTGCCAACTGGATTTAACAAATGATCCTTTTTTATCTAGGGTTGCAGTGGGTCAGGTCTGAGTCTAGCAACACTATGCGCCCAAAGAATGAGATCAGCTGACGACCTGAACAACCTGAATGACCATCTGTGGGTTTCTTCTTCCCTGATGGCACAGGCATATTCCAAGATGACAATGCCATCACTAGTTTGGCCGCCACAGATCTTAACCTCATTTATGTGGTTGTTCATTTGGTCGAGACAGTGTAATGAACACACATGGGACACACACATGTAAACACGCCACGCCACACACGCACTCATTGTACATGTTTTTAGTGGTAGGGGAATCCGGAGGAAACCTATACAGACACTGGCAGAACATGCAAACTCCACACAGAAAAGATCGAACCCGGACTTTCTTGCCGTGAAAAACAAGCGCAATACCCCATTGAGTATCTTTTGGACGTGCTGGAGAAGGCTTTGCGCAGTGGTCACACTCTCACATCATCAATGCAACACTGGATCTTTTGGCATTGCAGAAGCTTATTGAAACAATGCCACCAAAGCTATAAAGGCACCACGCTAAACAAAATATTGTGACCTTTTTTATTGAGACGACTTTTTTCTTGGTCGGGCAGTGAAGTAACAAAAATGCTTTCATCGATCAGGATTTAGCATAGTTGCTATGGTAACGTATTTGCTTCCTGAAAGTCATGAAACGTGCTAGTAAAGTTAGTAAAGTTATGAATAAGCAAAAACAAACAATTTAAAAATGGCGTGCTCGCTCTTTCATTGTCATTAAAATGAATACAAATAAAAACAGGTACGAGGCCTTGCGGGACAAAATGTACCTTCACCTTTGGACCTTTTATCACTTGTGTGTCAAAGTCAGATGATTTTATTTCTAAATCTAAATTTAGTTCACAGTGCGCACCAAGAGCATAACATTTGCGAAGATACTGAACAATTAAACAAGAATCACATGTTTATAAAGGTCTAAACAAGACTCATGGATACAGTTCATATGTTTTATTTGCACAGAAAAGGCATGTCATTACCTAAATAACTGCAGCCTTTGTAATTCCCTAATTGCCGTCTACTTCAATTGTTTGCGATTGAGCTAAGGCCTATATAACATTAAGAGCCATGTAAAAGAGCCGCCATGCTTATGTTTGCTGTGGAAGCACAAAGTGCAACATTATCAGAGGAGATACAGTAAAGCTCTGGCCGGTCCCAAAGATGGCTGCGTTTACAGTGGATCAGGTTCACCGACACAGAGGAGCTACAGCCAAGTCCCACCACCCGACACCGCCTCATCACACCGCGGGCAACCGGTCCGTCCCGGGGCGGCTGAGAAGACGCCGCTTTCAAAGAGCGCAAGGATCGGCTGAAGAGAATTTGTAAATTGAGACAGTAATGAAGCAAGGGCTGAATGGACAAGACGACGGCTGCCCATGGATCATATGTTTGGTCTTGGCCAGTTTGGGATATTTGGCCAAATCATCATCTTAGACCTAATTTTCAACATATTTTTAAAGTGACTAATGTTTACAGCAGGGTTCATTACTTTTGAAATGCGGATTTTGTGAATAAACTTTTGTGCTAAAATTAATCAGAATCTGAATGGGTTTTATTGCCATTATCAGTGAACAGTTTCACAAACTAGGACAAAAAACTTGGTAGAGTTACAGTTGTGCTCAAAAGTTTACATACACTGGCAGAATTTGTGACAATTTTTCAAAGAATATGAAAGATAACACATAAAGTTTTTTTTTTTTTCTTCACTCATAGTGGTTGGCTGAGAGTTGGCTCTTTTTAAATCATAATGAAATAAGAAATGACCCTGATCCAAAGTTTACATATACCCCAGTTCTGTGTTTTGCCCCTTTTAACATCAATGACAGCTTGGAGTCTTTTGTGGTAGTTGTGGAGAAGGTTCTGTATATAATCTAATGGTCTAATGCAGGGGTGTCCAAACTACGGCCCGCGGCCCATTTTTAAGTGGCCCGCTGCAAAATTCTAAAAATATAAATTTTAATTTTACATTTTTTTTTTTTTTTTTTAATTATATTATCAATTATTATCACTTTGGGGCCTGTCCCTTTGTGTCAGAACCACTATCCACTAAGCCCCTGTCAGACTCGGATTTAGGATGACACTAGTCTATTTTCCCCCCATTGTTTAAAATGGTAAATGATCTTTTTTAAACATGGCCCTGTTTACCTGGTCAGTTAAATATTTTTCTCACACAGTATTTTGCTGTTTTAAAAAATGTGTCCTGTTAACAATATTGAAGCGATTCATGTTAAGTTACTTTGAGCTATACATCTCAGTCTGTGCTGGTGAGTAATTGTGTTATTTCGCTTTTACCTTTTTTCTTTTGTAAAAATAAATGAAAATCCATTAATAGAAAGCTGTGATGAAGGCTGTTTTTTTTACTTAAAGCATATTCAATTAAAAAAGCGCAGTTAACATTTTATTGATTTTGCTAACTGTAATACAACCGTGATGAAGTTATATATCTGACCTCTACTGAGTGCGGCCCAGTTGTTTGTATATTTTTCTGTATGTGGCCCTCAGTGAAAAAAGTTTGGACACCCCTGGTCTAATGGCTCATTGGTCAAAGTTTTGATCAGGGTCATTTTCATTTTTCATTATGATTTAAAAAGAGGAAACTCCGTTTTTTCACTGCAAATGGCTTCACACAACCACTAACTATGAGTGAAAAAAAAAAAAGCTTTGTGTTATCTTTCCCATTCTTTGAAAACTAGTAAAAAATCAAAAACTTGGCCAGGGTATTTTTTTTTTTTTTACCTTCATTAGACCTAAAGCGCTTTACAGCAAGGAACCACTCACCCATTCACTCTCTCATTCATACGCCAATGTACGCAGACACTGGAGGCAAGGTGGGTGAAGTGTCTTGCCCAAGGACACAACGACAGTGGGCACCTTCAGAAGCTGGGATTTGAACCCCCCGACCTTCCGATCATGAGACGACCCGCTCTACTGTACCAACAGCGCCACCGTTACATAGTAAACTACACAAACTTAAAAACTATAAGGATGCAAAATGAATGAAAAGAAGCTACAACTACTGAAGTGTTATTTTTTCCACAAACAAAACGTAACGTCTCTACTGCTTCAACATTAGCTTCATTCATAGACAAACTTGGCGTGTGAATATTCTTTCTCTTATACTTCTTTCGTAATATGCGACGTATGTGCTGTACAATGAGCCGCCTTATGTTCTTTTGTTTATTGTATATTTATGTGTGAATATTTGTACCTGATTTTTTAAAGATTTTTTTTTGCTCTGCTCGCAAGCTGTTTTCTAGAGTTCACTTTATGCTGCCACGTTTGGGAAAAATTGCATAAAAAAACTCTATTCTGGGCTCTACAAATGTGGAGGACAGTTTTGTGTTTTGTGTATGACATATAAAAACCTATAAGAAATACAGATCGGAGCGCTTCAGCAGCAGAAGAAGAAACAACCGAGGTTTTTGCCGTGGGAATAACATTGTAATATGTTTAGAAGCTAAAAAAAAAACAGTCAATGTTGCATGTCCGATTTAAATCCCATTCAATCGACATCATAATTACTTTCTGAAACATTGCATGGGTATTTAATTTGTTTCCAGTCTGGCTTGTCAGTCAGTGCCGGCGGTGGGAACACAGCACCGAGCGCAGTGTGTTTGGATGAATAGCAGCCGTCAGTCTTGGGCCACCGGGGACTGAGCTGCTCTTTCTGCACAAAGCACATTTTAACTCCGCGATTCATTCACTAATTATGACATTTATATCAAAACGCCTCACTCCGTCTTCACCGCGGCGACCGGGGAAAACCACCCGTGACGCAAAACACTCTACAAAATTTAAACAGAGCGGGCCGGGATCGGCTCGCCCGTCACACTGAGCTCGTGATCAACAGCTATGAGGCCGCTCACATGTGTACGACGAGGCGTTCGTAAGTATTTAGAGAGGTCGACCGAGATGGGGTTTTCTAAGGCCGACGCCGATTTTTACAAATGTCTTATCTCTAATCCTGTGTATGAGGCTTCTAAAATGGAAAATGTGTCAGTGTTGAACTGTGACAGTAGGGGGCGCTTTATTAGGGGCGTAGGGCTGATTTATTCAGGACATTCATGATTAGTCTGTACTTCAGAGGGAGCTCATTTGAAAGACAGAAAGCAGCAGATTGTCTGCTTTAGTCTCCATCTCTTATGGTTCCGAAATTATAAGTAAAAGCCTAGGGAGTTGTAGTAGGGCTCTGATATCGTGCAGATAAAACAGGGGTTCCCAAACTTTTTTGGCTGGGTCCCCAAAAATTGACACGTAAACAACTCGGGACCCCCATTGTATAAAGTTATTGCCTCTTACGCTACTTTAGGAAAGAAAACACATTTTAAAATCAAGTTAACATGTATTTAACCTGTTTATTTTAATTATATGAATGGATTTCACAAATGATATGCTGTTTTACACTCGAAAAATTTATCAAAAACAGTTGCCTTTTTCTTTTTTATTTCATCCTAAAATCATCTGGGGACCCCCACCCAATGCCTCGCGCATTTGGGAACCAGTGCGATAAAAGACCGATATCTTCAGAAAGGGAAGTCATAGAGTCTTCCTGTTTTCACTTCCCCTTCCGAAGATATCGGTCTTTTATCGGCATGATATCGGCCAATAGACGATAGTAAAATACCTAAATACCTCTACTCCGCGCTACCGTGTACTACACACTAGCACATACTACTCTCCTACTCTACTTTACAGCACAGTAATACATCGTATTGGAATGGAAATATCAAGGGATAATGATCATACAACCAAGAAAATACTACAGGTTTCCCGGTAAATGACCTTTTTCCTTGTCCGAAGTCCTTTTGGATGACACACAAACAAATACGGTTCGCTTCCCTTCCCTACACTCTTGAGCATGTTTATTTTATTTTTTGTGTGTGTGTGTCTTATAACATTTTAAGACATCACATTGCAAGACGTAGTAAATGTAAAATCGTAAGAAGGAACAATAGCTACGACTAAAGTTTCACGTACGCTGGTGCTGTACACTGCGACTAGCCTTTGAAAATATGGGACCCTGCTTGATTTCAGTGCAGCTTGTCTTTAGTCTTTGCTGTACAATGGTTCTATTTTTAAACTCTGTCCCTGTCTCACTGTACAGCCCTTGATAGAGGTCGCCGATATTTGGGGATTTCACAATATTGGCTATCGGCCGATCTAGCGCCGATAAAAGCCGATATCTCCGGGACTGAAAGTGATAGAGACTTCCCGTTCGCACTGGAAAGAGCTAAGTCAGGACTTTAAAACGAGTCTCCCCTCAACTCCCTAGACCTGAGGGGAACAGAGAAACATTGTGATGAAAACTGGTTAGCTAAAAGTTTGTATAAACACAAGTTTCACTAAACCTCCATAAATAAGGACATGCTGCATGTCATTTTGAAGCCCAGAACCTGGACAATTCAATCGCTGAGTTAGTTTTAAAGAGGGGGTATTATGCTTTTTTCAATCACATAGCACCAGTCTATAGCATACTACAATGATGACGTAACCTTCTGTTGGTCTGTATATGCCGTAAATTAAAATAACTGCCTTGAATAAAATTGCAAAATGGCTGTACTGAACGTCTTGAAATAGGCCTCTGTCTCTTTAAGAAGCTTTCCGACACGCCCCCTTCAGCACACTGCTGTGGCATCTAAACAACACTACTGTGCGGGGAGGGGGCTCTGCTGAGCTGAGGAGCAGTGGTTGGTGGCTTGGCTGGTGACGAAAGATCCAGAGGCGTCTCCAGGAGGTGGGGGCGATCCTAGGAGGACTGAGGCATAGCTACACCTAAAATGGCTGCCGTCTAAGTTTTTACTGATTATTCAAAAATATGTGAATGAGCCAAGGCAACACTCCAGGCATGTGTTTAATGAGGGAATGACATAATAATATAAAGCTTGAAAAAGTCGATTTTACATAATACCCCCCTTTAACTTTCGCAATTGTATTTGTGATCGCCGCGCAAAATGCCGCGGCTAGCAACAGCATGCTAATGCTAGCGGCAACCGATCAAAGCTGGGACAGAAACTATGATTGGATCACGTAAAGTAATAAAATAAAATCGGCCATTACTGGAGTTGCCAAGTATTTATGTTTTTACAGACATTTGGAAAAATCGGACAAAAATATCGGTCAATTATATTGGCCAAGCATATCGGCATCAGCCAATGAAGAAAAAAAAAAAAAAACATCGACATTAGCCTTAGAAAAACCCATATCGGTCGACCTCTAGCCCATGACCTGTGTTTTTGAGCCAACATCGTGCACACCCGACCTAAGGTATCACGCTAAATCCATCCAGTTACCATGCCGCAAAGTAAATAATGATATTTTCACATTTAACCATACTATCATTGTGACCTTGGACAAAACACTTCTCTCCAACTACCAACAAAGTATGCGGCTGGTTGCATCAGGGTCAGTATTCATTGTAGAAATTGGCCAAGGTGTCACTGGATCTGGTTCCGTTCCTTCCTCTCATTGTTTTGATGCTACGGTAGCCCTTGAGAAACACATCCTTTGTCTCACTTATGTCCTTTTTCTCAACACCCCTTTGGTCTTCCTTTAGGCTTTCCTACAGAACGTCTCTCTACAATCATCCCAATTCTGAAAATTCGTTAAGAATCTTTGAAAACACTCGATGCATGCACTAGCCTCAGTTATACTGCAGCCCAAATCGCTTGTTTGTTTGGTTCGTCTTTAGCTTCAACCTCACAGCGACTCCTGTTCTCTCTACCCGTGTCTTTCCGCACTTTGTGATTCTCTGTCAAAATTCTTCCGACGAGGTTTGACTTAATTTAAATGATTTCATCGCGTTCTTTCTCTTGTTCCTGAAAAGTGCACAGCTCAGCAGCAGTTAGGCAGATAAGGTTATGGAGGGGAGATAACGGCGCCTTTGCAGAGCGGCGAGAGCGTGGAGAGGCATAAGAAAAGCCAAGCGCAAAGTCCGCCCCACTGCAGAAAATGTAAAATTATACTGAATAGAATCACAGTTGTTCGTCGTATTTAAGGTTCTTTAGTTGTCATCATATAACACTTTGTTAATAAAGTGATAATAAAGTGTTGCAGCTAAAAAATTCATAGCAATTGAATCGATCATTTCAAGTTGAATGGTTCCAAAAATAGTCTTCTGAGTCAAAAACAGTCTTCTTTTAAGTTTTAAACATGGATTATTGCGCGAAATCAACTTTTTTGTGCTTTTTACCATGTTCAAATGTTGTTCTCTCATCAAAATCCCATACCTGGAGCTGTGTTTTGACCCACTCGCACAGCTTTGAGTAATCTTTGAATCTTCAGCAGTGCGGTGGCGGCAGCTCCCAAAAAGCAAAGTAAAAACACTCGCCATAGCTTCACTACAGCCACACAGGTCGCACGGACTATTTTCCGATGACTTTTCTTTTTAAACAGCTGCACAGCAAAGGGGAGGATGGTGGGAGGAGCTTATGCTTACGTCGCTTGAAAATCAGGGGGTGAACCTAATGGATATTTAGTTTCAGTTGTTTTAGATATGGCGTTTAAACTACTGTTGTAGCCATGTTATGATCTGGCATCGGCCTCTTCGACACTAGGGCTGGGTACTGTTAATTCTTTTTTTTTTAGGTATCACTAGTGTGTGAAAAGATTTCAAAAGCTGGTACCAAAAATATACATCTTTAGAGATCAAGTTTTGCTGCCTGTTGGTCCAGGGACAGCATTAAAGCGCATATGACAGGTTTTAATGCTTTTGAAAATATGACTTATTTAGATGGATAACATTATAATTTCATGTCAGTGAAGCAAAAAAGTTATTTCTATTTATTTATTTTTTATTTATTTTTATTGACACAGCTTTCTTTAGTTTGACCATTTTTGTGACGTTTATAATTTCACTTCCTTATTGGACACTAACAGGAAGTGACATAAATAGAGGTAAAGTTCCATAGCAATTTCCCATTGACGTAACATGGTTGGCACGGCAACATTTTCAAATAGTTTGCCTCTATCTATGTCACTTAGGGCAGGGCGGTATGGCCTAAAATCTACACCACGATATAAAAAAGAAATATGCCGATTACGATATATTTGACGATATAATGACAATGGACAAATTACTTCAAAATCCCAGCCTTACGCCTATTGGGAAGATTAATTCAGTGATATTTTACTCTTTTTTTTTTTTTAAGTAAAGTAATTTCCTCTACTCAAGCAGTTTACATCCTTACATCATTTTACTTTTTAAGCACCAGGCCCCGTGTTCTACAGTCAGTGTTTATGCTGCTCTGATGGAGCTGAGCGTAACATAAATTATATCATGTCCACAACGATATCAAAAAATTATACGTTATGGCCCACCCCTAATGTCACTTCCTGTCAGTGTCCAATAAGGAAGTGAAACCAAACATCACAAAAATGGACAAACTGAAGAAAGCTGGGTCAATTTTTTTCTTAAATAGGCAAAAAATGTGTCGTATGCACTTTTAAAGGAAGTTATTTGGTTGAATAAATCATACACATTTGATAGAATTGGCCTTTTATGGAGGAAATGGACTGTTTTCTTTTTCTAGATGACACATATTTTAGTACAGGTATCGAAAAAAGTATTGTTGAAGTATCGGTATCGCAAACCAAGTATCGTTAAAGTACTAGTATCGGAAAAAAATATCACGATACCCAGCCCTATTCGACACCAACCTCTCATAGTAGGTGTTTTGCCCCAGAAGTCCAAACTCCATGATTTTAGTGAGACTTGATAGTGTTTTCAAAGGAATTTTACTGCAACATAACTTAGAATTTCATTTCGATCGCGATCCTTCTTGCAGCCTTTGTGGAATGAACTCGCCGGCTTTTGAAATCCAAGTGAAAGGTGAACTGAGGCAAAGCAAACATTTTTTTTTTCCAGGAGATGCATATGACAGCGAACGCTACAGGAATAACATAAGCCAAACCATCCGTATAGACACAATATCCCGGGCCCGGTAACAAATCTGCTGTCTCCGATACTATTGGGCGCCTCTCAAGTGGAAACATTACTCAAATACACATGATTCCTACAGCCCCGGACAGCGCGATCGATAGCGGTGATTGTGGACCATTCTCTCAGAGGGACTGATGTCATCAAAACGAGACGACCTGAAGCAGCCCCGCGCTGACCGCCGGCCAAAACCCACACGAGGTAAATATGTCCAGGCGAGGCATTAAACACTGTAAGACCAGCACTTTGCTTTGCAGCTCAGGGAGAGTATGTTAGGACGCAGTTAGTTTAGTACGTACACACGTAATAAACAGTTATGCCAATTTATTTCATGGTCAGATAGGGTCAATTTGAGATTTTTTTTTGTATGATTTGGACTTTGCTTAAGTAGATTTTTGTTGAGAACTATGGTAGCAACTTACCACCTCATAAACTATCTGACCTTCCACCAGGCGCAGAGCAAGGTCAAATCAGGATTAAATTGGGGATAAAACAAACTTAAATTATGTGTAAACTGAGTGCAACTCATAACTAAAGCAGACAATATAAAATGCAGTACTAAATAAATAAATGACCGTACTTCAAATCAAAATAAAGTCTTAAATTGCTACAAGCTTGGGACCCACTGCAATAAAGAATCAAACTCCTAGATTCGATTAGAGAGTCAATGGTACAAAGACATGTAACTTGTTTTTGCTCCCTTTCTAAATGCCTTCATCTTAAATACAGTATGTTACATTTGTTTCAAAGAATGAACTTAAAGCCACAGCGTGTAATATTTTACCCAATTAATGAAATTGAAATACAAGCTTTAATTTTTTGACAGATATTTTTATCATTGAAAAATACCTCATAAATGTACAAACAAACAGCCCTTGCTGCTCACCTCTCTTAAGACATGACTGTAACTTTACCAGGAGTGGGGACGTCTCCAGCTCCGTCTCCATGGAGATGCGACTAAAGGCAGCAGAATTTGAGATTTAAACAGGTTAGGTTCTCATCTAAATCCATTCTTTGATGATCCACTGCAAAAATAGCATTTTCTGTGTCGAGCTGCTCATTGGGAACATGTTTTGATGGCAACAGTATAGTCCAAATGTTACACAGTGTGCCTTTAAGGAAAGTATCTGAAGGACGTCAAGGTTATTTTTTTCTTTTAAGCGAAATGAAGTTGCTGAGTAGCACTCGTGCCGAACAGCAAGACGATCTGGATTCAAATCCCGGTTCTCTGTTTACGAAAACCGTGTTAGTCATGTTGACCCATAGCGGCGATGCACAAAATCGCTGCAGCACAGAACGAACGGTCCGTTGAATCTACGCAATTTACTTCTATACATTTATATCCTTACAGAGAATAAATAAAGCACTTTATATAGTAAATGACTACGCTAGTAAGAAAACACAGTCAGGACCAGGCCTGGGTAACGATAAACGACACCAGTCTGGTATGGAATACATTTACATGATTCTTCTGTTTTCTGGTTCTAGATGACAAATATTTTAGTCGAAGCATCAAAAAAAGTATTTTTCTGCCAGATATCGGTATTGTAAACCAAGTGTCGTTAAAATACCGGTATTAAAAAAGAAGTGACGGTGCCCAGCCCTGGTCAGGACTAACCCTCCATGCTAGTCCTAGGGCGACGGTGGCGCAGATGGTAGAGCGGGTCGTCTCATGATCGGAAGGTGTTCGCATCCCGCCTCCTGTAGTTGTGTCCTTGGGCAAGACACTTCACCCACCTTGCCTCCAGTGTCTGCGTACGTTGGTGTATGGATGGGTGAGTGGATCCTTGCCTAATGTAGGTGGAAAAGCGCTATATAAGTTGAGACCATTTATGTGTTGCACAGGGTTTCCGTGGGGCATTAAAAAGCAGTTTGGATTCAAAGTGGCATTAAATCATTAAATCAAACATTGCTCAACTACTTTTAAAGGATAAATTCATTGAAAATACCAACGTTACGCTTTAAACATGTTCAGTCGTAATTTGGTCTGAAATTGAAGTTTTGTCAAATTCTCTTTCCTCTGTTTGATGAATGAAATGTTTCCAACTCTTAAGAAATGAAAGATGTACCATTTCATTCTTAAAATATAGTGTTTGGGCAATAAACAGCCCTGTGTATAATGACAATTGTTTTATTTGGAAATCTTTTTACCCGCCGTGTTGCAGCGTCTCTTCCGTACGACCACATCCACCGCTCGCAATAGCATCACCCGCCCCGCAAAACTCGCACACCATTCACCGGTCAAACGCACGGACCAACCGTCC
This sequence comes from Neogobius melanostomus, assembly GCA_007210695.1. Classification (NCBI taxonomy): domain Eukaryota; kingdom Metazoa; phylum Chordata; class Actinopteri; order Gobiiformes; family Gobiidae; genus Neogobius; species Neogobius melanostomus. The sequence goes on from VHKM01000386.1 coordinate 4,142,603, forward strand.
CCTCCACTTCCACTGCCACCCACTCACCCCCCATCACCCCCCCTCTCTCCCTCCGCCGCTGCTCTCCTTGGACAGCCCAGAGGCAGAATGATTAATTTGTGGCTATTGATTTCTCTTCCTGCGCTCCAAGTATGGTGTGCAGTAGGTAAAGGAGAGAAGAGGGGGAGAGAGAGAGAGAGAGAGAGAGAGAGAGAGAGAGAGAGAGAGAGAGAGAGAGGGAGAGAGAGAAGGAGAGCGGGGGTGGTGTAGTTGTTGGGGAGGGAGGGGAGGGGAGGGAGGGGGGGCACACATCCAGTATTCAGCGTAGTGCTTCTCTGCAGTTCTCTAATCTTTAATGTAGGAAAAAAAAAAAAAAGCCAATGGTTGCAGCAGTAGATGCGTCAAACAACCCCACCTCCCCCCCTCCCCCTCCCCACTCCCCCTCCTCCTCCCCTCCTCTCTCTCTCCCCTCCTTGTATTTGCTCGCTCGCCCGCTTGCTCTGTGGCGATTGGCAATTCACTGAGTGTCCACATGTCATCTCTGGCCCTGCTGCAGCGGTGAGCAGCGAGGCATGCTGGGAGAAAAAAGAAGCCGAGAGAGAGAGAGAGAGAGAGAGAGAGAAGAGCGGATGGAAGAAAAGGAAAGGGGAGGGGAGGGGGGTGGGGGTTATGGGATGGATGGAGCGCTGGATTCCCGTGCTACGCCTCTTTCATTACACAGATGTAAATGCAGAGAATATATATTTGCCGTGAGCGTGACAGGGCGCTTGTCTTCATTTGCGAGGACGTCTCTGTTCCGTTTGCTCCTGACGGATGTTTTTTTTTTTCTTTTTTAAAGGTTAAAGCGGAGTTGATGTTGGTGAAGTCACATTTAATTTCCAAAGATGTAGAGATGTTCAAATAGAAAAAGAAAATCGCCACCTGGATTTAGCTGTTCTGATCTGGGGTTACTGCAGTTGGTCTTGGTCTTGGTCTTGGTTGCGCCCAAAGAATGTGATCAGCTGACGACCTGAACATCCTGAATGACCAAGGTTATTTCCATCAATGGATTTTTTCCCCTCCACGTCATTCCAAGATGACAATGCCAGGATTCATCGTGCTCACATTGTGAAAGAGTGGATCAGGGAGCATGAGATGGATTGGTCACCAAAGAGTCTAGATGTTAGCCTCTTAACCGAGCACGTTTTCTCCAGTTTTGCTTTACCTTAAAGCAGTACTAAGTAACTTGTTTACCTTAATAAATCTTTTTCGTAGTCCCTCTGGTGTTAATGGGATGATTGGGGGGGTCTTTCATCTCCCCCTGGTGTCACCAATACACACTAATGGAACCACGAAGAAGATGCTAACAGGCTAACGAGCAAAGCTAACTGTGGGCTAGCACCACTTTAAACAGTATTTACAGCCAAGTTTGAGTGACAAAAATCATTTCTATTGTGTAACTGGATGTACAACACCCCTCTCTCCCTTCACCTTTTCTGTCAGCGTAGTATTTACTCTCACGGACAATTATTAATAGGTTAAAAAGTCGCAACTTGCTACGACACCTGCAGTTGCGCTTATGGCCTCTAGGGGCAAGAGTTACTTAATACTGCTTAGGTTTTAATGCTTTGGAAATATGACTTATTTAGATGGAATATCAGTTGCAAGTTCATCAGTTTCATAATTATAATTTTATTTCAGTGAAGCAGCAATTTTAATGAAGAAATGTTGAACAAAAAAGTTATTCTTATTTGAATTTTTAAGCTGCTGACAGGAAGTGACATAGAAGAAGGTAAGTTCCATAGCAGTTGACTTAACATGGTTGGCACGGCAACAGTTTAAAATTGTTTACCCTCTTCGATGTCATTTCCTGTCGGTGTCCAATAAGGAAGTGAAACTATAAACATAAAAATGGCCAAACTAATGAAAGCTGGATACAATGTTAAACAAAATCTTAAATATAATCGTGTTAACTATGTTTTAGCAAAAAATGGTCTAATGTGTCAGAGGCACTTTAAATCTAAACTAGAATTTACAACATATAAGCCAGTGTAGACCGACAAAACTGATCTAATATTTTTCCTCGCGTTGTTGCCGTATTGTCATCACTTTTTTGTCATATTTTTGTCACTTTTTTGACGCCCTTTTGATGCTTTTATTGCTGCCTTTTAATCCTCATTTACATCTCGTTTTTTGTCTCTACATTGACCCTTTTTTTCAAGAAGCTTTTAGATTTGGGTAAAGTCAAACTGGAGAAAATGTGCTCGGTTAAGGCGGGGGTTAAGAGGTTAATCCCACTGAGAATCTTTGGGATGTGCTGGAGAAGGCTTTGCGCAGTGATCACACTCTCCCACAATTACTATATCGACTCATGTTCCAGTAAATTGAACAAAAACTATATATTTTTGGGCTCCGTGAGAATCGTCAAATATATAATCACCAAAAAGTCTCGCTATTAGGACTGGGTACCGTTACATTTTTTACCATACTGGTACTTTAACAATACTTTCAATACTTTTCCATACTGATGTCACCAATGTCAAGAAATGTGTGAAAAATGGGGAAGAATTTGGGGGGGAAATGGGGGGAAATTGGGATAAATTGTGGCAAAAATAAGAAAAAAACATGTAATAAAATTGGGAAAGATGGGGCAAAAATTCAGAAAAAGAAATGGGGAGAAATTGGGGAATAAATGGGGAGAAAATAAGGAAAATATTAGTATTAAAAAAATGCAAAAATGAGAAAAAATTGGGACAAAATAAGAAAAGAAAAAATACAACTTGGGGGCAACATTGGGGCAACATTTGAAAAAAAACATTTGAGCTGAACCAAGTCTTTTCCTTTAATGCTGTACCTGGAACAACAGCATCAAATCTATTTAATTTGTTTTTATTATTATTTCCGTACTTGCTTTTTTTTTGTACCAGTAGTACTTTTCCCATACCAAACCGGTATCGTTTAACGTTACTCAGCCCTACTCGCAATATATTAATGTCTTGCCACACACAGTGTAATAACCCTGTTTGTCCGTCCAAACAACGCAAACAAGCAAATCCACATTTATTCTAATATTGGCTAATCTTTGAAATTGAACGTTAATGATTAGCTTTTGGTTCTAAATCACAGTGCACACCGCCATTGTCGGCAAAAACAATGGGGACGGATCCGTAGTTAGACTAAATATCTAAACTAAATGAATGAAAAATGTTTGTTTGTTTTGTGGAGTCACCGCTCAAGGGCGAAGGAAGAGACGGATGAAGCCACAGTGACAAAGGGTTGGGGCGTCGGAAAATATATCAACTCAAATGTGTTTGTATAAGTCTATTCTTCAATCCAATTTATTATTATAAAGCCCAAATATGACAACAGCTGTCGCCTCGCAGTCGGCTTAAACGCACAATAGTGAAATACAATTAATCTGCAAGTACAGCCAACACTGCGATATCCAGGAGGTGCATACATTTGTACTTTCTTAAACTAATATTCAAATGCATCAATAATTTTTGCACCTAAAACCACTCAGTTCATTTGTCAAGCGGCAAAACAGCAACAGAGTGGGCTCCATAAATCAGAGCAGTACAATCCCACACGGCAGGACTTTGTTTGGTCGATCTGCCTTTTCTCACAAAAGAGCAAAGCTGTGGGATTCATTACCGACTGAACTTAAGACCGTATCTGACTTTAAAACGTTCACCTCTAGGCTTTAGTCTTAATACAAACTGAACACAAACCAAAACTGAACACATTTGTAAATCGCAGTGTCTGTGTGCAAACGAACTCATTAGCAACTCAGTTCAGACTTTAAATCAACATGTATGCGCTGTTAAAGGATAACATTAAATCGCTATTTATCATACTGGGTCAAGCTGTACAGTCGTACTATCTCTGTCATAGCCTTGACTGTGGTGCTCAGGCGGCCACTCTCAGCCACTGAATGTTTCGCTTGCATATCAGTATGACGCTCTTAGACGGTATTTATCCCTCTTCTGTGGAAGCATAGATAGACTTGAATGTTAGGACTAGCGCAATGTCTCGAGTTCATGTCTCCGGGTCCCGTAACGATGGTAAATAAACTTATCCTGCATAAGACATCCTGACTGCTGCCTATTCTTCATCAATCCTCTCGAGCATCATTGTTATTTCTCTAACATGCGCAACAGCTTTTTCAAATCAATCAATGTACGTTTGGAACGGGACGGAAAATTAACGTTCCACAGACGACAACAAGAAGAAAATACTAGAGAAGAGGAAGAACAGTACATTCTTGTGGTTAATTCTGTGTTACTGCCGTGGTCTGTGTTCGGATCGATATAAAACTTCCAGAGATTTGCTTGGCTGTCAGCAAAGTTCCAGACGGTCCTGCTTTTGAACAGATACAAAAAGCGGGAGTGAATGGATGACCAGACAAATTCGGTCTGTGGAAGCACAAGTGCCCGGCTCACATATTAGTCCGGTTCACTATGTAAGTAATCTCGCAAATGTTTCCATTTGTTCTGATATGTAAAAAAAAGTCAATGAAACCCTTGTCATATTTTTCACGGTGTTGCCATAGCGATGACCAGAACGCCCCATTTACTCTAATGTGAAAATGGTAGCTATAATTGCACAATTTTACCAAATGACAAGGGCAAATGGAAACATTGTTTTTCTCATTGCTTATACCATAAGGTTTCCAAAAATATATAGTTTTCATACTCAGCACGAAAATCCCACAACAGTGGAAACGTAAACATAGTGAACTGGACTATATCCACATATCTTGGTTTCTCGGTGCTTTACTTGTCATTATACAACAGCTGTAGAATGACATTTGTCTTCTGCATTTAACCCATCAGAAAACACCTGGCTGGAGGATTCACCTATTGCACATGTTTTAAAAGGAATAGGCCACCGTTTTTACATACTGAGATATGTTCTTACCTTAGCTTAGACGAGTTCATCTGTACCTGTCTGGTCTCCACGTGTGCCTTCAGTCACGTAAACACAGCACAGACGGCGTTAGCATTTAGCCTCTCTCTTCTCCTCTATAGCTCCAAACGAGGTGAAGATGGAGGCTACCAAACTCTTCCACGTTTTCCCTATTTAAATATGGTTACGTGAAGTGTTACACCATAAAGTATAATTACACAATATTATACAATGTGGATTTTCTAAGCGGATAAAAAGGGGAACTATATTGTAAGGCGTAATAATACCAGTAATACCAGTAATTCGACATCCGCGCAGTGATATCTTAACTTTACTGTGCGGATGCCGAAGTACTCCTGGTATTATTACGCCTTACAATATAGTTCCCCTTTTTATCCGCTTAAAAAATCCACATTGTTTAATTTTGTGTAATTATACTTTATAGTGTAACACTTCACGTAGGGGCGACAATGGCGCAGATGGTAGGGCGGGTCGTCTCATGATCGGAAAGTCGGGGGTTCGAATCCCGCCTCCTGAAGGTGCACATTGTCGTTGTGTCCTTGGGCAAGACACTTCACCCACATTGCCTCCAGTGTCTGCGTACACTGGTAGCCCCCTAGGAGAGACCAACAGGCCCGGTTTGAACCGTGAGGCCGTCCTTCCGTGGACCCACCACCTGCAGAAGGAGCCATGGGTCTTGGTGCTATGTGATTTGGGCAGCTCCAATGGCTGCCCCCACGACCCGGCAACGGACAAGTGGAAAGAAAATGAATGAATGAATGAACTTCACGTAACCATATTTAAATAGGGAAAAAGTGGAAGAGTTTGGTAGCTTCTATCTTCACCTCGTTTGGAGCTATAGAGGAGGAGAGGGAGGCTAAATGCTAACGCCGTCCGTGCTGTGTTTCCGTGACTGAAGGCACACGTGAAGACCAGACAGGTACAAATGAACTTGTCTAAGCTAAGGTAAGAACATATCTCAGTCTGTAAAAACGGTGGCCTATAACCTTTAAGTTCTAGGGGACACCGCAGTAACCAGAGGAAACCTACACAGACGCGGGGAGAACATGCAAACTCCACACAGAAACGCCCCATCCATTTTTTCTTCTTTTTTTTACCAAACAAACATTACCTTTTGAAATATATAAATACCTAAAAGTGTTACAAATAAAAGCAGAATCAACCTAAGATTTATTTCCATTTCCTAATTTCATTTCCTAAAGAGCGATCGCGCCACCCCACTGCCGTGTAACTTCCCAGCGGCATAAATAAAGCATAGCACTCTGGGTAAATAAAAGATTCATTTTCACACGTTGTTGGGGCACAGGTCGCGCCGTGCCGTGAACAAAAAAACACAGCGAAGCGCATTAACGACAGAGCGAAAAGCGTAACTGCTGCGGCGCCGTTTACTTCCAGGTGATTTGAGCTGCGCGCCTCGAAGTTTGTCCACAGCGTTTCTGCCCGCTGTGCCGCTCGCTGCCGGGATCATGAGAAGGCGCTTGTAGTGGATGATGGGGGGGGGGATCAGAGAGAGAGCGTGCGGGGAGGACATTAAAAATTCATCCGGACACTGGCTGCTCAGGAGCACACAGGTGAAAGAGAGGGAGAGACTGGGGATGACAGCAGGGTGCGTTCAAGGTGCATGGGACGAGAGATTAGGCTGAAGTCACTCACTCTTTGAAAGGTCCTATGGCGAGTTTTACCCATGTTACAGTTAGGAGAGGGGCTGGGTACCGTTACATTTTTTCTTTTCAATACCAGTACTTTAAAGCAGTACTAAGTAACGTGTTTACCTTAATAAATCCTTTCCGTAGTCCCTGTGGGGGTAATACAAGTGTTAATGGGATGATTGGGGGGTCTTTCATCTCCCCCTGGTGTCTCTGGCCAGAAAACCATGCTTGCAACTTGACTGCCACCGGGGCGGAGCAACCAATACACACTAATGGAATCACGGAGAAGAAGCTAACAGGCTAACGGGCAAAGCTAACTGCGGGCTAGCGCCACTTTAAACAGTATTTACAGCCAAGTTTGAGTGAAAAAAAAATATTCCCATTGTATAACTGGATGTACAACACCCCTCTCTCCCTTCACCTTTTCTGTCAGCGTAGTATTTACTCTCCAAGACATTTAATACATTTCGATACCGATACCTGAACGATACTTTTTCCGATATCTGTACTTAAAATATTTGTCGTCTAGAACCAGAAAACAGAACAATAATGTTTGGAATATATGCAGTATCGGGTTCATCTCCATTGTCAGGGAATGTGTGACAAAAGGGGAAAAATTTGGGGAACAATGGGGGAAATTGGGAGAAATTGTAGCAAAAATAATTGTAGGAAAAATTGTGTTTAAAATTTGGGGAGAATGGGGGCTATAGGGAAAACATTGGTAATAAAAAATGAGCAAAATTGAGGGGAAAATGTAAGTAAGTAAGTGCTTTTTTAACTAAATTCTGTTCAGGTGTTAGTCCTGAGCCGCTCTGCCACTGGGTCAACCTGTCCAGCATGTTTTTGGAGGTAGGGGAAGCTGTACTACTGCCTTCAGTGCTCCTTTGATCCTCTGAAATGGTGCAGCGCCTCCTGGGTCTGTCCCTGTTTCAGAGCGAGCTCCACCTCCTCCTTCCTCTTCCTCCTGTGCAGCTCCCTCCGCTCCACAACAGTCTTTCACCATTTTCTGGGAAGAGCTTAGAAGTTAATCTGTTTTATTCTCCAGTCAACATCCATTAGTCAGAACAATAGCAGGCATGTGTGGCTTAGCTGTGAGTCTTGCCCGGATACCTCCTCGAGTTGTCCCTTTAAAAAAAAAAAAAAAAAAACCACAAACACTTCTTTTCTGCGTGAAAGGAGATGGGTATGGACACACACGGTAAACAAGTGACTGAACCAATCACGACCGTCACAGGGAACTGGGGGGGAAATAAGACATTCTCTTTTTTGAAAAATGAGGCAAACATTGGACAAAAAAAAAAAAAATGGGGAAAAAATATGTATTTGAGCTTCCTTTAATGCTGGACCAACAGCATCAGAACTTGGATCTAAAGATAAAAAATGTTTCAGTACCTGCTTTCGATACTTTCATTTGTTCGATACCAGTAGCACCTAAACTCTTTTCCCGATATCATACTGGGATCATTTCACGTTGCCGATCCGTAGGAGTGGGCGATATGACGATATCAAACCGTCTTACAATCTACAGCACGTGTTACCATCTGTCTTTATTGTGAAAGCCTTTTATCACAATCCAATGCACTTCTGCACAGTCTATTGGCGCGTTCTAGTCATACTCGTAGGTTGGATTTCCTGCTGGGAATGTTGGACGATCCTCACAAACCACTAGTAAGGAAAATCAAAATGGCGGCGCACTGTGCTAGCAAGAAAACACCTGACTACAATATTTTTTACATTTCTTGTGTCCTTAAAGGGATATTTCAGGATTTTTGACATAGGGCCTCATTTCCTAGTTATCCAGAGTGTTGTTGAGGTCTGGAGATATTTTTTTCCTAAATTCATGCAGTTCTTATATTTGAAAAGTCTAGTGGCGCTAGGCTAATGCTAGGCTAACGCATTTCTATGGTATCAGCAACCCTGCATTAAAAACAGTCTGACCCACTCCACAGAGCACCTGAGGTAAATCACACCTGACTAACCATATAAATGTCTGTGTCGATAGAATAATTGTAAACATTTCGCATTTAAAATAACTTAGATTTGAGCAGCATCAGCTTCGTGGCTGTAAGCTAATGCAGCGGCGGAGTGATCTGCGAGAAAATAGTCCCTCAAAATGCGGTAATTCATGTGATACAAGGTCAGTTATATTAAAAAAATATTCTATTAACACAGACATTTATATGGTTAGTCTGGCGTTATAAGTGATTTACCTCAGGTGCACTGTGGAGTGGGTCAGACTGTTTTTAATGCAGGCTAACTGATACCATAGAAATGCGTTAGCCTAGCATTAGCCCAACGCCACTAAGCTCTTCAAATAAGAATTGCATGAATTTAAGAAAAAAATATCTCCGGACATCAACAACACTCTGGATAACTAGGAAATGAGGCCCATTGTCAAAAATCCCGAAATATCCCTTTAACCCTTTAGTTGTCCTCCACAACTGGAAAGCAGCATCAGCTTCTTTGGCTCTTTTCCTGCTTCTGTTTGGGAAGGAAACCCAAGCTGCTGCTCATGGGTGAGTGACCCACATGTGACTTTAAAACAATCCGAGTGGTCGACGGTGAGCCCACTCCCCTCCCTTGTGTTATCCCACAAGCGTGAAGCATGGCAGCTGAAAGCACTGTCCCGACCAAATAAACCAATAAATAAATAAAGCGAAGGCAAGACATTTGTTACGAAAATAAGTTTGGCCACAATATGGAACTAAAAAGTGTGCAAGCAGAGGGTTAAGAAGAGCGATGGCAACACAACAAACTATCTTAATCATTTGAACAGAAGCCATAGCGCCATGTTATCCACCGGCATCTACAGCAGCTCCTTCATTTGAGCGATTTTCCCCAGAATCAGCTGCGATTTGGAGATTATCATATTGTATTTGACTCTTTATCTGCACCACATCAGCAGCAGCGACGCACTCAGCACTTCCCTCTCCTGCTTCTTGTTCTTAGTCCCCTTGTCTGAAAGTTGAAAGAGGACAGGACATGCAGTATTATGCTAAGTTGACTGTTTCATGCTTTTAACCAGGAGCTGATCTTGAAAAGAAGGGCGCCACTTAATGACATCAGCAGTTAGTGCTTTTTAGTGCTTTTGGTTTATAAGTTCAAGTTGATTACGGTTTCCCTGACCTCAAAAAGCATGGAGGTCAGGTTGGCCCACAGCGGCTCAGTCGCAGCGGCAACACCTGAACACTATTTCGTTGTACAGTTATACAATGACAAATAGTTTTTCTATAAGGCCGATGCTGATATGCTTGAGATTTGCTCTTTTCACAATATATTGCCAAATTATCATTAGGTGTCGCAGTATCTAAGACCACATACTGTATATCACAAATGCACTGAGGTTCCTCCATCTGACAGAGATTCAAGCCTAAAACAAAAACCAAAACTTGGGTCAATTACCAAACGTTTGCTTATTTGTAAAACAAGTATGTGCAAATGTGGATCAGAAGACATCTCTCAATGTATAATATTTGGGGCCTTATATTTGCAACATACATAGCTCTAATATTTAGCATGTCTTTATTATATTGTAACTTTAAAATGTGCATATATTCAGTTTTAGTCATTATTTTCCTAATTTACTTTCATTTTAGCCTTATATTGACTATTTGATTTTGCATTGTTATAAGTCTTGTTTTGATTCAATTGCCAGAACATTGTTTAACCTCTTAACATTTTCACAAGATCAGCATCACCCAAATCTTAAAGCTTCTCGACTGAAGCCTAATTACAGGCCAGTGTAACGCCTCATTTGAAAGCTAAGACCAAGAAAAATTCATCTTGTCGCCGTGTTGTCATCGTATTTTTTTTTCAAGGCTTTTTTCAAGAAGCGTTTAGATTTGGGTGATGCCAAACTGGAGTAAATATGCTCAGTTCAGGTGTGGGTTAAGAGGTTAATATTGCAATAATTCGAGACAGTCATTGAATATTGCATATTTTTCCTCATTTCGTGTATTCCTAACCTAAATATTTGCCGTTTTATCGAATATTTGCCAAATGCGACCTTGAAAAATCGCAATTTCCATTCGACAGCGAAACACTGGAATAAAGTACATGGTAGTTCCCCTTTAGACTCCCCTCAGCCTCTTAGCGTTCGTGAATAATCGTCTGCCAGCCCTTTGCAGACGCGCGGTTTACATCATATCCAGTTAGGAGCGCATTTATCCTGCCTCCTTCAGGTAAAAGGCCCCGGTCGCTCCATCACGGCGGCGGCTGAGTGATCGAGCCACCGGCGCCGCGGGTCACGTTCCGTTCACGTCTGAGCAAAGCGTTTTCTATAGAGATTTATGAAAGACGCGGCGAGATTGATAAGTGTCTCCTATTGGAAGAAAAACACGCGGGGGAATTTACATAAAGGTAATAAAAGACTATGAGAAACAACATTTGTTTTTATAGTTCTGAATGTTCGCAGCATTTAAATTCAATCTGTGGCTTCTTGGTAACTGTTCATTGAAGAGAGGGGCAAAATATGACAGTTTAATTCTTTCGTTAAAATGTATTGAACATTTTCACCACACGTTCCAAACCATGCTTATTTTATGGAGGCACATTTCTTCTTTTCTTTGTGGTAAAAGGATCAGATTTAGTTAATACGCTAATTCAAATTTTTTTTTCATTGTTTGGCTGCGGGTGCGACTTATACTCAGGTGAGACTTATATATCCAAATATCCAATTTCACATGTTCGTTATTTTCACACTGACAGCCGTTAGAGGGCGCTCTAGGCTTGTGTACCGGTATCTGCTAAGACTGAACACAAATGCCCCCAAAAAGAAAATCCTTTTCCGCAGATTGCAGGCCGTAAGTAGTGAAATATGCAGCCGGAAACAGTAATTGAGCAGCAGAAAGAAAGTTTTAAGTGAAACTTGTGAGGGACTGGCGAAAAGCGGAGGTTACTCTCACTGCAATGAAGAAAACAAAACAAAAGAGCTAATCACGGGCTAAAAGCTAGATGGCCACAGCTAGAGGAACAAGTTTGCAAATGGGCGCTTGAACAACGTGCTGCCGGGAGAGGCTTGTCGACGGTGCATCAGTGTGGTTGGTGCGACTTATAATTTTTTTTTCCTCTTCATTGTGCATTTTTTGGCTGGTGCGACTTATACTCCGGCGCGACTTACAGTCCAGAAAACACTGTAAGTGCTATGTTTGTGTATCAATGGAACGTTCTAGTTTTAGACCTGTTTGACAAGACGACGACATCATTGAGCCACACTGTCCAATCAGAGAACATCATTGTGTGACCTTTATCTCTCCTTGGAGGAGAACCTATAAGAGCTGCTGAACTCATTGTGACAGCAGCACAAAGTAGTCAGAACCATAGACTGCACAAATAATAGACAACTCCTCCTCACTCCTCCCCGTTTACCATAATGACCACGTTCGAGGGGGAAATCATGGCAGATTTACAGACTCCTCCTCCCCAGCTCTGACGAAGCATGTTCCTAATAAGGGCATAAGGGCGGGATTTTCACTGTAGACTCGGCCCTTGCGTGACGTGTAGCTCACGCAGCTCCAATGCTAACAGTCCAACCCTCATTAAGTACGAGATTTCTAAAATGTGTCCTACGATAACCAGCCCGGTGCCTCTGATTGTGTCTAACCCAGCGGAATCACAGGAGGAATATCTAGCTGTAGACAGTTCAAAAAAATTAGGCACCAGCATTAAAGTTGTTTTTAACGTGTCTAAAGTGCAATGCATTCCAATGGGGGACTAGCGGCTATATGGCGGTACTACAGCAATGGCGGAGCAATGGCGGCCTCCAATGTCGCAAAGCAGAGCAGCCAGCGGCCATTGGTCAGAACTTTGTTTGTGTCTGGATTGTGCTCCTCAAGTGTTCCTCAGAGTATTTGTAATATTAAACAACTCAAATGGAGATCTGTCTGTTGTTAAATGTTAGGTTCTTTTTGTATGTTTTTATGTTACTGTGCTTTTGTTTCAGGCTGTTTGTCAAAAATGTGTAAATGGAGATGGAGAAGTGCATGGGTGACCTCAACACTCAACCTGAAGTCAGTCCATCAGCCCTAAAGCGTTACAGAAGACCTCAGTGACCTCAGTGACCTTGTGGCTTCTTGCCACAATATCAACGCAAACACATCCTTTGAGAAGAAAAGTAAGTGCAAAAGAAAAAACTTTTTACTGAGCAACTTTTGGATTGAAATGTTGTTGCATGTTTTATATAGGTTTGTTTGTTTTATACTTGATATAGAGATGTAGTTTAGCTTGGCTCAGTCCCTCCCTCTATTAACGGCTATTCTCACTTGTGGGTAAACATCACCAGAGATGGATGAAGATGACGACACTCCCCAAGTCAAAAGCGGAAACCTCAGCCAAACGAAACTCTATGGTGCCATCCATCTTCAAGAGAGGTGTCGCAGATCAGGATGCAAGAATAAAACCTGTGCACAAAGTCCAAGGTGTTCCTTCTTGTTTCCAAGAAGAGGACTCTGCTTTTTGAAGTATCATTCCAACAAAGCAAAACATAAGTGATGATGGACAGTTGTTCTTATTTTGACCTTTTGGGATTTTCTTTGGGATTAACTTTGCCATGAAGGTTCAGTCTCACACGTATGGCATTCCGACACATGATATTTTCAAAATATCGCCAAAGAATGTGATTTTTTTTTCCAGAAAAGCTATGACATGACTTAATTCTTCACATTATAAACACATCCCTTCACGTTGGTACATTAACATTTGAGAGAAGACTGAACTACGAGGGCTAAACTACAGGGTTGTTTTCAACATAAGTCCCCAAGGAAAATATATTTTATCTGCAAAGAATATTGTATACGGCCTAAACAACTGCTCATGTCACATTTTGAAGCGTTCAGTTGTGCAGCCCTGACTATTATTTACAACATAAAGCAGCCAACGACACCCACTATCGAACACTTTGGGAAGAATTGCAAAGAAATGGCCACAACGATCCAAACACATAACCTCCCTGGTGATGGACGGGGGGAGCTAACCACTCTGCCACCCTCCGACAGGCTTCTCCTCCTCGCTTCTCCACGCCGCCCCTGATCTCAGCAGTTGTGTTGGGTCTGAGCACAACTGTTTGTTTTCCAACAAGCGACATTTGCAGCGACAGTGGGGTCTGCCAGCCTCAGTCAACACAGCCATCTGAGCGGCTCCGAGCTCCTCCGCGCGATAATATAACACCGAGCTTTATGCGGCGCTGCCACGGAGTCTGAACGAACCGCAGTTATTGATTATAGAGGTTATGCAGATGACGTCAGGGCAAGGTGACAGCGTGCAGAGCAGAAGCCAAATGAGTGTCAACGCAGAGTTAGAAAATGTGTTATTAGTTCAGAACGTTGAGTGCTACTTTTCTCCCTTAATGTCTTAGTTTTAATGTCAGAGAAAGAAAATAGACCAAATTCACCCTTTGCAGACGATATTTTATTATCTTTTATCAATACTCCCTGTCATTTTTTAAGCGTTTTCCATGCTTATCCATTCACAAATATAGACATTGTGATATCCATGCGTATCCAAGGCGACCGAGATGACATCCAAATATGGTAATTTCCTTTCTGGGAGATGTAGTGGCAAAACTTTCTCAATATGAGGTTTTCCTTACACTGCTACAACATCTCCACTTTTGTACTTCAGAATATTTTTAAAGTTTTTTTCAGTGGGATTTTGTAATATCTAATTCCTGCCTGATGTATTGAAATTTTTGAATCCCAAAATCCAGGCAAAGTTTGATCATCTCACTAATAACTAAATCTAATCAAAAACTATCCATCATCCATCTAATAAATCTACAAAATAAAACTATACATTTAAACCTGGGTCCATCTATTATTTGGATTTTATCGCTGGAGAAATAGGCAATCCTGTCAATTTTATGCAATAAAGGCCCTATTGTTTTATATGAAAGCATAAAATGACAGGTTACTTGCTATATTATATATTTTCTCATATTTATGTCTGTAATCGATAGCAAAAGATTCAAATTGATATCGCTAAATTAAATGTTTTTTTCTCTATTTACCTGCAGTGTTTCGCCTTGAATGTATATGTTTCTCAATGCTAGGAATGTCCAAGAGTTTTACATCATAGAAGAAGAACTCATCTGGACAAAAAAAAAATAATTCACCATTAGCCCTAACGTGTTGTTTACAAGGGCAGCTGCTTATAGTTACTGGCTGCTTAAATCCATTTGCTAGACCATTGGTTCCCATAGTGGGGTCTGGGGCCCACTGTGGAGCCTCAGAGGAACTATAGGGAGGCCCCAACCCCTACCAACCAATGCATTTGTCAAAGGTTACTACTTTAAATGACAACAATCTTTATATGTAATTCTAGGCTGTTTCACATGTTTTGAATGGCCTGATTTATTATCAGTGGGGGCCCCTGAGAGATCGATAAATGGGCCACAACGTTCTAGACTTCGGGGAGGGCTGTTCTAGACCAGATAATAATCAGAACTGAGGAATGGATGAGAAGAGACAAGTCTTCATTTGTGAACAACTGAATCAGGACACCTTCAACGAGCACATTTTCTCCATGTTCAGCTTTACCCAAATCTAAAAGCTTGTGGACTCATTGTTGTTACCGCGCCATCACTTTTTTTGTTATTTTTTGACGCGTTTTTCTCACGTTTTGTTTTTGTTGCTTTTTTTACCACTTTTTTGCCAATTTTTGTTGCTTTTTGTTGTGTTTTCGTTGCTTTTTTGTCATGATTTTGTTGCATTTTTGTCATTTTTTTTGCCACCTTTTTAAGAGGCTTTTAGAAGAAGCCAAACTGGAGGAAATGTGCTCGGTTCAGGTGGGGGTTAACAGGTTAAGTAGGTTAGTAATCTACAAAATATAACACTTCATGGTTGCCCCAGCGTTGGCTTCCCAGCGTGTCCCGTAAAATGACTGTAGTAAAACCAAGCTGGCGTCTCCATGTAAACAAAGTCAAAGTCATTGAAGCAGCTGGCTGAAGTTACATCACTGTCACATCATACACCCTTCAGAGCCAACAGCTGATACTTCACATGCTTGTACACCTCTGCCACAGGACACGCGCTCTTTACCTTCTCCACATAAACATATCTGTCTCCTCGTCCTCTGCACCGTCCCCTCTCTCCATCTGTCAGGCCCAGGGTCCGCCACCTGTCACCCCCGAACAACACTGCAGCGCGACAACAAAAACCTCCGCCAAGACTCCGGCTTTGGGGCGATGTCACTGCAGAGCGCTGGACAAACCTGAGATATGACACTGGGGTGGTCTAATTGTACTTTTATGTATTTTAAAAGCAAGACACTCCCACAAGCAGCGTTTGGCCTGTGTTGGTAGAACAACATTGAAAAGAAATTATATCAATTTGATTTATAAGGGATGTTCTGATACTGGTATCGGATATCGGAGCAGATCCAGGATAAAAATACTGGATCGCGCATTATCCAAATACACTGAACCAATAAACCAATAATCACGTTACACCAACTTAATCTGAGTGAATATGGACAAAACACACCTCATTGAAAAGCCTTTGACTAGTAGAACTTAAAAAATAGAGTTCAGGAAAATCCTCTGTTACCATGGAGATGTGGCTGTTATCATACATTTGCCATAAACTAACATTAGCTAACAGTATAAAAGTGAAGAAAAAAGCCACTGAACAACTCCGTTAGCTGCTGAGTCACAGCTGGTAAACACATCTAACATACGGTTGTGTCCAAGTGTTTTAATCTGAACAATAATTCCAGTATTTTACCTTTTAAAATCTCCATTAGTTTATTATTGCTGCAAATCCCATGATGCTTAGCGATATGACATCACAATCCTGAAGTCTACACTGAAATTAGCTGTCCTATACTAATGTTAGCTTGCTGTGTTAGCCGTTAGCGCTCGTGCTTCACAGCCAGAAGGCCCCAGGTTTGACGGGGCCTTTCTGTGGAGTTTGCATGTTCTCCCTGTGTCTGCGTAGGTTTCCTCCGGGTACTCCGTTTTCCCCTAGCAATAAAAACATGTACAACAGGCCAGAAAGAATGTAGTGAGTGAGTGGTTGCTGGTGGTCAGAGGGGCCGATGGCATAGACTAGCAGCCTCACTTCGGTCAGTCTACCCCAATGAGCAGCTGCGGCTACCATGATAGCTTACCACCAGCGAGTATGGTGAGACTGAATAATGACAACAGTGTAGCGCTTTGAGAAACTTGGTAACACAGGCTTGTTAAGTGCAATACAAGTGTACGACATTATTATTATTATCATATAGTATAACTGTTGAAAGTTGGAAGATGCCACGAGCAGCCCTGCTAATCGGAGGCACCCGGGTGTTTGTGTTTTTCTCTCTCTCCTTTCCCATGATGCCTTACCTCTGCCGGATCACTTATTGGTATCGAAAAACAAAGCTGGATTTGTGCATCTCTGGTAATATTACCTCCATCTCAGCCATTAAGGTGCTTTAGCAGACCCGTATGGGGCAGCAGATTATGCCCTCAGTGTGTGTGGACAGACGTTGGCTCGGACGCTGCAGACCCAGGTTTCTGCAACTCTCCCGCCGAGCGCGAACAGGACGAAGCAGAGGTGGCAATGTCTCTGTCTCAACCTCAACATCCACTGTGTGTGTGTTTTAGACCAACAGATGAGGCCGAGCGATACACAATACAGGGTTCAAATGAAGTGAGACTATTGAACTCCTCCAACATATTGAACTAACAAGACACTTATATTTATTATATACAATGGAGAATTCTGTCCCTACGTTAAGTTTTTTGATACTTATACTAAAATATCTGTCATCGAGAACCCGCAAACAGAAAGATAATGTTGATTTAATCCATAAAAAACAATTTATTTAAAATTTGTATCATTTTTTTGAGTTGTCCTTTTATCCCGTCTCTGGACCCAAAAGGCATCAAAACTTCGTCTGTAAAGAGGCACCTGCTTTCGATACTTTAAAATAACTACACCTTATTTAGCCTTAATAAATGATGAGTTAACACATAATTCATCATGAACAATTCATTAGTTAAGTATGACTATCACTTAATAACTACTTCATTACTAATTCATAAGTGAAGTATGTGAAGAACTATTCATTTGGAGTTAGGCATAAACTGTAGTAGTAAAGTAGTTATTAAGTGTTAGTCACGCTTAAAGGAACAGGCAACCGTTTTTCCATACTGAGATATGTTCTTACCTGAGCTTAGACAAGTTGATGCGTACCTGTCTGGTCTTTGTGTGTGCGCCGCTCAGTCACGCAAAAAGACCAAAGATGTTGGTCTTTTTGCCCAGTAAAGAAGATATTACTGGTCGGACGTCGAAGTGCTCCTAAGGTGTTATTACGCCTTACAATATAGTGCCCCTTTTTATCCGCTTAGAAAATCGACATGTTCAATTTTGTGTAACTATACATAGATCGTGTTACTACTCAAGTAAATGTTTTTAAATAGGGAAAACGCGGAAGAGCTTGGTCGCTTCTAACTTCACCCCCGTTTGGCCCCATAGTGGAGAGGAGAAGCTAAATGCTAACAACATGTTTGTTGTTTTTGCGTGACTGAGCGCACGCGAAAAGACCAGACAGGTACGCATCAACTCGTCTAAGCTCAGGTATATCTCAGTATGGAAAATGGTGGCCTGTTCCTTTAATACATGTAGTGTTCATGATGAATTAAGTGTTTATGTATCATTTATTAAGGCTAAATAAGGCGACCAAGTCATATTCTTGAAAAATTACGAATTTGACTAATATTGTAATATAATTGTGTACCCAAAAGTGAACACAAGTATTTTACTTTATTAGTCGAGTAAAATTCTTACCTTTTAAAGAATATTGTGCCAAGTCTATGCAGAGCACCTGTTTTCTTTTACAGGGACTGTGGGAAGGGCTGACCTAAATAAATGCATCCTTTCCATTCACCATAATGTGAAAATTCCAGTTTCAATTCAATCTCAAATACTCCATTCACTTCATCTTCCAAGTTACACACAACAGTATTTCATTCCCCACTGTAGCTCCTCTGAATCCACCCGAACCGCCTGCCCTTTGAACCCCGTGCTTCTCCCCAAACTCCCGGATGATGCAGTGCCCTCCCTCTGTTTCGTGACACAAAGCAAATACGCAGTAATAGATTGCAAATGAACTCCGGCGCAGACACCACCAATTAATCAAAAGCCAGATTGCTGTGGATGTTTTTTGTTTTTTTCCCTTTTCTTTGCTATTATAGAAAAGAAAGGAAGAAGGAGAATGCGGAATCACAGCACTTGAAAATGAATGGATTGTATTTGGAGTTAATTATCATTTACTCCTCTTTGGGGATGTGTCCACGGCTCGAGGATGCGCAGGGCGGCCGACTGGAACCGGGAGCGATGGAGATTGGCTGCCTGTAATTACACTTTCATTGTACCAGGATCAATTCTGTGTAATCAGACTGCAATCCCGGGCACACTCCTGTGGCTATTGGAGGCACTTTAACATGGAAGCTGCGGCAATTCAATAAACAATACACAAGCAGGGTGTAAAAGAAAGCAGAAGAATAATTGGGCCAAACCGCCTTTGCTATTCCCAATCCCGTCAGTTCTCGGAAGCTAAGCAGGGAAAGGCCTGGCTGGTACTTGGATGGGTGAATGTAGTGAGTGAGTGGTGGTGGTTGACTGGTTGCCTCGCTTCCGTCAGTCTACCCCAGGGCAGCTGTGGCAACAGTAGCTTACCACCACCAAGTATGAAGTGAATGAATAATGACGACAGTGCAGCGCTTTAAGAAACTTGATAATACAAGCTTGTAAAGTGCAAGTGTAAGGCGTTATTATTATTAATAAGGTTTATGTGCTTTTAAATCATGTTAGAACGATTGGACAGAAATATGTAATAGTGATTTCTTCAACAAATCTTTCGGATTCATTTTGTTAATTCCAGATTCAGATTCCATATTTTGAACCCATAAAACATCACCGGACATGAGCAGTTTTGTGCTCAAAGTGTGTTTTATCGCTTCATTCCCACCACTGCCTGATCACCAGCCTGTCATTCAGTTTGTTCTTTCTTTTTTTTGCATCGGTAAACGTTATGTCAAAGTGTAAGTGAAAAAAATGTAATACACAAGGTGCACAAAAGAATGTTATTAAGCCTGGGGGGCATGGGTCTGCGTAGGTTTCCTCCAGGTGCTCCAGTTTCCCCTATCACAAAAAAACAAAAAAACATGTACAAGAGGCCAGGATGAATGATGTGTGTGCTTGTTTGAACTTGGAGTAGAAATGAAGAACTCAAGGGGTACGCGAGACAAAAAAGGTTGGAAACCCCTGCCCTACACTAAGTGAAGCGCTCTGGGTGATTTGTGTCATGTGAAAAGCGCTTCCATTCCTTAAGTCCACTTTAAAAA
The DNA here is from genome assembly GCA_007210695.1 of Neogobius melanostomus. Lineage (NCBI taxonomy): Eukaryota > Metazoa > Chordata > Actinopteri > Gobiiformes > Gobiidae > Neogobius > Neogobius melanostomus. The sequence continues at coordinate 4,162,463 of VHKM01000386.1, forward strand.
GGAGCATGTCTGTGGCGTGCTGGGACTTCTTTTCCTGGAGTTTTCTGGACATTTTCCGTCCTTTTACCATCAGAGCTTTAGTTCTCTTTGTAGCTTCAGCAGCGTTAGCTTTATAAACAGAGGTTGTAGGATCACACCCAGATGATCACACTTTGTCTTTTCACAAGGGCACCCGCACATGTAATCTGGGCCACAGCAGACCGAGCCACCACCTGCCCTTTTTCTGTCCACATCTTTGAAGGTATTTTATAATCATCTCAAACACATCTTGATCAATATTTCACACTTTATTGGTTAGAAAATCAAAGAATCTCACACATAAACTCATGTAGTTACTAGTTATACTGCCCTTCCAGACATTTTGTTATCATCCTTTTCTCTTCACCACGACTGGTAAATACCTCGGGTGACCGACAACTGACTCGCCACCACCAGCCCCAACCAGTCACTCATCTGTCTGCCTGTGCCATCACGTGACCCATCCCGGCCAATCCCAGGGCGGCATGTGTGCACTCCAGACCAGCCTAGGGTTAGCGCCGTATTGATTGTTCCCTGGTCATGTTGGATAAAGATAGACCCCACCCAACGGCGCCTAAAAATAACCCACGCTAGATAGCAGCCAGGACCACACTCAGACACACAGACTTATTTTGACTTATTGAAGTGTTTCTGAGAGCTGAATGTAACAAGTCAATTTCTCCATTGTGAGATCAATAAAGGCTCATCTTATCTTATAAAAAATACAGGTTACTGGATTGCCACATCCTGAAGCTAAAAACTGAAATATATCCGGTTTAGACAATCCTACTCCCTTCATTCTTGCAGTGCTATTAGCTCACGTGCAAAACAAGTAGTACGTGCAAAAGTGCATTCTCTCAATTAGATATCAGATTTGTGGCCCTAAATCTGTAATATAAGTTATTTCAGTTTGGTTTCTTCAGCTTGCACTTGATACTTAGCCTTTTTCTTGATAAACCACCCCCTTAGCGCACGTACTTTTACCTACAGAATCTTTAACTATAGGATTAAACAAGCGAAGACTAAGACAAGACTATAACAGAAAAACAAACAAGAGAAGCTAAAGATGAGACGAAGCCAATATTGAAAAAATAGAATCAACTATTTACAATTTTAAAGATCATGGAATAGCAGTGGCGTGCTGGGACCTAATTTCGGCCCGCAAATTCAGAGAAGACCGGCCCACGTACATGTATCTGTGGGTTTATAGCTCAGTGATAGAGCGCTAGTCTCTGGTGCAGGAGGTCCCTGGTTCAAGCATGGCTTTGACATTATTCTAACGCTTTTTTTTTAACGCTCTTTTTACATGGGCCGCTGCACACACAATCTGAGCCTGATACAACTCCACAATCAGCACCAAGTTATGAAGTTAAAAATATTTATTTGTCCACTTTTCTACCTTTCACTGCCTCTTTCTCTCTTTACTCGTGCGGACACTTGTCTCCGCAGGATTGGACTGCACCAACTTCAACTAAAGCGGAGGGCTGTTCCACTTAAACACCCTTAAACACCCCTCTGAGTTAGTTCAACGTCAAATGGTATCTCCCCGCCACAAGGATGAAAAGTTATATGCGAAAATCTTTTCTGATTTTGACACATTGTGGGGGCGGCCCGGCCCTAAACAGTGCCGCGACCCACCGGGAAACCTCCCAACTCCAGGCCAGCACGCCTCTGTGGAATAGCAATTAATTGTTCAGTCTTCTCTCAAATGCCACGCTACTGATTGTGTTGAAAATGTGCCGTTCGGTCTGACTTTTTAGTGGGAAAAGTTCATATTATCGTCGTCGCATTTAGGTGTTTTTTTTTTTCCAATATTGTCCGGCCCTGTCCCCCGTTAGAAACAACAGATGGCATCAATAAAATCAAGGCATTAGGCGACATTCATCATTAGAGCGAATCGTTTTAGGAACCCGGAGTACATTGTGTGAGTAGCGAGAGCCTATAACAGTGTCTGCCGCTTCAGCACTGCTCCACTGAGAGGGAGGAGGCCCAAATGAAGGCCATCCATCCAGCGGCAGGACACAGTGACAGCGGGTTATCAACCTACGGGAGCGGCCCACAGACCAGACCGCACGGACCAGAACGGTTATCTATCTATCGAAAAACAAAGTGAGCCATAACCCCCCCCCCCCCCAAAAAAAAAAAAGTGTTTAAAGAGTGAAACTGCGTGCAAAACCATGAAGTGTGTTTAGATTTGGACAAAGGCGCAGTTTTTGAGGGAAATTCGTTATGAGTTGGTGGCTTGGTGTACAGCAGTGTTTCCCAACCAGGGATACAGGGGTTTTAATGATGTTTTTCTGTAGGAGGTTAGACTTTGAGAGTATTTTAGCTTCATTTTGAACATAGCACTCTACTGTATACTGAATAATCTATGTTCAGTTGCTCATTGTGTAAATGTTGGCACGACTCTCGAGTTAGCGGGTACTTGGAGTTTGAATTAATGCCTCAAGGGGAACGTGGGACAAACAAGGCTGGGAACCACTGGTGTACAGCAGTGTTAATTTCGTCGACTAAAATATATAGTCATCATTATAGTCAAAGTCATTTTGTTGCAGACTAAAACTAAATTCAAAGTTGTTTACGAGACTAAAACTAAAATGTCCAGATATTTTCGTCGACTAAAATCATCCAAACTTCCAATGACAGTTTGAAAGAGCCTCAAATCATTTAAATTCACTGCCAAGGAACAGCTCTGAGCTTTGTTCATGCAGGAGAAGCTCCATGAGGACCTTAATTACTGTAAATATCATTATAATAAGTATTATAAATGTAAAATCGACTAAATCTACATGCATTTTTAGTCGACTAAAACTAGACTAAGATTGAAGAGAATTATTAGACGAAATCTTGACTAAAATTAAATGACATTTTTGTCAAAAGACAGAGACTAAATCTAAATTTAAATATGTTGTCAAAATTAACACTGGTGTACAGTATGTCATTGGCTCCTGAAAGCCATAGGTGCAGGTAAGGTTCCAGAAAGTTATGAGTCCAGGAGAATCCAGTATGGTTCAAGTGGACATATGTCAAATCGACTTTTTGGAGCCTTTTTGAACCATGTTATAATGTTTTTCCCTCATCAAAGACATACTTGAAGTAGTATTTCACTCAAATTCCAGCAGGTTTGAGTTAATCCTCGGACGAAGCCGTTTAATTTAGCTGTTTCTTCTTCTACGGTGTCAGCGCTTCGTTCTGTACTCCCTGGACTGTGTCATAAAAACACAAAACTGTCCTCCACATTATTAAAGCATAATCCAACATTATATTGAGTCTGAGCTGTTCCACGCCACAAACTCAAACTTGAAAAAAAAAAGTTATTCTCACAGCTGTCAGCAGGAGGCGCCCCAGTCAAAGTCTTCACCAGCTCTAGTGCCTGCATTTCATTGTTGCTATTTAATTCTTACAGACATGATTTAAAATGATAAAACAGAATATATCAAAGCTGAGGCGCCCACAATTATGTTTTAAAGTGAACTTTTAAGTCTCATACGCAGGATACGTTCACTTTAAAACCGCTTTCTTTATGTGCGGAAATTCATAGTCACTCACATACATGCAAGCGGATGAAAACCTGCGTTCTTCCATAAGCTCTACGTGCCACACTAACTCATTCACAACAACAGGGTAGTCAGTAGCAATTATTATCCCGCAAACTGTGGGAAAAAAAGACATTTAAACTAGTAAAATAAAGTCAATGTATTCTAAATTCACACATTTGGAGGCATATCTTTCCTTGCAGTGTGTAGATGAACATGAATCAACAATAAAATTAATACTTGGACTAAACCTGGCCAAGAAGAGTCTAGAATTGACCTAAATTACAGCTAAACTGAGTGTAAGCCATGTCTTAACAGGAAAACCACCCCATTTAAATGGATCAGTAACGCATAAACAAAATTCTCTCAAATGAATAAAGTCTAAAAATGCAGTACCACCCGAAGAAGCGCCATAAACTGAGCCTAAATTGGGCTTGAATTGAGTGAATAGACGGAGAAAAAGACACTATAAGCTCGGCGATTTGTTTAAAATGGCTGCTTCCTCGCTCTCCCACAGCCACTGTCAGCCCGATCACACTCCACGCGCTGGTCTCTGGGTTTCCTGTGGGCGTCTCGATACAGAGGTACATTCATATCAAGCGCACGTGGGAGTTCTGCGAGCATGTAGTTTATATGTGCGGCTCCGCATTGGACCCGGCCCGGCGCAGATAACGAGGCTGCGGCGGATTAGGCCTCGCGTTGGGATCAGATAAAGGATTACGAGATGGAGCGGACGTCCCGGGCCTAAAGTGGCCGCATTACCGTCGCATTATGACACCCCGTCCCACCAACAGGCAGCTGGGGGCGCGGGATTACGGTGGCGGACGGTGGACTCAGACGGCATCCCGAGGCAGTGACGGGGGGAGCATGTGTACACAGTGAGGCTGCTTAATTATTGCAAATGAATCAAAATCCGGACAGAAGTGACTGGAATTAGCAGATCACTATCACTGCAGAAGAGTTTCCTTTGCAAACGATAAGATATCACATCTCCATGGAGCGTTATTGTGTATAAAACTCTATGAACAAGTTCTGAAATGCACGGGATTGTTGTATTAGCAAAACAGTTCATATTTCAGTCTTTCCCCAAATGCTAATGCTACGAAACATGTTTAAAATGTGGTCAGTAACAAAGTATATTTATTTAACCTCTTAACCCCCACCTGAACCGAGCACATTTTCTCCACTTTGGGATTACCCAAATCTAAAAGCTTCTTGAAGAAAGCGTGAACATAGCAACGAGGATGAAAACGCAACAAAAGAGCAACAGCAGAGTAATAGAAAAGTGATGAGAAAGTGACAAAAATGCCACAAAAGAGCGATAAAGAAGCAATGTAAAGAAATGTCAAAACAGTGATGACAACGCGGGCGCAACGCAAGAAAAAAGATCCGTTTAGATGAGTTTTGTCGGCCTTAGGTTTCAAATGAGGCCTGTAGGCTCTAACCTTTTAGTTTTCCAGCTGAACTGGAGGAAATGCACTCGATTAAGGTGGGGGTTAAGAGGTTAAAGATCAGTACTTTACTTTAGTAGTATTTTGTAGTTTTACTCCACTACGTTTGAAAGAGGAATATAACACTTTCTACTCCACTACATTTCTGTAAAAGCAAAGACTAAATTTGTCAACATGTTCTGTTCTAAACGCCTAATAATGCACACTCTATGAACAGTAGGTGGCGCTGCACAGGTGGGCTATCATATCCTACTGGCTCACAACAAGGAAGCCGGTATGTCCCCAGTGTGTTGCCGTACAAGTGGGGAATTCAGGTACAAGTTTTGTGTTTTCTCAGATTTCTCTTTAATTTGAGTAATATTTGACCAGGAGTATTTTTTCTCAAACTAACTGGTTTGAGAAACTGGCAATAACCTCCTCATAATGTTCTTTTATTCTTTTCTTACTTTTATTATGCCGTTTCATGTAAAGTTTGTGAAAGCCTTAGGCCTACAGTATTGTTCTTTATTAAAGGGCACATATCATGCAAAATCAACTTTTTGAGCTTTTAACCATGTTTTCTCACGTCAAAAACATGCCTTGTATTGTTGCTTCTTTTATGCAATTTTAAAAGTATCCAATTTGCGTTGGTTGTTCCTTCGCCTCCATCATGGACAACACCTCCCACCCACTGCACGGGACTGTAGAGGAGCTGAGCAGCTCTTTCAGTGGTAGACTGAGGCACCCTCAGTGCAAGAAGGAGCGCTACTGCATGTCCTTCATCCCCACTGCAGTCAGACTGTACAACAAGACTGTAAAGAAACATGTGCAATAATCACTATGCAAAACTACATGCAATATTCCCTGTATCAAGGTCACTTTATCGACAACCTACATCTGGCCATAACAGATGCTAGTGATCGATAAACTCGCTCATATAAATATCCACAAAAAATAAAAAATCTTCCAATTGTCTTCTGACAGTGACTTGATGTGTCTGTAATCAAGAACGGACATTGTCCTGTAGTTCTCATCACTGGTTTGGAATATTTTATCCTCCAAACGAGTAACTCTCGATTCCCCAAAAGGGGGCGTTGCCCAGTAGAAGTTCCCGGATGTTGCTCCCATCTATGCGCAGCTTTATATTCTACTTTTTTATAGTTTGTTCTAATTTTTTATTATTGTTTATATTTTTGCCCCCATTAAGCTTTTTGTTAATACTCATTGTACATAAGCTACATCTATTACGATTTAACTGTTTGCACATTTCCTGTTTATTTTGCACACCCTGAGTGTTTCTTGAGAGCCGAATGTAACAAGTGAATTTCTCCATTGTGGATAAAGGATTATCGTATCTTATCTTACAGCTGAAGCGATCTGATCTGTATTATAGAGGGAACACAAAACTGTCCTCCACATTTTGAAAGCCCTTTGAGCACTCCAAGTGTGTCCATCATGACACTATAGATTTACTAGCATTCCATTGGCTCTAAGAGTAAGCCTGTTTTCACTGTTTTGTGCCATTTAATTCCCAGGACGGCCAGCTGGGGGAGCTTCAAGCCAAAAAGCGTAGATCAACCCAGCCACTCACTCTTTCCGTCTTTTCTTTACATGGTTTCAAATGTTAAACTGTACAATATCAATGCTGAGGTACCCACAAAAGAAAGAAATTATGCATGATATCTCCACTTTAATTAAAACTCACTGTGCATTTATCTCCTTCAACACCACAAACGCAACACTCCCACTGCACTGCGCCGCTGCTGTGGGACGACATTACAGTACAGGCTTTAGACTTGAATCATGAGCCCGACCCGACAAGCGCCTTTAAACCGTAACAAAGACAAAACGTCAGCCATCTTGGGGGTCCTCCATCATCGCAAGATCCCGCCATTTCTCCCCCCCCACGGTCGCCTCTCACCCCTTAAAAGAAAATAAAACAACAACAACAGCACCGTGTCCCAAACCGCGCGGACCACTGCGGCGCCAACGCAAAGACCAGGGGCGCCCAGTAATGAAGATGTATGCTCCAGATTAGCGGCAAATGCAGTGCGCTACACCTGGCTAAGCGTCCGGGGGCGGCAGCAACACTCTCGTCCCAGATAGAGATGAGGAGGGGGAGTTGGAATTGGGGAGGTGGGGAGTGTACTGGAGCCTCTGGGGTCCAATTCATCTGTAACACACGTCTACACTGCTCCTCTGGTCGAGATGGGGAAGTTGTGTAAGGCTTGACAGTGTAGAATGGTTAGAATCAAAACTCACTTTCAGAGGGGAAACGGGTGCCAATGTAGACAAACCTGCACCACAAATTATATGGTGATAAGTGAAACTTACCCAAATTAAGCATATGTTATCTTAGAATCAATGATTTGCAAAGTAAATAATCTGCCATGAGCATTTTTGCACGTAAAATAAGCAAGCAAATTGAAATCCATTATCTAACTTAAGTTTTTCTTAATCTAAGATACAGACATAATATTAATAGACCGTCATTCCTCACTCCTCCCCGTTTGCCACAATGACCACGTTCAAGGGGGAAATCATGGTGAATTTACAGATTCCTCCTACCCTGCTGTAACGGAGCATGTTCCTAAAAAGGGCATAAGGGCGGGATCTTCACTGTAGACTCGGCCCTTGTGGGGCACGTAGTTCAGTTGCTGCATTAGCTCTAATGCTAACGGCCTGTCAATCAAAGTCCAGCCCTCATTAGTACGAGATTTCTTAAATATTTTCTTACGAAAACCAGCCTGGTTTCTTTAATTGTAACTAACCCAGCGTTATCACAGGAGGAATATCTAGCTGTTGAAAGTTTAGGAAAATTAGAAACCAGGCTTTAAAGTTGCTTATAATGTGTCTAAAGTGCAATGCTTTCCAATGGGGGACTAGCGGCTATATGGAGGCCCCTAGTGTTGTTGTCACAAAGCAAAGCAGCCAACGGCCATTGACGGCAACGCGTCATACAAAGGGGCGTAGCCTAGCCGAGGGGATAGAAAACCTCTCACGAGAGTCGCAATTTTTCACTATTTTTTGCCGTTTTCTGGCGGACTATAAACATATTTATCACACACCAATAAAGTCAAGCCAAAATCGGGTCCATATAGATGTTTTTTCAAAATGGCAGTCGTTAGCTAATGTAGGTTGAAGCTAACGTTAGCGTCCTGGTTAGCATTGTCAGTTTTTCAAGTATTTATGGGCTGTTGAACCACTTTGCCCCTCTCCATGTCTCGGTCTCTTTATTTAGTAAAAAAATATATTAATAATTCAGCGTGTGTTAAAGTAATGGTGAAGAAATGGGAGAACGTTTTTTCTCCTCTTTGTTTCCCCACTGGCTGCTTCAAACATGACCATATATGGGCAATTTAAACATGCCGTCTGTGTTTATACCGGACTCACTGGCGGATTTTTACATATACTAAATCTATCCCAAATATAGGGTTATGTAAGATAATTTGCGATTCTTATGTGTCCAGGAGCATCAACATTTGAGAGAAGACCGACATATGAATGCATTTCAAAATACATTCGTACAGCAAAAAGTAATCAAGAAATAAGTTAAGGTTTCTTGAAATAAGTCACAAATTTCAAGAACTCTGAGAGAAAAAAAAGATCTCATTGCACTCAAAATTAGATAAAGAACATCTTACTTTACTTGAAAAAAAGATTGTTGTTGATGTTTTTTAACGTATGTGTGCCCCATTGACAGATTTCTTGAAATGAGTTACTCAAAGGCACCATAGCTATTTTATTTCATAGTAGTCCAACCATATTTGTTTTGTCCTCCTTAATTCTACTGTAAACTGAGCCATTTGTGGGAAAAACACTGTGTATCTAACTATAAAGCATTTGTATCAATTTCATGAACTTGCTTTTCTGTGAAAGTGACCTTGAAAAGTGACCCTGCAAGTTGTGAAACGTGCTTATACAAGCTCGTCCCTGTGAAGAATCGGGATACAACAAATACTCTATGAAAGTGAGGAATGAGTTTGGACCACGACTAACATTTTCATTTAGTAGCTTCCTCTTTTATTGTTTGTCAAAAAAAAAAAAAAAAATTGGTACATGAGGGTCTTTAAATCAGGGGCAAATGTACTTATTTCAAAAGATATTTCCTTGCCTAAATAATCACAGTGTTTAAGATGTGATTGCGCTTTCAATTTGATTATCCATATAAAGCATTTTTAGAGGCTTATGTAACAAGTCTATCTGAGCTTTTTTGAGGTATTTTTCACCAGTAAAATGCCCACAATGAAATATGTTATTGTAATATTCAGATCAAATGTTACACAGTATGGCTTTATTTACGCATTGGTAAAGTATAGTTTATTTTTGTATTAACGTTTAGCCTCTCATCTGGCAAGAAAAATAATCCTTCTCTAGTAAAACGTTTCCAGATTTGGCCCCGTCTCTCCCCTCGCCCACCGCCGCCTCCGTGACGTTCTGAGTCCGTTTTGGATGACAGGGAAAAGTGATGCCTCTCCGGGGACCACTTGACGGAAACACAGTAATACATCTCCAAATGTGACCTTTAACTTTCACCATTTTAGCGGCTGCTCCTTCGAGTCGATAGGAGCCTATGCGCTGCAGGCCGCATTTGCATAGGACAGGGAAAGCGCTAAGGCAAAACATTACGACGGCGACGCGCAGGTGGGACATTCGCTCTTCGAAGTAGATGAGTTTGAAGCATGAAAGATTTACATAAATGACTGTAGCTCTGTCCCAGTGTTGCCTAGAATTAATCAAACTGCAAGCTCAAAGTCGGCTCCGTTCAAAGCTGCGATCTATGACTTTTTGCAAGATATTGGATTCTTCAGAAACTAGTCCCCAAATGGGTTTAAAAACAAAAAGCATCACATGCCTGAAAATTTGGTATTATCTCCTGATTTCAAAGCTTTCTTGAATGAATGAAAACAGTTCATAGCAGAAGAAGCAGGATGTTTATGATACATTACATTATTTCTTATTTTTGCTGCAATTTTTTCTTTCTTTTAACCAATTTTTCCCCCAATTTTTCCCAATGTTCCCCCTACTTTTTAACAAATTGTTTCCTAATTTTTGCAACAATTTTATCTCGTTTTCCCATTTTTTTGCGCAATTTTTTATTACTAATATTTTCTCAATTTACCAAATTTTACCCAGTTTTCCTCCCATTTTCCCCGAATTTATTTATCTCCATTTCTTAAAGAGGGGGTATTATGCTTTTTTCAATCACATAGCACCAGTCTATAGCATACTACAATGATGACGTAACCTTCTGTTGGTCTGTATATGCAGTAAATTAAAATAACTGCCTTGAATAAAATTGCTCTCTCAAAATGGCTGTACTGAACGTCTTGAAATAGGCCTCTGTCTCTTTAAGAAGCTTTCCGACACGCCCCCTTCAGCACACTGCTGTGGCATCTAAACAACACTACTGTGCGGGGAGGGGGCTCTGCTGAGCTGAGGAGCAGTGGTTGGTGGCTTGGCTGGTGACGAAAGGTCCAGAGGCGTCTCCAGGAGGTGGGGGCGTTCCTAGGAGGACTGAGGCATAGCTACACCTAAAATGGCTGCCGTCTAAGTTTTTACTGATTACTCAAAAATATGTGAATGAGCCAAGGCAACACTCCAGGCATGTGTTTAATGAGGGAATGACATAATAACATGATATAAAGCTTGAAAAAGTCGATTTTACATAATACCCCCCTTTAAACATTTTTTTTCTTATTTTTGATCTTCCACGCATTATTGTTAGTCATTTATAAGCACCTAAGTAGAGGTCGACCGTTATTGGGTTTTCTAAGGCTGATATCCGATATGCACAGCTGATATTTTAGGTTGATTTTTTTTAAATGTCTCCTCTATAATCCTTTGTATGATGCTTCTGAACTGTAAACTGTGTCAGTGTTTATCTGTGACAGCAGGGGTGCTGTATGAGGGGCTTAGGGCTGATTCATTCAGGACATTCATGTTTAGTAGGCACTTCAGAGGGAGCTTGTTTGAAAGACATATAAGCAGATTCCAAAACAAAACAAGATAAGTCTCTATCTCTTATGGTTCCCAAATTATAAGCAACAGTCTGCAACATAAAATGTAAAAATACGATCTGAGGTGTACAAACTTGTGACTGATTTTCATCACGCTGTCTGTCAGTTCCTCTGAGGCCAAGGATGCTCTGATTCTGCTCTTTCTGCTCTTTCCAACGCAAAAACGGGAAGTTTGCATCAGGGCTGGACTGGCAGGAAAACATCATCCCGGGACTTTTGAGTCAAGGCCAGCCCTCTATAAAATCTGTCATACCATAGACGCTGATTTATGTTCTTCCCAGTGGGTGTGGGTCAGGATTGATCTCACAAACTCGTGGTCATGAGCCCTGCGCTCTACCTATGGAGCTAAACAAGCAGAGTAGATAATGTTGTGAACCGCCCGCGCTCGTGTTTTCGCAGTCAATAAAAACAACATACTTTTTTTTGTATGACAGTCAGGCCCGGGCCGGCGGCTGGCCCAAATATGGGCATTGGCCCACCGGAAAAATGCCCGCTACGCCTATGGCCAGGCCAGCCCTGGTCTCTATCAATTTCAGTTTCGGAGATATCGGCCTTTTTTGGCGATAGATTAGCCGATAGCCAATACTCTAAATACTCGAATATCATAACGATTTTTGACTTTTGCCAAACCTCAACCAGAAACACAGCGCGCACTCTGTTTAGCCGCTTATTAATGTTAACACATATTTGCAAAACTGCGCAAATGTCTTATAAACGATGAATGAAGTATTTACCAAAGCATTGCCAACTGTTTGAGCAAAAATGTGGCACATTATTACGAATTGCTGTTTTATTACGCAATGAAATATAATGTGATGTTATTACAAACTGTGATAACCTTTCCACCGTGCTGATTTAACAAAGGATTTTTATTTTCCATGTACAGGTACAAAATACCCCTAAACAGTATCCTCAGCTAACCTCCCCTAAAATCCACCCAATCCAGCCGTCATGAATGACTTAGCCCCGATAGACGGACTCCGTTTGTGTGTGCGCGGTTTCCAGCATGAATTGATAATGGATTTTTCACAGCTGGAGAGACGCTCTGACCGGCCTTTTCTCTGGCAGCTTATTTTCTAATTGGCAAACAAAACAAAAGTGAAGACCGGATCAAAACTCGCGGCTGCGTCTGTGTTTGTGCGGCGGCTTTTTGCGCCGAAACAATGGGCCTTTTCTGTTTTTCCAGAGCTGGCAGTGCATAAAAAAAAAAAAAGGAACCCCAGATTTCGTGCAGTTTGTCCGAGGGACGGCGAGGGAGCAGAAACCGGGCCAACCAGGTCATTTCTGAGCTAATTCCAACCTCTTCCGGCACAGGAAATTGGGTCTCAAAAAGCAAAGTGCGTTTAATTAGTGACAGTGTTCAGAATCGGAGCAAAAGTAGCAACAAGGGCCGAAACAAGCTCTACTGTCACAAAGACTGGTACAGGAGTTGGGCTGGGTACCGTTACAGTTTTGTTTAGATTCCAGTCCAGGTTTTGATACCGATACCTGAATCATACTTTTTCCAATACTGGTACTTATTTATTATCTCGAACCAGAAAGCAGAACAATAATGTGTGAAAATGCAAATTTACAATATTGGGAAAAATGGGGAACAATTTGGGGAAAATTGACAAAAATTGTGGCAAAAAAAGGATACATTGTGTAAAGAAATCGGGAAAATATTAGTAATAAAAAAATTGCAAAAAATGTGGTAAACATTTAAAAAATGGGGGGAAATAGGGAACGTATTAGTAATAGTAGTATGAGCAAAAATTAAGGAAAATTGGGGAAAATAAAAAAATGGGGCAAAAATAAGGAAAACATGTGTTAAAAAGGGCAGAAAAAAATTGGGAATAAATTGAGTAAAAAGTTGGGGGAAAAATAGGGGAAATGGAGAAAATATAAGTAATAAAAAAATGAGCCAAAAATTGGGAAAACGAGAAAAATTGTGGGAAAAATGAAAGAAAAAAATGGGTTAAAATGTGGGGGGAAAATTGGGAATAAATTAGGGAAAAATGGGGGGGGAAAATACTGGTCATATAAAATGAGCAAAAATTAGGGAAAAAAATTGTGAAAACAAGAAAAAATTGAGACAAAAATAAGAAACAAAAATGTAAAACATTTTTTAAAAATACGGAGGAAAATCATTTATTTGAGGTGAAACAACCGAGTGTTTCCTTTAATGCTGTCCTTGGACCGAACAGCATGATGATAACTTGGATCTAAAAATACGATTTTTTTTTATAGTAATAGTACCTAAACTTTCTCTAATGGTACCCAGCCTTATACAGGAGTGGAACATTTACGGGGTAAAAATGTAATAGTCCTCGCTCTTTTTTCACATACAGCATTAACACTTGGGAAAAAGGCTGAATAATTTACAGCTTAAGTAGGGCTGCAATTATTTCAGTGAAATCATGTTCTTTGCCGAGACTAATTCTGTCTCCAAAGGGGTCTTACATAATACCTGGTAACTCTGCGGTTTACACCTCTCTGAACATATTCTGAAATGCATCAGGGCTCCAGGCCGAATGCTGCTCACGTATGATTTGTAAAGAGTGTCGTAGTTTGGACCTAGTGAATAGCTGCTATAAATCTTTAGTATTCACCTTATCCCTGCCCACTTTTATGATAAATACACTTACGCAGTGGCATGTCAGAAATGTCACATGTTGCATCAATAGCCTAAATCAAAGCTACCGGTAACTTAACTCGGGAAAGATGAACTGAAATAGCAAACGTTATACTGGAGAAGGCAAGTCTGTTCGATCCCAGGCCGATTGTTGTCTTTGTTAAAAGATGAGGGGCCGAGCCCCTGCACGACGGCCCAAACTCAAGCTTTACAGTGTACACAGATGTGTTGCTCTACATAAAGAGATGTTTTACTATATTTTCAGTATTTTCGGAGTGTTTTAGCATTAGTTCAGGTCAGTGTTGTGTGCGATCAATCAAAATCATCTGGGCCAGATGTTTGAGAGCCTGATGTTGCCTTCCCCTGTTGTAGACAGTGAATGTATTGGTAAAGTATGGCTAAATGCATGTGTGCGTCATGTGACTTCCGAGTGGATCCTCTGGAGGCGCTGCTCTTCCTGTCCCATAATGAGTTAGTAGCAGCTTCTTGTCCAAATAAATAAATAAATAGCTCAAGATTACATGGCAGGCAGTGAGTTACTGGTGGAGAGTCGCAGCATTAAAAAGCATTAAAAATCATTGATTTAATTTGGCCAAAATCAAGGAATTCAATGTAATTAAAAAGCGTTATATATATATATGAACATGTTCAGCTGCAGTTTTGGCTGAAATTGGCCACATTATTGTTTTATTTTTCTGAATGGGTTCTACCAAATCCACCAATATTGCTCCGCTTTATATCATCTACACCCAGTATCCAACCACATCCATATTAACAACAGACGTATGACAAGCCCCATCATAGTTACACACTCGAGAACGTTAGAATACAGTGTGAAACAGCCACAAGAACATTTGCACATTTTAAGCCTGTCCCACACGCACAGACTCACACCCCGGTTTTTCAAAGTGGACTCAGGTGGGCGAGTAACTGGAACGCCGCGCAAAACAGTAAAACAGCAACATGCTAAAAAACACACCGAGAGAGAGAGAGAGAGAGAGAGAGAGAGAGAGAGAGAGAGAGAGAGCGCAGCGTTCAGACCAGAGACGAACTGAAGCTTGTGCCAAACCCGCTCTGACCCAGGACAAAGAGCTGCAGCTTAGGAGATGCCCGGATACTGTTTCCAAAGCTTTACCAAACATCTCCTGCTTCTAACGCACTGGCTTTAAAGGAAGACATGCTCACAATCATTAGGGCTGGGTATGGCTACTTATTTCTTTCAACAACGGTACTTTAACGATACTTGGTTTTCGATACCGATACCTGAGCGATACTTTTTACGATACCTATACTATAATGTTTGTCATCTAGAACCAGAAAACAGAACATTCATGTGAGGAAGATCTGCAAATTTACAATATCGGGCTCATCTGCAATATCTTTGAGTGTGCACTCAGTCATGCAAAACGACCAAAGTTGTTGTTAGCCTTTGGCCTCTCCCAATGTATTCCTATGGCTCCAAACGGGGGTGAAGTTAGAAGCGACCATGCTCTTCCACGGGCACAAAGACCAGACAGGTATGTATCAACTCGTCTAAGCTCAGGTAAGAACATAATCTCAGTATGGAAAACAGTGGCCTGTTCCTTTAAGGCCGGGGGTGAGAGGTTAAATGCTGTCCCTGGACCAGCAGCATCGAAACTTGGATCTAAAGATATCATTTTTTTTCCCGGTACCTGTTTCCCAAACTGGTATCGTTTAATGGTGTCCAAAGTCCAAAGTAGGCTTGGTCCATATCGTATCGCATATCGTTATCGCGATATAATATAATTTTTTGATACCGTTGTAATTTTTAATATCGCTGTGGACACGATATCATTCATGTTACGCTCAGCTCCAAAGAATGAAATATCTTTGCATTAATCTTCCCAATAGGCGTAAGGCTGGAATGTTGAAGTCATTTGTCCGTTGTCAATTATATCGTCAAATATATTGTAATCGTGATATATCGTGATAGAGATTCTAGGCCAGGTATGGGCAAACCTTTTGATGCAAGGGCCGCATTGGATTTTCGAACACGCCATGAGGGCGTACCAGTTTGGAGCATTTCAAACAAGTACAACTCTCAATTTGACAGTAATGACACATTACAAAAGTGCAACAAATTGCAGCAGTTATGTAGTATCCTTTACATGTCAGTGAAAATATTGATGATTGTTCACCCTTTAAACCAAGGGTGTTGAACTAATTTGGATCGGGAGCCGAAATCCAGCTTCCTCGGTGGGTCGTGGGCCGCATATAATGTAAACAGGAAAATACTATTGAGAAAATATTTTTCCAATAAATGAATAATAATGAACTGTGATTTAAAATTACAGCTGATTTGGTCAAAAGCCCAACAGGACTGTAATAAATAATAATAACGGCTTACACTTGTATTGCGCTTTACAAGCCTGTGTAACAAGTGTCTCAAAGTATACTGTAGTCATTATACTGTAGTCATTATTGATTTACTCCACACTCTGTGGTGGTAAGCTACTATTCTAGCCACAGCCACCATGGGGCAGACTGACCATTTACCACGTGGCTATAATGTGTTACCATGATCTCTTATTATGCCCTAGCTACTGTGTGAAATTCTTTCCTCTTTTTAAATTTAAGTTGTCCCCTAGTGGCTGGAATGAGCACACTGGTTATTTCCTTAAAATTAATAACTCCGCACAGGAATGGGCTAGAGACGTTTTTTTTTTTGACATACTCAGGAGTTTGTGCTCTACAAGTCAGAGGTCGAATTAAATCATCTCACAGGCCGCATTTGGCCCGCGGGCCTTAGTTTGCCCACCTCTGTTCTAGGCCATATCACCGTGGAAAGTGCAACCCAGATCCAACACACACACAGCCCGGGCTACCTTTTAAACAAACGGCCAAGAAGGAACATTGCAGAAGCAGACAAAGCCGGAGCTGAGAGCGCACCTTTTATCATTAGAATAAAAAGCCGGAGCTAAACGATGTCAACACTTTTACACATCTGAGTATTACAGATTCAAACAGACTGCAGCGATGCTTTGATTACAGAGAACACAGAGCACTGGGAGGCGGCTTGATCTAGTTCTAACAGAGGTTTTTCTCACTTCGGCGTCGCACGGAATTTGGACAATTGTAAAGGTGCGTCCGTGCCATCGCTAATTAGCGGCGGCCGACTGTTTTATTGTAGGTTTATATTGTCACGGAAAAGACTCGATTTCAACCCGTGCAGATGTTTTATCTACTAACAAGGAAGGAGGCAGTGTGTCACATTATAAACGCTTCTTTTTATCGAGTAATTTGACACTTTTTGCGAGAACATATTGTCTGCAGGATGGATGAGGGGCCTGCGGTTTCACCTCAGAGCATCAAACAGCATAAGATCAGTGGTAATTTTGACAACATATTTTAATTTAGTTTTAGTCTTAGTCTTTTGACTAAAATGTAATTCAATTTTAGTCGAGATTTAGTCAAAAAAATATCTTCAATTTTAGTCTAGTTTTAGTTACTAAAATTGGAAGTAAATTTAGTCGACTTTGCATTTATAATATTCATTATAATCATATTTAATCAAGGTCCTCTGCTTCATGGAGCTGCTCCCACATGAACAAAGCTCAGAGCTGCTCCTTTGGCATAGAATTTACATGATCTAAGGCTCTTTCAGACGGTCAATAGAAGTTTGGATGATTTTAGTCTCTCCTTTTCATTTTTATTTAGTCTTATTTTAGTCGACTAAAATATCTGGAAATTTTAGTCTAAACTTTTTATTTAGTTTTAGTCCAAAAATATCACTTTGACTAAAATTAAGACTAAATATTTTAGTCGACGAAATTAACACTGCATACGATCATCTAGATTTAAGTTCAATTTTCCTGAATAAGTACATTTTTCATGATTTACGGGGGGCACGTTTTAGTAATTACATTAAGAAAAAAGAAACATTGCACCACATTTACTTTGCACTATAAGATTTGTTCTTCTTACTGGACAGATTTCTGGAAATTAGAGACTCAAATCAAGGACACATTAAATTAGGCTATTTCAAGAAGATTTGTGCTTATTTCTAGATTGCTTTTTCAGGGTTTATACAGGCAGAAGCAAGTCCGATTTAATACCATATTCAATGCAACAAACGCAGAAAGAATCGGCGCATATTTAGTATCTTAAGATTTTGGAACATATTTCGTCAAACAGAGGAAAGACAATTGGACAAAACGGGAAACTTTTGAGCATAAAAAATTGTCAATTTCAGCCAAAACTGCAGCTGAACATGTTTTAGATCATCATGGTATATTTTAATATTAATTTAAAGCTTTTTAATGACATTCAAGGCCTTGATTTGGGCAAAATTAAAAGTGACTTTTAATTGCAGAGACACTGTTTTTGCAGTGTAAGCCCCCGGGGTTTGAATGAAGACGTTCCTCCATGTGCTACAGTATCATCCCTCAAGCCCAAAGACGTGCACAAAAGAGTCATCCCTAAAGCTAAAGATTTTTGCTCAAATTTCATAAAGCCTGCGCTCAAATAAACAACGTGAAAACACTACAAACAAAATATCAAGCATGGGTTTAAATGACTTGAATTGAGAATATTGATTTTGTTTTGAGCGGCGTTCACTCATTTAGACGTTTTTCCCGATCGGGCCAAGATTACTTTGCTTGTTTGACGACACTTCAGACTGGTTCTAAGGTAATTTTGCTTGAAATAAAGAAGTAAAACTGCCAATGGGATAAGAGCAATTTGTTTACCCCATTGGCAAAGAAATTAATCCAAGATAAAGACAAAACTTATTGAAATGAGTCA
Organism: Neogobius melanostomus; assembly: GCA_007210695.1. Taxonomy (NCBI): domain Eukaryota; kingdom Metazoa; phylum Chordata; class Actinopteri; order Gobiiformes; family Gobiidae; genus Neogobius; species Neogobius melanostomus. The sequence continues at coordinate 4,180,845 of VHKM01000386.1, forward strand.
GAAACAGAACAAGTGGAATAATGTAGTGAAAATGTCTCCAACTACATCTTAACTAGTCAAAACACCTACAATTTAAACTAGAAACTTTTGCAATGGCGTGCTTGACTGCGGAATTGCATTAATGCAGAAATTGCTGAAACCGTTTAAAATGCGTAATCTGACAGAATTGCATAATCGGTTAATTTGCATAATCTGATTTGCATAAACTGTGGTTAATTTGCATACATTGTTTATATTGCATAAACTTTTTAGAGTCCATAAACTGGTCAAACTGTTGAAATCGCCTAAGTGCTGAAAATGCAGAAGCTCCACAAATGGCTGAAAGACCTGGAGTCCCTGAAATCCTATTAAAATCCATGGGCCGGATTCCCCATACACACTAATGGAAAAAATTCCCGATCCCGTAGAAAAAATCTGGAAAACTGCAGAAGGCGGAATTTTTCTGGGAAACTGACAAGTTGCAGAAGCTGAACATGAGCAAATTACATACAATGCTGAAAACCATTAATAGGTGGCGTTCACGTTTTAGAATGTGATGATGTCATAATGTCAGGTGGAGGGCAGGGGCCGATACAACTCTATGGGAGAAAGACAGTTTTTGTAAGAAATCTCCAAAACAAAATTGACAAATGTTTTTTGCTCTTCAGTATTTGACAGTGATTGGATTCACAAACCCGTGATATTATTTTTATGTCTGAAAGTGCTTTCTACTGGACAACATCACGCTCATGTTTTAGATTATTTTCATCACTTTTTGATGCCTTTCGGGGAAAATAATTAGACATCTGTGCTGGAAGAGAAGACAATGAACTTTGTGGCAGTTTTTGTTTCATGGGGATTCTTCCAGTAATGACTGAGATATGAGCCAAAAACAAAGACATAAAAATCTGCATTTTGTCAGTTACCGCAGTTACCATAGTTACCGCCATGGAATTTTCAGCTGCCCTCCACCTCAATTTTAAACTATGGCTCTTTAGAATGTTGTGACCTATTTGCGGAGGCCCCATTATGAGTCAATGGCAAAAATCTGTGGTATTTTGGCCGATTGCAGAAAAAAACGTAAATCGCAGAAGTCCCAAAAGAAATAGCAATAATCTCCCAAACATGCGGGACGTTTTGATGCAGAACTTGCAGAAATTGCAGAAAGCTGCTGAAAATCCGAAAAATAAATAAATAATAATAAATCGCATTAAAACCAATTATTGACTGATTCATTATTATACTCAAATTGAGACATTTAAACTAATCTGTAGTTATTACTTTTTAAAATATTAGCCTTATTTAGAAAACTTGGGAGGTTATAAGGCCCATAAAAGGAATAGAAATCGCAAACAAACACAGCCCTTTCATTTCAATAAACACCTCGTGTACATATTGGGCGTTTCCAGATGAAAAAGTTCATGCTCGGCAAAGCGCGTGTACATTCACCACCCCGTGTCTGTCACTCTGTGTCCACTACGCTGCCGGTTTGTGGCTGCGTTTGACAACCCAGGAAGTGCTCAGCGTGCGCGCATCAGGTGACATCAAAGGTCATGTGTCACAACGCGTTACAATCCGCCCCCGTCAGTGTCGTCACGGCGAGTACGGAGCGGCTAAAGCGCGGGTCAAATGCGTTATAAAAAAAAATGCTCATAATGACAATAAACAGAGTGCGAGGCGGCCTTTTAAAGGGAGCGCGCCCCCGTAGTGAGCTTTAATTAGGGCTCGACCTGTATATCGCTTTGCCAATATGTCAGAGTGATATATGGTCGCTGCTGGGTGGGTCGTCCTTTACCACAGCCTGTGAATGCATGAGGGGGTTGCACGATGTGAGATATGTTCAGATTGAATATTGGTTTTACTGATAACAATGTTGGTTTGTAATTAGCCGCATCAAGAACTGATAAATAATATGATAAAGCCATATGTGTGTATGTATATATATATACACTATGTGTGTGTGTGTATGTATGTACACTCAACAAAAATATAAACGCAACACCTTTGTTTCTGCTCCTATTTTTCATGAGATGGACTTAAAGATCTAAAATTCATTCCAGATACACAATATTACCATTTCTCTCAAACATTGTTCACAAATCAGTCTAAATGTGTGATAGTCAGCACTTCTGCTTTGCTGAGATAATCCATCCCACCTCACAGGTGTGCCACATCAAGATGCTGATCTGACATCATGATTAGTGCACAGGTGTACCTTATACTGCCCACAATAAAAGGCCACCCTGAAATGTGCAGTTTTTTGCTTTATTGGGGGTCTGGGGACTCAGAACCAGTCAGTATCTGGTGTGACCACCATTTGCCTCATGCAGTGCAACACATCTTCTTCGCATAGAGTTTATCAGATTGTCAATTGTGGCCTGTGGAATGTTGGTCCACTCCTCTTCAATGGCTGTGCGAAGTTGCTGGATATTAGTGGGAACTGGTACACGCTGTCGTATTCGCCGGTCAAGCACATCCCAAACATGCTCAATGGGTGACATGTCCGGTGAGTATGCTGGCCATGCAAGAACTGGGACATTTTCAGCTTCCAAGAATTGTGTACAGATCCTTGCAACATGGGGCCGTGCATTATCTTGCTGAAACATGAGGTGTGATGTTCATGGATGTATGGCACAACAATGGGCCTCAGGATCTCATCACGGTATCTCTGTGCATTCAAAATGCCATCAATAAAATGCACCTGTGTTCTTCGTCCATAACAGATGCCTGCCCATACCATAACCCCACCACCACCATGGGTCACTCGATCCACAACATTGACATCAGCAAAGCGCTCACCCACATGACGCCACACACGCTGTCTGCCATCTGCCCTGAACAATGTAAATCGAGATTCATCCGTGAAGAGAACACCTCTCCAACGTGCCAGACGCCATCGAATGTGAGCATTTGCCCACTCAAGTCTGTTACGGCGACGAGCTGGAGTCAGGTCAAGACCCCGATGAGGACGACGAGCATGCAGTTGAGCTTCCCTGAGACGGTTTCTGACAGTTTGTGCAGAAATTGTTTGGTTATGCAAACCAATTGTTTCAGCAGCTGTCTGAGTGGCTGGTCTCAGACGATCTTGGAGGTGAATCTGCTGGATGTGGAGGTCCTGGGCTGGTGTGGTTACACGTGGTCTGCGGTTGTGAGGCCGGTTGGATGTACTGCCATATTCTCTGAAACGCCTTTGGAGACGGCTTATGGTGGAGAAATGAACATTCAATGCACGAGCAACAGATCTGGTTGACATTCCTGCTGTCAGCATGCCAAGTGCACGCTCCCTCAATGCTTGTGGCATCTGTGGCATTTTGCTGTGAGACAAAACTGCATATTTCAGGGTGGCCTTTTATTGTGGGCAGTATAAGGTACACCTGTGCACTAATCATGATGTCAGATCAGCATCTTGATGTGGCACACCTGTGAGGTGGGATGGATTATCTCAGCAAAGCAGAAGTGCTCACTATCACACATTTAGACTGATTTGTGAACAATGTTTGAGAGAAATGGTAATATTGTGTATCTGGAATGAATTTTAGATCTTTAAGTCCATCTCATGAAAAATGGGAGCAGAAACAAAGGTGTTGCGTTTATATTTTTGTTGAGTGTATATATTAGGGCCGGGACTTTTTTCGATTAATTGCGATTAATTAATTACATGAGGTTTAGTGCGATTAAAAATATTAATCGAAATTAATCACACTTTGCTTTCCACACTTCAGTTTCCTTTTTTCCTGCAGACGCACAATTAATGACAATATTGCACTGGTCTGTTGGACTTGGTTGAACAAAAATAAACTATATTTTGTTGCTTAAGCTTATGTATTGAGTCATTATTCAATGGTATACTAAAAATCCTTATGAAAAAACTTACTTCTCACTGTTCTCAGGTCAAATACTTATATGCGATTAATTTCGATTAATTAATTACAAAGTCTCTAATTAATTAGATTAATTTTTTTAATCGAGTCCCAGCCCTAGTATATATATATATGTATGTGTATGTATGTATGTATGTATGTATGTATGTATGTTTATATATATTTTTCATTATTATACATATTTTCTATTATTTTTTACTTTTTATTTTTCATTTCACTGGGTGTTAAAAAAAAAACATATATATATTGTGTTCATTCTGACATGCTAATTGTGTAATTTTATTATGAAACTTATGGCACAATAAAGTAACAAAAAAAAAAAAAAGAACTGATAAAGCAGAGTGAAATTATTCAGTTGTTTGCAATGTTTTACCCAATGGGTTGCATTTAAGACATTTGAAAGAGCTCATAGATTAAAACTGAGGAGAGGGCGGCTCCGATTTTATGGTGTAATTTCCGTTTACAAGATCTGCACTCTGCCTGATTAAAAAAAAAAAAAAAAAAATCACCAAAAAAAGGTCACACGCTCTAATATTTGGATGCAGGGCCTTTAGCTTTGACAGCAGCAGCATTCACCGTTTCAATAATCTTCTACAATGTCAAGAGATCCAGTGTTGCGTACATTTTTCATCCACCTCTTGTATTGATGATGGGAGAGTGTGACCGCTGTGCAAAGCCTTCTCCAGCTCATCCCAAAGATCATCAGTGGGGGTAAGCTCTGGACTCTGTGGCGGCCGATCCATGTGTGGGAATGATGCCTCACGCTCCTGAGCCACCCTTTCACAATGTGAGCCCGATGAATCATCTTGGAATATGCCCGTGCCATCAGGGAAAAAGAAATCCACTGATGGAATAACCTGGTCATTCAGGACATTCAGCGGATCCCATCCTCTGGGCTCATAGTGTTTCTGAAACCTAGACCAACTGCAGCAGCCCCAGATCATAACAGTTCATTTAATCCAGGTGTTGACTTTTTTTTTTTTTTTTTTTAGGCAGTGTATCTACATGAAACAAAAGTTCAATGCACAAATGAAGAAAGGAGACATTATTTTCAAACACACAGGCATCGTTGTGAATTATAAAACTATGCCCTGATGAAAAATGACTTGAAGGTATAGGCAAAGTAGTCCCAGGCACACTGACTGAATAAAAGTCATTGATTCTGAACGGGACGCCAATGCGTTTCTTCGTCAGGGGGTTACACAGGCATCGTTGTAGGCATCTGAAAAGCCTGCGAGATTTTTAGGGTAGCTTTACGAAAAGATCCCACACAAATTAAGAGGTTATCAGGTTCATCCAACGATGCGCGGTATAAAAAAAATATGCCTTGCCTTCTGTTCAGTTACTACTTTCTAAAAGAGTGAATCACCCATAGCGCTATAGTGGACCCTTCCCTCCATTTGCCATTTTGCCATTAAAACATGAGCTTTTACCTTTCTTTGTGAGCGTCAGTGTTAATTTCGTCGACTAAAATATTTAGTCTTAATTTTAGTCAAAGTGATATTTTTCACGACTAAAATTGGACTAAAACTAAATTAAAAGTTTTTCATGAGACTAAAACTATGACTAAAATGTCCAGATATTTTAGTCGACTAAAATAAGACTAAATAAAAATGAAAAGGAGAGACTAAAATCATCCAAACTTCTATTGACCGTCTGAAAGAGCCTCAGATCATGTAAATTCACTGCCAAAGTTACAGCTCTGAGCTTTGTTCATGTGGGAGCAGCTCCATGAAGAAGAGGACCTTGATTTAATATGATTATAATGAATATTACAAATGCAAAGTCGACTAAATTTGTCTTAAAGAGGGGGTATTATGCTTTTTTCAATCACATAGCACCCGTCTATAGCATACTACAATGATGACGTAACCTTCTATTGGTCTGTATATGCAGTAAATTAAAATAACTGCCTTGAATAAAATTGCTCTCTCAAAATGGCTATACTGAACGTCTTGAAATAGGCCTCTGTCTCTTTAAGAAGCTTTCCAACACGCCCCCTTCAGCACACTGCTGTGGCATTTAAACAACACTACTGTGTGGGGCGGGGGCTCTGCTGAGCTGAGGAGCAGTGGTTGGTGGCTTGGCTGGTGACAAAAGGTCCAGAGGCGTCTCCAGGAGGTGGGGGCGTTCCTAGGAGGACTGAGGCATAGCTACACCTAAAATGGCTGCCGTCTAAGTTTTTACTGATTACTCAAAAATATGTGAATGAGCCAAGGCAACACTCCAGGCATGTGTTTAATGAGGGAATGACATAATAACATGATATAAAGCTTGAAAAAGTCAATTTTACATAATACCCCCCTTTAAATTTAGTCGACTAAAACTAGACTAAAATTGAATATATTTTTTTGACTAAATCTCGACTAAAATTGAATTACATTTTCGTCAAAAGACTAAGACTAAAACTAAATTAAAATATGTTGTCAAAATTAACACTGGTGAGCGTAACATTTTGTTTTGGCGAGGGAAGTTCATGATTAACCAGTTAGTCGATTGATTGTCATGATGGGCTTAATCGATAAAAAAGTTAACAATTAAAGGAACAGGCCACCGTTTTTTTCCATACTGAGAAATGTTCTTACCTGACCTTAGACCAGTTGATGCCTACCTGTCTGGTCTTTGTGCGTGCCCTCAGTCACGCAAAACGACCAAAGATGTTGCTAGCATTTGGCCTCTCCCAGCATATTCCTATGGCTCCAAACGGGGGTGAAGTTAGAAGCTATACCACACTTTTCCACGGGCACAAAAACCAGGTACGTATCAACTCGTCTAAGCTCAGGTAAGAACATATCTCAGTATGGAAAGACTGTGGCCTGTTCCTTTAATTGTTATGCTGTATGTTTAGGGGAAATACAGTCAAATCAAAGTGCAAATAAGCATAACATGTGGCATCTGTTGAAGTTTACAAACCTATTCACTTTTTAACGATGTTTACTGATATAAAATGTCCCGTACAATGACACTAAGCCGGTGGTTAACGGTTAATCCATAATCGTGTGATAAAGTAACCAATTAATCGAATAACGAAATTGACCCAAATGTTCATCCCTAGTTTTGGCTATTGCCTTTCTTCACAAACTGATACGAGAAAACTACAATTCACTTTCGATATTGCAGGACTATTGTCTGGTTTGAGTTATGTATAAAACCTGCAATCCCAGTCATTCAGACCTCTACAAACACATCCTGAAGTGCATTAGTTTAACAGTTCAAATTCAGTCTTGTATCCTGCTGAAAAAATGCTCAACTGTTGTCAGATTTTTGACATCGGATTGCAAAGAAGAAGAAAAAAGAAATGAGAAATCGTTGCGGGTTCCTCTTTTACTGCGGCCTGTGAATACATTATTTCATTATTTCACGGCTCAGAACGTTGGGCGCCGGGCCGTGGAGTGGAGTGGTGTGGGAGGCTTTTATGCAACGCTTTTTGGAGAAACTGGATTCACCCCGCTGCAGTATCTGTGTGCACTATAAAAAAACATGATGCAAGTAGCGTATACGTGATGTGGGCAGTGGATTCTGTACATGAGGGAAAAGTGCATGTTTAGAATCGAGCATAAGATTCGAGTGAAAGCGCTTTGAATAATAGTGGCAGAGCCGTCGTGTTGTTGTAACCAGGAAGTCTGATCGCTCTCGCTGACAGATTCGTACTTCACTGGCCATCTAATAGAAGACAAAAAGCTTAAAAAGTGGTTGAATTATAAATATATACCAATTTTAAGTAGCTTTGGTCTGTTTGGCCAATGGGACAAGCATGATTTTGCTGAAAATAAGAAAAAATAAGTGTTGGTTCTACTGGATCTGAGCGCCGCCTTTGATACAGTCGACCACACTATTCTTTTAACTCGTTTAAAACACATCGGCCTCTCTGGTGTTGTCCACAAATGGTTTACATCCTACCTCACAGACAGGACATTCATGGTAAGTGTGGATACCTGCTCCTCTAAGGTCCATAAAATTACATGTGGCGTGCCCCAGGGTTCGATTTTAGGGCCAGTGCTTTTTAACCTGTATATGCTCCCTCTTGGTGATGTCATCAGGAGACATGGAGTCAACTTTCATAGTTACGCTGATGATACACAGTTGTACATCTCCATGTCTCCTGATGACACCAGGCCAATGGATGCACTTCTTAACTTCATAATCCTGGATGGCAGAAAACTTTCTCCAGCTTAACCAGGACAAAACTGAAGTTTTAGTCATCGGTCCTGAGGCCCAGAGAGAGAAACTTTTACCCAAACTACAGTCATTGTCTTTTAATCCTTCCTCACAGGTGAAGAACCTGGGTGTGATTCTTGACTCTGAGCTGACTTTTATTCCACACATTAAGAATATCACAAAAATAGGTTTTTACCATCTAAAGAACATAGCCAGAGTCCGCCCCATTCTCTCTCGGGCCAACACGGAGACGCTAATGCTTTTATCACCAGTCGTATCGACTACTGTAATGCCCTGCTTTCTGGTCTTCCCAAAAAGAGTATCTCAGGTTTACAACTTTTACTAAATTCAGCAGCTCGTGTCCTGACGAAGACCAGGAGGCGGGACCACATTACACCGGTTTTAGAGTCGCTGCATTGGCTCCCCGTGTGTTTCAGGATCGATTTTAAAGTTCTTTTAATGGTGTTTAAATGTCTTAATGGTTTTGGTCCTTCTTATCTTTCAGAACAGCTTTTAGCTTATGAACCTTCATGGCCCTTCGCTTCTCTGGCAGGAGTCTCCTAGTTATTCCTAAAGTCAACAGAAAGACTCACGGCGAGGCATCTTTCCAATATTACGGCCCTCGCCTCTAGAACGACCTGCCGGAGGAGCTCAGGACCGCAGAGAACGTTCATGTATTTAGGAGCAGGCTCAAGACCCACCTTTTTAGTTTAGCTTTTAACTGACATCTATTTATCTAGTCCTAATTATGTATGTGCATGTGCATGTGCATGTGTGTGTGTGTGCGTGCATGCATACATGTATGTGGATGTATGATGTGGGGCGTATTGTTTTAAATGTTGTAATATGTAAAGGACTTTGTGATACGTTTCAGTATGAAAAGCGCATTATAAATAAAGATTGATTGATTGAAAAAAGTAACACTTGAAATGAGACAAAACAGTCAAAGGCAAGAAGAAACTAGCTTGTTCCATTGGCAAGCGTCAGCCTCTACACAGAATCAGCATCAATGCTCATAATCCAAGCACATTATTTTCTTATCTCACATGATTATTTGTTCTGGTGTGCCATTGCGTCCTCGGGAAAGACACTGTACTTTAAGAATGTGGCGTGTGAGCGATTGATTGGCCGTTTCTTCTGCATTTGATCTTCCCTCACAGTGTCCTGGGGTCCGTCGCCGGATCGTAAGCGACATTTGGTAATCTAGTTGGACGTTTTCTAGCTGTTATGCATGATTTGGGTTAATGGGGAAGACAGGAGTAGGGGGGAGAGTGTGTAAAAACACCACACGGAAAGACCCCACTCAGTCAGGTGAATCTGTGGCCTTGGTGCTGTGAAGCGGTGGACTGGGGGAATAAATTAACAAGTCGCCAAATTATTGTTACCCACATTGCACAAAAATGAAACCACCAATATGTTACAAAATCACTCGGTCTTCTTCCATCTGACTGAGATTTACAAGCTTTTTTTTTTTTTTTTTTGCAAACGCAGTCGCACATCTGTAAAAGTTTCGTTTACTCATGAGTTTCTTCATTTTGTTCAATGGTTTTATCGTCATCCATTACGGTTTGTGAATCGAATCCATCAGCGTCATAAGCTGTCACCCAAAATACAACACTGTTACTCAGCGAAAACATCGGTGCAGCGACAAACTAAGGAAAGTTTCAGATGTCCCTGCCCGATATGCCCCAGACATCATTGTCCTGGGGCCTGCTGTTGGTCAACATCGCATTCATTTCTTTACTTCTCATAAGCCCAGGCAATAAAAGCCACTAGGATATACTTCCTTCCTCTATTATTTGACAGCGGTCTGCAGGACACACACCAGGCTAACTTCATTTAGTCTTACATTACACTGAATTGGAGAAGTCCGCTCACATGTCACACAACACCAAACAATATCACTTATTTGGTTAAAAAGTAAAGCTTGTCTCTTGAGCGAGACCATAGTGAATGGATGAGCAGAGAGGACAGAAAGTTCCAACGCTCAACTACAGCAAGCTATGATCACATTTGCAATTCTAACCCCTCGATGCAAAAAGTTGAAATCTCTCTATTTATATTGCATATTCATCTCGAGCCTCGTCAATATGAAATGCCAGATGCCAAACGTCACCACAGCGTTTTCCCGTCTCAGCTTCTCTGACATTATCATGGAATGCAAAGCGAACAAGAAAGTCCACTCCGACTCGATTGTTCACAGTCGGCCTCCACCGTAACATACATGACATTCACATTACACGGAGATGCCTTTCCCCCTCGCTCGATGACCTACCATAACTTGTGCGGTAGTCCGCGCGTCCGTTTGCGTCTTTACTTGCCGCCTGCAGTGTTCATTTCTCTGACATCACCTATTTTACTCTGAACCTGAATGAAAAGGGGCGAGAGTGTATAATTTTGAAGTACAGGCATCTACTCCAACTCATAGATGTTTGTCCACCGGGTCGTTCTCACAACATAACATGCATTACTTGGAGATGCTTCCTCACAACCTCTCATGAGCCACTATTGCTTGTGTTAAGTCCAAGTGTCCATTTCCACCTCTGCAAGTCGTCTGTGGTGTTAATTTCTTTGACATTATCAACTTGAGTGTGAAACTGATTGGATAAGAAACAGGGACCATCCAGAAGGAGACATTTAGAGTTTGGAGCTTCAACCCCTTGAGTGTTCACATAGCAGTGTTCCCAACATGATACGCCTGGCATTTGACATTTGCATGCCTTCTCTTCCGGTTCCTTATTAGCAGGTTTAGACCAGGGGTCTGCAACCTTTTGGATCTAAAAGAGCAAATTCTTGGAGAGAGTGCACTTTGTTATCTGCATGTTTATATGAATGTGAGAACTGAACTGCAGCTAAACCATGAGTTTAACAATATGTCCAAACCAGGACTCTCCTCCACATCATTTTTGATCTAACAGTCAAAAGATCCACAAGAGCAACATGTGGCTGTAAAACCATGTGCTGCAGATGCCTGGCCTTCACCCAACACGTGTGCATGTCCCTAAAGTGTCCATTTCGACGTGGTGTTGTAGCTCTTACCTTCCAAGCAGCACGTCCTCCAGAGTCCCGAGTGGGTCATCACCTCCTCGTTCTTCTTGCTGGTCTCGTTCTCGTTCATGGACTTAGATTTGCAGACGCCACGGGAGTACAGCCAGTAGTCCGTGCCGACCGCGATGGTCATGAGACTGAAGGCCGCGAAGGCTCCCACCGTGGTCAGCAGCATCTGGACTCCGCGGTCGAACAGACCCATGTTTCCGCATTCCATGAAAGGGGGACCCCTTTCCTCTTAATGTACAAGAAGTAAATATTTGAAAATTTACGAGACCAGACCAAACCGAAAAACCGGGATATACTCGAGCGGAAGGAGAGGGAAGAAGGAGGCGGAGGATGCGGTAGGAACCTTATGGTTGCGTTTGGGTGAGGACCTAAACAGAGAAAAAGGCCGAGGGTTTTTTTTTGTTTGGGGGGGGTGAGAGGAAGACACAGCACTGAGTCTCCTCTCTTTGGCGTTTGGATCTGAATCGCTCTAAAAACAGATCTTCAGGCCTTCAGTGAACAAGAGCACAGAGATGTCCTTAAGCGCGTGTAGTGGCAGTGACTATGTCTAAATGGCACTGAGATGAAGCGAACCGAGAAGCAGGCCTTTTAAAAAAAACAAAAAAACAACAACAACCAAAAAAACTACCTGTTCCTATGTTCACGCGGACATGAGGGGGAAGCAGGCGCGCGGTTACACTTCTACACGTCCCTATAAGCACTTAAAAAAACAGTTACCTAACACAATAAGAAGGGTTCGGAGCTAACGCTATCCTATTCACTACAGTGTCCTGGCGTATAGTCAAACGGAAGAAAGCCAGGGAAAGGACGGCAGCGAGGAATCTTTCATATTAGAGCGAACACAAGCGCGAGCATCTAAAATCAAAAACCGACGCTGGCCTTTTGCGCAAAAAAAAAAAAAAAAAGAAAAGAAAAAAAGATCAACCTTAGCTATCTGTCTATATTTACGCGCACGCAGCCAGACAATGGAATGAGGGGGGGGAGTAAAACAAAATCAAGCCTCAGTGACTCAATTAATTCATTAATTAATCAGCGGGGCTTCGTTTGTGTGTGAGCCTAAAAGAGAAAGCAAACCACAAAAAAAAAAAAAAAAAAAAAAAAAAAATCGCTTGGAGATCGCTTTTTTCCTAAAATTTTGGTCGCCAGTTTCCATATGTAGCCCTATAGCTCTGGGAAGCTTTCCGCCGAAAATGGGGGTCTTCTTCTTCTTCTTGCACGGAGCGGGGCAGAGGCAGTGCGGGCATCACTCGACACGGGGGCGGCGGAGGGGACACGACGAGCCGCTGCTGGCGCCTGGTTCCCTCCCGCTGCTCGAGAAACTCACGGCCGAAGAGGAGGAAGAAGAGGAGGAGGAGGAGGAGGACCGGGAGTAGTTGTCGTTGGGAGATCGGACAGCGCTTTCACACCCAGCGAGATTAGCAGCAGTAGCGGCGGCGGCGGCGGCGGCGGTAGTGAGGGTAGCGCGGTCCCGCTCTCGTCGTTGTTGTAGCCCTTGCGCCATGAAACAGCGAGGAAAATAAACGATGTTGGGGTATGTTGCAATCCCCCCTCCTCCACTCGCTGGCTCCTTCCCTTTCGCTGCTCTTCTTCTTCTTCTTCTTCTTCTTCTTCTTCTTCTTCTTCTTCGGGGGAGAGGAGAGGGAAGAGAAGGGAAGGAAAAAAAAAAATCTATTACACAATCAAGCGCCTAGTGTGTCACGATGTGTGCGCGTCCGTCGGCGATGGCGATGCGAGCCTCTTGTTATTTCACTATTGGCTCGCGCGTCCGAGGGGGTCCCACAGTGTTGCCGCAGCGGTGGAAAAAGATGTTTTAATTCCCGTCTGTGCGTGGTTCGCGGAGGGGCGGAAGAAGGGGGTGGACTTGCACACTCGCCTGCCTGCCTGCCTGCCTCTCTCCTCTCTCCTGTGCGTGCCCGTATAGCCTTTTGTGCAAGACCGCATTAGATTTATGTCCGAGCTAATATCGCGGGATCCAATTGTTGCAGCAGCGCAAGCCCTCGAAGGATCCTACTTTTTTTATGTGTGTGTGTGTGTGTGTGTGTGTGTGTGTGTGTGTGTGTGTGTGTGTGTGTGTGTGTGTGTGTGTGTGTGTGTGTGTGTGTGTGTGTGTGTGTGTGTGTGTGTGTGTGTGTGTGACCGCATTAAAAGCTCGCAACCAGAAAAGCGCAGGACACAGTTTCATTGGCGGTTTCCTGAAATTGAGTTCCTTTTCAATAGTTTGCGCACAGTTGTGGTGTATGTGACGAGCCCAGTAGTTTTAAAATGCATGTATTTCGTGTGGGGCGCACTGTGCTGTTGTCGAGGCTGTGGTGCTGAAAGAACAGCTCCTGGACCGGCAGCTCTGTGGAGTTTGTCTCCCTCTGCTGCTCAAACCAGATCATTACAACTACACCTGTAAAATAAGCTGAATGACATATATTTTTTTCTATATACACCAGCTCATCACTACTGTCGTCGGTGAGTTTGATGTGTTAGAAGATGTTTAAAATCTATGTTACAATCAATACATATATTGTTTCATAATAAAATAATAGGTGATTCATGAACTTAGACAAGACTAAGACTTTATACAAACCTCAGCTCAAACACAAAACATTACTTTTGACCCACAAACGTCTCCCATTGTCTCGTCCAAACTCCAAAACTAGCTGCTGTTTCTGCCAAAGAAATGTCTGTAAACCTGACAATTATAATGACCATTATTGAGACTGACCAAAAAGTTGAAATTGCGATTTCGATTCAATTTCAATTAATTGCCCAGCCGTATTAATAAGTACAATACAATCTAGAATTATACATGAATACTATACAAAAAAAAGACAACTCAAAGAAAAACATAACCTATATTATTATTATTATTATTATTATTATTTTAATGAAATCTATGTGTTTTATCTCAAAGAAAGCACAACAGGTTCATTATGGCACTGGTTCCCAAAGTGGGGGTCGGGACCCCTCGGGGGGTCGCGAGGCATTGGGTGGGGGTCCCCAGATGATTTTAGGATGAAATAAAAAAGAAAAAGGCAACTGTTTTTGATATATTTTCGAGTGTAAAACAGCATATCATTTGTGAAATCCATTCATATAGTTAAAATAAACAGTTTAAATACATGTTAACTTGATTTTAAAATGTGTTTTCTTCCCTAAAGTAGCGTAAGAGGCAATAACGTTATACAATGGGCGTCCCGACTTGTTTACATGTCAATTTTTGGGGTCCCAGCCAAAAAAGTTTGGGAACCCCTGCATTATGGCATAGCAGCAAAATTCATTGTGTGATTTTCATGACAAATACAAGACATACTTAAATATTCACTATATGGCTATTTTTTCTTACCTTAATCAAATAAAAATTTAATATAACATCTCAGAGGCACATCAAAACATGATCATCAACATCCATTGACAAGTCAACAAATCAAGTAAAAGTATATGCAGAGCAGTCAATAGTGGGGAAAATGGCTTATTTTAATAAAAAGAAAAAGATAAATAGGTGTACACTTAATAGATTTTATAAGTCGTGACGGCTAGACGATTAGGAAAGAGCATTTCCAAAATTGCAGCTCTTCTGGGGTGTTCCCTGCCTGCAAAAGTATAGTCACTCATTATGAGGTCATGATTAGAGTATAACCACTATTACCAAACTGGTCGGTATACTCTACAGTAAAGTGTTGCTCACTTTCAACTCATCTGCTCCATTTTTGATCCTTTTTTTTTTTTTTTTTTTTTGACTGGTGCCCCGACAACTGTCTATATAAAACAGAAATGTGGCCCAGTTTGGGGTAGCTGCTGTGCCGATGCCCCAGTTTGATCTAATCAGAATCCAAAATCCTAAAATACATTTGGACTTACAGGTCACACACACACATCGAGATGGCAAACTTTTTTCCAGATTTTTATTTTTTTAAATAATTTGTTGCTATTACTCAGTGATGGAAGGAACAACATAAAAAGTGCAAGTAAAATGCTCAAATTTTGGGTAGTTTTAATTTACTTTTTTTTTGTCAGTGCGGTATTGGTGTGAACATTTTTTATCTATTGTTATGTTGAACACTATGTGCCCAAAGATCAGCTGATTACCTGAATGACCAGGTTATTCCACCAATGATTTTCTTCTTCTGTTAAAGGGATATTTTTGGATTTTTGACATAGGGCCTCATTTCCTAGTTATCCAGAGTGTTGTTGATGTCTGGAGATATTTTTTTCTTAAATTCATGCCGTTCTTATATTTGAAGAGTCTAGTGGCGCTAGGCTAGGGCAAGGCTAAAGCATTTCTATGGTATCAGTTAGCCTGCATTAAAAACAGTCTGACCCACTCCACAGTGCACCTGAGGTAAATCACTTATAACGCCAGACTAACCATATAAATGTCTGTGTCGATAGAATAATTATAACCATTTTGCATTTAAAATAACTTATATTTGAGCAGCATCAGCTTCGTGGCGGTAAGCTAACGCAGCGGCGGAGTGATCTGCGAGAAAATAGTCCCTCAAAATGCGGTAATTCATGTGATACAAGGTCAGTTATATTTCAAAAATTATTCTATTAACACAGACATTTATATGGTTAGTCTGGCGTTATAAGTGATTTACCTCAGGTGCACTGTGGAGTGGGTCAGACTGTTTTTAATGCAGGCTAACTGATACCATAGAAATGCTTTAGCCTTGCCCTAGCCTAGCGCCACTAAGCTCTTCAAATATAAGAACTGCATGAATTTAAGAAAAAAATATCTCCAGACATCAACAACACAATGTCAAAAATCCTGAAATATCCCTTTAAAGGCGCTATACAAATAAAGTCCTTCCTTCCTTCCTTCCTTCTACCCTGATGGGACAAGCATATTCCAAGATGACAAAGCCAGGATGTGCTGGAGAAGGCTTTGCGCGGTGATTACACTCTCCCATCATCAATACAAGATCTTGGTGAAAAAATGAATGCAACACTGGATCTTTTCACATTGCAGACGCCTATTGAAATAATACCACAGTGAATATGTGTGATCTTTTATTGGTGGCAACTGTTTTTTTTATCTTACAGATTAGTTCATATTGACTCAAACTCAACATTAAGTACCTTATCCATCCATCCATCCATCCATCCATCCATCTTCTTCCACAGCTGTTGGAGCCCAAATCACATTGCACCAGCCCCTATGGCTCCTCCTGCAGGTGGTGGGTCCACAGAAGGACGGCCTCATAGTTCTAACCGGGCCTGTTGGTCTCTCATAAGGGGCTTCTGAACCGCTCTTTGTCTGTCCCGTCACCTATAGGACCTGTTTGCCATGGGAGACCCTACCAGGGGCACGAAGCCCCCGACAACAGAGCTCCAGGATCATTCGGGGGCTCAAACCCCTCCACCACGTTAAGGTGGCGGTTCCAGGAAGGGATTAAGTACCTTAATTCAAGCTATTTTAAGTAATGTATCTAATTTAATACAGTCTCTTTTCCAGTGTATTTCACAATAACTGTCTAAGCCGGTGCCTCTTATTTCAAGCCCTTACAGTTTTCCTTTGATTCAAACCCCTCCCTGTCAGAATACTGTAGACTATGCACTTCTGCCCTGAGGTGCTAACAGGAGCTCAGTCAGATCAGGGCGGCTCCTCCCTGTAGACCCCCTCTCTGTGATCGGACTAAAGACCAGTGTGATTCCCGCTCCGAGTCTGGATTTGGGACATAGCATTCCCACCCATTAAACAATTATCCCTGTGCCCTGCCCGGCGGCGATCCTGCACGGAAGCAGCATAATCCAAGTCTAATCGTCAGATCTACCCCCCAGCGCTGGCGTACGGGGCATGCGTGTGCACACTAAATTGTCCTCCAGAGGGGAAAAAAAGCACCGCGGTTTGTTTTAAAGTGGATGCACGTTTGTCGGTGTGGTACGGTAATTACAGCTGATTGGTCCCCGGGCGAGGTGCACCCATGGGCCCGCCGTCCGTCAGACTGAGAAAGTCTATCTATCTATCTATCTATCTATCTATCTATCTATCTATCTATCTATCTATCTATCTATCTATCTATCTATCTATCTATCTATGTATCTATCTATCTATCTATCTATCTATCTATCTATCTATCTATCTATGTATCTATCTATGTATCTATCTATGTATCTATGTATCTATCTATCTATCTATCTATGTATCTATGTATCTATCTATCTATCTATCTATCTATCTATCTATCTATCTATCTATCTATCTATCTATCTATGTATCTATGTATCTATCTATCTATCTATCTATCTATCTATCTATCTATCTATCTAAA
Organism: Neogobius melanostomus; assembly: GCA_007210695.1. Lineage (NCBI taxonomy): Eukaryota > Metazoa > Chordata > Actinopteri > Gobiiformes > Gobiidae > Neogobius > Neogobius melanostomus. The sequence goes on from VHKM01000386.1 coordinate 4,198,183, forward strand.
GCCAACAATGGTGCAAAGATGGCTTGAATAGAATAGAATAGAATATAAACAACTTTATTGTTTACCAAATTCTCATACATTCAGGTACATTTGCCCAGTAAGTATAATAAAATACATAACGGAACTGAATGGCCTAAGTTTCTCTTTATGACATGATAAATATTGTAGTGCTTTCATTAGGTTTCATACTTCACCTTTCTTTCTTCTGAGCTTAATCTAATCAGTCATACATTAGAGTTGATCTGTTGCAATTTAAAAAGTCACAACGAAAGTGGAAGTCTGATCTGTTAAAAAGTTACTGTTTTATTGAGTGTTTTATTGTCTTGTTTTTCAGTTGGGGAGGTACTGGTGTTACCTTTATGACAACTCATCTATGAAGAAAGTGACCTTATGTCGATGGTTTTGGCAACAGCGCTCAATGATAGCCATAAACAATAAAAGGTTCCAGTTTCTGTTATACAGATGACAAATGCTCCCTCACCATTAGTTTGGAATCTAAACATATTTGATATTATAGTTGGGTTGTTCAAGTTGTCAGCCTCGAGAGCTTACACATTAAATAATTCTTCTTCCAATAAATTACCAGCTGATCTGTATTTCTTTGTCAAAACCACAGGCCTATTTAATTTGAATTGAGTCAAATAAATAGTACCTTGCAGTAACCCAAGAAAACAGCACCTTAAATAAGCAAATAAATATTTAACTCAAGTCTGTTAATGTTTGGACGTTTCTCCTCTCGTCCAAGACGCTGCAGAGTACAGAAATCTTTGTCTATAATGGAAAACTGTGACTGACAGCTAGTACAAATATCTAGTGTAACTTCTAATCTTATTTCATAAAAGAGGTTATTCTTGATTATAAGATCTCTAGATCTTATAGGAAGTGAAAAATATAAGGTATTTTTTTTATTTTTTTATTTTCATTCCTTTGTTTTCTTACATAATAGAATGCAAAGTCCTAAAAAAATTCATGCAAACAAGAAATAGCTTCAAACTGAATGGCTGTAAATGAGCCGGGGCATTGAAATGTGTATCAAGCACAGAAAAGTCTTGTACAACAGAATTAATAATAATAATTTAATAAGCCAACAATGGTGTAAAGATGGCCTGAATAGAATAGAATATAAAAACTTTATTGTTTACCATGCACAACGGCGGCAGAAATATGCCTTTGGCGTGCTCGTACATTCAGGTACATTTTCCCTGCAAGTATAATAAAATACATAACAGAACTGAATGGCCTAAGTTTCTCTTTATGGTGATATATATTCCAGTGCTTATCATTAGGTTTCATACTTCACCTTTGCTTCTATTCAACTTTGGTCTGATCTTAAAGAGGGGGTATACTTTTTTCAATCACATAGCACCAGTCTATAGCATACTACAATGATGACGTAACCTTCTGTTGGTCTGTATATGCAGTAAATTAAAATAACTGCCTTGAATAAAATTGCTCTCTCAAAATGGCTGTACTGAACGTCTTGAAATAGGCCTCTGTCTCTTTAAGAAGCTTTCCGACACGCCCCCTTCAGCACACTGCTGTGGCATCTAAACAACACTACTGTGCGGGGAGGGGGCTCTGCTGAGCTGAGGAGCAGTGGTTGGTGGCTTGGCTGGTGACGAAAGGTCCAGAGGCAGCTCCAGGAGGTGGGGGCGTTCCTAGGAGGACTGAGGCATAGCTACACCTAAAATGGCTGCCGTCTAAGTTTTTACTGATTACTCAAAAATATGTGAATGAGCCAAGACAACACTCCAGGCATGTGTTTAATGAGGGAATGACATAATAACATGATATAAAGCTTGAAAAAGTCGATTTTACATAATACCCCCCTTTTACTAATCAGTCATACATTAGAGTTGATCTGTTGCAATTTAAAAAGTCACAACGAAAGTGGAAGTCTGATCTGTTAAAAAGTTACTGTTTTATTGAGTGTTTTATTGTCTTGTTTTTCAGTTGGGGAGGCACTGGTGTTACCTTTATGACAACTCATCTATGAAGAAAGTGACCTTATGTCGAAGGTTTTGGCAACAGCGCTCAATGATAGCCATAAACAATAAAAGGTTCCAGTTTCTGTTATACAGATGACAAATGCTCCCTCACCATTAGTTTAGAATCTAAACATATTTGATATTATATTTGGGTTGTTCAAGTTGTCAGCCTCGAGAGCTTACACATTAAATAATTCTCAAATAAATAGTACCTTGCAGTAATCCAAGAAAACAGCACCTTAAATAAGCAAATAAATATTTAACTCAAGTCTGTTAATGTTTGGACGTTTCTCCTCTCGTCCAAGACGCTGCAGAGTACAGAAATCTTTGTCTATAATGGAAAACTGTGACTGACAGCTAGTACAAATATCTAGTGTAACTTCTAATCCTATTTCATAAAAGAGGTTATTCTTGATTATAAGATCTCTGCCGAAAAGCCGAAAGGAAATGGCGCAAGTCAAAGCTCCAGGTTCATTGTGAGATATACAAAGAAGTGCTTTGTGAGTTCAACCAGATTTTGCGTGGAGAAAGGGAGAAATACTTCTCTAAAATCATCGCAAACTGTAGAAACAATTCTCGTGTTCTGTTTTCCACAGTAAACAGATTAACTAACCCTCCAGTTTCACTGCCCTTAGAACTAATCTCTACATCTAAGTGCAATGAGTTTGCAATATTTTTTTATGATAAAGTCCAAGGCATAAAAAATGCCATAATTTCCACAACACAAATACCAACCCTGCCACCAGCTAGACACCTTGAGCTGACACATTTCACTCCTGTTACTGACAAAACAATCGAAGAGGTTATCTCCGGTTTGAGTTCATGTACATGCTGCCTTGATGAATTACCCACTAGATTTCTGAAGTCTGTGCTGACCAGCTTGTTACCACAACTTGTTCAGTTTGTTAACATCTCATTTGAGACTGGAGCATTTCCAAAGGCCTTGAAAACCGCGGTCATTAAGCCTCTTCTAAAGAAGAGCAGCCTTGATCCCAAGGTACTGAACAACTACCGGCCCATATCAAACCTACAGTTTTTAGGAAAAGTCCTAGAGAAAGTAATATATCAACAGCTCACTTACTTTCTCCTATCTAACAATGTGTTTGATACTTTCCAGTCAGGATTTAGGCCCCACCACAGCACTGAGACAGCTCTGATCAAGGTGACAAATGATATCCGTATGAACACCAATGCAGGTAAGGTCTCAGTTTTAGTTCTGCTGGACCTGAGCGCTGCCTTTGACACAGTGGACCATGGGATCTTACTTCACAGGTTAGAAAACTGGGTGGGAATCTCTGGTACTGCTCTAAACTGGTTCAAGTCCTATCTCGAGGATAGGAAGTACTTTGTCGAAATTGGCAACTGTGTCTCAGACAAAATTTCCATGACCTGTGGAGTCCCCCAGGGGTCAATCTTGGGACCCCTCTTATTCAACCTGTACATGCTTCCATTGGGTCAGCTAATAAACAGCAACAATGTGTCGTACCACAACTACGCAGATGACACTCAGATCTACGTGTCACTGACGGCAGGTGAACATGGGCCTGTAGATACTCTCTGTCACTGCATCGAACAGATCAGTTTGTGGATGCAAAACAACTTTCTCCAACTAAATTCAGACAAAACTGAAATCATTGTCTTTGGCCCACAGACACAAAGACAAAGTGTTATCAGTCACCTTGAGTCTCTTGCTCTAAAACCAAAAAATCAGGTTAGAAATCTAGGAGTAATCATGGACTCAGACCTGAACTTAAACAGCCACATCAAAGCAATAACATCATCAGCTTTTTACCATCTGAAGAACATTGCTAAGATCAGAGGAATAGTGTCAAAACCAGACTTAGAGAGACTCATCCATGCATTTGTCTCTAGCAGGTTAGACTACTGTAACGGCCTGCTCACTGGCCTGTCTAAACGAGCTGTTAGACAGCTGCAGAACATCCAGAACGCTGCTGCTCGAGTCCTGACAAGAACCAGGAAATACGACCACATTAGTCCAGTGCTCCGGTCTCTGCACTGGCTTCCTGTCACTCAGAGAATAGAATTTAAAACAGCTCTGCTTGTGTACAAGTCTTTTCATGGTTTAGCACCAAAGTACATCTCTGACATGTTAGAGCCGTATGAACCATCTCGGGCCCTGAGAACTTCAGGGAGGGGTCTCCTGGTGGTTCCCAGAGTCAATAATAAACACGGTGAGGCTGCGTTTCAGTTTCATGCAGCTAAAATCTGGAACAGTCTTCATGAGGATGTGAGACAGGCCTCAACTCTGACAATGTTCAAATCCAGGCTGAAAACAGCTCTTTTTACCCGTGCATATGAAAACTGAAAGTATTTTATCTGCACTCTTGACTTTTACTGTAATTGATTAACTTTGTGTTGTTGTTTTATTGATTGATTTTAACTGTTTTCTTGTAATTTTTTCTGCAACTGTGAAGCACTTTGAATTGCCTCGTGTATGAATTGTGCTCTACAAATAAACTTGCCTTGCCTTGCCTTGCCTTGCCTCTAGATCTTATAGGAAGTGAAAAATATAAGGTATTTTTTTTTTCATTCCTTTGTTTTCTTACATAATATAAAACAAAGTCCTAAAAAAATTCATGCAAACAAGAAATAGCTTCAAACTGAATGGCTGTAAATGAGCCGGGGCATTGAAATGTGAATCAAGCACAGAAAAGTCTTGTACAACAGAATTAATAATAATAATTTAATAAGCCAACAATGGTGTAAAGATGGCCTGAATAGAATAGAATATAAAATCTTTATTGTTTACCATGCACAACGGTGGCAGAAATTTGCCTTTGGCGTGCTCGTACATTCAGGTACATTTGCCCTGCAAGTATAATAAAATACATAACAGAACTGAATGGCCTACGTTTCTCTTTATGGTGATATATATTCCAGTGCTTATCATTAGGTTTCATACTTCACCTTTGCTTCTATTCAACTTTGGTCTGAGCTTAATCTAATCAGTCATAAACTAGAGTTGATCTGTTGCAATTTAAAAAGTCTGATCTGTTAAACAAGTTAATGTTTAATTCAGTGTTGTATTCGCCTACTTTACATTTGTCTGGAATAAAAAGATAATGTATCGCTCAACCACAGGCCAAAGTCTCTCTCCGTCACGTGTGATCTTGTTTTGCTTTCATATCTGGTCTCTTGCGGTCCGTCCTGCTGTTGTTGGTGTTTGGGTCTGAGAAGGACAGTGCGTTGTCAGCAGTGGTTCTCTGTGATTCTCCCGTGTTCGCTCTCGGGACACTGCAGCTGACCCAGCACTTCCCTCTCCCCAGCTGCTGCTTCACTCCAGTTACACACAGGCTGCATATGGCGGCTCTGAAGCTGCATTTTATTAAAAAAAATCAACCAAAGTGTTTCTTTCATAATAACTCCTATAATAAGTGCCTGTGTCTGACTCTCATCATTATGATTATTCACTCACAGCAAACATGCATCAGACATTCACACTCATACACAGGGAGCTCCTTACAAAACATTTAACCAACCAAAGAAAAAGTGTTGTTCGCTCCATGCTTTGGGTGACATGTGAAAAGCATTATACACATGACATTACTTTCCTTTTAATTTCTGATATGTCACAACGCGGTCTCCCACAGTTTGCAGAAATGAGCAGGCTTTTCCACGCCCTCCCGGACTGGGCTCTGAACAAACAATACCCTCTTTGTCAAACAATCACAAAGCATCATTGTCAGTGGTCACATAATTAGCCATGAGATAAAAATGGCAAGTTTGTGATTCAGTATTTGGACATTTATTTTGATGTATCTTTCAAAAATAGAAGGCTTACCCCATGGAGAAATGTATATATTTGCATTTTGCCCCAAGGGACATAAGCAAATCCTGTTGTTGGCCTACTCCAAATGTCTTTGAAGTGACAATAGTAACATGTTCACGGGACAAACATAAGAGCCTGGCTTAGAATGTAGAACACATGCCAGAATTATACAGTGAAATGTGCCTTTTAACAGTGAAAGTGCTTATTAGGCCCGAGCGGCCTGCCGTCGCAAGGGCCTATTGTAATCGCAATGCAGTGCGCGTAGGTGCGTAGGTGCTTTTCGCACGAAAACAGCGCGAAGCGCTGTCCCCCAGTCAACCGTAAACTCACCGTGTAAAACAGTGACTCCCCTCTGGTGTGGGCCCTGTATACTTATAATTGCATGAAAATTAATGGGGGTATATGGCCAACTGTCATACGGAGGTTGATGACGAGCGCGAAGCTCTCAACCACCCCCACGGCTGCGTGGGGGTGGTTGAGAGCTTCTGGTGTGGGCCCTGTATACTTATAATTGCAGTAAAATGAAGGGGGGTATATGGCCAACTGACATAAGGAAGTGGATGACGAGCGCGAAGCTCTCAACCACCCCCACGGCTGCGTGGGGGTGGTTGAGAGCTTTCCAAAAATGTATAATATGTTGTCGTCGCGAAAGCGACTATATTGTTTTTGCAAGAAATATTATTATTAGGCCCAAGCGGCTTTAAGTAAGTATACAGGGCCGGGGAGCTTATGAAGGGGATCCTGGACTGTGAATGGCTGAGCGGGACAGCGCTGCGCTGATTGCTGATGCGAAAGCGCGCTTGCGATGGGGCCGTGATTGAGTGCTGGTGAAGCAGCCGTGAAAGATGAGTGAAGCTGCAGGTACGTCTCCAGGTTGAATTTGCGCTTAAGCTTCATATGTCAAAAATTAAGTACATTAGAGAGATGTTTTAGAAACAATATTAACAATAATTTGATTGTCAAGTGACAAGTCTTGAGTAGAATAGCCTATAGGCCTATCTGATGAGGTTATTTTTTTCTAGCAGTAGAAAATTAATTTTGTGTACATAGCAGGGCCGTGCAGAGAGCTACAGAGGGGCAGGGGCTGGAAAACTCAAAAGGGCACTACACCCCCCCCCCCCCCCCGCCCCCCGACCACTGACAAACCAACCATACCCGCTCCTCTTAAATTCTTATCACAATAACATTTATTTCGAATCCATTTTGTTAATTTATTTATTTACAAAAGTAAAAGGAGCTGAATAGGAGCTACAAATATACGATTTGGGGAAAGTCAACTGCTATTATTATTTCAGTTTATTAATACCATTTTTGCCAGTATCTTTTGCTAGTGGGGTACTTTTCAGGGGGCATCTGCCCCAGGCCACAAGTGTCTTAGCAGCGCCCCTACAGAAACACAGACTGTCTCCCTCATGTCACTCTCTTCACTGGGCTGTGGCTGAAAACAGGCGCTTAAGAAAAGGACATAAACTATTGAGAATGTCTGGGCGTGAGTTTCACGTTGTTTTAAGAGAACATAGAGCTGAACTATTTTGACAAATACGTTGCGCGAGGATGCGGCGCTGAGCCGCGATAAACGGCGCTCGCGTCTGACACAAGGTTTATTTTTAGATCGTACAAAACTGTGACTTGTTGACCTCATTGGTCCGTGATTATGAGACCGACTGATGAAAAATAAAGAGCGATCTGAAGCACAAGGTGTGGAGATCGTTGCTCTGTGCAGGAGAGGCTCTGACTTCCTCCTCTCTGAGCGCCGCTCTCTGCAGCGCGGCAGAGAGCGGCGCAGGACCGGTGGGCGGGGCATTGGAAACACACGATGAACTAACAATGGGCATGTTCATTTTGGATTTAATTTATTGATATAAGCTAATAAGGCTTATTGGGACAAAACCAATGATAAGGACTGTGGCAATGCTTTGGATAAACAAACTATAATACAAATAAAAAAAAGGTATGGAGGGAAAAGGGCACTTCAGGGGCATGGAGCAAAAGGGGCAGGGGCTCAAGCCCCTTTCGCCCCCCCCTCTGCACGGGCCTGGTACATAGTACATACAAGAACATATTTTAAATATAGCCGCAAAGCGGCAATTATCGGCCCTCGCCGACCGGCCTGCCCAAAGCAAGGGGGCGCTTCGCGCCCTTTTGTCTCCCTCAATCTAAAATTACGGTATTGCTACTGTCTTTATGTCAGTTTTTAGGATTTTTGGAATGCGCTTACGCGCCCTCCGCGCTCAATTTTGACATTATACAGAGAAAAATTAGTATGAATGTGTATCACACTATATCTGCAAACTGAAGCATATTTTTACATTTTACTTAGGGCTGCGGCTGTGCCGCAGAAAATCCACAAAGGTCATCCAAGTACTTTGGATAACCTTTGGTTTCTCACTTCTCGCTGAATTATGGAGTTTAACATTTTTCCATCAGAATAAAATGGGACGTTCTGGTCATCGCTACGGCAACACCGTGAAAAATATGGCATGGGTGTAAATGACTTTTCTGAACGACCAAATAGAATTTTGTGCCAAATTATTGTAATTTTAGTAAAACTAAAATTTGTACTCTCCGTATAATTCCTATAGGGGGCGCTATCGCGCCCAATTTGAATTTTGCCAAATGAAAGTGTTTAGGACTGTGACTTTAACAACTGATAACAAAATGAGCGAAATCGGGCTTCATATGTGCGAATGGGAGCAGTTTTTTGTTTGCGAAAAATCGCTAAATACTTCATACAGTTTGCGGCTTCGCCGCATAAAAAACGTAGAACTTAGAAAAGTAATTTGGATAACTTTTAAAGTTCTACTTCTCAAGATTATTTTCCACCCAAAATTAGCTCGTTCCGATAAACGCTCTAGGAGGAGATAGATTTTGTACGAAGTGAAAAATAAAGGCGGATTCCCGCTTCGCGAGCTGTCATCCAAAATTCTCATCCAATATTATTACGGCGTTGCCGTAATAATATTTTTTGCTCAACTTGTCATGATGCACGTCTGTACCGATTTTTATGATTCTACGACAAACTTCATTTTTGGCCAAGTCCTATCTCGCAATGTTAAAAAAAAAAAACGCTATCGCGCCACTATTTTGAAATTCAAAATTTGGAAATAGTCAAAAGTTGCGTCGGATCGGGTTTGAATGTTGGGCCAAAATCTGTGACTTTTCTTCGATGTTCACTGGGTGAAAATTGTGATGGTGCAAAAGAAAGAAAGAAAGAAAGAAAAATATTCCCATACGAAAACAATGTTCCCGCTTACACGGGTACCATAAACTATATATTTTCGGAAAGCGCATTCCTACCTCATGGTAGAGGTCCTGGGTCACTGACTGCCTGTCAGTGACCCAGGGCTCTCAGTCGCCCATTGACTTTTATGGGCTCTGTACAATTACAATGTTGATTTTTGCATTATATATGTATGTGCACGGGACGTGCACGACAAGAAGAGTGCGTTAGTGAGCGTTTGAGAGGAGGTGAGTGCTTCGCGCTCGTTTTGTGCGCTCCGCGCACTTTGGGGCACTCTATACGATTACAAGAGCCCCTTCGCCAGCCCTGATGATGCTCGGGCCTAAAAAAAAAGTGAAATTAATGTGAAAATCCTGATATTTTCAACCTACAACTTAAACACTGGATAAAATAAATAATAATTATTAATAATACACAAAAAAGCTTTTCACTTTTTAGTTCTACTTGAGTAATATTAGAATTAAGTATCTGCACTCTTACTTGAGTAAAAATAATAGTAACTGTAAGTAAATCTTTAAGTGAAAACACCTGTTTTGTTACTTAATTCTTCACAGTGATTTCTTTAAAAAAATATGTTTTTATGGTATTTTCTTTTAAACTATTACAGTTTTCACATTCACATTTTATTTTTGTTTCTCATAATTTATACAGTACATCATGAGCATATTAAAGGAAAGTAAAACGTACTGTGTGATAAAAATGCTCCAACTGTTGACAAAGTTGTTCTGTATCTTGTGGGTGAGGCTCGATTGGTTAAACTTGTTGATGATGATGATGATGATGATGAAGAGAAAACGAAAGTAACACAGCCACATAAATGCATGCCTTCACTTCACAAGGTTCAGTCTCGGTCACCTACCACGGCTTTACTGAATATTTCTTTTCACCAACTCGATTTGTGGCGTTTCCACAATTAACCAGACAACAACCAAGACGACCTAATCCACGATGGAAGAGGAAGCAAAACCACACGCACAAACGCAGCAGGAGGAAGACGTAAACATCAGGTAAAGTTATAATAACATGTTGGTAATATATTTGTCCACTATGGATCAGTACCACAGACACTCTTTCTATTTCTATCTTTTATTGACTTCATTTGCATTAGGCCTAGGCTACATCTTGAAATGCAGTTAGTGATAAAACAAAACAAAAATAAAAGCACTTCCTGCAATGTCCTTAAGCAGTTGATAAATGCATAATTTGCATTTACAGAGAGTTCATCTCTTACATCACGCCTTAACTGAATACATTTTCTCCGGTTCCGACGTTTTGTTGTGTTTTTGTAATTTTTCTATTTTGTTGCTTTCCGTCATATTTTTTGTCGCGTTTTCATCCTCGTCTTGACGATTTTTTCAAGAAGCTTTTAGATTTGGGTAATGTCAAGCCGGACAAAATGTTCTCAGTTCAGGTGGAGGTTAAGAAGTGAAGGCCTACAGAGAGAGATTTCTAAATACATCATATTGGCATTTGGCAATGATACATCCATGTCAGATGACAGTGGTGCGAGCGCTGACTCTGGAGCTCAGGCCTCATTAGCGTATGTTTCTGCCTTCACCGGTGCAAAGAGCTTAACCAGCGACTTTAAGGTAAGGAACACCAGTTCAGTTGTGGATGTTTGTAAAGCGGACGATAAAGCTCATGGTGTGTGAGTTTTAGAAAACTGGACTGCACCAGCAGCACTCGTGTTCAACGGATCAACACGCTAAACCTCGCTATCTGGGCTCTAACTTAGCCAAATAACATCTGAATCATGAATCTGACAGGTGCATGTTTCTTCCCTTTTCCTCTGACTTCATTCAATACGTGTTTGTGGGAAATGTACAAGCGCAGAGATGCTCTTTGCGAAGTTAACAGGTAAAAGAGGCTGAAGCTGAATATATGGATGAGCACGCCATCTCCAAGGAGCGCTTCATTCACTGAGGCCTGTTTCATACCGCACGCCGAGCGCCCTTTGCGGCCGAACTACCTCGCGGCGAGCGCATGTATTCACACTGCCACGGAGCGCGGGCGAAGCGTTAGCCTGACCAGATGTCCCGCATTGTGCGGGACTGGACTGCACAGCATTTCCAACTCAAATCCCGCATCACGCAAATTGGAGCGGTGTCCCGCATTCAACTCTGCTGCTGCACAAACGTTATTTTAGTCCTCAGACGCGGAGAGAGCGCTCGGCAGGATCCTCCGCGTCTGTGTCAATTGTCCCCTCTCGCACTTGTCTCCGCCGCAGACTGTGACAGCCAATAGCGCCGTGTTTTGACGTGTTAGGTTCTAAAGCCCGCCTCTCGCTCGCTGGTGCTCCGGTGCAGACCGCAGCAGCAGATTCCAATGAGAACTCCGCGAGGGATCAAGACCTAACTATGATGGGGGAAAACTTTGTTTCTCCGTGTTTTACAAATATAATGGAGTTATTGAACTGATGGCTGATGAATGTCTGCTTAGTTTAAAGTAAAACAGTTCAGTCTGGCTTTAGAGTCAATTGTGTAATTGTCACTGCAGTGACTTGAGCTACAGAGACACTGTAGGCTCAATGACCGCTATAAACAGTTTGATGTCTGATGTTAAACAAAATTCAATATTTTATAATTTGCTGCAGACTGTTACTGTAGGCCACACATTTTTTCCCCTCACTGAATTATGAGCGATTATTGCTCTGCTAATGTTTGCACAGTGGGTATTTTTTATTGGGAATGTTCACCATTTATGCACTTTCATAACAAATGAAAGTGAATGATCAACTGATTGATTTATATTGCCCATGTGATTAAAATAGGCTAATTTAAAATAGTGATGATGTTTCAATTGAGTGTAATTTTACGTCTTTAAAAATGTCCCTCATTGTCCTGCTTTGTCCCTCTTTAAAGTGCTTCATGTCCCACATTTGGCTGGTTACGATTTGGTCACCCTACGAAGCGCCTAGAGTAGTATTGGACTCAAAACAACTCCTCATGGTTCATTCTAAAGCAGCACTATTAATTATAAGATGGGAATACAACTGATATGTCTCCTTAAAGTCCAAAATGTGTTTTACACTCTAAGAAATTTCCGTAAAAATACAGGCCTTTTTACTATAAATTCTGACGGATTTGCTCCGTAAATTCATTTTACCTGTACTTTCCGTTTGATAATACGTTTTCCGTAAATAAACAAGACTTTGTCCTGTAGTTATTTGAAGGACTGTTCCATAATTTTATTTTACGGAGAGTTCTGTATTTTGTGTGTGAACACAATGCATTGTGGGTTATAACAGCTTAACTTAATGCTGTTCTTGAAATGTTTGGTTTAACTCAGCACGTGAGTGAGGCGACCCACAACAAAGGTCACACTCTATTAGTTATTACAAAAGGTGTTAATATATCAAATGTGAATGTTGTTGATGTTGCTTTATCTGATCATTTTTGTGTCTTTTTTGACTTGTCTGTTACACCCAAACCAGTGGTTGGGCCTGGAGTTATTCAGAGAAGACACATAAATGATACAACAGGGACACAGTTTATGGAAATGATCAGATTTGAAAATCCTCCATGTTCAAATGTTGATAATCTGTTGGACTCTTATACATCAAGCGTCTTAAATGTTTTGGATACTATTGCTCCTGTCAAGGTAAAAATGGTTAACAATAGACAAAAGGCACCTTGGAGAAGTGAAGATTCGGTCAGGGCACAGAAAAGGGAGTGCCGAAAAGCCGAAAGGAAATGGCGCAAGTCAAAGCTCCAGGTTCATTTTGAAATATACAAAGAAGTGCTTTGTGAGTTCAACCAGATTTTGCGTGGAGAAAGGGAGAAGTACTTCTCTAAAATCATCGCAAACTGCAAAAACAATTCTCGTGTTCTGTTTTCCACAGTAAACAGATTAACTAACCCTCCAGTTTCACTGCCCTTAGAACTAATCTCTACATCTAAGTGCAATGAGTTTGCAATATTTTTTTATGACAAAGTCCAAGGCATTAAAAATGCCATAATTTCCACAACACAAATAGCAACCCTGCCACCAGCTAGACACCTTGAGCTGACACATTTCACTCCTGTTACTGACAAAACAATCGAAGAGGTCATCTCCGGTCTGAGTTCATGTACATGCTGCCTTGATGAATTACCCACTAGATTTCTGAAGTCTGTGCTGACCAGCTTGTTACCACAACTTGTTCAGTTAGTTAACATCTCATTTGAGACTGGAGCATTTCCAAAGGCCTTGAAAACCGCGGTCATTAAGCCTCTTCTAAAGAAGAGCAGCCTTGATCCCAAGGTACTGAACAACTACCGGCCCATATCAAACCTACCGTTCTTAGGAAAAGTCCTAGAGAAAGTAATATATCAACAGCTCAATTACTTTCTCCTATCTAACAATGTGTTTGATACTTTCCAGTCAGGATTTAGGCCCCACCACAGCACTGAGACAGCTCTGATCAAGGTGACAAATGATATCCGTATGAACACCAATGCAGGTAAGGTCTCAGTTTTAGTTCTGCTGGACCTAAGCGCTGCCTTTGACACAGTGGACCACGGGATCTTACTTCACAGGTTAGAAAACTGGGTGGGAATCTCTGGTACTGCTCTAAACTGGTTCAAGTCCTATCTCGAGGATAGGACGTACTTTGTCGAAATTGGCAACTGTGTCTCAGACAAAATTTCCATGACCTGTGGAGTCCCCCAGGGGTCAATCTTGGGACCCCTCTTATTCAACCTGTACATGCTTCCATTGGGTCAGCTAATAAACAGCAACAATGTGTCGTACCACAACTACGCAGATGACACTCAGATCTACGTGTCACTGACGGCAGGTGAACATGGGCCTGTAGATACACTCTGTCACTGCATCGAACAGATCAGTTTGTGGATGCAAAACAACTTTCTCCAACTAAATTCAGACAAAACTGAGATCATTGTCTTTGGTCCACAGACACAAAGACAAAGTGTTATCAGTCACCTTGAGTCTCTCGCTCTGAAACCAAAAAATCAGGTTAGAAATCTAGGAGTAATCATGGACTCAGACCTGAACTTAAACAGCCACATCAAAGCAATAACATCATCAGCTTTTTACCATCTGAAAAACATTGCTAAGATCAGAGGAATAGTGTCAAAACCAGACTTAGAGAGACTCATCCATGCATTTGTCTCCAGCAGGTTAGACTACTGTAACGGCCTGCTCACTGGCCTTTCTAAACGAGCTGTTAGAGCTGCAGAACATCCAGAACGCTGCTGCTCGAGTCCTGACAAGAACCAGGAAATACGACCACATTAGTCCAGTGCTCCGGTCTCTGCACTGGCTTCCTGTCACTCAGAGAATAGAATTTAAAACAGCTCTGCTTGTTACAAGTCTTTTCATGGTTTAGCACCAAAGTACATCTCTGACATGTTAGAGCCGTATGAACCATCTCGGGCCCTGAGAACTTCAGGGAGGGGTCTCCTGGTGATTCCCAGAGTCAATAATAAACACGGTGAGGCTGCGTTTCAGTTTCATGCAGCTAAAATCTGGAACAGTCTTCATGAGGATGTGAGACAGGCCTCAACTCTGACAATGTTCAAATCCAGGCTGAAAACAGCTCTTTTTACCCGTGCATATGAAAACTGAAAGTATTTTATCTGCACTCTTGCTTGCTTTTTACTGTAATTGATTAACTTTATGTTGATGTTTTATTGATTGATTTTATCTGTTTTTTTGTAATTTTTTCTGCAACTGTGAAGCACTTTGAATTGCCTCGTGTATGAATTGTGCTCTACAAATAAACTTGCCTTGCCTTGCCTTGCCTTTAGAGGCGGGGAAATTCTGAGCTCAGGCAGAGCCTTTTGTGGGATGATTGAGAGTAAAACATTTTTTTTAAAGAATATTAAACACGTATAGTAAATTAAATAGGCTACATAGAACTTGTTAACTACACATGTCATAAACGTTTTGTTGAATGTAGTTAGTATGTAGTTAATGTAGTTAGTGTACAGTTGGGCAGTTGGGCAGTTACAAGGAAACTGTTAAAGAACTCATCTTTGTCCTAAACCTTATGATAATATATAATAATATAATATAATATAATTTATGGCATTAAGTGTTGTGGCAGTCAACATGTAGTAACACATGTTTATAACGTTAATCTTTAATGTTAGTACACTATAAGACCAGCTTTTCAGTTATTTGTACTTTTGATTAAACATAATCTGGATAGAAATATTTTAACGTGCACTGTTGAAGGGAAAGCAACTGACACACCAGCTCTGATACATTTTTTAATTCTGTTGTGAATACTTATAGAGTAACTCTAGAAACGCCATCGTACTAAACTGGAGTTCATTGATGCACAAAGAATTAAGGTAAAGTGAGTATTGCCATAGTTGTGTTCAGGTGAAGTGTCCTGACCTCAGTAAGTTTGTTCATTTTACAAATACAGGAGGAGGTGCTGTGATCTACTGTAAAGGCCTGTGAGGATGAAGACATGAGGGCTTTCCAGTGTCCACCAGTATGTCGTACAGTATGTGGAAATGAAGAATGCAAGAAAAAGGAGAACACACTGTGATAAGGACTAGTGCTGGGCGATATGACGATACATATCGTGGGGACGATAGAAAAGTGCCTATCGTGCCATTTCTCTTCTATCGTTTCTATCGTTTCTAACCTAATTTAATCAATTATTAAAGCAAATATTTCATTAAATAGGCCACAAGAATGTATTAGTGTTGTCTTGTCACTATGCATCCTCTAAGTTTATATTAAGTGATTATAAACAAGAATAAAAAAGGACTTTTTCGCAAAGAAACTCTGCCTTGTGGTTTTGCGACCCTCCTTTACGATATGCGCTGATCCATCTCTGAGCCCGCGGGGCTCTCTCTCCCTGTTAAACACCGCGTGGTTTCACTCTGCTTTACGCACGGCAACTAAACAGCTTTTTCTTCAACTGTTTCTTCAACATTACATTAAAGTTGAGAAAATGGCGATAATAAGCTCCAATTTACATTTGTTTTAGTGTAATATGAGCCTTGATTTGAGGAGCAGATGATGCTCTGAGTAAGTCGTTCTCTACGCACGAGTTTACACATTTCTGTTGTTAAATTCGTGTTGACTCTGGTCAGATCATGTTAAGCCCATTTATCCTGCAGTCTCACATTTTTCCTGACATTAACAATATATGCTATATAAATTATCCATAGCAAAACCACTGCTTCAAAATAAAGTTGAAAAAAAGTAAGCAATGATATTTTTGTCAAACTTTTCAAAGAATAACTGAAAACTGACTTTATTGTGGTATATCGTGATATGTATCGTTATCGTGATATAAAATAATCCATATCGTGATATAGGTTTTTTCAATATCGCCCAGCACTAATAAGGACTCAGCTAATCAGTCAGAATGTAAGTAAATTTGAGTCAGGTTTCAAACCTCTCATCTGTTACTAAAGTATTTATGTGCATGTTATTAAATGTTTTTGTTACAGTAGACCTGAGGCTGATGGGATAAGACACACTCCTCCAAAGATTCTCAGCTCTTTTTTATAAAGTGAGTAAATGTAATGCACTTGCTAAAGTTGTGTGTTATTTTCATTTTTACTGAAGCATTTACAATTTAAATAGTTATATTTAGCTGGCTCTAGACACATTTTTTCTCCTAGTGGGACATCCTTTATATTATGTGGTCGCATTTATATGGACTAAGTCGCACGTTTATACACATTTATTGGACTATATTATTGACTTCAGCCTAAACCCCTTTCGGTCAGGCATCATTTAGCACTTAAATTCTTAACGTACACATTTTTTTCTTATTGTATAATGTATAAGATCTTTGAAAAACATGTGACCTAAGATCTAAATGTTCATAATGTCCGAAGAAAATAAACTACTACTATACATGGTAAATCTAATCATTTCTGACATTTGATGTTTTTCTATTATTATTATTATTACAGACTTGTACGAGCCCCCTGGTATCTTATCGCTGAATGTGAAGAGGAGAAGAGTCCACTCTAGATGACCAAGAGTAAGTTTAAACAGTTACATGATATTGAACTTGGTTTCATTTCTTGCTTTCTACTGAGAGACTTTCTCCATATTTTTCAGATGTTGGAGCCAGAGAGCAATGTGAATCTGCTTGAATTCAATAAGGACAAACACACACAAGCGATGTATCTTTAATACATTCTTAATTCTGTTGTGATTTGCCATTTTGCCTTTTTTTTTAATTGTTATTGTTTGTTTGTTTTGTTTTGTTTTTTTTTGGGGGGGGGGGGGGTTGGACTTGACAGTTATGGCGTAGGCTAATCTGTTTCAACATAACTTTTATGGTGATGAACTGCAAACAAAGTTGTACTTGGCTAAAAAAAAGGAAACCGAACCGTGTGATAGCTCAACCGTTCAACCTCTATTCATTAATATTGTTTGTAAAAAAAAAACGATTCAGTGGTCATTGGAAGTGTATGTCATTGATGTTGTAGTTTTAAATTTAAATTTTGTATCAATATTGATTCAAATGACCTGTTTATTTTGACTGTCCAGTGTCTTGTAAACTGATTTTTACATTGCTTTGTGAATAAATAGAAAGATTTTTCCCTATTATTTTTGAACAATGTCTTATGTTGAACTAAAACAAGTGAATTATGTTTAAAACACAAGATATATACTATAAATTTACATATATTTCCGTTTCTGAGTAGTATGATTTTTACGGAAAATAAACCTTTAATTAATAAAAATTATGTGCTCACTGTACAGGCGATCAGTGGGGAGGAAAGCTACTCTCATCACTGAAGATGCCACACACTAAATAACACCCGGTAGCACTGTACTTTATGTTAATCTTTTCATGTGATATTTTGTAATGATGTTGTGTGTGTTTTTACTGACTGATTTGAGCCGTGCTGAAAGGCAAATTTCTGCTCTTTGGAACAGACAATAAAGTTCTATTCTATTCTATTCTATTCTATTCTATTCTATTCTATATTCAGCCGAATGCTTGGACGCCGCTTCACAGTGCAGATGGACAATGACCCAAAGCTACTGCCAAAGCCACCAAAGAGCTTTTTAAGGCAAAGAAGTGGGATGTTATTCAGTGACCAAGTCAATCACCTGACATGAATCTAATTGAGCAGCATTTCATTTGCTGAAGACAAAACTGAATGTCCCAAGAACAAGCAGGAACTGAAGACATTTACTATAGAGGGAGCGCATCACCAGGGAGGAAACGCAGCATCTGGTGACGTCTATGCCTTCTAGACTTCAGGCTGTAATTGACTGCAAAGGATTTACAACCAAATATTAAAAATAAAAAAGTTTGATTTGATAATTGTTGCTTTGTCCAAATATTTTTGGTCCCTTGAAAAGTGCGAGGCTTGCATAAAAACGCTTGTAATTCCTACACCGTTCATCCGATTTGGATGTACAGTAAATAGCCTCAAATTAAAGCTGAAAGTCTGCAGTTTAACTAAATATTTTGTTTTATGTCAAATCCATTGGTTTATTGGTCCAAAAACATAAGAAAATATAGCCGCAAAGCGGCGATTATCGGCCCTCGTCGACCGCCCTGCCCAAAGCAAGGGGGCGCTTCGCGCCCTTTTGTCTCCCTCAATCTAAAAGTACGGTATTGCTACTGCCTTTATGTTTGTTTTTAACTTTTTTCCCCTAGGGTCTTAGTTTTAGGATTTTTGGAATGCGCTAACGCGCACTCTGCGCTCAATCACACTATAGCATATTTTTACATTTTACTTTTTTTCTGCGCCGCAGAAAATTCACAAAGGTTATTCAAGTACTTTGGATAACCTTTGGTTCCTCACTTCTCGCTGAATTATGGAGTTTAACATTTTTCCATCAAAATAAAATGGGACGTTCTGGTCATCACTACGGCAACACCGTGAAAAATATGGCATGGGTGTAATTGACTTTTTTGATTGGAAAACTAAAATTTGTACTCTCCATATAATTCCTATAGGGGGCGCTATCGTGCCCATTTTGAATTTTGCCAAATGAAAGTGTTTAGGACTGTGACTTTAACAACTGATAACAAAATGAGCGAAATCGGGCTTCATATGTGCGAATGGGAGCCATTTTTTGTTTGCGAAAAATCTCAAAATACTTCGTACCGTTTGCATAAAAAACGTAAAACTCAGAAAAGTAATTTGGATAACTTTTAAAGTTCTACTTCTCAAGATTATTTTCCACCCAAAATTAGGTTGTTCCGATAAACGCTCTAGGAGGGTTTATCGGATTTTATGTCAAATCCATTGTGGTGGTTTATTGGTCCAAAAACATGGACTCACATAATTATCTTGTGATAAACGCTCTAGGAGGAGATAGATTTTGTACAAAGTGAAAAATAAAGGCGGATTCCCGCTTTGCTGGCTGTCATCCAAAATGGCCGACACCCAATATGGTGGACGGTGTTGCCATAATAATATTTTTCGCTCAACTTGTTATGATGCACATCTGTACCGATTTTATGATTCTACGACAAACTTCATTTTTGCCCGCGTCCTATCTCGCAATGTTAAAAAACATTGCTATCGCGCCACTATTTTGAAATTCAAAATTTGGAAATAGTCGCCCTGTCAGTCGCCCATTGACTTTTATGGGCTCTGTACAATTACAATGTTGATTTTTGCATTATATATGTATGTGCACGGGACGTGCACGACAAGAAGAGTGCGTTAGTGAGTGGGGGGAGCGCGACAGTAGCTCAGTAAGTAAGCTGCCAGTGTGTAATTGAGCAAGACACTTCACTGGCCTTCTCTCCAGTTTCTGATATGTGCTTTTTTTTAATGTCTGTTGAGCAGGACAAAGCTGGAGGAGGCGTTGACCAGTTACGCCATGGACACTTTCTCCGACATAAAAACGATGAAGGATTTCCTGGATGGACTCTCCAAATGGATGCTGATGAGAGAGACGGAGCTCAACGTCCTGCTCGACATAAAAGAAAGAGCTGCCAGTATCGAGCTGAGCGTGAGCCACGTGACCCAGTCCCAGGTAAAGCTGGGACTTGCCTTTTATAAATATACTGCGTGTATTTGTAAATTAACTTTACTATTTCAAACATGATCCAGGTCAATGTCAACTTTGTTTCTACAGCATATTTACATATTTACTATCCGAGCTACCCAAAGTGTTGTATGAAATAATAAATGAAAAATCTAAAAATACAGATGGTGACAGTGTTTAACGCAGGGATCGCCAACCAAGCTCTCCAGCCCTTTTTTGGTAGCTCATTTCTACATTTCTGCATGTGCTATAATTCTGTCAAAATAGCTTGGGCTCATAGTAACACAAATGTCTTCGAAGCAAGCGTAGCTCTCTGATGGTTTTGGAATTTAAAAGTTGCTCGCCGTGTATAAAAGGTTGGTGGCCCCTGGTTTAGCGCCTTACAACATGAAGAGAAGGCCCCAGGTTCAATTCCCGGGTTGTGCTTTTTCATGGAGTTTTGCATGTTTTCCTATGGTTGCTCTGGTTTGCTCAAAAAGACCCTGCTTTTTACCCTCATCAGGAGTGACCTCTCTGATGATATTGATGACATTCAGAGGCAGTATTGTAAATTTTCTGCACAAGCTAACATGCTGGCACGGAAATTTGGCATGTATACAGCAAATGTAAAAATAGCTTTGTTTAAAGCCTACTGCACACCGCTCTACACTGCCCACCTGTGGTGCTGCTACACAAAAGTTAAATTCAATAAGTTACAAGTAGCACACAACGATGCTCTCAGGATTCTTTTGAAAGTCCCTCGCTGGGAAAGTCCCAGTCTGCTGTTTGTGCAGAATAATGTGACTATATTAAATGCTGTAATAAGAAATGTTGTTTATAAATTTACGATAAGGCTCATGGACTCACATAATGAAATTATAATTGTTCTTATACGGACTGACCAGAGCAGTATCAGGTACAGCTCAGTGCTGTGGAGGCACCTGAGAAAGTGCTTATAATGGCATGGTAGCGCAGCGGTTAGCGCTCATGCTTCACAGCAAGAAGGTCCTGGGTTTGATTCCCACCTGGGGCCTTTCTGTGTGGAGTTTGCATGTTCTCCCCGGGTCTGCGTAGGTTTCCCCTACCACTAAAAACATATACAATAGGGCCTGGATGAATGGTGTGTGTGAATGCATGGAGGTGGTCAGCACTTCTGTCAGTCTTCCCCAGGGGAAACTGAAGCTACTAACAATAGCTTACCACCGCCGAGTATGGAGTGAATGTAAAATGCTCTCATGTAAAGCACTTTGTGACCAAGTCTGTGAAAGGCGCTATATAAATAAAGATCTTCTTCTTATATGGACTATAATACTGATATTCTCGTTTGTCTGTCTGTCTTTTTTACATGTTTTTTATGGATCTTTGTAAGTCTAAAATAAAGATTGATTGATTGTTTGATTCTTTAGTCTGATGTTTGGATGTAATAAAACATATGTACCAGTTTTTGTTGAGACTTTATGTTGTCTGTTTGCAGGATAAAGGAAAGGCCTTCCTGAAGTACATGAAGAGTACGTTTGTCCCGTCTGTGGCAGAGCGTCAGAGGGAGGAGCTACAAGAAGAGCTAGCTGCCACTCTGAAGACCTCCCTGATGGGACTGGAGGCTCTGGGACGGTTCCTGGACCCCGTGGAGAGACTTTCAGTCACCGCTGTGAACGTGTTTCAGGAGGACAACCCAGTGCTGCTGCTGCCTGAAGAGGGCGCTCTGGACACAGTGCAGCATGTCATCATTGCAGCTCAGGGCATCTGCCCCCATCTGGTGCAGTTCAAACGAGACAACGCAGAGTTCTTCAGCCCCAAACTGCAGAACGTGGAGGTGCTGGCCTATCAGCTGGACGAGTACATCAAGGCTGTGCAGATGATCTGTGGCACCATAAAGAAAGGGTAAAGAGATGCCACAAACTTACAACTAAAAGCAAAGTGTTAAGGTGCTTTATTTGTCATTATTCAATAACTGTACAACAAAATTTGTCCTCTGCATTTGACCCATCTGTTGACGCCACTGGGACGACCCGTAATGAGCAGTGGGCAGCGGCAGTACCACATCCGGTGACCCATCTCCAGATGTGGAGCCAGGCTGATGGTTAGAATCACCTGGCTGGAGGATCCACCTGGTATTGCACATGTTTTTAGTGATAGGGAAACCGAAGTACCCAGAGGAAACCTACGCAGACATGGGGAGAACATGCAAACAAAGGTTCCGTCCAGGTTGACATCGAACCTGAGACGGGGGTTCTAGCTGTGAAGCAACGAGCGCTAACCACTGCGCTACCGAGCCGTTGTTGCTCTTCACACGTCATCAAAAATGTAAGAGTGAAAACTAAAAGAACTGTGTTCATTGTATTGAACAGACTTTTCTCTCCATTCACAAATACCCAACCTCAAAGAGTTTTGTGAGGAGTCAAATTGACCACGAGAGCGTGAGCCAGTCTTGACCCACTGATCACAAGCTGAGTGTGACATCATGGAGAAAACAGGCTGTGGCCCTGGTTCATTTATTTTTTACAGCACTAGAGCCTCTTTTATAGTCGAGCAACCGGTCCCGCCCACCACAAACCCCTGTGTCGCTGCTGCTGTCGTGAGCTCACTGATTGGCTCCCATGTGCGTCCAGCCCGTAAGCGAGGAGTTGCTGCTGAAGTATAAAGGCTGTTTTAGGCCGGACTCACACCTAGAGCGGCGGAAGAGAAGAGAGCAGCGAGCTTCCATTCATTCCCTATGCTGCCTGGCGACCACCTGTGTATTTCCGGAGGCTTCTTTCCGGTCGCCAGGCAGCACAGGGAATGAATGGAAGCTCGCTGCTTTCTTCTCTTCCGCCACTCTTGGTGTTATGGCGCAGTTATACTTCAGCGACAGCTGCGCGTTTACATGCTGGACGCACGTGGGAGCCTATCAGGGAGTTCACGACAGCTGCAGCTAAGTGGCTGAGCCGCAGACGTGCACCTGCTGCAAAAAGTGACACTGCGTTAAGTCCTGCAGAATGCAAGCATCATGATTGGTTGATCCTTTAACAAAACAAGGAAACACACAACACATTCCTTCAGTCTCCCTCTTCCACATTATTTTCCATTAATATATTGTTCCTATGATTTTGTGCTTTTGTGTTTTCACTTTTGATATTATTAAAAAATATATATATTTACAAAATACTCTGTACTTGTTATTTCAGTCATGGCTTTTATACTTTTAAACCTCTCATTAGGATAGTACAACTAACAATTTAAAATGAGCAAGTTTGTCTGTTTGAAAACAGGACGGAGCCTATAAGTTGAGTTCATGGAGTCAGTACCACATGTATGAAACTTGTGTGTTTATTTTACAGGCCTGTGAGTGAGTTCAACTTTGTCAAGCCTATGGTGGACATTGATGAAGAAATCTCAGAGGACGATGTTCAAACGATGCTGGACAGAATTAATCTGCTTCAAGAACTACGGTGAGCTAATAGTCCGATTAGGTTCATTAGGTCTTCAAAATAATATTGTAGCTATTGTTCCTATAGACAGACCTTAATGTTAGTTTTTCGTACCTGACGGTTTCGGCTACAACTGTGGCCTTCCTCAGAGGTTGTCACGTGATGTTGCTGTGACGTGTCTGGTCCAGACACGTCCAGACACGTCACAGCAACATCACGTGACAACCTCTGAGGAAGGCCACAGTTGTAGCCGAAACCGTCAGGTACGAAAAACTAACGGTGAGCTAATATTGTATCGTTTTCACTTAATTATGAATTAGTTTTTTCTATATGTTTGCAAATGATAGATCATTGCATAGAAGCAGCACTGATATTGTCTGTAAATGCTCTTTCAGCCAGGACGAGGCCTTCAGGATGGTGTTCCTGTTCCAGGAGGAGTCCTGCAGCAGCTTCATGGAGCGCTTCAGTGAGAGCGAGCCCCGAATGCAGCAGTTTCTTTCAGAGCTGGAGGACAGTGCAGTTCAGCTGGACCGGATGAACATGGGGGTGCGTATTTCCAGTGTGGCGGGCAGCTCTGTGGGGGCCGTGGGAGGGGTGCTGTCCATCATCGGCGTGGCTCTGATCCCTGTGACTGCAGGAGCTTCTCTGGCCCTCTTCATGACCGGGGTGGGCCTGGGCATCACCAGCGGAGTCAACAGTGCAGTCACCACCGTCACCGAGATAGGAGTGAACCGCACTCAGCAGAAGAGGGCCGGCGAGACCTTCCAGAAGTTCATGGAGGATGTGAAGAACATCCAGGACTGTCTGGACGACATCACTTCACCACCACAAAACTCTGACTCTGTGGATGTGGCTGTGGTCGTTGGAAAGGTCTTCTGCACAGCAGGTAAAGCATATTGTACATATTGTATTTTGAGATAAATCTATAGGTAGATTTGTTAATGGGCTCCTAGACAATCATATCAGCCTGATGTGACGAACAAATGAGGTTCTAATCTTCTGCATTAGAATCATTGCCTCAGATAAAATGTAGCAGTGTACTGTAGAGATTTCCAGCAAACCGGCTCTAACAACCACCAGTATAGATTTGCATCATGGCATATGTAGTAAGAATAAACACACACACACACACACACACACACACACACACACACACACACACACACACACAAGCCCCAATCTTTTTACAAGTTTGTACGTTTGATCTGAAATTTTCTCAACAGAATAAGCAAAGGAAGCTAGAGATATATGTGTCAACATTCTTGTCCTATCTGTAGCTTTCTCCGGATAAGTACCAGAAGCGCTTATGCTTCTAAGCTCTTCCTCCCCACACACTCCATTTATGCATACTTTCTATGAATTCAGTCAGATTCGGGTTAGACAGTGGCAAAGAATCACACCTTATACTGTATGTCCGAGAGGATTACTGAAAAATAGGCAGGAGTCTGGTGCGAGTGCAATACCCAGAGACATGAGCTAAGATAATTGTCTCATCATTCAAGTCTCACGTTTCTTCGACATAAAGAAGGATAACTAACCTCTATTATGTGTCATACTGATCTGAGAGCCAACATTACACAACAGAGATGGTATGCTCTTGCAGCATCACCCAATATGACTTTTTGGTTACACTTTATTTTGCACTACCTTGATACATTGTACCTAATCACATTTTGTACAATGTAATCTGCTTTGTAACAAAGTGTAATAAGGTGTATTTAGTACATTACTTTATGTACTTCCATACAACGGATACATGTTATTCCATTGTGTATGTAGCCCATAGGTAGAAGTTATTACACATTGTTACATAGCAGTTTTTTTTTTTTTTTTTTACCTTTATTTTATTTAACCAGGATAGTCCCACTGAGATTGAGAATCTCTTTTTCAGGGGACTCCTGGGGGACAGGGGACATCTATTGTACATGTTTTAGTGGTAGGGGAAACCTACACAGACACGGGGAGAACATGCAAACTCCACACAGAAAGGCCCATCCAGGTGGGAACTGAACCCAGGACCTTCTTGCTGTGAGACCCGAGCGCTAACCGTTGCACCACCGCGCCGCCTGTACATTAGATTGTACTAAATTTGGTAGGCACAATAAATCAGGGCATGTGTAAAATAAAGTGTTACCATTTTTTAGGTGAAAAACAGGAAAAGGAAGCACTGCACTAGGTCATAATGTGTATAAGTAGTAAAATCAACAACTGACTGATTTTTTATTTTAGGTGGGGTTCTTAAAAAAATTGACTCATTTGTTGATGGTGCCTCTGCTTTAAAAGCACTAAAGAACCCGAAGGTACTGGCCAGGACTGGTAAAGTGGTGGCTGAAGAGGGCAAATCTTTGAGAAACGTGCCGCAAGTGGCCTCTGAGCTGTCGGACATGGGGCAGGCGGCGGTACGAGGACCTCTGGCCATGTCCCGTGGCGCCCGGGGAGTATTCATTGCCTTAAACGGCCTCTTCGTGGGAATGGACGTGTTCTTTATCGTCAACGACAGCATGACTTTGGCCCGAGGCAGCGAGGCCGAGGTGTCCAAGATCATCCGTGCGCGATCTGCTCTGTGGAAATCGCAGATGGACTCGTGGAAGAAGATTCACAAGCTTCTGGAGAAAGGGCAGGTGTCTTTCCAGAAAAAACAAGTCATCCTCAAAACCGAGTTCTATCCAGACATAGAAATCACAAGAGAGAAGGACATGGGATAAAGAGAAACTGACGGAGACTGAGAAAAAAGAACTACACTACAATTTGATTTCTGTCTATTAATTTCTTCATTAAACCAATTTCTGTTACGGATTATGCGAGTCTTAACCCATCCATGTCTCTAATCTTAAAATACTTTGATTTCTAATGCCTAATCTTAAAGATCACGGTTTCCAGCCTCATTGTTGGAGGGGACATTTTGAGTTCTGCATATATTCATTTCTTGACTTTGCATAAATGTTAGTTTGTTATTTTAGTGTCTAAAGCTCAGTTCAGGATAAGACTTGGTGTTGACAGCTGTTACGTCGTGGAGCGTGCATTGCTTGGCTCCTTGTGGTGTCGGGTAATGCGACGTCACTTCACGACATGTCCACATTACTTCACGACACGCCCTTGTCTTGCAGGCCGCAGACAGATACACTTGAATGGCATGGCAAATTATGGTGTGATTGGACATTCTTCTAATCAGAATGAATCCTACACCAAGAATCACCTCTTACAGCAAGTTGTTTTGAGTAATGACACAGTTGATTTGTTAATTTGAACAGTCTGACTCTGATTAAGTTAAATTGAGACCACTTCCTATTATGTCAATAGCACTTCATTCAGCACTTCATTCATTTTGATTGAATGACTGTTTGAAACAATATGAGAAAGATAAGAAACGTTTTTCTTTTCTTGCATATGCCTTAGGTAGAAGTTATTACACATTGTTATATAGCAGTTTTTTATTTATTTTTTTACCTTTATTTTATTTAACCAGGATAGTCCCACTGAGATTGAGAATCTCTTTTTCAGGGGACTCCTGGCCCCAGAGGGGAATCTATTGTACATGTTTTAGTGGTAGGGGAAACCTACAAAGACACGGGGAGAACATGCAAACTCCACACAGAAAGGCCCATCCAGGTGGGAACTGAACCCGGGACCTTCTTGCTGTGAGACCCGAGCGCTAACCGTTGCACCACCGCGCCGCCTGTACATTAGATTGTACTAAATTTGGTAGGCACAATAAATCAGGGCATGTGTAAAATAAAGTGTTACCATTTTTTTTAGGTGAAAAACAGGAAAAGGAAGCACTGCACTAGGTCATAATGTGTATAAGTAGTAAAATCAACAACTGACTGATTTTTTATTTAGGTGGGGTTCTTAAAAAAATTGACTCACTTGTTGATGGTGCCTCTGCTTTAAAAGCGCTAAAGAACTCGAAGGTACTGGCCAGTGTTGGTAAAGTGGTGGCTGAAGAGGGCAAAGCTTTGAGAGACGCCCTCCTCCCGGATATGGACGTGTTCTCCATAGTCAAAGACGGCATGACTTTGGCCCGAGGCAGCGAGACCGGGGAGTCCAAGATCATCCGGGCGCGATCGGCTCTGTGGAAATCGCAGATGGACTCGTGGAAGAAGATTTATGAGCTTCTGGAGAAAGGGCAGGTGTCTTTCCAGAAAAAACAAGTCATCCTAAAAAAACAAGTTCTATCCAGACATAGAAATCACAAGAGAGAAGGACTTGGGATAAAGAGAAACTGACGGAGACTGAGAAAAAGGAACTACACTTAGACCCAATTTTTAATGCAAATTTGCCATTTTAAAACCAAGTTTGGACTTATTTTAATTCAATTTGATTTCTGTCTATTAATTTCTTCATTAAACCAATTTGTGTTACGGATTATGCGAGCCCTAACCTATCCATACCTATACATGTCTTGCTGTGTGGAAGATTGTGGTGTTGTGTGTATTGTCCCTTTCTGATTTTTTAGTTTAAAAAATTTACCTATTTCTTGCATTTTTAACTATATGTTGTTATTCATCATTCACTTTTTATGTCTCTGTGATAGTGTTTTGCTGTATGTTTGTGCCTGTTGTATGTCCTATTCTACCTCTCTTGACATCAACCTGCCATGGGACTACGGATGAAAATTAGCCTATATGGCTAACTCCGGCACATTTACATGTTGAAAAAACACATGTTGATTAATGTGCACTGTCCCAATTCAAATAAATAAAAAAAAAAAAAAATCCATGTCTCTAATCTTAAAATACTTTGATTTCTAATCTTAAAGATCACGGTTTCCAGCCTCATTGTTGGAGGGGCCATTTTGAGTTCTGCATATATTCATTTCTTGACTTTGCATAAATGTTAGTTTGTTATTTTAGTGTCTAAAGCTCAGTTCAGGATAAGACTTGGTGTCGACAGCTGTTACGTCGTGGAGCGTGCATTGCTCGGCTCCTTGTGGTGTCGGGTTACGCGACGTCACTTCACGACACGCCCTTGTCTTGCAGGCCGCAGACAGATACACTTTAATGGCACGGCAAATTATAGACGCCAGTTAACTGAGCAAAATGCTTTTACTCGGTTACGCAATTTTTAGCAGTTAACTGGTTAATTGGTTAACCATGAACACCCCTAATGTACACAAAATTACACCATAAGAGGACAACAAAAACAGGCTGGGACTCCAAGTTAAATATTTTTGATTAAAAAATAAGATGCCGTAAGCGCAGGCTATTGTCCAAACCAGTTTCAGACTTAATGGTGTGATTGGACATTCTTCTAATCAGAATGAATCCTACACCAAGAATCACCTCTTACAGCAAGTTGTTTTGAGTAATGACACAGTTGATTTGTTGATTTGAACAGTCTGACTCTGATTAAGTTAAATTGAGACCAATTCCTATTATGTCAATAGCACTTTCATTTTGATTGAATGACTGTTTGAAACAATATGAGAAAGATAAGAAACGTTTTTTTTTTCTTGCATATGCCTTTATGCTTCTCAATTCTTTGTTTGTATATGTTTTTTTGTAATCTGCACTTTATTGTTTATGAGCTGCCATACCAAGTAAATTTCTCCACTGTGGAATCAATAAAGTTCATCTTCTCTTAGTACTTTAAGGCGAAAGCGTCATAAATAAAAAATAAGATTAAAACTTGTACTCATTCCTTTGTTCTAAGAATGAAATTAATTAAATTTTCTTGATTTAGTCACTTTGTGTTTTTGCTACGTTTGCATTTTTGGAAAAATAAAAGCGAAAGAAATATGAAATATGATCTACAAATAAAATGCATTTAATGCAAAGCGTAAACGTGGTTTATGCATATTCAGCAGAAATTCCTATTATTACACACCTTGTAATATTTATGTTATGTAGTGTATAATTTGTATATTTAAAATATTTATTAATATTAATGATTAAAAAATACATCTCTTGAGAATGTTCTTGTTTTAGTTCTCACCAGGGGCTTACATTTCCTACTATTTGACTTGGGGAATAAAATCATCAAAAGATGACTAAAGATGAATGAAAATTTGTTTCAAATAATGTTAGTTTGCAAAGTTAGAAAACTTAGAAAAGTAACATGTAACATGAAGTATTTCCCCCATAGAGCTTTAAAGGGTTTGTATTTTATTTTATTTTTTCTAGAAGTGGAGTTAAATTCGTTTTGTCATTGAGCATACAATAGACCACTGTGGGTTGTCCATTTAATATATAGCATTACCGATATATTGAATGTAAACTTGGAAATAAGTTGTTAGCATTACGGGACATAAGTTTGTGCAAAACCGACTCTTTACAACAACTTTAGGCTATTTGTCACGCTTTTTTTCTAGAACCCTTGACTTAAAGTAGCTACCCGCTCTCTTTTCTCTATCATATTGTGATAAATAGTTATTAACCGTCAAACACAACAAAATCGACTGTGAGAATGTGCCCCATATGCGGGGCAAGTTGTCACAATGTGTGGGGTTGATTGTCACTATTGTTTTTAATGGAGTTTTTGATGTTAACTGGATATTTGATAAACCTTTGTAACCTTTTTGCTTTTTGAGATAAAAGGACAAAATATGTTTTAAAACAGTCGCAATGGCAGATCTTTTAAACTACTGTTGATTTTTTGTGTGCAAAATTCTCTATGAGGTGAAAAATGTACACATTCACAAAAATGACCCAAACATACGGCCTCTATAAAAGCTAATGTTAAAATAAAGCAATGTGACAAATTACCCCACGTGACAAATAGCCCCGGTCTCCCCTAATATCTTCATAACAATTTTCACTTTATTTTTGTCACTACTGAAACATGAATCCAACTTTTATGCTCAGTTTCTCACAGTTCTCACACTTTAGTACTTTTTTTTTTAATTTTTATTAAAGTAACGCTACTCTAACTCAAGTAAATAATTATGTTACTTTATCCACCTCTGCAAAAAATTACTGAAGTAAGAGTTGGCTACGGTACATCAACATGATCATACAATATCATATAAAAAGTACTGTGAGATAAAACTGCTCAAGTACAGTTGGTAGTTCAGTGAGTAACTCAAGTCCAACGCAAATCATACTTTTTTATTTTGCCTAAAGCGCTCTTTATTGTTTATTTTATTTTGTAAACCCGGTGTCTCTATTTGGTCTAGTTTTGAAACGCGCCTGACTGAATGCCTGCAGACAAAGTTGTTCTTGTGGGTGCGACTCGAGTGGTTAAACTTGTTGATCATGAAGAGAAAACAAAAACCTAACCCGGCCACATGCCTTCACTTTACTTGTTCACGATACAGTCTCATTCGCCTACCACGACTTTTCTGGATATTTCTTTTCACGGATAAGATTTTTTGCCATCTTTACAATCAACCAGACAACAACCAAGACGACCTAATCCACGATGGAAGAGGAAGCAAACCCGCAGCAGGAGGAAGACGTAAACATCAGGTAAAGTTATAACATTTACTTGTCCACTATTTACTTGCATTTTCATCCTTGTTTTTGTCTTATTTTTAAAAGCTTTTAGATTTGGGTAAAGCCAAACTGGAGAAAATGTGTTAGGTTCAGGTGGGGGTCTATAGAACCTTTAATTGTTTGTAAACATTCCGGGCTCAGCTGGAGGCAGGAAGCTCGATTCCTATCTATTTCCATTGTAGCTGTTGTCATAGTAACGATAAACAAATGTCTAACTGTTTTTGGAAATATCAGATAAACCTTATTTTATCGTCTCAAATGTCATTCCTCTTGTTCTCACACCTTAAGCCACAACAGGACCACATTTTTCAGTTGTAGTTTTACACTTAAAATCGCTAGTTTTAGTTGAAACTTATTTCTCTTCCTGCCTCCAGCTGATGTCACTGATGATGTCAGCAGTTAAAGGGTCTATAGCAAACTTCTTTAAGACTGCGTAGTTGATACTGAAGTCGTGTGAGTATAAGTGTGTTATAGCTACATTATCAGTCAGAGTGTGCCCTCTTTGTTTGAACAGCTGGGAAAGGCTCCAGTCGCCATAACCTGTTCAGATAAACTAAAAGCAAAATACAAGCATTAAACAACCACATGATGACCAAGAGTTAATGATTAATTTCTATTGCTTCTGGTCAGGCGACAGTAGCTCAGTAAGTAGGGTGGACACTGCCATTGTGTACTTGAGCAAGACACTTCATTCGCCTTCTCTCCAGTTTCTGATACTGACTTCTTTGTAATGTCTGTTGAGCAGGACAGAGCTGGAGGAGGCGTTGACCAGTTACGCCATGGACACTTTCTCCTACATAGAAACGATGAAGGATTTCCTGGATGGACTCTCCAAATGGATGCTGATAAGAGAGACGGAGCTCAACGTCCTGCTCGACATAAAAGAAAGAGCTGCCAGTATTGAGCTGAGCGTGAGCCACGTGACCCAGTCCCAGGTAAGGACGGGACCTTTTGTAAATATACTGCGGCCGTTTCTCAATTACCAGTATGCAGACTCTGTACTTATGAACTCCAGGTAACAGACTTGCAGATGCAGACTCGGAGCATGGACTTGAGGAGTTCACGAATGTGGACTCGGCTTTTTCAGTGTTTGGAACAAGTGAACTCGATGACATCACAGGAAGTAGCTCATGAATAAGGGGCTGTAAGCCTTTATAAAATTAGATAATCTAATAAGAAATTAAAAGGGTGAGACACTGCAGGTGACGTGGAAAGATGTTTTTAAAGACATCAATTACAAACTTTTGCTGTAATAATAATAATAATAATAATAATGCATCGGTTTTATATAGCGCTTTTTGGACACTCAACGACGCTTTACATTGCACTATTCACTCACTCCATACTTGGTGGTGGTAAGCTACTAATGTAGCCACAGCTGCCCTGGGGTAGACTGATGGAAGTCCTGTAACCCGTCTGCGCCATCGGCCCCTCCGACCACCACCAACCACTCACTCACTCACTACATTCGCCAGGCTTCCTGGTGTTACCAAACGGTCTCCCATCCAAGGACCGACCAGGCCCTTCCCTGCTTAGCTTCCAAGGTCTGACAGGATCGGGCAGAGCAAAGGTGGTATGGCCACATACTGCCGTTTTGTAAACAAAAATACAATTTTGTACATTTTAGTCAAGTTCACATTATTTATACATTTATACATAAATAAGGCATTCTGTGTGAAGTAATTTAAACATATATCTTCTGTGTAAACTGAAACAATAAAAACATATGTCAAATATGAATTTTTCACTTGTTTGGGTGTTTACAAATTTCTCAACAAATAGTCTTCAGTTTTTAATATGTAAAAATAAAATATAAAGGGATATGTAAAGGGAAAAAACAGCAAACATTTCACATTGCTGCATTTCTTTCCATGCGCACGATCAGCTGTTGATCAGCTGGAGTGCAGCTCGCACTGAGGAGGGGGCGCCACAAGTCTCCTCTGATGAATGCTCAGAGCAAGTTCACATCTTTACAGCGGACTCGCTAAGAAGCGGACTTTGAATTGGAACAGGACACAGATTGAGAAACGGCCTGCATGTATTTGGGAATTAACTTTAGTATTTCAAACATGATCCAGGTCAAGGTCAACTTTATTTTTATAGCATATTGACAACAATCCGAGTTACCCAAAGTGTTGTATGAAATAATAAGGCAAGGCCACTTTATTTATACCGCACATTTCGTACACAAAGCAACTTACAAAAGAAGATATGCGAAATTACAATTACCCCCACTGGAAAAACCTTATCAATTGCACTCAGAGACCCGTTAATCAGGTCCAAGAGGGAAAAAAAGTCAGACAGACACTCACAGAGGCAGGAAAAAAATTCCACAAAAGCCAGGAGCAGTCAGAAGACACGAAAAATCTTAGCTAGCTAGATAGATAGATAGATAGATATATTCTATCTATCTATCTATCTATCTATCTATCTATTGGTAGCTAGTTTCTACATTTCTACACATAAAAGTAGCTTGCCATGTAGAAAAGGTTGGTTTTGTCCCTTACAATATGAAGAGAAGGCCTGGGGTTTCATTCCTGCTCTGATTTGCTCAAAAACATTGTTGAAACACATTTTTAAGGCAACAGAGTAGCAGTTGTTAGTGAAAATCTTGGTACTCTTTTTATATCACCATTTTAGCCAATGCACTTTGGGCTTGGCCACGCGTGGCAGCATTTGACCCTTGGGCCTTAGTTTACCCAACTCAAATCTAGGCACTCCTGACTAAGACCCCAGGTTTAAGATTTGGAGATGTGTCAGGCTCCACTGTCTTGACAAGTTGCTGCAACAGTATCGAAAATATACCAAATGCAGAGGACATGTTTCTCTACAGGGACAATTAAGTGGACAGTAACATTCTATACTGTAGTCTAATGTTTTGTTGAGATGTAATAAAACATATGTACCAATTTTGTTGAGACTTTATGTTGTCTGTTTGCAGGATAAAGGAAAGGCCTTCCTGAAGTACATGAAGAGTACGTTTGTCCCGTCTGTGGTAGAGCGTCAGAGGGAGGAGCTACAGCTAGCTGCCACTCTGAAGACCTCCCTGATGGGACTGGAGGCTCTGGGACGGTTCCTGGACGCCGTGGAGAGACTTTCCGTCAGCTCTGTGAACGTGTTTCAGCAGGACAACCCAGTGCTGCTGCTGCCTGAAGAGGGCGCTCTGGACACAGTGCAGCACATCATCATTGCAGCTCAGGGCATCTGCCCCCATCTGGTGGAGTTCAAACGAGACAACGCAGAGTTCTTCAGCCCCAAACTGCAGAACGTGGAGGTGCTGGCCTATCAGCTGGACGAGTACATCAAGGCTGTGCAGATGATCTGTGGCACCATGAAGAAAGGGTAAAGAGATGCCACAAACTTACAACTAAAAGAAAAGTGTTCAGGTGCTTTATTTGTCATTATACAATAACTGTACAACGAAATGTGTCCTCTGCATTTGACCCATCCTTTGACGCCACTGGGACGACCCGTAATGAGCAGTGGGCAGAGGCAGTACCACATCCTGGGACCCATCTCCAGATGTGGAGCCAGGCTAATGGTCATGAATCACCTGGCTGGAGGATCCACCTAGTATTGCACATGTTTTTAGTGATAGGGAAACCGAAGTACCCAGATGAAATCTATACGCAGACACGGGGAGAACATGCAAACAAAGGTTCCGTCCAGGTTAACATCGAACCTGAGACGGGGGGTTCTAGCTGTGAAGCAACGAGCGCTAACCACTGCGCTACCGAGCCGTTGTTGCTCTTCACACGTCATCAAAAATGTAAGAGTGATTGTGTGATTAAAGGATTAACAGATGAGCTTTTGACACTAACCCGCTTTAAAAATCTTTAGAAAGTGAAACAGAAAACTAAAAGAACTCCATTCACAAATACCCAACCTCAAAGAGTTTCGGGAGGAGTCAATTTTACCACAAAACGGCTCTCATGGCGGTGCTCACGTAGTCATGCTCCCACGTGCGCGACAGCACGAGCCAGTCTGACCCACTGATCATAAGCTGAGTGTGACAATGTGGAAAAAACAGGCTGTGCTCTGGTTCTCTTTTTTTTTACAGCAACAAAGTCTCTTTTATAGTCGAGCGGGCCGGTCCCGCCCACCACAACCCCGTCCACTTGACACAAGCCAAGTTGTTGAAACTTCTCCGTTGCTCCTCTGTGTTCATGTTGTGATGTAGTTTTTAAGTGTTTTTGTTTTATTTACATAAAAAGTGAAAACACAAAAGCACTAAATTATAGGAACAGTATTTTCATGAAAAATAACTTGGAGGGAGACTGAAGAAGTTTGTTGTCTGTGTCCTGAGCTCACTGATTGGCCAGCCCGTAAGCGAGGAGTTGCCTTAAAGGTTTATTCAGACCTAAGACCACAGACACTGGCTACGTTTTCTGCGCGTTTATGACCCTGCTCTGCATAAACACATTGCCTTTTTGACATAGATTTCATTGAAGGTGAATTGGAGTGGCCACACTGAGCTGTGCGTAACGCGCCAGGGGCAACGCACAAGACGCACTCCTCAAAATAGAATCAACTTTATTCTATTGTACACTTGTGTATTTTGAATAGCTGATACTGGTATTTGGTAGAACTATAACTTTCTGTAAATATTTAGCAAGAGATGCACCAATCCAGCGTTTTTGCTTCCAATATCGATACCGAGTATCTGCCGATGTCCAATATTGGCCCCCCAAGTTTTTATTCAGTCCCCACAGCCTGCAGCCAAATCTAACAGCCTGCGTAAAACAAAACACTTAGGGGGTCATTTAACAAGCGTTTGCTCATGTGCAAAGCGAGTAGCACGTGCCACAGTCGATCACCAAAAGAGTAATTTATGCATTTTTTACTAACGCAGCATTGTCTTATTTACATATCAGATTTGGGGCCCTAATACTGTAATACAGGCAGTATCAAATGGTAAATTCAGTGCAACATGCCAACAAAATAGCATCTTTTATTTTTCAGCTTGTACCTGGTAATTATCACCGGTCTTGATAAATGACATGACATCACTAATATTATCGATAAGGAGTATAAGAGTAGTATCATTAAGGATTTTATGCGTGTTAAACCTCTCATTAGGATAGTACAACTAACGATTTAAAATGAGCAAGTTTGTCTGTTTGAAAACAGGACGGAGCCTGTAAGTTGAGTTAATGGAGTCAGTACCACATGTATGTAACTTTGTGTTTATTTTACAGGCCTGTGAGTGAGTTCAACTTTGTCAAGCTTATGGTGGACATTGATGAAGAAATCTCAGAGGACGATGTTCAAAAGATGCTGGTCAACATTAATCTGCTTCAGGAACTACGGTGAGCTAATATTGTATCATTTTGACTTAATTATGAATTAGTTTTTTCTATATGTTTGCAAATGATAGATCATTGCATAGAAGCAGCACTGATAATGTCTGTAAATGCTCTTTCAGGCAGGACGAGGCCTTCAGGATGGTGTTCCTGTTCCAGGAGGAGTCCTGCAGCAGCTTCATGGAGCGCTTCAGTGAGAGCGAGCCCCGAATGCAGCAGTTCCTTTCAGAGCTGGAGGACAGTGCAGTTCAGCTGGACCGGATGAACATGGGGGCGCGTATCTCCAGTGTGGCGGGCAGCTCTGTGGGGGCCGTGGGAGGGGTGCTGTCCATCATCGGCTTGGCTCTGATCCCTGTGACCGCAGGAGTCTCTCTGGCCCTCACCATGACCGGGGTGGGCCTGGGCATCACCAGCGGAGTCAACGGTGCAGTCACCACCGCCACCGAGATAGGAGTGAACCGCTCTCAGCAGAAGAGGGCCAGCGAGACCTTCCAGAAGTTCATGGAGGACGTGAAGAACATCCAGGACTGTCTGGACGACATCACTTCACCACCCCAAAACTCTGACTCTGTGGATGTGGCTGTCGTCGTCGGAAAGGTCTTGTGCACAACAGGTAAAGCATATTGTACATATTGTATTTTGAGATAAATCTATAGGTAGATTTGTTAATGGGCTCCTAGACAATCATATCAGCCTGATGTGACGAACAAATGAGGTTCTAATCTTCTGCATTAGAGTCATTGCCTCAAAAATTGTACTGTAGAGATTTCCAGCAAACCGGCTCTAAAATTAAACAACCGCCAGCATAGATTCGTATCATGGCATATGCAGTATACACACACACACACACACACACACACACACACACACACACACACACACACACACACACACACACACACACACACACACACACACACACACACACACACACACACACACACACACACACACACACACACACACACACACACACACACACACACACACACACACACACACACACACACACACACACACAAAAATCACAGCTTGACACATGGGCCCAATGTTTTTGCAAGTTTACGTTTGATCTGAAATGTTCAGAATAAGCCAAGAAAGCTAGAGATGTATGTGTCAACATGCTGTCCAACCTGTAGCTTTCTCCAGATCAGTAACAAAAGTGCTTTTCCCTCCCCCTGTTTTTTTGCATTCTGACAAAGGGCACTGCCAGGCTGATAAGCATTGGTGCATTTGAATTTCCCCCAGCTAGGCCTGCCACAATAAATTTTTTTGAGGACAATATATCATCTCAGAAAATATCGCGATAAACAATAATATTGAGTATGATGCAAATACTGTAGGCAATAACAAAAAAAACTGTAAGCAACTATTTTAATTGAAATGTATTGTAAAGTGCAAACTAGAAGGGTCGACATATTCTAGGACACTGTATCCATCTGTGCTTCTCAACCTTTTAACATAACTTACACTCTCACCAGGTTCTGTGTTTGAACTAGGCCTGTCACAACCTTTAAAAAAAAAAAAATTCCAAATAGTCAATATACAGTATCATCTTTAAAAAATATCCCAATAATAATGATATTTCATCTACATTATTCCGGTTAAATATTTCCTGACACAAACTCTTCTGTGTAAATAAAACACAGCACGTGCATTTATCGAGCCTAAAAATGTTATCGTCCTTCATTTGACTTATCGAGCGATAACTCGATATAGTAATTTTCGTGACAGGCCTACCCCCAGCCATGATGTAATAAAGGCCTTTTAATTTTTTCTACACAACGGTGTTAACCCAAAGAACAAACCTCTTTTTTGCTCGCTTTCCCCTTTTATATCTTTCTCCTCAGTCACTCCATTTATGCATACTTTCTACGAATTCAGTCAGGCTCGGGTTGCATTCGTAAAATGGCAAAGAATCATAACAGATTTCATCTCTAGTCTTTTAAAATTTCCTCTTGTACTTGTTCAAGGAATGAAAAGATGTCCGAGAGGATTACTGAAAAATAGGCAAGCGTCTGGATATCTTATGAAGGAGAGGTTTATTACCACCAGTGCGAGACCCTGAGACATGAACTAAGATATTGTCTCATCGTTTAAGTCTCACTTTTCTTCGACATAAAGAAGGATAAGTAACCTCTATTATGTGTCATACTGATCTGAGAGCCAACGTTACACAACAGAGATGGTACGCTCTTGCAGCATCACCCAATATGACTTTTTGGTTACACTTTATTTTGCACAACCTTGATACATTGTACCTAATCAACTTTTGTACAATGTAAACTGCTTTGAAAACAAAGTGTAATAACTTGTACCTATGAAGTACACTTACAGTGGAATAATGTGTATTAGTATTTTTGAGGTACTTAATGAAATAAGACATACGATCCTTAGGGTTAGGGTTAGATATGTTAGGGTCTTATGTCTTATTACGTTATGTACTTCCATACTACTGATACATATTATTCCATTATGTATGTAACCAGGGTGCGATTTGCTGGGGGGATGGGGGGGATTTTCCCCCCTTCTGGTTTTCTTGTCTCTGTTTCTTTTATCCCTATCCCTACTTCTGCTGGGTCTTTGGAGTCCGAAACACTCATGGAGCGCATGTCTCGTCACCAGCACCAGGATTTTTGCAGAACTTTGCAAATAGGTGTTGTATTTTTTTCTTCTGAATGCCTGAAAGCTGACGCGCTCCCGGGATGGCAGAGGCCCGGGGAACTATATTGTGAGAGTGGACTTTTTAAGTGTAGCCTATAAGGCTACTGCATGTGTCATTTCTGATGAATGAATATGCACAGGGAACTGTGTTATGTATCCTGACTGACTTTATGATCAGTTACATCTATTTTGCACACATACAGAAATGAGCTTGAAATGAACAGGACTGGCGTGTCTCCCCTCGCCCTCTCTCTCCCTCCTGTGCAGCTGCAGGAGAGGGACAGAGAAGTCGCGCACAGACGCACATGCCGTGGAAACTTTGAGCTCCACAAAAGCGTTCTCTGGATCACAAACAGCAAAACGCTGCTTATTTTACGTCAAAAAAACCGCTGTAAAGATGATAGAATGAATCGTGGCTGAACTATGAATGCGCGCATGGCGGCAATGAGTGGCGAAACCGCCCCAACCCGGCCCGCGATAAAAGGAGAATTCTATGACCGGACCCCGATCCGCGGGCAGCCTGCGGGGAACGCGGAGGATCCCGTGACCTGCGCAACCCGTGCGTTAATGCCCCCAGCCATGTGTGATACCCTGTCGCCCTGGTCACACTACGCTGGTTACTTAAAGTTTGATCATCAAGAGTTTTCCAAAACGGCCCAACTCCCTGAGCAACACGCGCTCTCCAGGGGTCGCCTCCCCTCCTTCAGTCGCCTATGCACAGGCCATTTGAAGTCTCCCATCTCCTGTCTCCCTCGCTGAATATAATCCAAAACTATACAGAGAAACACGTAACATAGGCCTATGTGTCTCATATATATAAATATCTGCCTCGGAGTAGGCTATAGGCTGGATCATTACGCATTGAATTGGGCAGTGCGCGCTTATATTCAGTTCAAAAACACACAGGCACGGACGCCCTGCACACAGCGGTATCAACTTCCCCCTCCGCTCCACACACACTGAGCTACTACTAGACAGAACACATCTTACAACACTGGGTTTAAAGTTCAACAACATGAAATGTATGTGCTTTTGAGGCAATAAAGTGATTGAGTGACTATCCCCACTTCTGTTTTTTTGACAAATCGCACCCTGTATGTAACCCATAGGTACAAGGCACTGTACTAAATTTGGTAGGTACAACATATCAGGCGTAGTGTAAAATGAAGTGTTACTGACTTTTTTTTATGGTCAAAAATAGCAGAAGGAAGCACTGCACTGGGGTCATAATGCACATGAGTAGTAAAACAAAAACTGACTGACTTTTTAAATTTATTTTAGGCACAGTTGGTAGAGGAATTGACTCACTTGTTGATCTTGCCTCTGCTGTAAAACTGCTGAAGAGCGAGGAGGTACTGGCCAGTGCTGGTAAAGTGGTGGCTGAAGAGGGCAAATCTTTGAGAAACATGCCGCGAGTGGCCTCTGAGCTGCCGGACATGGGGCAGGCGGCGGCACGAGGACCTCTGGCCTTGTCCCGCGGCGCCAGGGGAGGATTCATCGCTTTAAACGCCCTCTTCCTGGGAATGGACGTGTTCTTCATCGTCAAAGACAGCATGAATTTGGCCCGAGGCAGCGAGACCGGGGTGTCCAAGTTCATCCGTGCCCGATCTGCTCTGTGGCGCTCAGAGATGGACTCGTGGAAGAAGATTTACGAGCTTCTGGAGAAAGGGCAGGTGTCTTTCCAGAAAAAACAAGCCATTCTCAAAACCGAGTTCTATCCAGACATGGAAATCACGAGAGAGAAGGAGATAATATGGGACAAAGAGACCGTGACAGAGACTGAGAACAAGGAAGGCCCGACTGTTGAAGTGAACGACCAACCACCACTAACGTT
This sequence comes from Neogobius melanostomus, assembly GCA_007210695.1. NCBI lineage: Eukaryota > Metazoa > Chordata > Actinopteri > Gobiiformes > Gobiidae > Neogobius > Neogobius melanostomus. Next base: position 4,238,769 of record VHKM01000386.1, read on the forward strand.
TGTTTTTCAGCACTTTGGGTAGATGTAGCTGTTTTTAAATGTGCTTTATAAATAAAGTTGACATTGACCGCTGGAAGAAGAACAGGGATGTGTTTTACAATAACACTCGGTACACTTGTAAGTGCGATATCTGTTAAAGGTCATTATGCATTATTTGGGCCTTTTTTCAGAACATTTTTGGGGTGCCACAGGGATCCATTTTGGCCCCCGTCTTGTTCCGGAAACGTAATTAAAACCTAAAATCTGTACAAATACCACTGTAAGAGGACAACAGATACACTAAATATTTTTGAATCAAAAAATAAGATGCCCTGAGTGCCTATTGTCCAAACCGGTTTTAGATTTAATGGTGTGATTGACGTTCTTCTTATTAGAATGAATCCTTACAGCAAGTTGTTTTAAGTAATGACACAGCAACTTGTTGATTTGTGTTGTGAGAAAGAAGAACAGTCTGACTCTGATTAAGTTACATTGAGACCACTTCCTGTTATGATGTCAATAGCACTTTAAATTTGACTGAATTACTGTATGAAACAATATGAGGAAGATAAGAAACGTTTTGTTTTTCTGTGTATACCTGTATGCTTAATTGTTTGTGTTTATGTTTTTTTGTAATCTGCACTTTATTGTTTATGAGCTGCCATACCAAGTAAATTCCTCCACTATGGAATCAATAAAGTCCATCTTCTCTTAGTACTTTAAGGGGAAAGCGTCATAAATAAAAATAAGATTAAAACTTGTACTCATTCCTTTGTTCTAAGAATGAAATTAATTAAATATTCTTGATTTGGTCACTTTGTGCTTGTGCTACTTTTTCATTTTTGGAAAAATAAAAGAGAAAGAAATATGATCTAGAAATAAAATGCATTTAATGCAAAGCATAAACGTGGTTTATGCATATTCAGCAGAAATTCTTATTACAGACCTTGTAATATTTATGTTATGTAGTGTGTAATTTATGATTAAAAAATACATCTCTTCAGAATGTTCTTGTTTTAGTTCTCACCAGGGGCTTACATTTCCCGCTATTTGACTGGGGAATAAAATCATCAAAAGACTAAAGATAAATAAAAATGTAGAAAAGTTAGAAAAGTATAATAACTACGTAACATGATGTCATTTCCCCATAGAGCAGTTTAAAGGGTCTGTAGTTTTTATTTATTTTTTTACTACAAGTGGGATTAAATTTGTTTTGTCATTGAGCAGGCCACTGTTGTCCATTTAATATATAGCATTATATTGAACGTAAACTTGCAAACTAGTTGTTGTTGCATTGAGTTTGTGCAAAATCACTCTTTACAACAACTTTACTCTATCACTCTGGTGTGGCAGAGTTCTTCATAACGATTTATATGTTTTTTTTTTTTTTTACAATTTTCACTTTATTTCATGTTTTGTTTCTCATAATTTGTCACTACTGAAACATGAATCAAACTTTTACACTCAGTTTCTCACAGTTCTCAAGTTACATTTTCTCCAAGTACTTTTTTACTCTTACTTTATTAAATATTTGGGCCACTACGTTTTATTTCCTTTTTTATTTTTTTTATTAAAGTAACGCTACTCTAACTCGAGTAAATATGTTGGCTATTTTACCCACCTCTGCAAAAAAAGTACTCAAGTAAGAGTATGATACATCAAAATGATCATATAATATCATTTTAAATAGTACTGTGTGATAACTGCTCAAGTACAGTTGGTAGTTCAGTGAGTACCTCAAGTCCAACGCAAATCATACGCTTTTATTTTGCCTAAAGCGCTCTTTATTGTTTATTTTATTTTGTAAACCCTGCGTCTTGGCCTAGTTTTGAAACGCGCCTGACTGAATGCCTGCAGACAAAGTTGTTCTTGTGGGTGCGGCTCGAGTTGTTAAACTTGTTGATGATGAAGAGAAAACGAAACTTTACGCGGCCGCACGCTTTAAGTTCACTTGTTCACTGTACAGTCTCAGTCAACTACCACGGCGTTTCCTGGATAGGCTATTTCTTTTCACGGACGAGATTTTTTGGCGTTTTCACAATCAACCAGGCAACAACCAAGACGACCTAATCCACGATGGAAGAGGAAACAAACCCGCAGCAGGAGGAAGACGTAAACATCAGGTATAGTTATAACATTTTTGGTAATTTCACTTGTCCACTGTGGATCAGTACCGCAGACCCTCTCTCTATATTTACAATCAGGCTAAACATGAGGTAGCTTTTTTCATAGATAACTTCCTGGTTGTAATCTTGAAAACAAATAAGGGAAATGCAACATAGGATTCAAATTAGCTCCATAACATAGACACAAAGTAGTAGGCTAAAGAAAGAAAGGATAGAGCAAAATCATAACAAACCGAAAAAAGTTCTAAACTTGTTGAATTTCGCTTTCTATTTATTTATTTATTTTTCACTTGCTTTAGGTTTGTTTAGGTTTGGCCTGACGTCTTTATAGGGTTGCTTAAGCCTTCAAAGATGTAAATAATGGTTTGACGTTTAGATTTAGGCACGAATCAGCTACACTGCCTAAAGCAGTGCCTAAAGTTTCTCTCCTCATCATCTGTCTCTCTGGTGACATCTGTTGGTTAAACACGTGTAGTGCGACAGCAAGTTAACGCCAATAAAGGAAATAGGTTAGTGAAGGAAAATGTAATTCAAAGTAATACAACACATTGTTTTGCAGATTACTCCAGGGCAAATTTGCCTGTTATATTAAAACATGAAAGCAATTGTTGGGTTTCAGGTGAGTGACATCACTGCGTTCTAAATGCCTATAATATTATATAGAGTTAAACCTATGTTGTTTTTGAGGAAATCTTTGGTCTTGTACAGAGAGATCATGGACCCAGTGACTGATATTAATGATCGGTTTTGTAATTCATACATTTTCTTTTAGATATGACTTGTGAAAGTGTAATGCTGTTAATAGGAAAAACTGGCTTTTGTCCCCACTGGGTCCGGTGACATCATCACATTCTAGAACCTGCAACCCAGGAATACTTTGACGTAAAATAAATTCCATTATGACATTCTTGCTTATTCTGTTTAAATGAAAGGTTGTGCTCCTCTAATCGCAGTTTTACTTAAAGTGCATATGACAGGTTTTAATGCTTTTGAAAATGACTTATTTAGATGGATAACATCAGTTGCATAATTATCATTATATTTCAGTGAAGCAGCAATTTTAATTAGGAAGTGTTGGGCAGATTTTATTTAATTTTTAAGCTGCTGACGGGAAGTGACATAAAGGAAGGAAACATTCCAAAGCAGTTTGACTCATTTCCCATTGACTTAACATGGTTGCACGGCAACAGCTCAAAATTGTTTACCTTCTTCTATGTCACTTTCTGTCAGTGTCCAATAAGGAAGTGAAACTATAAACATCACAAAAATGGTCAAACTAAAGAAAGCTGGGTACAATCTTTAGCAAAATCTTATATATGATCGTGTTAACTATGTTTTAGCAAAAATATGCACTTTAAGCGAATCTATAGCAAACCTCTTTAAGACTACATAGTTGATACTGAAGTTGTGGTTGTGAAAGTGTGTTATAGCTTCATGATCAATTATCAGTCAGACTGTGCCCTCTTTGTTTGAACTGCTGGGATAGGCTCCAGTCGCCATATCATGTTCAGATAAACTTAAAGCAAAATACTAGAATTAAACGCACTGCCATTGTGTGATTGAGCAAGACACTTAATTCGCCTTCTCTCCAGTTTCTGATATGTGCTTGTTTTTAATGTCTGTTGAGCAGGACAGAGCTGGAGGAGGCGTTGACCAGTTACGCCATGGACACTTTCTCCTACATAGAAATGATGAAGGATTTCCTGGATGGACTCTCCAAATGGATGCTGATGAGAGAGACTGAGCTCAACGTCCTGCTCGACATAAAAGAAAGAGCTGCCAGTATCGAGCTGAGCGTGAGCCACGTGACCCAGTCCCAGGTAAAGCTGGGACTGCCTTTTATAAATATACTGCGTGTATTTGGAAATGCAATTTTGTATTTCAAACATGATCCAGGTCATGGTCAGCTTTGTTTAAATAGCATATTTACAACAATCCGAATTACCCAAAGTGTTGTATGAAACAATAAATGAAGAATCCAAAAATACAGATAGTCACCATGTCACGCACTGTAGTAATACTGAGTGTTTAGTGCAGGGATCTCCAACCAAGCTCTCCAGACCTTTTTTGGTAGCTTTCTACAGAATCTGCGCCAATTAAAGTAATTTTAATCTGCGGCAAATAAAGTAAAGGAGGGAAACAAAATTCAATTCAAATATCTTGGTGTCATAGTAACACAAGTGTTTTCGAAGCAAACATAGCTCTCTGATGATTTTGGTATGTGAAAGTAGCTCGCTGTGTAAAAAAGGTTGGAGACCCCTGGTTTTGTGCCTTACAATATGAAGAGAAGCCCTGAGGTTTCATTCCTGGGTTGTGCCTTTTCATGGAGTTTGGATGTTTTCCTACGGTTGCTCTGATTTGCTCAAAAAGATTATCACCAAAACACATTTTTAAGGCAACAGAGTAGCAGTTGTTAGTGAAAATCTTGGTACTCTTTTTATATCACCATTTTTAGCCAATGCATTTGGCCACGCGTGGCAGCATTTGACCCTTGGGCCTTAGTTTACCCAACTCAAATCTAGGCACTCCTGATTAAGACCCCAGGTTTAAGATTTGGAGATGTGTCAGGCTCCACTGTCTTGAAGTTGCTCTAGCAGTATTAAAATGTACCAAATGCAGAGGACACGTTTCTCTACAGGGACAATTAAGTGGACATTAACATTCTATAGTCTAATGTTTTGTTGAGATATAATAAAATGTATGTACCAGTTTTTGTTGAGACTTTATGTTGTCTGTTTGCAGGACAAAGGAAAGGCCTTCCTGGAGTACATGAAGAGTAAGTTTGTCCCGTCTGTGGTAGAGCGTCAGAGGGAGGAGCTACAGGAAAAGCTAGCTGCCACTCTGAAGACCTCCCTGATGGGACTGGAGGCTCTGGGACGGTTCCTGGACGCCGTGGAGAGACTTTCAGTCACCGCTGTGAACGTGTTTCAGGAGGACAACCCAGTGCTGCTGCTGCCTGAAGAGGGCGCTCTGGACACAGTGCAGCACGTCATCATTGCAGCTCAGGGCATCTGCCCCAATCTGGTGGAGTTCAAACGAGACAACGCAGAGTTCTTCAGCCCCAAACTGCAGAACGTGGAGGTGCTGGCCTATCAGCTGGACGAGTACATCAAGGCTGTGCAGATGATCTGTGGCACCATAAAGAAAGGGTAAAGAGATGCCACAAATTTACAACTAAAATAAAAGTGTTGTTGCTCTTCGCACGTCATGTAGCCTGTAACAATGTACAGGTAAGAGTGACTGTGTGATTGGTGGATTAACAGATGAGCCTGTCGTGGCATTTCTTACCACTATAAAGGAAAACTTGAAAGTATTTGTCTTATCAAAAGTGTAAGTTTAATTTAACACACGTGCGGAGAGCCGCCATACAGAAATGCAGGTAAGTCTATGATGGTGAGCTCTGAGGAGCCAAAGTCTGTCCCTTGGTTATATAGGTACACAATGAGGGGCCGTCCCAGCACCAACATGGTAGGGGCCACAGCTGCAGTGGGGGCGCCTCGGATGAGAGCAAGCGTCACCTTTTGTGATGATAGAGGGAGCAAGACACAGGAAGGTGTGATGGGCAATCAGCAGGATTCTTTGTGTCCATTGTGATGTAGAAAGCCGGCGCTCCCCAGTCCCCCCGACCAAAAGGCCCAGCATGGCAGCCAGACGGTCCACCCCTGTCTGTGTATTTGCTTGCGACTAGTTTCAGTTAGATAACTCTAAAAACTATCACAACAAGCCTCAGGAACAGAACTGCAGCCATATCTCCTTCAGCTTCTAAAGAAGTGGCTCACTACCACCAGAGCCTGACAAAGGAGTGAATGAATGGTCAAGTCAAGTCCATTTCCTGTCTGTACTTGTTTTCAGTCATGGTTTTTTAAGGTGATTGAAATCTGCAAAACCTGCTTATAAAGTCATCATTAGGAAAGTAGAACTAACAATTTAAAATGAGCATGCGTTTCCAATGACATCACACATAGTTCCGGCGGCCATTTTGAATACCGAAGTAGCATTATGCAGTACTACAACATGTAACAATATCTCTACTGCCAGGATAATAATAATAATGCATCGGTTTTATATAGCGCTTTTCTGGACACTCAAAGACGCTTTACATTGCCACATTGCCATTAGGATGAAAATGAAAGACACCTGATTGGCAGTGGCATTTTTTTGTACTCGTAATCATTGCTCAAGAAGATAACAATTAAATCACGGCAGTGTTGTCTGTCGAGCTACAGCAGGATTTACTAAAGATCTGCTTCACTACTCAGACTAAATTAACTCATCAAAGAGGAAACAGAAAACCTTTCTCTGTGATTTTTACAGTTTGTCATGTCAACAGAGTCTCAGTCTGAATCAGTGTTTAAGCTGATCAAGATGTTGGCATGCTACCAGTTAGCACCGGTTGAGTCAATAAACTGTCAATGGCTTCAACACGATAAACACATGCGTGGCTCACATCTATGAACACTGAGAAAATACTACAGTAACAGCTCAGCTCTGACCTCTGTCACATGTTGCAGCCAAGGTTTGGAGGGTGGTTCAGGGCTTTCTCTTGGAGAGGTCAAAGCTAAGCTGTTGAAGCTAAATGCTAACCGGAAGCATGCTAAGGTCTTAAACACTGACTCACTGGTTTCTTCACATTAACGTGCGTCTCTGGGGCCGTGTTGTTACTGTTATCTTCTTGAACAATGATTACGAGTACATAAAAATGCCAGTGTCAATCAGTTGTCTTTCTGTTATATCCTGAGTAGAGATATTGTTACATGCTGTAGTACTACATAATTCAACTTCGGTATTCAAAATCGCCACCATAACAACAAAGGTCACATGACTGAAAGGCATGTATAAATTGAGTTAATGGAGTCAGTACCACATGTATGTAATTTTGTGTTTATTTTACAGGCCTGTGAGTGAGTTCAACTTTGTCAAGCTTATGGTGGACATTGATGAAGAAATCTCAGAGGACGATGTTCAAAAGATGCTGGACAGCATTAACCTGCTTCAAGAGCTACGGTGAGCTAATATAATTTGATTTTATTATTAATTTGGCTTTTCTATGTTAGCAAATGATAGATCATTGCATAGATGCAGCACTGATATTGTCTGTAAATGCTCTTTCAGGCAGGACGAGGCCTTCAGGATGGTGTTCCTGTTCCAGGGGGAGTACTGCTGCAGCTTCATAGAGCGCTTCAGTGAGGGCGAGCCCCGAATGCAGCAGTTCCTTTCAGAGCTGGAGGACAGTGCAGTTCAGCTGGACCGGATGAACATGGGGGCGCGTATCTCCAGTGTGGCGGGCAGCTCTGTGGGGGCCGTGGGAGGGGTGCTGTCCATCATCGGCTTGGCTCTGATCCCTGTGACTGCAGGAGCTTCTCTGGCCCTCACCATGACCGGCGTGGGCCTGGGCATCACCAGCGGCGTCAACAGTGCAGTCACCACCGCCACCGAGATAGGAGTGAACCGCACTCAGCAGAAGAGGGCCAGCGAGACCTTCCAGAAGTTCATGGAGGATGTGAAGAACATCCAGGACTGTCTGGACGAAGTCACTTATCAAAACTCTGACTCTGAATATGTGGATGTGGCTGTGGTCGTCGGAAAGGTCTTGGGCAAAGCAGGTAAAGCATATTGTACATACTATGAAGTTTCAATTAGTTATATTTTGAGATGATTTGTGATTAGACAATTATATCCGCTTGTGTGGGAGCTTTAAAGATTTCGACAACCGCCCAACTGAGGTAACGGATACATAAGGTTCTATTCTGCAGGGAGCATTAGTATTGATACCCAAGAAAATATTGTACTCTAGACATTTCCATCAAAATGGCTATCTTTGCCTCTCTACAAAGTATTACAACTAGGGGTGTTGAAAAATATCGATTCGCCGATATATCGCGATATTACGTCGCGCGATTCTCGTATCGATACAAAAAGCGCCCGTATCGATATTTAAACATCTATTTTTGGGGAAATATTCATTGCAGCATCTCTCTTTGGTCCTGCACTTTTACTCCCGCCCGCTAGATGGCAGCGCACCGCGCAGCCCGCTTGAGTAACACTAGAATTTAGTGAGAGTTAGAGAAACACAGGGAGAGTTTAGCATGGAAAAGAATGAGTTATGAGACGCTACGGGGCTCTTTTAAAACTCTACATTTGGCTTTGGCTTTTACAGCAAAGACAGAGACCTGGATTATTACGAGAGCCACCAGCTTTGTGCGTCGCCGCTGCGTTTGGAGAGGATTTATCTTCGTAGCATGGATTTATCTTCGTAGCATTTTATTACGGAATTAAACGAAGCCGAGGGGAAACTAAATACAGCAGGCTCATGTTAAACCTGTGTCTCGCCACTGCTGTACTACGACACAAGTTTAAAAAGAGCCTGCTGTATGTAGTTTCCCCTCTGCTTCAGTTGTGTGCTACTGCTGCGCGTGATGCCCGTGTCATTATGTCCCTGATCTACGAGTGACACCCGTTGTGGAGTAGACACGATTTTAAATGCCCCGTCTGAGTTATTGTATATTTTAATGGATGAAACCCATAATGGTTACTGATCGCCAAGGACTCCCAACTATAGAAATACTAGAAAACATGCATCCCCAGTAATTGGTTTCATTACTAGGTTTCCAAGAAATCTGTTTTCCGTTCAAAGGTACATAATCACCATAAACACCAGTCACAAGCACATTAGTGAAAAGCATTTATATCATAAGATAGATAGATCAAATGTATTTGATACAAATCTAATGAAGGTGGACTAGTTTACTGAAGTTGTTTCCAAAGTAGTAAAAAAGATAATCGCAATAATCGTCTAATTCTTCAATATTGGGATATATCGTATCGTGACCCTTGTATCGGGATACGTATTGTATCGCCTGAGACTAGGCGATACACACCCCTAATTACAACTAATACTTTCAATACAAATTTATCTTTATTTCTTTTTTATTTTAGGCACGGTTGGTAAAGGAATTGATTCACTTGTTGATCTTGCATCTGCTGCCAAACTGCTGCGGAGCGAGGAGGTACTGGCCAGTGCTGGTAAAGTGGTGGCTGAAGAGGGCAAAGCTTTGAGAAATGTACCGCGAGTGGCTTCCGAGCTGCCGGACATGGGGCAGGCGGCGGCACGAGGACCTCTGGCCATGTCCCGCGGCGCCAGGGGAGGATTCATCGCTTTAAACGCCCTCTTCCTGGGAATGGACGTGTTCTTTATCGTCAAAGACAGCATGAATTTGGCCCGAGGCAGCGAGACCGAGGTGTCCAAGTTCATCCGGGCGCGATCGGCTCTGTGGCAATCGCAGATGGACTCTTGGCAGAAGATTTACGAGCTTCTGGAGAAAGGGCAGGTGTCTTTCCAGAAAAAACAAGGCATTCTCAAAACCGAGTTCTATCCAGACATGGAAATCACGAGAGAGAAGGAGATAATATGGGACAAAGAGACCGTGACAGAGATTGAGAACAAAGAAGGCCCGACTGTTGAAGTGAACGACCAACCACCGCAGAAAGAAGAGCAGGGATGTGTTTTACAGTAGCACTCAGTATTGTAAAACTCGTAAGTGCAATTTCTGTTAAAAGTCCTATTATGCATTCATTAGGCTTTTTTTTCCAGAATATTTTTGGGGTGCCACAGGGATCCATTTTGGCCCTTTTGTTCCAGAAAAGTAATTAAAACCTAAAATCTGTACACACAAAATACCACTGTAAGAGGACAACAAAAACAGGCGGAGGCGCCACACTAAATATTTTTGAATCAAAAATAAGAAGCTGTCAGCGCCTGTTGTCCAAACCGGTTTTAGATTTAATGGTGTGATTGGACGTTCTTCTTATCAGAACGAATCCTACACCGAGGATCACCTCTGTTGATGTTGTTTGATGTTGATGAGTATTAACACAGCAACTTGTTGATTTGTATTGTGAAAAAGAACAGTTTTACTCTCATCAAGTTATATTGAGACTACTTCCTGTTATGTCAATAGCACTTTAATTTTGACTGTATGAAACAATATGAGGATGATAAACGTTTTTCTTTCTTTGCATATATCTTTATGCTTCTTAATTCTGTTTTTATATGCAGGTTTTTGCAATCTTCACTTTGTTTATGAGCTGCCATACATGTACATTCCTCCACTGTGGAATCAATACAGTTCCATCTTCTCTTTGTACTTTAAGGGGAAAGCTTCATAAATAAAAAATGAGACCTTTAAAGATTACTTGTACTCAGTCCTTTGTTCTAAGAATAACATTAATTATTTGTGTGTTTGTGCTATGTTTGCATGTTTCGAAAATAAGAGAAATAAATAGGGCCTAGAAATAAAATGCTGGCAAAATGTCTTTTGATAACATGATATTCATGTGGGAATAAAGCACTTTATTTTTATCAAAGCATACATGTGGATTATGCATATTAAGCAGAAATTCATATTATTACACACCTTGTAATATTTATGGTATGTAGTGTATATTTTATGAATACTAATGATTAAAAACTACATCTCTTCAGAATGTTCATGTATTAGTTCTCGCCAGAGGTTTACATTTCCCGCTAAAACCTCTTCAAAGCTCCTTTGAATAAACATAGTCATTTCAATTACAACTTTGCATCATTGCCATGGATAAGGGTATTCCTCATTGGCTTATATTATCATTTTGAGTGAATCTGTTATAATGACAATGCAGCACGCACGCATGTGCAGCACAGAAGGTGATTGGCTGTGAGCTCCCATCTCTCCAGGACCTGTTCACCTCCAGGGCCGTTTCTCAATCCCCAGTATGCGTACTCTGTACTTGTGAACTCCGGGGTACGGACTTGCGGGTGCAGACTCGGAGAACGGACTTGAGGAGTTCACGAGTGTGGACTCGGCTATTTCAGCGTTTGGAACGAGTGAACTCGATGACATCACAGGAAGTAGCTCATGAACATGGGGCTGTGAGCTTTTATAACATTAAACAACCTCATATTAAATTAAAAGGGTGAGACACTGCAGGAAGTGGAAAGATATTTTTAAAGACATCAATTACAAACTTTTGCTGTAAACAAAAATAACATTGTACATTTTAGTCAATTTCACAGTATTTATACAATTATAGCCTACATAGATAAGGCATTATGTGTAAAGTAATTAAACATATCTGATGTGCAAACTGAAACAATAATTAAAAAAAATAGGTCAAATATTATTTATTAATTTGTTTGGGGGTTGCAAATTATTCTGAAAAAAACGAACAAACAATTTAAACTTTAAAATATGAAACTGTTTTGGAAGTTCCCACATAAAGATTTGTCTACAGTGCCCCCTTAATTATACAATGTAAACATAAAATGCATTTGTCCTCAATAACCTGTTCATGACGATACGATTTAATATTGCTGATCATTATGAGAAAATGAAAGCATGACCAAAGTTGTTTGGTCCAAAAAACCATCTTGAGCTGGGAGACACTTCTAAAGACTCTTAAACCGGTCACATCTCCGCATTTATTTATATGCGCACGATCAGCTGTTGATCAGCTGGAGCGCGGCTCGGTGCGTGCGGAGGAGGGGCCGCTGCAGGCGGAGGCTCGCGGTGATCCACGTGCTCAAAGCGAAACGGATTGTGGGAAATATAGCTGACGGAGAACGCACAAGTCTCCTCTGATGCATCCTCGGTAAAACGGGCGGAGCAAGTTCTCATCCGGGGATTTCCAGCGGACTTGCTGAGAAGCGAACTTTGAATTGGAACAGGACTTGGGCCGCGCGTGATGACGTTGCACGAGTCCACGAGCACACAAGTCCGCACAAGTACACAGATTGAGAAACGGCCCAGGACCCGGAGGCGTGTGGGTCGGATCACAGCTGACCCCTCCCACCCCGGACATGTGCTCCATCCGAAACCAGTAAATTGGTAAGAGGTCTTACGCCAAACCGGATGTGCGTCAGCGTCCGCCATGATAAGATGCGTCCGAATTGGGCTTTCAGTTAGGAAGGAGTTAGGGAAAGTGGCCTGTATGCTAACTATCATAGCCACTTTAGCATAGGGACCTCTGATGCTAACTTACTGGCGATTAGGAGCTATGTGCCATCCCATAAGCCACTGCGCCAATCTCCCCACCCCCCTCGCCCCCACCCTCATGCGCAACCACTGTTGATTGACAGGTGCACATTTAATAATAATAATTAAAAAAAAAAGATTCTGCACAAGACAAACTTCATAAAAGTGACACAATACATGTTAGAGTCACCACAGCACAGTCACATGGTTTTAAAGAGCCTCCTCAGTAAATTTCTTAAATGAAGGCAGTTTGTGCTTTTGCTTTCTTTAGTAGAAACTTAAGCCACATGGCTAATTTGCATACTGTAGCTTTATGAAACAGCTGTTGACATAAAATAAAGGGAAATGTGAAGGATCATTTGGATGTTTCTCTTTTTTCCCCCTTAAATGTCTTTATTTGGACTATGTTGTTGTTGGACAATATACAGTAGGTGGCGGTATGCGCTTTTGTTTGGCCTGCACTGAACTTTAAAGAAGAAGAAAAACAGCTGTTGGTGATGTCACTTCCCCTTCCCCTGGGTAAGGACGGTCGAATTGGGCAAATGCTGCTGAAGCAGAAGTTCACTAACTGCATAGAGATCTAACAGTTGACCCCATGAAAGGTTAAGGATTAGTTGCTAGTGTTAGTACTTAGAGGCTACAATTTAATGGTTTCGGATGGAGCAATAGACTGTTCACCCCTCTGCTCAGGCAGGAGGCTACGGTCTATCCAGACCCATACCTCCCGCCACTTGAACAGTTTTTTCCCCCTCCGCCATCAGACTCATGAACAATAAGACCCAATAACTTAGTTATAGACTCATGGATGTAATCTGCTCTATTGCACTGTGTGGTGTGTCCACACTTAGATCTGCTGCTATCACTTATCACTTTATATCACTTTATCACTTACTTTATACACATAAAAGTCTGTAAATATAATCCCACTGTTGTTCTATGTCACTCGTTGTCGTCTCATATGGTAAGAATGACGCCTCTATTACCTTTATGAACATCACACACTATTTTCGTAGCAATCCTTTCCTGTTCCTGTCGACTTCAGGGGGAGACAGCAGGTCCACAACAGCTAATTGGCCATGGTGGCGCACAGCTGGCTACAATATTTTATGAAATATCCATGTGCCGAGCTCGCGCAAAAGGTAAACATCACATCGTCACATGGTCACGGCGAGAACCGGAACACCGGTCACACAGGCAATCACACGCGAGCTGAACACATCAGGGCGGGGCTCAGTGGTACAATGTCCAATCAGAGGCGAGAGATCGTTAGAAAGACAGACAGACCAGCCAATAGCGCAAGAGGAGTTCTCTCACATACACACACACTGTAGGCGCTAGGGGAGCCGCCGACAGACACACGGACAAAATGAAGCATCTGCAGCCGCTCGCCGCAAAAAGTCAGGGATATTTTTGTTTGAGCGTGTGAAGCCACTCAAATGCGTGTGTCACACAGTGAAAGCGTGAGAGTTGGCAGCCCTGCAGTCTCAGTCAACTACCACGGCTTTTCCTGTATAGGCCATTTCTTTTCACGGACGAGATTTTTGGCGTTTTCACAATCAACCAGGCAACAACCAAGACGACCTAATCCACGATGGAAGAGGAAACAAACCCGCAGCAGGAGGATGACGTAAACATCAGGTAAAGTTATAACATTTTGGTAATTTCACTTACTATGGATCAGTAGGCCTACCGCAGACACTCTTTTCTTTCTTCTTTTTTTTTTTTGCAATAAGTATACAATGTACAATGTATACAAACAGTATGCCAGGGGTATAACAGAATTGTACAATTATACATTTACAAATATATTATTATTATATATATTTTGAACAAATACTGATAGTTTTCAGAGCCTTTTTGTTATCAGAACTTATAAGAGAGAGTATCACTATGAAAATGTGTAAAGTTGGGTTTCTGCTTGGAATATTTACATTTGTGGATATAAAATATGGACAAAAGGATAAGTCAATTAATAACAAAATAAATGTCTTCATTCTTTTGCTTTCTGAAGAAACAAAAAACAACATTTTCCCATTTTATGGTAAAGTCCTTGTATAGATGTTCAATTATAAAACTGCAGAAGTCTTTCCAGAATTTCCAGAAAGAACATGTCCAAAAAAAATGTTGTACTGTCTCTGGATGATCTCCACAAAAAGAACAGTTCACATCAATCTCCCTTTTGAACTTTGTCATAAAAAAATTAACTGGATAATATTTATGGATGATTTTGTACGAAACCTCTTTCACCTTGTTTGTTATCAGAAATTTGTTGGGAAGTGTCCATACCTTTTTCCATAAAATATTTCCTACAAATTAGGTCCAATATGATACAACATGAGGAGTAGATGCAAGCTCTTACTGAAATAAAGCAGGAATATTCTTATTACAATTTTTATGATGTGTAAAACATATTTTTCCTATTTGAGAATTTAGAGCATTGGGGAGAGAAACAGATACTTGTAAAGCCAAATACGCACTTCGATACAGCGTGATAACTCCAGCAGGGATTGCATCGAAAAGTATAGCATATTGTTTAGGTGTAACTGGAAATTGATAAGTGGTTAAAAATTCTGAGTAAGACATCAGTTGCCCACTGCTGTTAAAAAGTTGAGTTACCAAGACAATCTGTTTCTCTATCCAATTATTAAAGTATAAGTTATGTTTGTATAGAATGTTTTCATTGTTCCAAATTATATATTTATGGGGTGAGAAGTTATGTTTATATATTAAGGTCCATGCTAATAATACTTGTTTGTGGAATAATGAGAGTTTTTCTGGGAGTTTATCTACATTATAATTACAACCTAAAACAAAATTAAGGCCACCAAACCTAGAAAAAATGTGATGTGGAATGAAATTCCATATTGAAACAGGATTTTTAAGAAAATGTTTGGCCCAATTAATTTTAAAGGTATTGTTTATTGTAGTGAAGTCATTAAGCCCTCCATTTTCATTACTATTCATTACAACACTTTTCCTGATATAGTGTGTTCGATTCTTCCATAGAAATTTAAAGAGCATTTGGTCAATAGCCTTACAAGTTTTATTGTCTACATGGAGGGAGAGAGCAGCGTAAGTCAACCGGGATAGACCTTCTGCTTTAGAAAGTAAAACTCTCCCTCTAAGAGTTAAGTCTCTTTGTAACCACTGATTCAGTTTAGTTTGTGTTTTCTTGATCATTGGGGTAAAATTTGTTGAAGTTCGAAGTTTTGGGTCTTTACAAATGACTAAACCTAAATAAGTAATTTTTTTCTACAACACTTATATTACAGATACTTAATTCGTTACAACCTTTTATTGGTAGCCATTTGCATTTGTTTAAATTTAGAGTCAATCCAGAAGCCTTTGAGAAGTCATTAATGATTTGTAGAGCAATAGGCATCTGACTTAGCCTGGTTTTACCATCCCCTCGTACTCATTTCGTTTCGTACAGAGGGTTTGGACTTTCTCAATTGAGCTCCGTTAACAGGTGGGAGGGGTGAACTCCTTTGAAACGATTGGATCTGATTTTCGCTAGCGTGTGGTCGTGACGTATGTAGTGCGCCCGTGTTGAGTGAAGCGAGCTATCATAACTCTTGGGAGCATTCCTTGCGTATTCCAAGGCTTCAGTTATAATTTCTGGATATTTGGGAGCTGAGCCAGAACGGATTGAAGAGCTACCTTTACGTTCGTATCCGCCGCCATTACCGAACTACAACCAGTAAATGCGGCGCAAATGCTTGACGTCACCGACAACACCCGCCTCCCCCGCTCGCCGAGTGGTAGGTTGAAATTCAACCGATGAAACGCAGCCACTGAGATCAAACCCAGACGTACATGCAGGGAAAATATAATTGACCGGAGTTTACGGATGGCTAAGGCCAGACTACATCTGACTGGCATTCTTCAGAAAAACTGTGGTATCATCAGCCAGTTGGCTTATGAAAATTTCGCTGCCAGCTACCGTTATTCCTCTCATTTCAATATCCTAAATATAAGATGCTAAAATTTGTGTACAGAGCAAGAACAGATATGGGCTTATCGGGCATCCCTGACGGATAGCGCGTTTAAGATTGAATCTTGATGTTGGGCCATTTTTAATTCTTATGGGGCAATTTGCATTTGTGTAAAGAGCCTTTATAGGACTACAAAACAAATCACCAAAGCCACATTTTTTTTAGCGATAGAAAAATGAATTCATGTTCGATTGAATTGAAAGCTTTATAAAAGTCGAGAAAGAGGATAAGAGATTCATCTAAAATCAGTTCAGAGTAGTCTAGAATATCTAGCACAAGTCTTATATTATTAGATACAGTATATGTCAGTTCTTCATAAAACCAGATTGTGTCTCATCAATAGGGATGTCAAGATTAACCGGTTTTACGATTACCACGATTATAAAAGGACACGGTAGGTTATCCGTAAGAATTTCAGAAGCCACGGTTTACCGCGGAAATCTTTCACGCTGACGCACGAGCCGCTGCACGCCATAAACAGCGCGTAAACTCACCGGTAGTTGAGCAAGGCAGAAGGACGCTCTCCTCCAGTGTTGTATCCACCCAAAAACGATTGAAGTCAGCAGAGTGGACCTCTTTAGGATCCAAAAGAAGACCAAGGCGTTGTTGTTGTCGATGGAACATCCGTTATGCAAACCCTGTTGTCAGAAGGTTGCAGCAAAAGGCGCTGATATCGGCTACGTCGAATATAAACAACATCTTGGAGATAATCCTTCGCTGTAAATGTCCAGGTCAAGGTAACGAACTGCATAATTCCCAAAAAGTTATCCAAATGTTTGGAAATAGCCGCCACGATCAGGATGTAAACAAAAAGCTAACGTGCTCCGCTCTGCTTCAGCGTAAGAGAAAGGAAAGTGAAACCGCGCACATGTGGAAATCAGCTGTTCAAAGAGTCATAGTCATTTTGTAAACACGTTTCATTCTCTGTTCATCAAATCATCTGACAAATAATTAAGCAGCAGCATAACTTTTGAGAACAGGAAACCTAGCCTAGCTTGTGGCCTAATAATATATAGTAAAATAATTATGATAATTATGGTCATTATAAAGAAGTAAAGTTGACATTGTTTTGTATTATTCAATGTAGGCCTATTTATTTTAATGCAAAACAATCTTAAAGCATTTTTCATTTTTAGAAACGGTGAATGTTAAAGTATTAAAAAGCGTTTTAAAGACAAAAACTAAAAATATCAGTTCTTTCCTGTCATTCGGTCGGTGTTAACTGCTCAAACAAATAAATAAATAAATAAAAAAATAAAATAAAAAAATTCGGTCGATAATCGTGAATAATCGTATAATCGCAAAATGTTCTTTCACAATAATCGTGACTCAAAAAATTGAAATCGTGACACCCCTACTCATCAATGACTGTATCTAAAACATCTTTGATTCTTTTGGCAAGCACAAGAGCCATAATTTTGTAGTCGTTATTCAGTAAACATATTGGTCGCCAGTTATCAATGAATAGTGAATCTTTGTTAGGTTTAGGAATCAGAGTAATTAAGCCTTGGGTAAGAGTCGGTGGAAGAGAACCTTTATCAAAGCTTTCTATGAAAACCTGTAGTAAAAAAAGGGTGCCAAATCATCTGAAAAAACTTTATAAAATTCCGCAATCAACCCATCGGTGCCCGGAGATTTATTATTTTTGAGGAGGGCAATGGATTTAATAATTTCTTCCTCTGTAAGCAAGCTGTCAGAATAATGTGCATCGGAATAATGTGATGCCTTTGGTATGAAAAGCGCTTTATAAATAAAGTTTGATTGATCGGAATTTTCCATGTTTTTAATGTTTTTGACGGAGTTGATGAATGTATTTTAAATTTCTTGGCAAACAAAAATAAGGCTTTACGTTTACATATTTGTCTTAACCCCCTGGCATTAAGGGAAAAAATAGAAAATGACAGTGCAAAAATTGAACAACAAAGAACACATAAAATTAAGAAAATTCGGTAGTTTAGTAAAGTGTCTCACGGGACCGAGTTCTGCTATGCTGGGTCAAAGTGCAAGGTAAAAACTGTACAAACTAAAATAGCCAAAAGTGGCCTCTTCATGAAGTGAAATAAACCTGATATTTTTTTTTATTTTTATAACTATAACATGGCTGTAATAAGAACCAAAGCAATGACAACATTCAAAATTAACCACTTATGTTTCACATCAGGGAATCTTCTTTCATGCTGCATTAGGGAAAACTTCAACTCCCTCAACGAACCCACGGCTTCCAACGTAGTATGCGCATTTCCCTTCGTCGCGTGCCTTCTTTATGATATAATTCAGAGTAATACAACACATTGTTTGGCAGATTACTCAACTCCAGGACAAATTTGCCCGTTTTATTAAAATATTAAAGCAATTGTGGGGTTTCAGGTGACATCACGGCGTTCTAATATTATATAGAGGTAAAACTATTTTTGTTTTGTTTTTGAGGAAATCTTTGGTCTTGTGCAGAGAGATCATGGACCCAGTGACGGATATTAATGATCGGTTTTGTAATTCATACATTTTCTTTTTAGATATGACTTTGGAAAAATTGGCCCTTGTCCCCACTGGGTCCGGTGACATCATCACATTCTAGAACCTGCAACCCAGCAATACTTTGACCTAAAATAAATTCCAATATGGCATTCTTGCTTATTCTGCTTAAATGAAAGGTTGTGCTCCTCTAATCGCAGTTTTACTTAAAGTGCATATGACAGGTTTTTGCTTTTGAAAATATGGCTTATTTAGATGGATAACATCGGTTGCATAATTATCATTTTATTTCAGTGAAGCAGCAATTTTAATGAGGAAGTGTTGGGCAGATAAGTTTATATTTGAATTTTTAAGCTGCTGACAGGAAGTGACATAAAGGAAGGTAACGTGTCATATGCACAAACTTCTTTAAGACTGCATAGTTGATACTGAAGTTGTGGTTGTGAAAGTGTGTTATAGCTCCATGTTCAATTATCAGTCAGAGCCCCAGCAGCTTTGACTGATACACTGATACTGAACAGTTCTTTGTTTGAACTGCTGGGATAGGCTCCAGTCCATAGACTGTTAAAAAGAACTCCTCCCCGTTTACCACGTTCGAGGGGGAAATCATGGGGAATTTACAGACTCCTCCTCCCCAGCTTTGACGAAGCATGTTCCTAATAAGGGCATAAGGGCGGGATCTTCACTGTAGACCCGGCCCTTGCGTGACCTGTAGCTCACGCAGCTCCAATGCTAACAGTCCAACCCTCATTAGTATGAGATTTCTAAAATTTTATTTCGAAAACCAGCCTGGTTTCTTTAATTGTGACTAACCCAGCGTTATCTCAGGAGGAATATGTAGCCGTAGAAAGTGTTTAAAAATTAGAAACCAGGCGTTAATGTTGTTTTTAACGTGTCTAAAGTGCAATGCATTCCAATGGGGGACTAGCGGCTAAATGGAGGTACTACAGCAATGGCGGAGCAATGGCGGCCTCCAGTGTTGCGGACATAAAGCAGAGCAGCCAGCGGGCATTGCTCCAGTCGCCATATCATGTTCAGATAAACTAAAAGCAAAATACAAGTATTAAACACACTGCCATTGAGCAAGACACTTAATTCGCCTTCTCTCCAGTTTCTGATATGTGCTTGTTTTTAATGTCTGTTGAGCAGGACAGAGCTGGAGGAGGCGTTGACCAGTTACGCCATGGACACTTTCTCCTACATAGAAATGATGCAGGATTTCCTGGATGGACTCTCCAAATGGATGCTGATGAGAGAGACTGAGCTCAACGTCCTGCTCGACATAAAAGAAAGAGCTGCCGGTATCGAGCTGAGCGTGAGCCACGTGACCCAGTCCCAGGTAAAGCTGGGACTGCCTTTTATAAATATACTGCGTGTATTTGGAAATCAAACATGATCCAGGTCAAGGTCAGCTTTGTTTAAATAGCATATTTACAACAATCCGAGTTACCCAAAGTGTTGTATGAAACAATAAATGAAAAATACAGATAGTATTACTACAGTGCGTGACATGGTGAGTGTTTAGTGCAGGGATCTCCAACCGAGCTCTCCAGACCTTTTTTGGTAGCTTTCTACATTTCTATACGCACTAGATCAGTCACATTTTAGAACAGAATCTGCGCCAATTAGGCAAATTAAGTAAAGGATAAGAACAAAATTCAATTCAAATATCTTGGTGTCATAGTAACACAAGTGTCTTCGAAGCAAACGTAGCTCTCTGATGATTTTGGTATGTGAAAGTAGCTCGCCGTGTAAAAAGGTTGGAGACCCCTGGTTTTGTGCCTTACAATATGAAGAGAAGCCCTGAGGTTTCATTCCTGGGTTGTGCCTTTTCATGGAGTTTGGATGTTTTCCTACGGTTGCTCTGGTTTGCTCAAAAAGATTATCACCAAAACACATTTTTAAGGCAACAGAGTAGCAGTTGTTACTGGAAAATCTTGGTACTCTTTTTATATCACCAAATGCCCCAAATGCCAATGCATTTGGGGCTTGGCCACGCGTGGCTGCATTTGACCCTTGGGCCTTAGTTTACCCAACTCAAATCTAGGCACTCCTGACTAAGACCCCAGGTTTAAGATTTGGAGATGTGTCAGGCTCCACTGTCTTGAAGTTGCTCTAGCAGTATTAAAAATGTACCAAATGCAGAGGACACGTTTCTCTACAGGGACAATTAAGTGGACATTAACATTCTATAGTCTAATGTTTTGTTGAGATGTAATAAAATGTATGTACCAGTTTTTGTTGAGACTTTATGTTGTCTGTTTGCAGGACAAAGGAAAGGCCTTCCTGGAGTACATGAAGAGTAAATTTGTCCTGTCTGTGGTAGAGCGTCAGAGGGAGGAGCTACAGGAAGAGCTAGCTGCCACTCTGAAGACCTCCCTGATGGGACTGGCGGCTCTGAGACGGTTCCTGGACGCCGTGGAGAGACTTTCAGTCACCGCTGTGAACGTGTTTAAGGAGGACAACCCAGTGCTGCTGCTGCCTGAAGAGGGCGCTCTGGACACAGTGCAGCACGTCATCATTGCTGCTCAGGGCATCTGCCCCCATCTGGTGCAGTTCAAACGAGACAACGCAGGGTTCTTCAGCCCCAAGCTGCAGGACGTGGAGGTGCTGGCCTATCAGCTGGACGAGTACATCAAGGCTGTGCAGATGATCTGTGGCACCATAAAGAAAGGGTAAAGAGATGCCACAAACTTACAACTAAAAGAAAAGTGTTGTTGCTCTTCGCACGTCATGTAGCCTGTAACAATGTACAGGTAAGAGTGACTGTGATTGGTGGATTAACAGATGAGCTTCAGGAACAGAACTGCAGCCAGATTTCCTTCAGCTTCTAAAGAAGTGGCTCACTACCACCAGAGCCTGACAAAGGAGTGAATGAATGGTCAAGTCAAGTCCATTTCCTGTCTGTAGTTGTTTTCAGTCATGTTTTTTTAAGGTGATTGAAATCTGCAAAACCTGTTTATAAAGTCATCATTAGGAAAGTAGAACGAACAATTTAAAATGAGCATGCGTTTCCAATGACATCACGCATAGTTCCGGCAGCCATTTTGAATACCGAAGTAGCATTATGCAGTACTACAACATGTAACAATATCTCTACTCAGGATGAAAATGAAAGACACCTGATTGGCAGTGGCATTTTTTTGTACTCGTAATCATTGCTCAAGAAGATAACAATTAAATCACGGCCCCAGAGACGCACGTTTTATGTGATATAAGCAGCAAATTATACAGATGTAGCAGCGTTGTCTGTCGAGCTACAGCAGGATTTACTAAAGATCTTCTTCACTACTCAGACTAAATTAACTCATCAAAGAGGAAACAGAAAACCTTTCTCTGTGATTTTTACAGTTTGTCATGTCAACAGAGTCTCAGTCTGAGTCAGTGTTTAAGCTGATCAAGATGTTAGCATGCTACCGGTTAAGTCAATAAACTGTCAATGGCTTCAACACGATAAACGCATGTGTGGCTCACATCTATGAACACTGAGAAAATACTACAGTAACAGCTCTGACCTCTGTCACATGTTGTAGCCAAGGTTTGGAGTGTGGTTCAGGGCTTTCTCTTGGAGAGGTCAAAGCTGAGCTGTTGAAGCTAAATGCTAACCGGTAGCATGCTAACATATTAAACACTGTCTCACTGGTTTCTTCACGTAAACGTGCGTCTCTGGGGACGTGTTTTTACTGTTATCTTCTTGAGAAATGATTACGAGGACATCAAAATGCCAGTGTCAATCAGTTGTCTTTCTGTTATATCCTGAGTAGAGATATTGTTACATGCTGTAGTACTACATAATTCAACTTCGGTATTCAAAATGGCCGCCATAACAACAAAGGTCACATGACTGAAAGGCATGTATAAATTGAGTTCATGGAGTCAGTACCACATGTATGTAACTTTGTGTTCATTTTACAGGCCTGTGAGTGAGTTCAACGTTGTCAAGGTTATGGTGGACATTGATGAAGAAATCTCAGAAGACGATGTTCAAAAGATGCTGGACAACATTAATCTGCTTCAAGAGCTACGGTGAGCTAATATTGTACCATTTTGACTTAATTATTAATTTGGCTTTTCTATGTTAGCAAATGATAGATCACTACATAGAAGCAGCACTGATATTGTCTGTAAATGCTCTTTCAGGCAGGACGAGGCCTTCAGGATGGTGTTCCTGTTCCAGGAGGAGTCCTGCAGCAGCTTCATGGAGCGCTTCAGTGAGAGCGAGCCCCGAATGCAGCAGTTCCTTTCAGAGCTGGAGGACAGAGCAGTTCAGCTGGACCGGATGAACATGGGGGCGCGTATCTCCAGTGTGGCGGGCAGCTCTGTGGGGGCCGTGGGAGGGGTGCTGTCCATCATCGGCTTGGCTCTGATTCCTGTGACCGCAGGAGTCTCTCTGGCCCTCACCATGACCGGGGTGGGCCTGGGCATCACCAGCGGAGTCAACAGTGCAGTCACCACCGCCACCGAGATAGGAGTGAACCGCACTCAGCAGAAGAGGGCCAGCGAGACCTTCCAGAAGTACATGGAGGATGTGAAGAACATCCAGGACTGTCTGGACGAAATCACTTATCAAAACTCTGACTCTGAATATGTGGATGTGGCTGTGGTCGTCGGAAAGGTCTTGGGCAAAGCAGGTAAAGCATATTGTATATACTATGAAGTGTCAATTAGTGTATATATAGTATATATAGTTTTATTTTGAGATGATTTGTGATTAGACAATTATATCCGCTTGTGTGGGAGCTTTAAAGATTTGGACAACCGCCCAACTGAGGTAACGGATACATAAGGTTCTACTCTGCAGGGAGCATTAGTATTGATACCCAAGATAATATTGTACTCTTGACATTTCCATCAAAGGGGCTATCTTGCCTCTCTACAAAGTATTACAACTAATACTTTCAATACAAATTTATCTTTATTTCTTTTTTATTTTAGGCACGGTTGGTAAAGGAATTGATTCACTTGTTGATCTTGCATCTGCTGCCAAACTGCTGCGGAGCGAGGAGGTACTGGCCAGTGTTGGTAAAGTGGTGGCTGAAGAGGGCAAAGCTTTGAGAAATGTACCGCGAGTGGCTTCCGAGCTGCCGGACATGGGCAGGCGGCGGCACGAGGACCTCTGGCCATGTCCCGCGGCGCCAGGGGAGGATTCATCGCTTTAAACGCCCTCTTCCTGGGAATGGACATGTTCTTCATCGTCAAAGACAGCATGAATTTGACCCGAGGCAGCGAGACCGAGGTGTCCAAGTTCATCCGGGCGAGATCTGCTCTGTGGAAATCGGAGATGGACTCGTGGAAGAAGATTTACGAGCTTCTGGAGAAAGGGCAGGTGTCTTTCCAGAAAAAACAAGGCATTCTCAAAACCGAGTTCTATCCAGACATGGAAATCACGAGAGAGAAGGAGATAATATGGGACAAAGAGAAACTGACGGCGACTGGGAACAAGGAAGGCCCGACTGTTGAAGTGAACGACCAACCACAGCAGAAAAAAGAGCAGGGATGTGTTTTACAATAGCACTCAGTATTGTAAAACTCTTAAGTGCAATTTCTGTTAAAAGTCCTATTATGCATTCATTAGGCTTTTTTTCCAGAATATTTTTGGGGTACCACAGGGATCCATTTTGGCCCCCCTTTTGTTCCAGAAAAGTAATTAAAACCTAAAATCTGTACATACAAAATACCACTGTAAGAGGACAACAAAAACAGGCGGAACGCTACACTAAATATTTTTGAATCAAAAATAAGAAGCTGTCAGTGCTTATTGTCCAAACCGGTTTTAGATTTAATGGTGTGATTGGACGTTCTTCTTATCAGAACGAATCCTACACCGAGGATCACCTCTGTTGATGTTTTGAGTATTAACACAGCAACTTGTTTATTTGTATTGTGAAAAAGAACAGTTTACTCTGATCAAGTTATATTGAGACTACTTCCTGTTATGTCAATAGCACTTTAATTTTGACTGTATGAAACAATATGAGGAAGATGCATGTTTTTCTTTCCTTGCATATATCTTTATGCTTCTTAATTCTTTGTTTTTATATGCAGTTTTTTGCAATCTTCACTTTATTGTTTATGAGCTGCCATACATGTACATTCCTCCACTGTGGAATCAATACAGTTCCATCTTCTCTTTGTACTTTAAGGGGAAAGCTTCATAAATAAGAATAAGATCTTTAAAAATTACTTGTACTCAGTCCTTTGTTCTAACAATGAAATTAATTCTTTGTGTGTTTGTGCTATGTTTGTATGTTTGGAAAATAAGAGAAATAAATAGGGCCTAGAAATAAAATGCTGGCAAAATGTCTTTTGATAACGTGATATTTATGTGGGAATAAAGCACTTTATAATCAAAGCATAAATGTGGATTATGCATATTAAGCAGAAATTCATATTATTACACACCTTGTAATATTTATGGTATGTGGTATATATTTTATGAATACTAATGATTAAAAAATACATCTCTTCAGAATGTTCATGTATTATTTCTCGCCAGGTGTTTATATTTCCTGCTAAAACCTCTTCAAAGCTCCTTTGAATAAACATAGTAATTTCAATTACAACTTTGCATCATTGCCATGTTATGGATAATCATTTTGAGTGAATCTGTTATAGTGACAAGTTGGGGAACTCCATATCCTGTAGGGGCACTGCTGACTCATTTGATGTCATACCTTTCGGGATTACATACTGTGTTGAGGTCATCGTTGTGTACACAACAATGGAACAATGGGACCAAACCAATATTTATGCGAGTTTGACTGCTGCTGTTTTGCCCAACAGTTGGAAAATCTAGATGATAGACTTGAGCAAACATGATTCTCTGGAAGATTTATGTAACGGAGTTTGGAGTCTCTTAATGAAAAAGATTTAAATGAATAGTCAGAAGTATAGGCGTACATTTTCTTCGTTCTAAATGGCATTGCTTTAGATGAGGGGGTGCTTGTTAAGTATTAATAAGTATTAGTATCTTCTGGGTTAGGGTTGAGTTTAGGACTAGTGTACTGGTATGGTAATAGATAATAGTATAATAAGCAGCTTATTACTATGTTAACAAGCATATTATTCATGGCCTCCCTCTTGAACAAGGAGCTAATGCTTATTAATATAATATTAATACTTAACCAGCGCCACTTAATATAAAGCATTACCAAGATAATTATTTGACATATTATACAAATATGTTTAAAAAATTGTTTGTTTGCAAAGGTATACATGTTAAATGGAATAAAATGTGTTTTGTCATTGTAATCGAGGGAAGGTACGGAGTCCCATAATAGCACAAACAGTTACTCAGTACAAAAGTAACATTTTCTCCAAGTACTTTTTTACTCTTACTTTAGTAAATATTTGGGCCACTACTTGTTTTTTCCTACCTTTTTACTTTGTTTTTTATTAAAGTAACGTTACTCTACTCACCTCTGCAAAAAGAAAGTACTCAAGTAGGCCTGCAGAAGCCTATATTAAAATCATATGCAATAAAAAAAAAGTACTGTGTGATAAAACTGCTCCAAGTACAGTTGGTACAACACAAATCATACGTTTATATTTTGCCTAAACCTTTCTTTATTGTTTCGTTATTATTTTATACCCTGTACTTGGCCTATACCCAAGTTTTGAAACGCGCCTGATGCCTGCAGACAAAGTTGTTCTTGTGGGTGCTGCTCGAGTGATTAAACTTAATTGTTGTTGATGAAGAGAAAACGAAACCGAATGCGGCCACACATTCCTTTACTTCATTGTTCAGGGTACAGTCTCAGTCCCCTACCACAGCTATTCCGGATATTTCTTTTCACGGACAAGATTTTTGCCGTCTTCACAATCAACCAGACAACAACCAAGACGACCTAATCCACGATGGAAGGAAGGAAAACCACTCGCACAAACGCAGCAGGAGGAAGACTTAAACATCAGGTAAAGTTACAACATGTTGGTAATTTACTTGTCCACTATGGATCAGTACCGCAGATACTCTTTCTCTATTTTCCCAGTTGACTTCCCAGTATAATCTTGAAAACAAATAAAGAAAAATGCAAAATACGATTCAATTTAGCTCCATGACATAGACACAAAGTATTAGGCTAAACAAAGGATAAAGCAAAAATCATAACAAACCGAAAATAACAGAATTTTGCTTTCTCATTTGCTCTCGGTTTGTTTCGGTTTTGCCTGACGTCCGTAGGGTTGGTTAAGCCTTCAAAGGGGGTCAGCCCTATGTTCCCCGGTACCTATGTTCCCCCACTTCTATTGATTAAGATTAGGCACCAGCCCACTATCCTTAAGGTTAGTGGCTAGGGCAGGGTCAGGGTTAAGCTGCTTGATATGTATGACATTTCACTCTCATGACTTGTGATTGGTTGAAGTACCAACTCACCTACGGGAAATAAAATCGCACCCGGGGAACATAGGACCCGGGGAACATAGGACCTGGGGAACATAGGACCTGGGGAACATGCACCCCCTTCAAAGATGTAAATGGTGATTTGATGTTCAAAATCAACCAATATATCAATCACATTTTATTTCTATAGCACTTTACAACAACACTTGGAAGACCAAAGTGCTTTACAGAATGTTTTTTCCTTGTGTTTTTTTATGTATAAACTGACATAAAATCTAAATACACCGACACAAACAAAATAGACCAGTGTTGGTTGTTCTTGAAGGCCTGTCTAAATAAGTGAGTCTTTAGTCTGGACTTGAACAGTGGCAGGTCAGTGATGACTCGCAGCTCGACTGGGAGCGAGTTCCACAGTGTTGGCCCTGCCACGGCAAAAGCACAGTCGCCCCACTGCCTGGACCGAGACCAAGGGCTTCAATTCAATTCAATTCAATTCATCTTTTTTATTTGAGCATCTACGTTCCACAAAGTTCTACATATATACAGAGTTTAGTACAGTAGACAAAGCCAGAGAGATACAGTCGTAGGTGAATGAGTGAATAATTAAATAAATAGTGTGTATATGATGCTCAAAAGGAGTAGGCAGAAGCTTAAGCTTGTTTGCACCTACCCCCTTGTGTACTGAAGAATTTGATACATTCATTTACTAAGCATAATCAAGAAAATATGACATATATAGTTATTTTGTCCTGTTCCAGTGACTATACAATCAGCAATATTAACATCACAATATTCTAATCCCAAAGCAAGGAAAGAAAACTCTAACCTTTTCTTCAATAATTACAAATACCCATCACTGCCAAAACAACTAGTCACCGATCTTTTAATTTGATCATTTGTTCCTTGTTGTTATGAATTAAATGCTTTTAATGGACACAATATTATGGATTATGTTATTAACGACCGTATTATATGATTTATTAATTATGTAAATTTATTTCATAATTCTCTCCCTCATTTAGGCTATCAAGCTTGCTGTGCGCAAAATGAGGCCAAAACTTTGCGTGGCCGCTCCTCTGCGCCAAAGGTGGTATGTATAGAAAACAAACTGAACATTGCGCTCCTCCACACCAACTATATAGCTGCCGTACGAGGTACGCACTTTTGAGAAACACTGTTGAGAGACGAGGAGAGGCGGGAAAGCAGCGAGGGGAGGTCAGTCTGAGGAAGTCATGTTTGGTCACTTTTGAAACAGTTTACTTGAATTTCATTTTCTTCTGAAATGACAAATATCACAATGAAACGAGCAACTTATCACGATATTTGTGAAAAACATATGCGACTCGTGTGTGTTCTTAAGTTGCTGTCTTCATTGGTGCGCATACGTGAACGCTCGTACCCGTGCACGTATGCGCACTAGCGCTGAAGCCTTTTAAACGGGAAGCAGGAATGATCCCGCTGTACTGCGCTTTAATTGACTCGTCTCTGGACATAACTGGGTTTAGGTCCAAAGCTTGGGTCACATGCCCTTCACATATTCCGTCTTTACGGCACTGCGGCTCCACAGGCCGCTCTCTCCTCAGACACCACCCGGACACTGGCCTCTCCTCCTTCGGACACTTTGCATTGCCTTCTATGGTTTTCACTTTCAAAGTCAGAGTCTCACGCACAGTTTGAAAAATGTGGCCCCTGGGCACATTCAAAACCATCTGAGAGGAGGAACGCAGGGGCTCTGCATGGGCGGTGAAATGACAAAAGCTCGGACAGATATGGGGGAGCGTGTCAATGAAGAGACTCAATTCGATAATGTACTGTACCGGTGGCCAGTGGAGGGAGGAGAGCATTGAGGTTATGTGGGATCATCTGGATCTGTTTGTCAAAAGGCGGGTAGCTGCATTTGCACCAACTGAAGGCGAGTTAGGACTGCTTGATACCAAAATAGAGTCGATGCATGAACTGATAAAAGCATGTATGGCCTTTTCGAGGTCACTACGGAATGTCCTTGTTGGGGTTCAGTCCCCATAGCCTAAGATAAGAGAAAAGCAAAATACAAGCACAACCAAATGATGACCAAGAGTTAATGATTTTTTTTTTTTTTTACTGCTTCTGGTCAGGCGACAGTAGCTCAGTAAGTAGGGTGGACACTGCCATTGTGTAATTGAGCAAGACACTTCATTCGGCCTCACTCCAGTTTCTGATATTTACTTCTTTTCTAATGTCTGTTGAGCAGGACAGAGCTGAAGGAGGCGTTGACCAGTTACGCCATGGACACTTTCTCCTACATAAAAACGATGAAGGATTTCCTGGATGGACTCTCCAAATGGATGCTGATGAGAGAGATGGAGCTCAACGTCCTGCTCGACATAAAAGAAAGAGCTGCCGGTATCGAGCTGAGCGTGAGCCACGTGACTCAGTCCAAGGTAAAGATGGGACTGCCTTTATAAACACTACGTGTGTTTGGGAATGATGTGTGTGGGGTTACCAACATGATCCAGGTCAAGGTTTGTTTATATACCACATTTACAACAATCATAGATACCCATAATGTTAAAAAAAAACTAAAACATTAAAAAAATAAACTGAAAATACAGATAGTATCACTACAGTGGGTGACATGGTGACTGTTTGGTGCTTTACGACAAGAAGAGAAGGCCCCAGGTTCCATTGCTTTTCATGGAGTTTGCATGTTTTCCTACGGTTGCTCTGGTGTGTTATCATCCATGCATAGTTTAGTTTAGTTTAGTTTAGTTTAATTATTTATTTGAGCAGTTAAAATTTCTGCTCAAAAGGAGTGGGCCGAAGCAGAAGCTTATAAGCGCCCACCCCCGACATCATTGAAATAAAAACAATTGATCAATCACAATAGTACAGGGAGCATGTTACAGACTACAAGACACAAGAGCAGGAACACAGCATGCACACACACAACGTACCCCCCGTGACCCAATTGCCTGTTATATTTACATTATCAATCCTTCATTAAGCAACATCATACTGCCCCACCGGCAAAAGAGAACCTACAGCCCTCCAGAGCGGTGGTTTCAACACAGATCACACCCACAAAGCACCTCTAGAATGTCCGTATAAATATAAGTTAATAGAGTTTAACGAAACAGAAGGGAAACACAACTGAAGGAAACACAACTACATCAACTGTCTCATTTCATACTCGATGACTAATACAAAGCAAGTGAAAAAGGCTATCATTAAGTTATTTATACACATATATGCATACATACACACATCCTTTTTTTCTTTTCTCTTTCTTTACAGATGGTTACAGAAGGTTACAGATGGATATCATTGCCAAACACAGATAACAATTTCAGAAGGCACTAGTTCTGTGTTCAAAAGGCACATTAATATATTATATTATCCGTGATCTTGCAACTTCCCAGTTGTCATTTCCTTCATTCATTTTTTTTGTTGTTGTTGTTGTTGTTCTTGTTGTAGTTGTTGTTATTGTTGTTGTGTGTATTCAATGGATTATGTAATATGTAAGCCCTACATACTGTAGTGCGTTAAAAAGCCAGGGTGTAGAGCGGGTCCATTGAAGAGGGCAGTAACTCCCCATCAACAGACCCCCACCCAGCTGCCCTAACCGGCTGTATATGTAGATAATGTTCCTATGCTTAGTGGTGCATTAAAAGACGAGGTTTATGAGCCCGTTGGGAGGGTCCCTCTCAGCAGATCCATAACTCGCTTATCCTAATTCTCAATTTTGTAATTTAGCGCAATAGAATGACAACCGTTCAGAGCAACAACACTGTCTTAGTTAATAGAATGCAATTGCGAATTGATCCTACAACTCCCCCTTGTGGCTACGTATTTCTTCTTCTCTGTACTTTTCAAGGGTCTTTGTTTGTATTTATATTTGAACAGGTTGATGTTTGGACATCGTTTCATCTCCATATCCATTTTGTTCCACAATTGTACCCCATTAACTGTCGGACTAAAGCTTTTCAAAGTTGAACTATGTTTCTGAATCCTAAAGTTCAATTCATCACGTAATTCATAACAACCAGTACGTTCTTGGAACCTTCTTTGTATTTGGCCTGGTAACAGTTTGTATCTTGCTTTGTATAACATCTGTACAGTTTGGAACTCAACAATGTCACAAAACTTCATGATCTTTGATTTTAAAAATAATGAGTTTGTGTGGTCCAAAAACCCAACTTTATGAATTACTCGGATAACTCTTTTTGCAACAATACTATTGGTTTTACTGTGTTTTTATAAGTACTACCCCAAACCACAGTACAATAATATAAATATGGCAAAATCAGTGAACAGTATAAGATATGTAGAGCTTTGATATTTAAAATGTGCTTTGCTTTTGCTATTACTGAAATACTTCTTGATATTTTAGTAGATATATATTTAATGTGAGATTTCCAAGTCATTTATCATCAATAATAACTCCAAGGAATTTGATTCCATGCACTCGCTCTATGACAACACCCTCTATCTGAATTGCTTCCTGAGCATTGGAATTACGGTTGCCGAATATCATCATTTTACTTTTACTCAGATTTAGAGATAATTTATTTTGTTTGAACCACTTATTGACACTTTTGAGTTCCAAGTTAACAATCCGACACAGTTGCTGTAAGTCGTCACCTGATGCAAAAATATTTGTATCATCAGCAAACAAGATAAATTTAAGTACTTGAGACGTTTTACAAATGTCGTTGATGTACATGTTAAACAATTTTGGGCCCAGAATGGAACCTTGAGGTAAACCACACACAATTTCTTCACAACTCGACTGATAATCACCTATTTTTACACATTGTTTTCTATTTTTTAAATAACTGGTAACCCACTGTAGAGCTACCCCCCTAATCCCATAATGTTCTAGTTTATTAATTAGTATATCATAGTTTATTGTATCAAACGCTTTACTCAGGTCAATAAATAAATAGGAAAATCTTCCATCTAGGCCAGGTGTGGACAAACGTTTTGACCCAAGGACCAGGGGCCGAACCTTGTCACAGTTTGGGGTGTTTAAATCGAGTCCAATCCTCCAAAAAAGTTTATAATCTAAACATTTAAAAAAAGAAACAAAACAGCAGAAGTTATGCATTACCTTTTTTATGCTAGTGAAAATGTTGGTGCTCTTTATATTTCACCCTTTTATGCAGGGACAATTGAGTGAAACTTAATGAACTTAAACATTCTGTAGGTTTATAATGTTTTATTGAAATGTCAGAAATGTCTGCCAAAAATATAATGTATGAACAAGTTTTTCTTCAAACTTTATGTTGTCTGTTTCCAGGATAAAGGAAAGGCCTTCCTGAAGTACATGAAGAGTAAGTTTTTCCCGTCTGTGGTAGAGCGTCAGAGGCAGGAGCTACAGGAAGAGCTAGCTGCCACTCTGAAGACCTCCCTGATGGGACTGGAGGCTCTGGGACGGTTCCTGGACGCCGTGGAGAGACTTTCAGTCACTGCTGTGAACGTGTTTCAGGAGGACAACCCAGTGCTGCTGCTGCCTGAAGAGGGAGCGCTCTGAAAACAGTCCAGAACATCATCATTGCAGCTCAGGGCATCTGCCCCCATCTGGTGCAGTTCAAACGAGACAACGCAGAGTTCTTCAGCCCCAAACTGCAGGACGTGGAGGTGCTGGCCTATCAGCTGGACAAGTACATCAAGGCTGTACAGAAGATCTGTGGCACCATGAAGAAAGGGTAAAGAGATGCCACAAACTTACAACTAAAAGAAAAGTGTTGTTGCTCTTCGCACGTCATGTAGCCTTTAAAAATGTAAGGGTGTGATTGGTGGATTAACAGATGAGCCTCAGGAACAGAACTGCAGCCATATATCCTTTAGCTTCTAAAGAAGTGGCTCACTACCACCAGAGCCTGACAAAGGAGTGAATGAATGGTCAAGTCAAGTCCATTTCCTGTCTGTACTTATTTTCAGTCAGGATTTTAAGGTGACTGAAATCTACAAAACCTGCTGATAAAGTCATCATTTGGAAATAAAACGAGCAAGTTTGTCTGTATGAAAAAAGGACGGAGCCTATACATTGAGTTCATGGAGTCAGTAGCACATGTATGTAACTTGTTTGTTTATTTTACAGGCCTGTGAGGGAGTTCAACTTTGTCAAGCCTATGGTGGACATTGATGAAGAAATCTCAGAGGACGATGTTCAAAAGATGCTGGACAACATTAATCTGCTTCAAGAACTACGGTGAGCTAATTTGGTATCATTTTGACCTAATTATAAATAACTTCTTCTATATGTTTGCAAATGATATGTCATTGTTGAATAATGTCTGAGTTGCGAGTAAATCATATGGCACAGATTTTAATGAGGATCTCTGTCAATATCCCGCATTAAAGAAGTACTGATAATGTCTGTAAATGCTCTTTCAGGCAGGACGAGGCCTTCAGGATGGTGTTCCTGTTCCAGGAGGAGTCCTGCAGCAGCTTCATGGAGCGCTTCAGTGAGCGCGAGCCCCGAATGCAGCAGTTCCTTTCGGACCTGGAGGGCAATGCAGTTCATCTGGACCAGATGAACATGGGGGCGCGTATCTCCAGTGTGGCGGGCGGCTCTGTGGGGGCCGTCGGAGGGGTGCTGTCCATCATCGGCTTGGCTCTAATCCCTGTGACTGCAGGAGCCTCTCTGGCCTTCACCATGACCGGGGTGGGCCTGGGCATCACCCGCGGAGTCAACAGTGCAGTCACCACCGCCGCCGAGATAGGAGTGAACCACTTTCAGCAGAAGTGGGCCAGCGAGACCTTCCAGAAGTTCATGAAGGACGTGAAGAACATCCAGGATAGTCTGGATAGCATCACTTCACCACCCCAAAAGTCTGACTCTAACTCTAACTCTGACTCTAACTATAACTCTGACTCTCTAGATTTGGCTGTGGGCGTCGGAAAGGTCTTGGGCAAAGCAGGTAAAGCATTTGGTACATATTTTGAGATAAATCCATAGGTTGAGTTGCGAATAGGCTCCTAGACAATTGTATTAGCCTGATGTGACAAACAAATGAGGCTCTAACCTGCTGCATTAGTATCATTACCTAAGATAATACTGTATTGTAGAGATTTCCAGCTCTAAACTTAAACAAAAAAAGCCCAGTTGGCCCAATCTTTTTACAAGTTTGTATGTTGGATCCGAAATTTTCTCAACAGAATGAACCAAGAATGATAGAGCTGTATGTGTCAACATGCTTGTCCAACCTGTAGCTTTCGCCGGATCAGTTACAAAAGTGCTTTTCCCTCTTATCTCTTCCTCCCCACTCACTCCATTTATGCAAACTTTCTACAAATTCAGTCAAGTTCGGGTTGCATTCGGACACTGGCAAAGAATCATACCTTAGTTGAGCATAGTTTTTATTTTTAACTTTAACTTTTCTAACTAAGTGTCTGCCTACACTGGTAGCCCCCTAGGAGAGACCAACAGGCCCAGTTTGAACCGTGAGGCCGTCCTTCCGTGGACCCACCACCTGCAGAAGGAGCCATGGGGGCTGGTGCAATGTGATATGGGCAGCTCCGGCGGCTGCCCCCACGACCCGGCAACGGACAAGTGGAAGAAAATGGATGGATGGATGGACTTTTCTAACTTAAAAAGATTTGATCTCTCGTCTTATACAATGTCTTCACGTACGTAAAAAAAAAAAAGACGTCGAGAGGATTACTGAAAAATAGGCAGGAGTCTGGATGTCTTATGAAGGAGATGTTTATTACTACCAATGCGAGATCCAGAGACATGAACAAAGAGGCTGGCTACGTTTACATGGTCCGAAAAATCAGTGAGCCAGTGCAGATTTGGACTTTTAGAGCAACTGAATTGACTCCACCCTTCTCTTCACTCAGGCCCACCTGCAGAACCAGGTGGAGAATGATTGCGTCTCCATATTTGGACTTGGAGTGAAACTGTTGTCCATGTGGCAGCAGCTTCTTGTGCTTAGTAGCCGGGTGGATACAGCACAGATTTAGTAACTTAAAGGTCTAAGGTTCAAATCCGGTTCACTGTTTATTGTTTTCTGAAGTAATTTAAAAAATGAAAACACAAATTGCACAAACTGTGCTTAACTTCCAAAAATGTGGTGAGGAGAATGCAGAGACAATTCAGTAAATAATCAGAGCGGGAACTTGAACTCACAACAGTAAGGAGTTAGTAACATTCTACATGTGCAGCAGCCAAAATCACTCGACTGTCAGCAGCACACTTACTCTACAAACTAATTTGAGATTTGTATCATGGATAACATTTCTGATCATTTTTTTAAATATAAAATGCTTTTAGTATTTTTATTATCTTTTAATCTTTGTCTTTGTGACATGATTTAAGCCTTTTTGCTGTGTTTCGCTGGTTAGTTTAGGCACACAGATCAGCAAGAAATCAGATTATATGAATATCAGATTTTGCTGTTTACATGTCTCTTCAATAATCTGAGAACTCCAGAAATTAGATTATGATCAGATTTCTGCTCTCCATGTAAACGTAGCCACTGTCTCATCATCCAAGTCTCACTTTTCTTTGACATGAGGGATAAGTAACCTCTGTAATACATCATACTGATCTGTGAGCCAAAACATACGGTGTCTAACAGCCAAAGTTAGCTATACAACAGCTATACAACAACAGAGATGGTCAGATCTTGCAGCATGACCCAATATGATTTTTTATTTTAGGTGCGGTTGGTAAAGGAATTGATTCACTTGTTGATGGTGCCTCTGCTTTCAAACTGCTGCAGAGTGAGGAGGTACTGGCCAGTGCTGGTAAAGCGGTAGCTGAAGAGGGCAAAGCTTTGAGAAACGTGCCGCAAGTGGCCTCTGAGCTGCCAGACATGGGGCAGGCGGCGGCACGAGGACCTCTGGCCTTGTCCCGCGGCGCCAGGGTAGGATTCATCGCTTTAAAAGCCCTCTTTCTGGGAATGGACGTGTTCTTTATCGTCAAAGACAGCATGAATTTGGCCCGAGGCAGCGAGACCAAAGTGTCCAAGATCATCCGGGCGAGATCTGCTCTGTGGAAATCGGAGATGGACTCGTGGAAGAAGATTTACGAGCTTCTGGAGAAAGGGCAGGTGTCTTTCCAGAAAAAACAAGACATTCTCAAAACCGAGTTCTATCCAGACATAGAAATCACGAGAGAGAAGGAGATAATATGGGACAAAGAGAAACTGACGGCGACTGGGAACAAGGAAGGCCTGACTGTTGAAGTGAACGACCAACCACCGATGTGTTTTACAATAGCACTCAGTATTGTTAAACTCCTTTTAAAGTGCAATTTCTGTTAAAATTATGCATTCATTAGGCTTTTTTTCCCAGAATATTTTTGGGGTGCCACAGGGATCTATTTTGGCCCCCCTTTTGTTGCAGAAAAGTAATTAAAACCTAAAATCTGTACACACAAAATACCACTGTAAGAGGACAACAAAAACAGGCGGAACGCTACACTAAATATTTTTTAATCAAAAATAAGAAGCTGTCAGTGCTTATTGTCCAAACCGGTTTTAGATTTAATGGTGAGATTGGACGTTCTTCTTATCAGAACGAATCCTACACAAAGAATCACCTCTTACAGCAAGTATGTTTTGAGTATTAACACAGCAACTTGTTTATTTGTATTGTGAAAAAGAACAGTTTTACTCTGATCAAGTTATATTGAGACTACTTCCTGTTATGTCAATAGCACTTTCATTTTGACTGTATGAAACAATATGAGGAAGATGCATGTTTTCTTTTCTTGCATATATCTTTATGCTTCTTAATTCTGTTTTTATATGCAGGTTTTGCAATCTTCACTTTATTGTTTATGAGCTGTCATACCATGTATATTCCTCCACTGTGGAATCAATAAAGTTCCATCTTCTCTTTGTACTTTAAGGGGAAAGCTTCATAAATAAAAATAAGATCTTTAAAGATTACTTGTACTCAGTCCTTTGTTCTAACAATGAAATTAATTCTGTGTGTGTTTGTGCTATGTTTGCACGTTAGAAAATAAGAGAAATAAATAGGGCCTAGAAATAAAATGCTGGCAAAATGTCTTTTGATAACATGATATTTATGTGGGAATAAAGCACTTTATTTTTATCAAAGCATAAATGTGGATTATGCATATTAAGCAGAAATGTATATTATTACACACCTTGTAATATTTATGGTATGTAGTGTATATTTTATGAATACTAATGATTAAAAAATACATCTCTTCAGAATGTTCATGTATTAGTTCTCGCCAGGGGTTTACATTTCCCGCTAAAACCTCTTCAAAGCTCCTTTGAATAAACATAGTCATTTCAATTACAACTTTGCATCATTGCCATGTTATGGAGAAGGATATTCCTCATTGGCTTTATATTATCATTTTGAGTGAATCTGTAATAGTGACAATTTGGGGAAATCCATTCATATCCTGTAGGGGCACTGCTGATTTATTTGATGTCATACCTTTCGGGATTACACTGTGTTGAGGTCATCGTTGTGTACACATGTTACAATGGGACCAAACCAATATTTCATATATTATTAACATCATATGAAAAGTACTGTGTGATAAAACTGCTCAAGTACAGTTGGTAGTTCAATGAGTAACTCAAGTCCAACGCAAATCTTTTATTTTGCCTAAAGCGCTCTTTATTGTTTAGTTTATTTTGTAAACCCTGCGTCTCTATTTGGCCTAGTTTTGAAACGCGCCTGACTGAATGCCTGCAGACAAAGTTGTTCTTGTGTGTGCGACTCGAGTGGTTAAACTTTTGATGATGAATCGAAAACGAAATCTTACGCAGCCACAAGCTTTAAGTTCACTTTAAGTTCACTGTACAGTCTCAGTCAACTACCACGGCTTTTCCTCGATAGGCCATTTCTTTTCACGGACGACATTTTTTTGTGGCGTTTTTACAATCAACCAAGCAACAACCAAGACGACCTAATCCACGATGGAAGAGAAAACAAACCCGCAGCAGGAGGAAGACGTAAACATCAGGTAAAGTTATAACATTTTGGTCACTTTTTTCATAGATAACTTCCCGGTTGTATAATCTTGAAAAAAAATAAGGGAAATGCAACATAGGATTCAAATTAGCGCTATAACATAGACACAAAGTAGTAGGCTAAACAAAGGATAGAGCAAAATCATAACAAACCGAAAATAGTTCTAAGGTCCGTGTATGATTCGTTCAATCCTTTTTCAAATTGAAATAAAAAACGAAATTACCTAGAGACCGTCTGCTATGAGCAGTTTTCGTTTTATGTAATGAAACAAAATCACTGTAAATGGCTTTAATTTAGAGTTTTCAATCTGATAATAAAATAGAAAAAACTATATTTGAAAGTCAAGGCTCAGAGCGTATGTCATCAATTATCATTTATTCGTCTGCAACAGCGGAAGTTCTCTGTACTTGTGTTGAGGTTTCTCTTC
This sequence comes from Neogobius melanostomus, assembly GCA_007210695.1. Taxonomy (NCBI): domain Eukaryota; kingdom Metazoa; phylum Chordata; class Actinopteri; order Gobiiformes; family Gobiidae; genus Neogobius; species Neogobius melanostomus. The sequence continues at coordinate 4,277,069 of VHKM01000386.1, forward strand.
CACCTCCTCCGCGCTTCCACTTTTTGTCCTCATACCGCTGCAAGAGCAGGTGCGCTGAATGCGCATCACCGGGGTTTGGCACAGTCACGTAACAGAGGTAACGGTGGAAACAGGGATGTGCTATAAAAATCATAATAAACCAAACCCATGCAAACAGACTAAACTCGGTGTGTACTATAGTGCCCTGCTCATTGCAGCAGCTACAGCCACGTGACCCGGCGCGCGGCTATGGAGAAGCCTGGAGGAATAAAAATGCTGCTTATTAATACATCTGATATTACAACGTTTATAGAAATCTCCTTGAATGACCAGTTTCATCGATGCCGTCAGTGTTGCAGCCGGACAATAATATGTCCCGTACAGAGAACTTCCGCTGTTGCAGACAAATAAATGATAATTGATGACATACTGACGCTCTGAGCCTTGACTTTCAAATATAGTTGTTTTCTATTTTAGTATCAGATTGAAAACTCAATTAAAGCCATTTACAGTGATTTTGTTTCATTACATAAAACGAAAACTGCTCATAGCAGACGTTTCTGGTGAGTGACATCACTGTGTTCTAAATGCCTATAATATTATATAAAGGTAAAACTATGTTGTTTTTGAGGAAATCTTTGGTCTTGTACAGAGAGATCATGGACCCAGTGACTGATATTAATGATCAGTTTTGTAATTCATACATTTTCTTTTAGATATGACTTGTGAAAGTGTAATGCAGTTAATAGGAAAAACTGGCTCTTGTCCCCACTGGGTCTGGTGACATCATCACATTCTAGAACCTGCAACCCAGCAATACTTTGACCTAAAATAAATTCCATTATGACATTCTTGTGTATTCTGTTTAAATGAAAGGTTGAGCTCCTCTAATCGCAGTTTTACTTAAAGTGCATATGACAGGTTTTAATGCTTTGAAAATATTAGACTTATTTAGATGGATAACATCAGTTGCATAATTATCATTTTATTTCAGTGAAGCAGCAATTTTAATGAGGAAGTGTTTGGCAGAATTTTTAAGCTGCTGACAGGAAGTGACATTAAGGAAGGAAACATTCCGTAGCGGTTTGACTCATTTCTAGTGGTGGGCCGAGATACAAATCCCACGAGACGAGACACGAGATTGAGTCCACGAGAACGAGATGAGATTTTTACATAATTTGCAATTGCATAAATTATATTTTGCAATTATGTTTCCTTTGTATGGAGCCATTGTATTGTATTGTTAGTAACAAAATGAACAAACTAATAAGGATGGGAATTGATAAGATTTTACCAATATCATCAGGGTCTATTTGTGTGCATACAGTTTAATATTAGAACAAGGCTTAAAAGTTGATTTCAGGTGGAGGAGGAGGAGACAGGTTTAGATTTAGTATCTAAACAGTCTGTGCCAGACACTGACGCACAGGAGGCTTTAAACATTACAGTAGATTTAGAGTGATTCTACTGTAGTTAGACTGACCTCTTTCTTCCTTAAATGTCCCGCTCTAATCATCCCTTCATATTCTGCGCGCTGGCCTGCCCTCTCCCTCGTTGTCCGCCCGCGCATGTCACATCCGCGTTGTTTTGCTTTTCCATGCACGGTAGATGCGCGTGTACAATCACAAAATAGACGATGGATCCATCCGGACTCGCCGCGGCGTGCAGCGGTAAAATGTAGCTTCCAACGGCAGAGCCTTTAGTTCGTAAATGAAAGAGAAAGTAACGAGGTGCCACCAGCCAAGCCACCAACCACTGCTCCTCAGCTCAGCAGAGCCCCCTCCCCGCACAGTATTGTTGTTTAGATGCCACAGCAGTGTGCTGAAGGGGGCGTGTCGGAAAGCTTCTTAAAGAGACAGAGGCCTATTTCAAGACGTTCAGTACAGCCATTTTGAGAGAGCAATTTTATTCAAGGCAGTTATTTTAATTTACTGCATATACAGACCAACAGAAGGTTACGTCATCATTGTAGTATGCTATAGACTGGTGCTATGTGATTGAAAACAGCATAATACCCCCTCTTTAAAAACGTCAAAGTTTTCTTTCTTTTTAAGTGCCAATCAATATATAGTACACATTATTAGAGAACTATTGCCTAAATATTCCCATGGGTCCTATAAGCAGTCTACAGGAAGAAGGTCTATATCTAAATTTCAGCCTATAAAAAAAATAATAAAAGAAAAAAAATATTACGAGATAATTTTACACTGTGATGAGAAATCTCGTGGCAATTTGATCTCGCGAGATCTCGTACCACGAGATCTCAGCCCATCCCTACTCATTTCCCATTGACTTAACATGGTTGCAAGGCAACAGTTTAAATTGTTTACCTTCTTCTATGTCACTTCCTGTCTGTGTCCAATAAGGAAGTGAAACTATAAACATCACAAAAATGGCCAAACTAAAGAAAGCTGGGTATAATCTTTAGCATAAATATAATCGTGTTAACTGTGTTTTAGCAAAAATTGTGTCATATGCACTTTAAGCAAATCTACTGTATAGCAAACCTCTTTAAGACTACATAGTTGATACTGAAGTTGTGGTTGTGAAAGTGTGTTATAGCTCATGTTCAATTATCAGTCAGAGTGTGCCCTCTTTGTTTGAACTGCTGGGATAGGCTCCAGTTGCCATATCATGTTCAGATAAACTAAAAGCAAAATACTAGCATTAACCACACTGCCATTGTGTGATTGAGCAAGACACTTAATTCGCCTTCTCTCCAGTTTCTGATATGTGCTTGTTTTTAATGTCTGTTGAGCAGGACAGAGCTGGAGGAGGCGTTGACCAGTTACACCATGGACACTTTCTCCTACATAGAAACAATGAAGGATTTCCTGGATGGACTCTCCAAATGGATGCTGATGAGAGAGATGGAGCTCAACGTCCTGCTCGACATAAAAGAAAGAGCTGCCCCGGTAAAGCTGGGACTGTCTTTTATAAATATACTGCGTGTATTTGGAAATTAAATTTTGTATTTGAAACATGATCCAGGTCAAGATCAGCTTTGTTTAAATAGCATATTTACAACAATCCGAGTTACCCAAAGTGTTGTATGAAACAATAAATGAAAAATCCCAAAATACAGATAGTATTACTACAGTGCGTGACATGGTGACTGAGTGTTTAGTGCAGGGATCTCCAACCGAGCTCTCCAGACCTTTTTTGGTAGTTTTCTACATTTCTATACGCACTAGATAAGTCACATTTTAGAACAGAATCTGCGCCAATTAGGCAAATAAAGTAAAGGATAAGAACAAAATTCAAGTCATATTCTTTAATTCTGTCGAAATATCTTGGTGTCATAGTAACACAAGTGTCTTCGAAGCAAACATATCTCTCTGATGATTTGGTATGTAAAAGTAGCTCGCCGTGTAAAAAAGGTTGGAAACCCCTGGTTTTGTGCCTTACTGTACAATATGAAGAGAAGCCCTGAGGTTTCATTCCTGGGTTGTGTCTTTTCATGGAGTTTACATGTTTTCCTAAGGTTGCTCCGGTTTGCTCAAAAAGATTGTTCTCACCTGTTAATATTCCCCCAATTTATTCCTGCCTGTTAAGATTTCTGCCTTTTAGTTCCTGATTTACTGTTTTCTATTGTAGTATTATCCTCCTTACTTAGGATGATTATCTCAGAAAAACCTGTGCCCGGTCAGCCCCACAGTTTGGTGAAGTTCCACTTGTTAACCTGCATGCACCACCAAGTTTCTATTCAATTAAGTTAAGAAGAGTCATACTCACCAATAGATGTCTTTTGTGAGTCCTTTATTGATAGGTTTATGGAAAGGAAAAGAACTCCCTTGGTCGATCTATGTTGCCTGGGAAGTGAGTTTACCAAAAGGTCGCGGGCTCTCGGTCTACAGATCTTGATCTTGGGAGCGAGTGTTAGGCCCCGCGGTCAGATACTGTATGGAATGAGAATCCGCAACTTAATGCGACTGGCAGCTGGTTCTCGGTCGGCTCAAGATCTGGGAGAGATCCCCACGATGAAGAGTTGTGACCGATAGATAGAAAGAGGTTTCAGAATGCAACAGGTCGCTCTGAGCCGTCCAAAACCCAGGCAGTTGCACGCTGGCAGAATAAAAGACAAACCAGTCTTCACAACGCTCACATTATATACCCTTACATCGCCGGTTATCATGGTTTCTATACGTCACACACGTAAAACCCCTTGGGGCCATCTGCTGACCAACAGAAGGTTACGTCATCATTGTAGTATGCTATAGACTGGTGCTATGTGATTGAAAACAGCATAATACCCCCTCTTTAAAAACGTCAAAGTTTTCTTTCTTTTTTAAGTGCCAATCAATATATAGTACACATTATTACACACTAAAAAATGCTGGGTTAAAAGTAACCCAACTTTTAACCCAATGCTGGGTCAAAGTTGGTCCGACCCAGCGTTGGGTTATTTTGACCCAAGGAGTTGGGTTATTATTTTTAACCCAACAGTTGGGTTAATATTTTTAACCCACCGTTGGGTTGTTTATTCTTAATTTTATCCAATGATTGGGTTAATTCGTAATGATCACCCCAGTGCTGTTTTAGAAACTTTATTTCTTACAAAAGCAGAACATAATTGTTTAACACAACATCATCAGCAGCAAATAATTAATTTGGTTGTTAACAAGCCTAAGGAAAGCCCCCCATTGTCCATATTGTACTTGCTGTATTTTGGTGAAGTGGTCCTTTTTCAGAGTCAGAGACAGGGCTGGGGACAGTTCAGTCACAGCAGGGACAGGGCTGGGAAAAGTTCAGTCTGAAGCAGGAGACAGGGCTGGGGACACTGCAGCAGGAGACAGAGCAGGAGACAGGGCTGGGGACAGGGCGGAGGACAGTTCAGTCACAGCAGGGACAGGGCTGAAGACACTGCAGTCTACAGCAGCAGAGACCACTGTGGAAATAAAGAGAGACATTGTCACAGATGAAATCCAATACCTGGTAACCATTACTCCACCAGGGACACCAACCTTCCCATAAGACAGTGACAGTATAATGTAAGACCTTACCTTGGTGAAGTAACATACTTAGATAAGGATCTAGTGTCCGTTTGACTAAACTTGGATCAGGAACTGTTTCAGTTCATCAGGAACTGAAACCAATGTCCGGCTGCAGACGGAGGTCGCGGTCAGCCGGCAAGTCCCGTTGTCATGGAGGCACACGTACTGTAGACACAGCCGGCCACTTGTCCAATAATGTATAGTGCCGTTTATAGTCTGCTTCCTGCTTATCAAGAGTGCAGACGTATCTCTGCTTGCTGCTGCCGCTTGCCTCTTTATTTGCTTTTTAAATCATTCTATTTTGGGCACATGTCTTGGATATGATTTTATTCTCTTCTTTTAAGTGAACCAAGGCTTTTTACTCATTTTGATGCCATTTTTACAACTCATTTGACGAACCAGCGACGACTATCTTGTCAACATGGCTGAGGGAGGAAGGAAAACATCGCCTTGTGAAAGCTGTCGGATGTATCAACAAGAAATTTCCCTCCTACGGGACAAGATTCTTGCCTTAGAGACAGAAAGAGGACTTAATGACACGCTCCCTGTGGAACCCGGTAAGAAGACGGAAAAAACTGATACTTGCAACCTAAAGCTAAACGATACCATAACATTTCCGAAACTAAACAGACAACTTGGTGCTAGGCCAAAGCAAAGACAACATGCTCGTAAAGATGCACCTGGAATAAAGTTAACAAACAGATTTTCACCTCTCTCAGAGGATGTGTATAACAAGCAGAAAAAGTCAGAGAGAAACACAGAGAGAAGCACAGAACAAGAAGTCAAAACAAAGATGGAGAGAAATACTGTGCCAAGTGTCAAGGCCAGAGATATCCTGTTGCTTGGGGACGGAGCCATATCTAATATAAACAATGAGATACTGACTACAATCACTTATCCGTCTGCTACAGTTTCTGACATCACAGACGTTCTAAACAAGGAAATTAGAAATAACCCTGGATAAATAAACTTGTTTTACATGTTGGTGCTGTTGACACAAGAAACGGAGAGTCTGAAGTCCTGAAAGAAAAGTTTAATAAACTTTTGAGAGACTTGATTGCCTGGACAAAGACGCGATACAAATTTTCATCAGTGGACCTATCCCAAACATCGACGGGAGAATAAACAAATTCTCCCGGCTGTTTCAGTTGAATACATGGCTGTCAAAAGTGTGTGAGTCAAGAGGACTGTATTTCATAGAGAACTTTTATCTTTTCTGGAAACGCGACGATCTGTTTAAAGGAAATGGACCACATTTGAGCAGAGGTGGAGTGAGACGACTGACGGAAAATCTCCTCCATGCTCTGCAGAATCCGTGGAGGCCTGAGCAACAAGAGAGAGCAGAGAGGAGCATGAGAAGAGCTCCTGGCTCACCAGCAAAGGTTTCGCCTGCATCCCCAATAAAAGATTCAGTCGCAGCTGCATCATCTGCACCTACAGTAATGGACTCAGCCACAGTTAAGGATCCAGCCACAGTTAAGGAATCAGCTGCGCCGGAAAACATCTCAACCATAGCAGCGGCGCCACCTGCATCTGCATCTCCGGGGAAAAGCTCCGCTTCAGCACCACCTGCATCTATAGTAAATGATTCAGCCGAAGGAGCACTTTCAACTCCACCACAGGCCTTGAGCCCGACTGGTACATCTACACCCTTCAGAGATTTTTCTGAATCATTCCCATCTCCAAAGTCACCTATGGGATTTCCCAGCCACTTTGAAGCCTTGATAAAACAAGGGATTCAAATGACTCCCCGCACTCCAGTCATGTCAAGACCAAGGCTTTCATCCCCGAAGAAGTATCATGCCCCCCCTCCCCCACCTCCGATTTCCAGCAGCTTCACTGCTGCTGTCTAGGACATTAAGGGCCTCTGCGTTGCTACCATGCATAGCAAACGCAAAACCAACCAGAGGTCCATAGCGGGAGTGTGTTCTTCTGAAACAATTAGTACAGTCAAACAACATAGATTAGATAAGAGGGCAACAGTCAGACCGTCCAATCAAAGAACTCTAATCCATATCCCTTGCAAAAAGATTCCATCCACTCAAACACAGATAAATCTCAAACATGCTGTACTCAATGCCAGATCGTTAAAAACAAGTCCTTTTTAATAAATAGTTTTATTTCTTCTTATAATCTAGATTTTATGTTTTTAACTGAAACATGGCTTGACAAAAACACTGGTAACGCAGTTTTGATTGAGTGTAGCCCATCAAATTTCAATTTTGTGTCTGAAACACGCCAAAACCAGAGGGGCGGGGGTGTCTGTGCAATATTTAGGGACAATATAGTCATCCACAAATTGTCATTTGGGGTTTTTGTATCTTTTGAGTATGTGTCTTTCAAAATGGAGATAAAACAATCTTCCATTCTTTATATGACTATTTACAAACCACCACAGAATTGTTTTATCGAAGACTTCACTGAATTACTTTCATTTATATGCACTGATTTTGATTGTTTAGTAATTTCAGGTGATTTTAATGTGCATGTGGATGTGACCAATGACAGGCATGCAAAAGAACTTAATGCTGTTCTTGAAATGTTTGGTTTAACTCAGCACGTGAGTGAGGCGACCCACAACAAAGGTCACACTCTAGATCTAGTTATTACAAAAGGTGTTAATATATCAAATGTGAATGTTGTTGATGTTGCTTTATCTGATCATTTTTGTGTCTTTTTTGACTTGTCTGTTGCACCCAAACCAGTGGTTGGGCCTGGAGTTATTCAAAGAAGACACATAAATGATACAACAAGGACACAGTTTATGGAAATGATCAGATTTGAAAATCCTCCATGTTCAAATGTTGATAATCTGTTAGACTCTTATACATCAAGCGTCTTAAATGTTTTGGATACTATTGCTCCTGTCAAGGTAAAAATGGTTAACAATAGACAAAAGGCACCTTGGAGAAGTGAACATTCGGTCAGGGCACAGAAAAGGGAGTGCCGAAAAGCCGAAAGGAAATGGCGCAAGTCAAAGCTCCAAGTTCATTGTGAGATATACAAAGAAGTGCTTTTTGAGTTCAACCAGATTTTGCGTGGAGAAAGGGAGAAATACTTCTCTAAAATCATCGCAAACTGCAAAAACAATTCTCGTGTTCTGTTTCCACAGTAAACAGATTAACTAACCCTCCAGTTTCACTGCCCTTAGAACTAATCTCTACATCTAAGTGCAATGAGTTTGCAATATTTTTTTATGACAAAGTCCAAGGCATAAAAAATGCCATAATTTCCACAACACAAATACCAACCCTGCCACCAGCTAGACACCTTGAGCTGACACATTTCACTCCTGTTACTGACAAAACAATCGAAGAGATTATCTCCGGTCTGAGTTCATGTACATGCTGCCTTGATGAATTACCCACTAGATTTCTGAAGTCTGTGCTGACCAGCTTGTTACCACAACTTGTTCAGTTAGTTAACATCTCATTTGAGACTGGAGCATTTCCAAAGGCCTTGAAAACCGCGGTCATTAAGCCTCTTCTAAAGAAGAGCAGCCTTGATCCCAAGGTACTGAACAACTACCGGCCCATATCAAACCTACCGTTCTTAGGAAAAGTTCTAGAGAAAGTAATATATCAACAGCTCACTTACTTTCTCCTATCTAACAATGTGTTTGATACTTTCCAGTCAGGATTTAGGCCCCACCACAGCACTGAGACAGCTCTGATCAAGGTGACAAATGATATCCGTATGAACACAAACGCAGGTAAGGTCTCAGTTTTAGTTCTGCTGGACCTGAGCGCTGCCTTTGACACAGTGGACCACGGGATCTTACTTCACAGGTTAGAAAACTGGGTGGGAATCTCTGGTACTGCTCTAAACTGGTTCAAGTCCTATCTCGAGGATAGGACGTACTTTGTCGAAATTGGCAACTGTGTCTCAGACAAAATTTCCATGACCTGTGGAGTCCCCCAGGGGTCAATCTTGGGACCCCTCTTATTCAACCTGTACATGCTTCCATTGGGTCAGCTAATAAACAGCAACAATGTGTCGTATCACAACTACGCAGATGACACTCAGATCTACGTGTCACTGACGGCAGGTGAACATGGGCCTGTAGATACTCTCTGTCACTGCATCGAACAGATCAGTTTGTGGATGCAAAACAACTTTCTCCAACTAAATTCAGACAAAACTGAGATCATTGTCTTTGGCCCACAGACACAAAGACAAAGTGTTATCAGTCACCTTGAGTCTCTCGCTCTGAAACCAAAAAATCAGGTTAGAAATCTAGGAGTAATCATGGACTCAGACCTGAACTTAAACAGCCACATCAAAGCAATAACATCATCAGCTTTTTACCATCTGAAGAACATTGCTAAGATCAGAGGAATAGTGTCAAAACCAGACTTAGAGAGACTCATCCATGCATTTGTCTCCAGCAGGTTAGACTACTGTAACGGCCTGCTCACTGGCCTTTCTAAACGAGCTGTTAGACAGCTGCAATACATCCAGAACGCTGCTGCTCGAGTCCTGACAAGAACCAGGAAATACGACCACATTAGTCCAGTGCTCCGGTCTCTGCACTGGCTTCCTGTCACTCAGAGAATAGAATTTAAAACAGCTTTGCTTGTGTACAAGTCTTTTCATGGTTTAGCACCAAAGTACATCTCTGACATGTTAGAGCCGTATGAACCATCTCGGGCCCTGAGAACTTCAGGGAGGGGTCTCTTGGTGGTTCCCAGAGTCAATAATAAACACGGTGAGGCTGCGTTTCAGCTTCATGCAGCTAAAATCTGGAACAGTCTTCATGAGGATGTGAGACAGGCCTCAACTCTGACAATGTTCAAATCCAGGCTGAAAACAGCTCTTTTTACCCGTGCATATGAAAACTGAAAGTATTTTATCTGCACTCTTGCTTTTTACTGTAATTGATTAACTTTATGTTGATGTTTTATTGATTGATTTTATCTGTTTTTTTGTAATTTTTTCTGCAACTGTGAAGCACTTTGAATTGCCTCGTGTATGAATTGTGCTCTACAAATAAACTTGCCTTGCCTATAGCATGCAACCACACACAGGTGCACAGTCTGTTACGCTTCGAGCGCTGGTTAGTTCCATATGAGGCATGAGCCAGACACTAAGATGCCTCTAATAATCAAACACAGGTTAATACAACTCACAAGGTTATAATACGTTCAGTATTTAGGAATAAATGATTACATAATGAATACAAACTAGATAGCACATAGTAATGCCCCTTTTGGGTCTTACCAACTGCCCTTCAGGCTTCAGTAACATGCAAAGCTCATAAAAGAAAATGAGTATAAGAAAAGGTGATTTCGTCACAAAGAGAGGGTGGCGATTATAACACACCAAAACACATTTTTAAAGCAACAGAGTAGCAGTTGTTCGTGAAAATCTTGGTACTCTTTTTATATCACCATTTTTAGCCAAAGCATTTGGGGCTTGGCCACGCATGGCTGCATTTGACCCTTGGGCCTTAGTTTACCCAACTCAAATCTAGGCACTCCTGACTAAGACCCCAGGTTTAAGATTTGGAGATGTGTCAGGCTCCACTGTCTCGACAAGTTGCTGCAGTAGTATTAAAAATGTACCAAATGCAGAGGACACGTTTATCTACAGGGACAATTAAGTGGACAGAAACATTCTATAGTCTAATGTTTTGTTGAGATGTAGTAAAATGTATGTACCAGTTTTTGTTGAGACTTTATGTTGTCTGTTTGCAGGATAAAGGAAAGGCCTTCCTGAAGTACATGAAGAGTAAGTTTGTTCCGTCTGTAGTAGAGCGTCAGAGGAAGGAGCTACAGGAAGAGCTAACTGCCACTCTGAAGACCTCCCTGATGGGACTGGAGGCTCTGGGACGGTTCCTGGACGCCGTGGAGAGACTTTCAGTCACCGCTGTGAACGTGTTTCAGGAGGACAACCCAGTGCTGCTGCTGCCTGAAGAGGGCTCTCTGGACACAGTGCAGCACGTCATCATTGCAGCTCAGGGCATCTGCCCCCATCTGGTGGAGTTCAAACGAGACAACGCAGAGTTCTTCAGCCCCAAACTGCAGAACGTGGAGGTGCTGGCCTATCAGCTGGACGAGTACATCAAGGCTGTGCAGATGATCTGTGGCACCATAAAGAAAGGGTAAAGAGATGCCACAAACTTAAAACAAAAAGAAAAGTGTTGTTGCTCTTCGCACGTCATGTAGCCTGTAACAATGTACAGGTAAAACTGACTGTGTGATTGGTGGATTAACAGTTGAGCTTCAGGAACAGAAGTGGCTCACTACCACCAGAGCCTGACAAAGGAGTGAATGAACGGTCAAGTCAAGTCCATTTCCTGTCTGTACTTGTTCAGTCAGGGTTTTTAAGGCGACTGAAATCTACAAACCCTGTTTATAAAGTCATCATTGGGAAAGTACAACTAACAATTTAAAATGAGCAAGTTTGTCTGTATGAAAAAAGGACAGAGCCTATAAGTTGAGTTCATGAGTCAGTAGCATGTATGTAACTTGTTTATTTTACAGGCCTGTGAGTGAGTTCAACTTTGTCAAGCTTATGGTGGTCATTGATGAAGAAATCTCAGAGGGTGATGTTCAAAAGATGCTGGTCAACATTAATCTGCTTAAGGAACTACGGTGAGCTAATATTGTAACAGTTTGACCTAATTATTAATTTGGCTTCTCTATATGTTTGCAAATGATAGATCATTGCATAGAAGCAGCACTGATATTGTCTGTAAATGCTCTTTCAGGCAGGACGAGGCCTTCAGGATGGTGTTCCTGTTCCAGGAGGAGTACTGCAGCAGCTTCATGGAGCCCTTCAGTGAGAGCGAGCCCCGAATGCAGCAGTTCCTTTCAGAGCTGGAGGGCAGTGCTGTTCAGCTGGACCGGATGAACATGGGGGCGCGAATCTCCAGTGTGGCGGGCAGCTCTGTGGCGGCCGTGGGAGGGGTGCTGTCCATCATCGGCTTGGCTCTAATCCCTGTGACCGCAGGAGTCTCTCTGGCCCTCACCATGACAGGGGTGGGCCTGGGCATCACCAGCGGAGTCAACAGTGCAGTCACCACCGCCACCGGAGATAGGAGTGAACCGCACTCAGCAGAAGAGGGCCAGAAAGACCTTCCAGAAGTTCATGGAGGACACGAAAAACATCCAGGACAGTCTGGATAACATCACTTCACCACCACAAAACTCTGACAAAGCGAATGCCGTCACAAAGGTCTTGTACACAGCAGGTAAAGCATATTGTACATATTGTATTTTGAGATGAATCTATAGGCTGATTTGTTAATGGGCTCGTAGACAATCATATCCTGATGTGATGAACAAATGAGGTTCTAATCTGCTGCATTAGTATCATTGCCTAAGTTAAAACGTTACTGTAGAAATTTGCAGCAAAACGGCTCTAAAATTAAACAACCACCAGCATAGATTCGTATCATGGCATATGTAGTAAAAATAAACACAGTGAAAAAAGCCCAGCTGGCTCAATCTTTTTTACAAGTTTGTACATTTTGATCCAAAATTTTCTCAACAGAATAAGCCAAGAATTGTAGATGTACTTTCTACGAATTCCGTCAGGTTTGGGTTGTTGCATTCGGACGGTCACAATAAATTATAACTTGAGCACAGTTTTTATTTTTAACTTTTCTAACTTAAACAGATGTTATCTAGTCTTTTTAAGACGGCTTACTTCGCACATCTCTTGTTTGGAACAGGTGCGTAAGAGAAGGCACATAAAGGCCAAATGTAGAACAGAAAAAATCTCTCGCACAATGTCTACTTACACCAGTGTTCCTTTATTCAATGCAACGTTTCGGCCTGATTTTGCCTGACGAAGGCCACTGGCTGAAATGTTGCATTGAATAAAGGAACACTGGTGTTGCAAGTAGACAATGTGCGAGAGATCTCTAGTCTTTTCAAAATTTGTTCTTGTACTAAAAAAATAGGATTACTGAATGATAGGCAGGAGTCTGGATATCTTATGAAGGTGAAGTTTATTACTACCAGTGCGAGATCCAGTTTAATTGGTCCGAAAAATCAGCGCCAGTGAGCCATAAGCCAGTGCAGATTTGGATTTTTAGAGCAACTGAATTGTCTCCACCCTCTCTTCACTCAGGCCCACCTGCAGAACCAGGTGGAGAATGATTGCGTCTCCATATTTGGACTTGGAGTCAACTGTTGTCCATGTGGCAGCAGCTTCTTGTGCTTAGTAGCCGGGTACATACAGCATTTAGTAACTCAAAGGTCTAAGGTTCAAATCAGGTTCACTATTAATTGTTTTCTGAAGTAATTAAAGAAATAACACACTGTGCTTTAACTTCTATTAAAAAGTAAGGGTGAGGAGAATGGAGAGACGATTCAGTAAATAATCAGAGCGGGGACTCGAACTCACAACAGTAAGGAGTTAGTAATTTTCTGCATATGTGCAGCAGCCTAACCTACTCGACTGTCAGCTAAGCACTAAATCTGCAAACTAATTTGAGATATATTTCATGGACAACTTTTAGTATTTTTAATTATATCTTTTAACCCCTGCCTTAACCATAACATTTTCTCCAGTTTTACCCAAATATAAAAGCTTCTGGACTGGAGCTTACAGCCTATAGGCTTGTGTAATGCCTCATTTAAAAGCTAAGACCTACAAAACTGAGCTAAGATTCTTCCTTGTTTTTGATGTTACAGTTTGGTTGTTTTTGTAGCATTTTTGTGGCACTTTCATTGCTTTATTGTCACGTGCCGACTCCGAATGGTGTTCTGTTATTGGACTTCTATGCTAGTTACGGTTTGTCCATAACGAACACCATGTTCGAGCACAAGGGTGTCCATAAGTGCACCCTAGGCAGGAGGTCGATGATCGACTTTGTAGTTGTGTCATCTGATCTCCGGCCGCGTGTCTTGGACACTCGGGTGAAGAGAGGGGCCGAGCTGTCAACGGATCACCACCTGGTGGTGAGCTGGATCTGCTGGCAGGGAAGGAAGCCGGTCACACCTGGCAGGCCCAAACGTGTTGTGAGGGTCTGTTGGGAACATCTGGTGGATCCGTCAGTAGGGTCTTCAACTCCCACCTCCGGAAGAGCTTCACCCAGATTCTGAGGGAGGTTGTGGACATTGAGTCCGATTGGACCATGTTCTCCTCCTCCTTTGTCGATGCGGCTGCTCGCAGTTGTAGCTGTAAGGTCTCTGGTGCCTGTCGCGGCGGCAATAGGCTCTATGCACGCAAATGACACGTGCCTTCCAAGTGGATCCTAAGTTGGTGCTTCCGTATCCTGTCTCCAGACGATAATCGAACCTTGGATTCAGGAGGAACAATGCGGTTTTCGTCCTGGTCGCGGCACACTGGATCAGCTCTATACCCTTCATCGGGTGCTCGAGAGTTCGCCCAACCAGTCCACATGTGCTTTGTGGATCTGGAGAAAGCGTTCGACCGTGTCCCTCGTGGTGCCCTGTGGGGGGTGCTCCGGGAGTATGGGGTCCGGGGCCCTCTGCTAAGGGCTGTCCGTTCCCTGTATGACCGTAGCAGGAGCTTGGTTCGCATTGCCGGCAGTAAGTCAGACCTGTTCCCGGTGCGTGTTGGTCTCCGCCGGGGCTGCCCTTTGTCACCGGTTCTGTTCATTACCTTTATGGACAGAATTTCTAGGCGCAGCCAGGGACCGGAGGGTGTCCAGTTTGGGAACCTCAGGATCTCATCTCTGCTGTTTGCAGATGATGTTGTTCTGTTGGCTTCATCAAATCAGGACCTTCAGCGCGCACTGGGACGGTTTGCAGCCGAGTGTGAAGCGGCCGGGATGAGGATCAGCACCACCAAATCTGAGGCCATGGTTCTCCACCGGAAAAAGGTGGCTTCCCCGCTTCAGGTCGGTGGGGAGTCCTTGCCCCAAGTGGAGGAGTTCAAGTATCTCGGGGTCTTGTTCACGAGTGAGGGACAGATGGAGCCTGAGATCAATAGACGGATCGGTGCAGCGTCAGCAGTGATGCGGTCGCTGTATCGGACTGTTGTGGTGAAGAGGGAGCTGAGTCAGGGGGCAAAGCTCTCGATTTACCGATCGATCTACGTTGTGTAATGTAACTGTGATCAAGCCACGAAAATGTGACCAAAACATGTCAAATAAGCAACAAAATTGTGACGAAAACATATACAAAAACAGAAATCATAACGAGGAAGAAGCTTAGATCAGTTTTGTAGGTCTTAGCACTCAAATGTGGCTGTAGGCTCCAGTTGAGAAGCTTTTAGATTTGGGTGAAGCCGACTGGGGAAAATGCACTTGGTTAAGGTGGGGGTTAAGAGGGTAATCTTTGTCATTTTGACATGATTTTGGCCTTTTTGCTGTATTTTCCTGGTTAGTTTAGGGACACTTGTGGAAGATGGGGTTGGGCGATGTGCCCTTAATTGGCAGTTGACGATGTTTACAGTGAACCATCGTGATGGACGATTATATCGTCTAACTCTCATTATAAGCATTTTTTAAATACATTTACATAGCCTAGGCTGCATTTTATTTATGTTAGGAAAAATGTGAGATTGCAGGATAAATGTATCTAAACTAAACATGATCTGAACAGAGTCATGGAACACGAATTTTGCAACAGAAATCAATTAAAATTTGTGCGTAAAATTATTCAAAGCGTCATCAGCTCCTTAATAACTAGGCTCTTATCACACTAATACAAATGTAAATCGGAGCTTATTATTTGCTTTTGCTCAATTTTAAAGTAATGTTTAAGAAACAGTGGGTGAATGGGACAATATTTCGAAGTTCGCGTCTGAGCCTAAGTTTTTGAAGCTGCTCCACGCGCCGCTCGGTCCTTGTCCTCGTAGCCTTGTACCACCGAGCTTCTTTCTCCTCACTCTCTCTTCTCTCTCTGTCCTTTGTTAGAATATCCAAACCCATGCGCTTTCAGCTCCGATGTGATATCCATTGCGGCATTTTAAAACTGTTTCTGTACGAAAAGCAAAGCGAAACCACACGGTGTTAAACAATAGCTGCTTTTAGAGAGAGCCCCACGCATGAGAAATAGAGCAGCGCTGCGTCTTTATTTTAATAATTACGGCTAACACATCATGTCCCCGGGCTTCTGGTAGGCTACTTAAACTAGTGTGCATATTAGCTATATTCGAGATTTAATTTACAGTGCAATCCCTGCAAAGTTTGTAGGTTTACAAGGCCCACAGAAGATCAGCGCGTGTTTCTGACAGGAGGGGGCGTGGCATTACGATGGACGCTCTCCATCGTGATGGATGATATCATCGTCCACCGGCACAACCCTAGTGGAAGATCAGGAGGAAATCAAATTATGTGAACATCAGATCATGTACATCAGATTATGCTTTGTACATGTCTCTTCAATAATCTGAGAACTCCAGAAATCAGATTAGGATAAGATTTCTGGTCTCCATGTAAATGAAGCCACTGTCTCATCATTCAAGTCTCACTATTCTTCGACATAAAGAGAGTTAAGTAACCTCTGTTATGCGTCATACTGATCTGTGAGCCAAAACATACGGTGTCTGACAGCCAGTTATTAAGTTAATAAGTTATACCTATACAACAGAGATGGTAAAATCTCGCAGCATGACCCAATATTATTTTTATTTTTTATTTTAGGCAATGTTGGTAGAGGCATTGATGCAATTGTTGATGCTGCCAAACTGCTGCGGAGCGAGGAGGTACTGGCCTGTGCTGGTAAAGTGGTTGCTGAAGAGGGACAAGCTTTACCGCGAGTGGCACGAGGACCTCTGGCCTTGGCCCGCGGCGCCAGGGTAGGATTCATCGCTTTAAACGCCCTCTTCCTGGGAATGGACGTGTTCTTTATCGTCAACGACAGCATGAATTTGGCCCGAGGCAGCGAGACCGAGGTGTCCAAGTTCATCCGGGCGCGATCTGCTCTGTGGCGCTCGCAGATGGACTCGTGGAAGAAGATTTATGAGCTTCTGGAGAAAGGGCAGGTGTCTTTCCAGAAAAAACAAGACATCCTCAAAACCAAGTACTATCCAGACATAAAAATCACAAGAAAGAAGGAGATAATATGGGACAAAGAGACACTGACAGAGACTGAGAACAAGGAAGGCCCGACTGTTGAAGTGACCAACCAACCACCGCAGAAAGAAGAGCAGGGATGTGTTTTACAATAGCACTCGGCATTGTCAAACTCAAACTCTTTTAAGTGCAATTTCTGTTAAAGGTCCTATTATGCATTCATTAGGTTTTTTTTTTTTTTTTCAGAATATTTTTGGGGTGCCACAGGGATCCATTTTGGCCCCACCTTTGTTCCGGAAAAATAATTAAAATCTAAAATCTGGGCACACAAAATACCATTGTAAGAAGAAAACAAAACAGGTGGAGACGCCACACTAAATATTTTTTATTTGAAAATAAGATGCCGTTAGCGCCTATTGTCCAAACCAGTTTTAGATTTAATGGTGTGATTGGACATTCTTCTTATCAGAATGAATCATACACCAAGAATCACCTCTTACAGCAAGTTTGTTTGAGTAATGACACAGCAACTTGTTTTTGTATTGTGAAAAAGATCAGCCTGACTCTGATTAAGTGAAATTGAGACCACTTCCTGTTATGATGTCAATAGCATTTCAAGTTAGTCCTGTGAGGCAACTCCTGTTGTGATATTGGGCTATACAAAACCATTGATTGATTGATTTCATTTTGACTCCGACTGTATGAAACAATATGAGGAAGATATGGATGTGGTTGTTCTTTTTCTTGCGTATACCTTTATGCTTCTCAATGCTTTGTTGTTTTGAAATCTGCACTTTATTCTTTATGAGCTGCCATAACATTCAAAGTAAATTCCTCCACTGTGGAATCAGTAAAGTTCCATCTTCTCTTAGAAGCTTCATAAATAGAAAATAAGATTAAAACTTGTACTCATTCCTTTGTTCTAAGAATGAAATTAATTAGATATTCTTGATTTAGTTTATAATTATGCAGATTTTTATAAGTCACATGTACATTTGGTAATTTTTTTTCATTGCATTTTCATATTTTTATAAACCCTTTGATGTTTTTATACACCCTTTTACATGTGATCTATAACCAGTGTAATATACCAGTATTTAATTATTTTATATGCTAATATTTCAATGTTTAATGTTATATGCTCCGTATAGTCATGAAAGGTCATACATGCTAGTTATAGGGTTTATTATAAGGTTTATTATAATATATGAGTAGCAATATGTTGAATTTTTTTATTCTGATCTACTGTATACTCTGGTTTTGATTTCAAATTTGCTTTTGATTTTTATTCTGCATTTGATTTAAAAAAAATGTGAATAAAGTTCTAATAAAGTTTTAGATGTATTAAAGAATGATAACATATGTAATGTAAGCCTCACCGTATGGGGACTTTTCAAGTAATTTCCTGTCTCGTCTGTGGTTAAACATACGGTGGGAGGAAAAAGTGAGTTCACCGTGGATTTATGAACATCAAGACTTTTAGAGATGGTTTTGTAACCTTTTCCAGCTTTATACAAATCAACAATTCTTAATCGTAGGTCTTCAGACAGTCCTTTTGAGTGAGGCATGGTGCACATCAGACAATGCTTCTCAACGACAGACAATTCTTAACTAGTGCGTGTTTTTCAATGGCAAGGGCAGCTATAAGCCACTCCTCAGTAATTGGTCTTCAGACTGGCTCACACCTGACTCTAAATGTCTGTATACATTTGTCTACTTACTTAGGATCCTGAGCCAGGAGATGTACTCACTTATTCCTCCCTGTCCTGTGAATGTTTACATGTTATGGCCAAAAAAATATCATAAAATGTAAATGTTTGAGTGGTATTAGTATAAGCAGACACTGTTTACCCATTCTTGTGATTTTAATAAAGATCAGACCACATTTTATGACCAATTTCTCTTCAGAATGTTCTTTTATTAGTTCTCGCCAGGGCTTACATTTCCCGCGATAACGTCTTAAAAACATAGTAATTTCAATTACAACTTTGCATCATTGCCATGCTATGGATAAAGGTATTCCTCACTGGCTTTGTATTATCATTTTGAGTGAATCTGTAATAGTGACAATTTGGGGAACTCCATTCATATCCTGTAGGGGGCACTGCTGATTTATTTGATGTCATACCTTTCGGGATTACATACTGTGTTGAGGTCATCTTTGTGTACACATGTTACAGTGGGACCAATACAATATTTCATATATGCGAGTTTGAGTGCTGCTGTTTTGCCCAATAGTTTGATAGACTTGAGCAAACATGATTCTCTGGAAGATTTATGTAATGGAGTTTGGAATCTCTTGAAAGATAGATGAAGATGAAATAGATTTAAAAGAATAGTCTGAAATAGGCTATAGGAGTCCATTTTCTTCTTTCTTCTAAATGGTATTGCTTTATTTTAGGGGGTGCTTGTATTAATAAGAATTAGCACTTTTCTGGGTTAGGGCTGAGGTTAGGATTAGGTTACTGGTATAGTAATAGTATAATAAGCAGCTTATTACTATCTTAACAAGCATATTATTCATGGCCTCCCTATTGAACAAGGAGTTAATGCTTATTAATACCATATTAATAAATATAACCAGCTCCACTTAATATAAAGCATTACCAAAATTATTATTTGACCTTGGGGAATAAAATCATCAAAAGACTAAAGATAAATACAAATTTGTTTCAAAAATGGTTAGTTTGCAAAGGTATAAAAGTTAGAAAAGTAAGAACCATATAACATGAAGTAATGAGGTCCAAAGTCCAAGCTCGCCCGGTGCATTGTGGGACTTTGACGTTTCCCTTACTATAATAGATTCATGTGTGAATCACAGACAAACATATTGCTTTGAAAATGGAGCAGATCTAAGAGGACTTATGTCGATACAAAGGCTAATAGCTTTGCCACTGGACGGGCGACTCTAGAGTATCTGGATTCACTGCACAGTTTTCAGATTCGAGACAGCAATATCTTCCTGGTCACCTATCCCCAAATCAGGTGAGTCTGTTATCCCCTGCCCCCTTTCCCCCAGAGCAGTTTAAAGGGTCTGTATTTGATTTATTTTATTTTTTTCTAGAAGTGGAATTACATTTGTAGACCACTGTGTGTTGTCCATATAACATATAGCATTTTATTAAACGTAAACTTGCAAACTAGTTGTTGTTAGCATTACGTGACAAGGAATGAGTTTGCAAACAACTTTACTCATCACTCTGGTGGGTCAGAGTTCTTCATAACGATTTATTTGTATATGTTTTTTCAATTTTCACTTTTTTTTTTTGTTTCTTATAATTTGTCATTACAGAAACATGAATCCAACTTTTATGCTCAAACAGTTACTCAGTACTCAAGTAACATTCTGTCCAAGTACTTTTTCATTCTTACTTTTGTAAATATTTGGGCCACTACTTTTTATTTCCTTCCTTTTTACTAAAAAAAATAAAATAAATTTAAGTAACGCTACTCTTACTCGAGTAAATGCGTTCACTTCACTTTCATTCTCAGTCACCTACCACGGCTTTTCTGGATAGCCTATTTCTTTCAAGATATTTGCCGTCTTCACAATCAACCAGACAACAACCAAGACGACCTAATCCACGATGGAAGAGGAAGCAAAACCACTCGCAAAAAAGCAGCAGGAAGAAGACATAAACATCAGGTATAGTTATAACATGTTGGTAATTTACTTGCAACCGGAACCGCAGTCGCAGACACTCTTTCTATATTTAAAAATGGCTAAATATTTGGTAGCTTTTTCCCAGTTACCTTCCTAGTTGTATAATCTGGAAAACAAATAAGGGAAATGTAAAATATGATTCAAATTAGCTCTATAACATAGACACAAAGTAGGCTATATATGTTTCAAATTATTATGCAAATTGTATTTCAGTGTCAAAGGTAAAAATAATAATAATAAAAACCTCATGGATGGTATTGTGTCTCAGGGCTCTTTGAATCACTTAAAACAATCTCAGACACCTATGATAATTAGTTTGTCAGGTAAGCCCAGTTAAGGGAAAGACTACTGAAACTACTGAAAAAGGACGTTTCACATCATTAAGCAGACCATAATTTTCAAGTAATAAGGAAAAGAAAAGGGATCCCTCTGCTGATGTGTTGGCTGATGAAAAGCGTGAAATAGTTGAATGCCTTGGTCTAGATATGAAAACCTTCGATATTTCACGAACGATCATGCGTGATCATTGTACTGTTAAGAGATTTGTGGCTGATTGAGAGCATACATGGGTTTGCGCAGATAATGAGGACGGTTACTGCCAGACGAACACAACAGATTAATAGAACAGCTGCTACAAAGCAGCAAACAGGTATTTGAAGCTGCTGGTGCCTCTGGAGTCTCCCGAACATCAAGGTGTAGGCAGGCCCACCTTATCCACTGGGCTGGAGCCCAGGGGCCTACAGCAGTCTATATATATATACACAAATAAACTCTTCCTCACCCTCCGCGTGTGGTCTCTTTTTCCTCCAAGCTTGGGTCCTCTACCAGAGGCCTGGGAGCTTGAGGGTTCTGCGCAGTATCTTTGCAGTTCCTAGAAGTGCACTTTTCTGGACCGAGATGTCTGATGTATTTCCTGGGATCTGCTAGAGCCACTCCTCCAGTTTGGGGGTCACTGCCCCGAGAGCCCCAACGACCACGGGCGCCACTGATGCCTTCACTCTCCAGGCCTTCTCTAGCTCTTCTCTGAGCCCCTGGTATTTCTCTAGTTTCTCGTGTTCCTTTTTCCTGATGTTGACGTCGCTTGGTATTGCTATGTCAACCACCGCGGCTTTCCTCTGCTCTTTGTCCACCACTACAATGTCCGGTTGGTTCGCCATTACCATTCTGTCCGTCTGTATCTGGAAGTCCCACAGGATCTTGGCTCGGTCATTCTCTACCACCTTTGGAGGTGTTTCCCACTTTGACCTTGGGGTTTCCAGCCCATACTCTGCACAGATGTTCCTGTACACTATGCCAGCCACTTGGTTATGGCGCTCCATGTAAGCTTTCCCTGCCAGCATCGTACACCCTGCAGTTAGGAGCTTTCGTGTCTTAACATCTGTGGTCTGTATCTCATCCGTTGGCCAGCTTATTATTCCTGCAGGGTATCTGATTACTGGCAGGGCGTAGCTGTTTATTGCCCGGGATTTGTTCTTGCCAGTGAGCTGGCTATATATATATATATATACTGTATATACTCCCAGAAGGAACAATAGCAGACATTGAGGACAGTTACAAATACCTCGGAATCCCACAAGCAAACGGCAACCTCGAAGAGGTGACAAGGAAAGCGGCTACAGCCAAATACCTCCAACGAGTAAGGCAGGTCCTTAGAAGCCAGCTCAATGGCAAGAACAAATCCCGGGCAATAAACAGCTACGCCCTGCCAGTAATCAGATACCCTGCAGGAATAATACGCTGGCCAAAGGATGAGATACAGACCACAGATGTTAAGACACGAAAGCTCCTAACCATGCATGGAGGGTTCCACCCCAAATCCAGCACCCTGAGACTGTACACTAGCTGTAAGGAAGGAGGCCGAGGACTAGTGAGCGTGAGAGCCACTATCCAGGATGAAACATCCAAGATCCACAAGTACATCAAGGACAAGGCTCCAACAGATGACGTGCTCAGTGAATGTCTCAGACAATGGGGAACAGAAGATGAGGTGCTGGAGGTCCCGTCATGGGAGGACAAGCCCCTACACAGGATGTACCACCGAAACATAACTGAAGTGGCGGATATCAAGAAATCCTACCAATGGCTGGACAGAGCTGGCCTGAAGGACAGCACAGAGGCTCATCATCGCTGCACAGGAGCAGGCCTTGAGCACCCGAGCAATAGAGGCCCAGATCTATCACACCAGACAAGACCCCATAGACTGTGCAAAGAGGCCAATGAGACAATCCAGCACATAACTGCAGGGTGTAAGATGCTGGCAGGGAAAGCTGACATGGAGCGCCATAATCAAGTGGCTGGCATAGTGTACAGGAACATCTGTGCAGAGTATGAGCTGAAAACCCCAAGGTCAAACTGGGAAACACCTCCAAAGGTGGTAGAGAATGACCGAGCCAAGATCCTGTGGGACTTCCAGATACAGACGGACAGAATGGTAATGGCGAACCAACCGGACATTGTAGTGGTGGACAAAGAGCAGAGGAAAGCCGTGGTGGTTGACATAGCAATACCAAGCGACTTCAACATCAGGAAAAAGGAACACGAGAAACTAGAGAAATACCAGGGGCTCAGAGAAGAGCTAGAGAAGGCCTGAAGAGTGAAGGCATCAGTGGTGCCCGTGGTCGTTGGGGCTCTCGGGGCAGTGACCAACAAACTGGAGGAGTGGCTCCAGCAGATCCCAGGAAATACATCAGACATCTCGGTCCAGAAAAGTGCACTTCTAGGAACAGCAAAGATACTGCGCAGAACCCTCAAGCTCCCAGGCCTCTGGTAGAGGACCCGAGCTTGGAGGAAAAAAGAGACCGCCCGCGGAGGGTGAGGAAGAGTTTTATAAGAATAGTATTTTTTGAAAATTGGTCATTTTAGCTTTTTGCAGAATCTTTTAGTTGAGATCACGAAGAAGCCTCACCATGTTTTAGATAACAGTATTGGTATATTTAAAAGCATGAATTCTCAGGTTGAAAAAATCTGGAGAAATAGCGCACGCCGTGGTGGCGTGCCATTGTGTGTGTGTGGCTCATTATTATGCAGCGCTTCCCCGTGTGTCTGACTGAGGCCGCTCCTGCGATTAGCCGAATACTACTGCAGAGGTTCATTTTTCTGCGTGAAACCAGTGAACTTTTCCAGGCTAACTTTTCCAGTGCGACTGATGATGCCCTGGCTGTAAGCATGCACAGCGCCCTGTTGACCATTATGTTTCCCGAGCCAACTCCTTGCCTTCAGAGCATGTGTTATCAGACAGAAGGATGTAGCACGGATTTGCATAACTCTACATTGAAAATAACTGAGCGCGGAAACTGGATTTTATCACAATAGTGAACACGTTTGCTGAGCAGAAGGCACGCAAAGGTGCTAATGATCGTGTGTGCGTTCTTCTTTCCCTCTGGTCAAATGTGTGTGTGTTGGGATAATGTTGCTAGTTGTCATTGTGTTGGTAGTTGCTGTAGAAGTAGGCTCTATGGGAAGTGGATTTATGGTGTGGCATGGCGCCTGTTGCATCTCCTCCTGCCAGCTGGTGGCGCCGCGGGTATATACGCGCAATGCATTCACTCCTTCGTTCTCTGACGTCACTCACTTCCTGGTCCAGCCGGTGTGTTTAGTTTAGTTTAGTTTATTTATTTGTTTGAGCAGTTAACCTGCTCAAAGGGAGTGGGCTGAAGCCAAAGGCTTATAAGCGCCCACCCCAAAATAAAAATAGTAACATTACATTTAATATTTACAAGGTAGCAAATCATAAACAAAGGAACATAGGGCAAAGTAACAATAAATGATGAAGAATAAGACAAAAACAACAGCAAAATAAAGAACAAAAGAATGTGCTACTTTTATGTTATAAAGGTGCATTCATACATATTATACTCTGAGATCTTGCTACTTCCCAGTTGTCATTACTATCCTCAATATAATTTAATTTGGGTTTAATTATCATTAATTATCATTATTAAAGGTGCATTAATACATATTATATTCTGAGATCTTGCTACTTCCCAGTTGTCAATACCATCCTTAATATAATTTAATTCGGGTTTATTTATCATTATTATTATATTTGTTTAATTGAGTTATATGTGAAGTGTGATGTAAGCCCTGCATATTGAGGTGCATTAAAAAGCCAGGGTGTAGAACGGGCCAGTTGAAGAGGGCAGTAACTCCCCTCAACAAACCCCCACCCAGCTGCCCTAACAGCTGATTTTGTAGATGATGTTCCTATGCTGAGTGGTGCATTAAAAGACAAGGTTTTGAGCCCGTTGGGAGGGTCCCTCTCAACAGATTCATAACTTGCCTACCCTAATTCTCAATTTGTAAATTTGAGCAATAGAATGACAACCGTTCCAAGCAGCAACACTCTTCCTTGATTATAGATAATTGATCCTACTGCGCCTCCTAGTGGCAACACATTTCTTGTTCTCTGTATATTTCAAAAGTCTTTTGTTTGTATTTATATTTGAACAGGTTGATATTTGGACTTCGTTTCAACTCCATTTCCAGTTTATTCCACAATTGTACACCATTAACTGTTGGGCTAAAACTTTTCAAAGTTGAGCTATGTTTCTGAGTCCTAAAGTTTAATTCGTCACGTAATTCATAACAACCAGTACGTTCTTGGAACCTTCTTTGTATTTGGCCTGGCAACAGTTTGTCAGTGCGTTGCTCGCTCCTCCAAAGGACAGGTAGCATTTGCTCTAGATTTTATTGCTTTTAACGTAACTATTTACTGGCCCTAACTGGTTTTGTAATTTAGCTCCGTGTTGTGGTACCGGTTCCACGATGTAGCCCCCAGATTCTCCATGTGCAGGGATGGTGTGCGTCTCGCTGTCATGGCCCCACACCCGTGTGTTATGCCCTGCATTCGATGGTATGTTTGGGATGGAGATTTCAGTTTAATACCAACAGTAAGGCTAGGTGTTAACAGTCTTGATTATTTACAGGTCATCAGGCCCTCACTGATGCGAAGACGGCGCTGTCCTAGATGTTGTTGCCTTGTTTTTTAACATTGTTCTGTTGTAGTTCACTTAAGGTGCGTTCAGACCAAACGTGAGTCCACGCTCCTTCAGCCTCTAGTTGGACGCCAAACATTGCCGCTTCACACTCGCGAGAAACGCCTGTCTGCTGTCGCGTGAAGTTTTGCAAGCGTCATAATTAGGAGGCGTGTCATACAACTCAGGCCGAGCGCAAACCGCAATGATCAACTTGTCCTCCATGCTGCAGGTCAGGAGCGCAACTACCCCCCTCCCTTTTCAAACACACTCTTTGATGGTTGTTTTTTTAAAGAAAATAAATACCCTCTGAATTGGCTTTATTTTAACGAAAATGTCACTATTTCACACAATATAACATCGACATTTCCCTCTATGGAGTTTGTTATCACACAAAAAACAATCACACGGCCCGATTAAGCTTCTGTTGCTTCATTCACGTAACTTTTCCTCCTCTCCCTCTCTCTCCCTCGCGCAAGAGGGGAGAAAACAACGCAAGTGAAAGAGGTGTTTTGCTTCAACGCGATCTCCTCTGTAACCGTGTTTATTATTTCATTAGGACTTTTATTTCTCAAACTTGTTGCCTTATGCTCACTTTGAGCTCCTCGTGGGGGGTGGAGATGACTGTCCCTCTGCACTCCTCCACTCCTCTCTGCACCACTCCAGCAGTGACTTTTGTTTCGCAAAATAAGCATGCACAACTAAAGTGACGCCCCTCCCCCAAAGAGGAATAAAAAAAATACTTCACCTCCACGAACCCGTTCATATCGTTCACTGTAAAGACTCGTTCAAAAGAGCCGGATCGTTCGCGACCGACACATCACTATCGGCGCCCCGTCCTTTCGGCGCCCCTATGCAAGGCATATATTGCATATCCCCTTTTTGCGCCACTGCTGCAGGTAACAGGTGACACTTGTGCTCACTATTTGAGCCCAGTCCCTGATTGGTTAACAAGGCGTAAATGAACGCACGTGTAGATTGTGATTACTTGAGTGCATGAAGCAGTGGGCGCGGCATCCCTGCTCGTGTACCGCGCTGTTCTCACTGGCTTTGACGCGCGTTTATCCTCATCTGCTCGCATTTGCAACGCTTCATACGCGCGGACGGCTTTGCTTACATTTCGAAGCACGTCTACATAGGGTTAAGATGGAAGTTGGTGGTGTGTCAGCGTTTGGTCTGTACGCACCTTTATGGACTCTTCTTTTGGGTTTTTAACAAACTAAGGCTAAATGAAATGTAAAGTCGATGCCAAAAAGAAATTGTGGTATTATATGAAATGTCTGTGAAATGACGAATTGTGAACCAATTGAACCCTTTTAATAACGAAAATAAATTATTGAAACGAAATATATAGCAAATAAAAGTTAGATTTTTGCTAGGTATGGACTCTGCCTGTGTCAATCATAAATGAACCTGCGTGCCTTAAAGTCCGGAGTCTTCTCTCCGGTGGCGTTGTCAATATTTATGTTTATTTTGGCTGTAATATTTTACAAATGCCATAACCATAATAAATGTCTCTTGCTACATATGCAAGAGACATTTATTATTATTTATTATATATTACCTGTTTGCAAAGGACCAGGGAAAACACAGGGGTCTAAATACAGCAGGAATGTAGCCTGGCTAACGCCAGACTAAAATCACAAGTGATATTTAGTCTGGGGACCACCAATTCATTTTCTCGTAGGAGAGGTGTGGTTTACGATTGTCCATAGACGTTTATTGGGCGCTACGAATGTCTCTCATGCGTCTGCATGTAGCCATAGCCAATCATATCATGGTATCAGATGACGTATGACGTACCTGCTGTAAACTTTTGAGCTAAACTATTTAGAACACGTTCTAAGCTTGATCGAAAGATGGCATCGCGTCTGCTGCTGTCATG
Source organism: Neogobius melanostomus (assembly GCA_007210695.1). Classification (NCBI taxonomy): domain Eukaryota; kingdom Metazoa; phylum Chordata; class Actinopteri; order Gobiiformes; family Gobiidae; genus Neogobius; species Neogobius melanostomus. The sequence goes on from VHKM01000386.1 coordinate 4,304,502, forward strand.
TTGGATCCGTAAATATTTTTTTATTTTTTTATTCCTAAACAAACTACAAGCTTCCGTATGTCAAATAGTGCGTCATCGTCTTACCGTCCCTCCTCGTTCTGTGATTGGTGCCCAAATCCATGGAAAAATGTCGGCCATGGTCCCCAGGCTGTTGTGAAGTTCGAAAAGATTCGAGCGCACACAGCAGTCTGGCGTTAGCCAGGCTAGCAGGAACGGGGAACAGGTGAAACACATTAGGGCGGGGCAGGTATCAACACAAGGGCAGCAAAGCAAAACCACAAAGACAGAACAGACATGTCAAAATAAAACACACTAGAACAGGAACACTAAACACAACCAAGGGGGAACTGAACAAAAACAGACAGAACCATAGCAGGTTTATTTACGTGACTCTATAGCAAACTTCCTTAAGACTGCGTAGTGTGTTAAAACTACATGTTCAATTATCTGTCAGACTGTGCCCTCTTTGTTTGAACAGCTGGAAAAGGCTCCAGTCGCCATATACTGTTCAGATAAGCTAAAAGTAAACAACCACATAATGACCAAGAGTTAATAATTAATTTTTACTGCTTCTGGTCAGGCGACAGTAGCTCAGTAAGCAGGGTGAACACTGCTATTGTGTAATTGAGCAAGACACTTCACTGGCCTTCTCTCTTTTTTCTGATATGTGCTTGTTTTTAATGTCTGTTGAGCAGGACAGAGCTGGAGGAGGCGTTGACCAGTTACGCCATGGACACTTTCTCCTACATAGAAACGATGAAGGATTTCCTGGATGGACTCTCCGAATGGATGCTGATGAGAAAGACTGAGCTCAACGTCCTGCTCGACATAAAAGAAAGAGCTGCCAGTATTGAGCTGAGCGTGAGCCACGTGACCCAGTCCCAGGTAAAGATGGGACTGCAGTTTATAAATATACCTTGCGTGTTTGGGAATGAAATAATAATAAAAAATCTAAAAATACAGATATTACTATAGTGCGTGACATGGTGACTGAGTGTTTAGTGCAGGGATCTCCAACCGAGCTCTCCGGCCCTTTTTTGGTAATTTTCTACATTTCTACGGAATCTGCGCCAATTAGGCAAATTTTCATTTTTAGGTTAAGAACAAAATTAATGTCATATTCTTTACTTCTGTCAAAATATCTTGGTCTCATAGTAACACAAGTGTCTTCGAAGCAAGCGTAGCTCTATGATGATTTTGGGATTTAAAAGTAGCTCCTGGGTTGTGCCTTTTCATGGAGTTTGCATGTTTTCCTACGCTTGCTCTGGTTTGCTCAAAAAGACCCTGCGTTTGATTCTGGGCCTTAGTTTACACAACTCAAATCTAGGTTCTCCTGACTAAGACCCCAGGTTTAAGATTTGGAGATGTGTCAGGCCCCGACTGTTCTTGACAAGTTGCTGCAGCAGTATTGAAAATGCACCAAATGTAGAGGACACGTTTCTCTACAGGGACAATTAAGTGGACATTAACATTCTATAGTCTAATGTTTTGTTGAACTGTAATCAAATGTATGTACCAGTTTTTGTTGAGACTTTATGTTGTCTGTTTGTAGGACAAAGGAAAAGCCTTCCTGAAGTACATGAAGAGTAAGTTTGTCCCGTCTGTGGTAGAGCGTCAGAGGAAGGAGCTACAGGAGGAGCTAGCTGCCACTCTGAAGACCTCCCTGATGGGACTCGAGGCTCTGGGACGGTTCCTGGACGCCGTGGAGAGACTTTCCGTCACCTCTGTGAACGTGTTTCAGGAGGACAACCCAGTGCTGCTGCTGCCTGAAGAGGGCGCTCTGGGCACAGTGCAGCACATCATCATTGCAGCTCAGGGCATCTGCCCCAATCTGGTGGAGTTCAAACGAGACAACGCAGAGTTCTTCAGCCCCAAACTGCAGAACGTGGAGGTGCTGGCCTATCAGCTGGACGAGTACATCAAGGCTGCGCAGATGATCTGTGGCACCATGAAGAAAGGGTAAAGAGATGCCACAAACTTTCAACTAAAAGAAAAGTGTTGTTGCTCTTCACACGTCATGTAGTCTTTAACAATGTACAGGTAAGACTGACCGTGATTGGTGGATTAACAGCTGAGCTTCAGGAACAGAAGTTGCTCACTACCACCAGAGCCTGACAAAGGAGTGAATGAATGATCAAGTCAAGTCCATTTCCTGTCTGTACTTGTTTTCAGTCAGGGTTTTTTAAGGTGATTGATATCTGCAAAACCTGCTTATATAGTCATCATTTGGAAAGTACAACAATTTAAAATGAGCAAGTTTGTCTGTATGAAAAAAGGACAGAGCCTATATGTTGAGTACATGAGTCAGTACCACATGTATGTAACTTGTTTATTTTACAGGCCTGTGAGTGAGTTCAACTTTGTCAAGCTTATGGTGGTCATTGATGAAGAAATCTCAGAGGGTGATGTTCAAAAGATGCTGGTAAACATTAATCGGCTTCAGGAACTACGGTGAGCAAATATTGTATCATTTTGACCTAATTATTATTATTTTTTTCTCTATATGTTTGCAAATGATAGATCATTGCATAGAAGCAGCACTGATATTGTCTGTAAATGCTCTTTCAGGCAGGACGAGGCCTTCAGGATGGTGTTCCTGTTCCAGGAGGAGTACTGCAGCAGCTTCATGAAGCCCTTTAGTGAGAGCGAGCCCCGAATGCAGCAGTTCCTTTCGGACCTGGAGGGCGCAGAGCAGTTCAGCTGGACCGGATGAACATGGGAGCGCGAATCTCCAGTGTGGCGGGCAGCTCTGTAGGGGCCGTCGGAGGGGTGCTGTCCATCATTGGCTTGGCTCTGATCCCTGTGACCGCAGGAGTCTCTCTGGCCCTCACCATGACTGGGGTGGGCCTGGGCATCACCAGCGGAGTTAACAGTGCAGTCACCACCTTCACCGAGATAGGAGTGAACCACACTCAGCAGAAGAGGGCCAGCGAGACCTTCCAGAAGTTCATGGAGGACACGAAAAACATCCAGGACAGTCTGGATAACATCACTTCACCATCCCAAAACTCTGACAAAGCGAATGCCGTCACAAAGGTCTTGTACACAGCAGGTAAAGCATATTGTACATATTGTATTTTGAGATGAATCTATAGGTTGATTTGTTAATGGGCTCGTAGACAATCATATCATCCTGATGTGATAAACAAATGAGGTTCTAATCTGCTGCATTAGTATCATTGCCTAAGTTAAAATGTTACTGTAGAAATTTCCAACAAAACAGCTCTAAAATTAAACAACCACCAGCATAGATTCGTATCATGGCATATGTAGTAAAAATAAACACAGTGAAAAAATCCCAGCTGGCTCAATCTTTTTTACAAGTTTGTACATTTTGATCCAAAATTTTCTCAACAGAATAAGCCAAGAATTGTAGATGTACTTTCTACGAATTCCGTCAGGTTCGGGTTGCATTCGGTCACAATAAATTATAACTTGAGCATAGTTTTTATTTTTAACTTTTCTAACTTAAACAGATGTTATCAAGTCTTTTTAAGACGGTTTACTTCGCACATCTCTTGTTTGGAACATGTGCATAAGAGAAGGCACATAAAGGCCAAACGCAGAACAGAAAAAATCTCTCGCACACTGTCTACTTGCAACTCCAGTGTTCCTTTATGCAATGCAATGTTTCGGCCTGATTTTGCCTGACGAAGGCCACTGGCTGAAATGTTTCATTGAATAAAGGAACACTGGTGTTGCAAGTAGACAATGTGAGATCTCTAGTCTTTTCAAAATTTGTTCTTGTACTTGTTCAAGAAAAAAAAATAGGATTACTGAATGATAGGCAGGAGTCTGGATATCTTATGAAGGTGAAGTTTATTACTACCAGTGCGAGACCCAGTTTAAGGTTTTTAGAGCAACTGAATTGTCTCCACCCCTCTCTTCACTTAGGCCCACCTGCAGAACCAGGTGGGAAATGATTACGTCTCCATATTTGGACTTGGAGTCAACTGTTGTCCATGTGGCAGCAGCTTCTTGTGCTTGGTAGCCGGGTACATACAGCATTTAGTAACTCAAAGGTCTAAGGTTCAAATCAGGTTCACTATTAATTGTTTTCTGAAGTAATTAAAGAAATAACATAAACTGTGCTTTAACTTCTATTAAAAATGTAAGGGTGAGGAGAATGGAGAGACGATTCAGTAAATAATCAGAGCGGGGACTCGAACTCACAACAGTAAGGAGTTAGTAATGTTCTGCATATGTGCAGCAGCCTAACCTACTCGACTGTCAGCTAAGCACTAAATCTGCAAACTAATTTGAGATATATTTCATGGACAACTTTTAGTATTTTTAATTATATCTTTTAACCCCTGCCTTAACCTTAACATTTTCTCCAGTTTTACCCAAATATAAAAGCTTCTGGACTGGAGCTACAGCCTATAGGCTTGTGTAATGCCTCATTTAAAAGCTAAGACCTACAAAACTGAGCTAAGCTTCTTCCTTGTTTTTGATGTTATAGTTTGGTTGTTTTTGTAGCTTTTTTGTAGCATTTTTGTGGCATTTTCATTGCTTTATTATCACGTGCCGACTCCGAATGGTGTTCTGTTATTGGACTTCTGTGCTAGTTACGGTTTGTCCATAACGAACACCATGTTCGAGCACAAGGGTGTCCATAAGTGCACCCTAGGCAGGAGGTCGATGATCGACTTTGTAGTTGTGTCATCTGATCTCCGGCCGCGTGTCTCGGACACTCGGGTGAAGAGAGGGGCTGAGCTGTCAACGGATCACCACCTGGTGGTGAGCTGGATCCACCTGGATGAAGCCGATCAGACCTGGCAGGCCCAAACGTGTTGTGAGGGTCTTTTGGGAACATCTGGTGGATCCCTCTGTCAGTAAGGTCTTCAACTCCCACCTCCGGAAGAGCTTCTCCCAGATTCTGAGGGAGGTTGTGGACATTGAGTCCGATTGGACCATGTTCTCCTGCTCCTTTGTCGATGCGGCTGCTCACAGTTGTGGCTGTAAGGTCTCTGGTGCCTGTCGCGGCGGCAATAGGCTCTATGCACGCAAATGACACGTGCCTTCCAAGTGGATCCTAAGTTGGTGGTTCCATATCCTGTCTCCGTTATTTCCCTATGAGGTCTTGTCTAAAATAATTAATAGTTCAAGGAAACATCACTGACAGTGAGATACTGATCTGAAGTGACTCGCTACGTCTTAAAAACATTACGTTGGATGTAAATTCTTGACTGTAGGAAATGTTTTTTTAGGTAGGACTTTTCATCTCAGCGCTAACAGCTAGTATCAAAAAACACCACCACAAAAATTAAACGTCTAAAAAGTATTTATACTAAAGGTGGATTATTTTTTGAGCAGGCTCGTTTAAAATCTAGTAGCTATTTTAATTTTTAATTTGTGTTAGCCGTTAGCTTCAAGACAAAAACACTTACCGTAATGAGCACGGAAGTTTCCTCCAGTGAATGTTTTGCTCCTGACGTAATGTTTTTAACATGATGCTAGTGACTGTCCACCAGTAACTCACTGTCTGCCATGTAATCTTCAGCTATTTATTTTTTAGACAAGACCTCATAGAAATAACGGAGACACGATACGCAAAACGACTACTTAGAATCCACTCAGAAGTCACGTGATGCTCGCGTGCATATAGCCTATCCCCGAACCCGGTTGTGGCGCCCGGAAGTAAGGGATGCCGTCAAGCTTGAAGAAGAAGTCCTACCTGGCCTTGTTGGCTGCAGCTTGTGCGGTCACAGAGGCAAAAACTCGGGTCTGGGAGGAGTTCGGAGAAGCCATGGAGGAGGACTATCGGTCGGCCTCGAAGAGATTCTGGTTAACCATCCGGCGCCTCAGGAGGGGGAAGCAGTGCTTCACCAACACTGTTTTCAGTGCAGGCAGGGAGCTGTTGACCTAGACTGGGGATGTGGTCGGGCGGTGGAAGGAGTACTTCGAGGATCTCCTCAATCCCACTGTCACGTCTTCCGATGAGGAGGCAGAGGCTGGAGACACGGAGGGGGGCTCACCCATCACCCAAGCTGAAGTCACCGAGGTGGTTAGAAAGCTCATCGGTGGCAAGGCCCCGGGGTTGGATGAGATTTGTCCCGAGTACCTTAAGTCTCTGGATGTTGTAGGGCTGTCTTGGCTGACACGTCTCTGCAACATCGCGTGGCGGTTGGGGACAGTGCCTCTGGATTGGCAGACCGGGGTGGTGGTCCCTCTCTTCAAGAAGGGGGATCGGAGGATGTGCTCCAATTAGAGGGATCACACTTCTCAGCCTCCCCGGTAAGGTCTACTCCAGGGTGCTGGAGAGGAGGATCCGGCCGATAGTCGAACCTTGGATTCAGGAGGAACAATGCGGTTTTCGTCCTGGTCGCGGCACACTGGACCAGCTCTATACCCTTCATCGGGTGCTCGAGGGTTTGTGGGAGTTCGCCCAACCAGTCCACATGTGCTTTGTGGATCTGGAGAAAGCGTTCGACCGTGTCCCTCGTGGTGCCCTGTGAGGGGTGCTCCGGGAGTATGGGGTCTGGGACCCTCTAATAAGGGCTGTCCGTTCCCTGTATGACCGCAGCAGGAGCTTGGTTCGCATTGCCGGCAGTAAGTCAGACTTGTTTCCGGTGCGTGTTGGTCTCCGCCAGGATGTCTCTGCCCTATGTCACCGGTTCTGTTCATTACTTTTATGGACAGAATTTCTAGGCGCAGCCAGGGACCGGAGGGTGTCCGGTTTGGGAACCTCAGGATCTCATCTCTGCTGTTTGCAGACGATGTTGTTCTGTTGGCTTCATCAAATCAGGACCTTCAGCGCGCACTGGGGCGGTTTGCAGCCGAGTGTGCAGCGGCCGGGATGAGGATCAGCACCACCAAATCTGAGGCCATGGTTCTCCACCGGAAAAAGGTGGCTTCCCCTCACCTCAGGTCGGTGGGGAGTCCTTGCCCCAAGTGGAGGAGTTCAAGTATCTCGGGGTCCTGTTCATGAGTGAGGGATGGATGGAGCGTGAGATCGATAGACAGATCGGTGCGGCGTCAGCAGTGATGCGGTCGCTGTATCGGACTGTTGTGGTGAAGAGGGAGCTGAGTCAGGGGGCAAAGCTCTCGATTTACCGATCGATCTACGTTCCCACCCTCACCTATGGTCATGAGATCTGGGTAATGACCGAAAGGACAAGATCGTGAATACAAGCGGCTGAAATGAATTTCCTTTGGGAGGAGGCCTCGTGGAAGGCCTAGGACACGCTGGTGGGACTATGTCTCCGAGCTGGCCTGGTGTCGCCTTGGGGTCTCCCCAGAACAGCTGGAGGAGGTGTGCGTGGATCGGGAAGTCTGGGCATCTCTGCTGAGACTGCTGTCCCCGCGACCCGGCCCCGGATAAAGCGCAAGAAAATGGATGGATGGATATTGTCACGTTTTTTTGCCACGTTTTTGTTATGCTTTTGTTGTGTAATGTAACTGTGATCAAGCCACACAAATTTGACCAAAACATGTCAAATAAGCAACAAAAACGTGATGAAAACAAACAAAAACAACAATCATAACGAGGAAGAAGCTTAGATCAGTTTTGTAGGTCTTAGCTCTCAAATGTGGCTGTTGTCATTTTGACATGATTTTGGCCTTTTTGCTGTATTTTCCTGGTTAGTTTAGGGACACTTGTGGAAGATAGGGTTGGGCGATGTCCCCTTAATTGGCAGTTGACGATGTTTACAGTGAACCATCGTGATGGACGATGATATCGTCTAACTCTCATTATAAGCATTTTTTAAAGACATTTACATAGCCTATATATAGGCTGCATTTTATTTATGTTAGGAAAAATGTGAGATTGCAGGATAAATGTATCTAAACTAAATATGATCTGAACAGAGTCATGGAACACGAATTTTGCAATAGAAATCCATTAAAACTCGTGCGTAAAATTCTCAGAGAACGACTTATTCAAAGCGTCATCAGCTCCTCAATAACAAGGCTCTTATCACACTAATACAAATGTAAATCGGAGCTTATTATTTGCATTTGCTCAATTTGAACGTAATGTTTAAGAAACAGTGGGTGAATGGGACAATATTTTGAAGTTTGCGTCTGCGCCTAAGTTTTTGAAGCTGCTCCACGCGCCGCTCGGTCCTTGTCCTCGTAGCCTTGTACCACCGCGCCTCTTTCTCTCCTCTCTCTTCTCTCTCGGTCCTTCGTGAGAATATCCAAACCCATGCGCTTTCAGCTCCGATGTGAGATCCATTGCGGCATTTTAAAACTGTTTCTGTACGAAAAGCAAAGCGAAACCACACGGTGTTAAACAATAGCTGCTTTTAGAGAGAGCCCCGCGCATCAGAAATAGAGCAGCGCTGCGTCTTTATTTTAATAATTACGGCTAACACATCATGTCTTCGGGCTTCTGGTAGGCTACTTAAACTAGCGTGCATATTAGCTATATTCGAGATTTAATTTACAGTGCAATCCCTGCAAAGTTTGTAGGTTTACAAGGCCCACAGAAGATCAGCGCGTGATTCTGACAGGAGGGGGCGTGGCATCACGATGGGGGCTCTCCATCGTGATGGATGATATCATCGTCCACCGGCACAACCCTAGTGGAAGATCAGGAGGAAATCAAATTATGTGAACATCAGATCATGTACATCAGATTATGCTTTTTACATGTCTCTTCAATAATCTGAGAACTCAGATAGGATAAGATTTTTGGTCTCCATGTAAATGAAGCCACTGTCTCATCATTCAAGTCTCACTATTCTTCGACATAAAGAGGGATAAGTAACCTCTGTTATGCGTCATACTGATCTGTGAGCCAAAACATACGGTGTCTGACAGCCAAAGTTATACCTATACAACAGAAATGGTAAAATCTTGCAGCATGACCCAATATTATTTTGATTTTTGATTTTAGGCAATGTTGGTAGAGGCATTGATGCAATTGTTGATGCTGCCTCTGCTGCCAAACTGCTGCGGAGCGAGGAGGTACTGGCCAGTGCTGGTAAAGTGGTGGCTGAAGAGGGCAAAGCTTTGAGAAACGTACCGCGAGTGGCCTCTGAGCTGCCGGACATGGGGCAAGCGGCGGCACGAGGACCTCTGGCCTTGTCCCGCGGCGCCAGGGAGGATTCATCGCTTTAAACGCCCTCTTCTTGGGAATGGACGTGTTCTTCATCGTCAACGACAGCATGAATTTGGCCCGAGGCAGCGAGACCGAGGTGTCCAAGTTCATCCGGGCGCGATCTGCTCTGTGGCGCTCAGAGATGGACTCGTGGAAGAAGATTTATGAGCTTCTGGAGAAAGGGCAGGTGTCTTTCCAGAAAAATCAAGTCATCCTCAAAACCAAGTACTATCCAGACATAAAAATCACAAGAAAGAAGGATGTAATATTGGAAAAAGAGACACTGACAGAGACTGAGAACAAGGAAGGCCCGACTGTTGAAGTGACCAACCAACCACCGCAGAGATGTGTTTTACAATAGCACTCGGTATTGTCAAACTCTTTTAAGTGCAATTTCTGTTAAAGGTCCTATTGTGCATTCATTAGATTTTTTTTTTTTTTTTTCAGAATATTTTTGGGGTGCCACAGGGATCCATTTTGGCCCCCCCTTTGTTCCGGAAAAATAATTAAAATCTAAAATCTGGGCACACAAAATACCATTGTAAGAAGAAAACAAAAACAGGTGGAGACGCCACACTAAATATTTTTTATTTGAAAATAAGATGCCGTCAGCGCCTATTGTCCAAACCAGTTTTAGATTTAATGGTGTGATTGGACATTCTTCTTATCAGAATGAATCACACACCAAGAATCACCTCTTACAGCAAGTTTGTTTGAGTAATGACACAGCAACTTGTTTTTGTATTGTGAAAAAGATCAGCCTGACTCTGATAAAGTGAAATTGAGACCACTTCCTGTTATGATGTCAATAGCATTTCAAGTTAGTCCTGTGAGGCAACTCCTGTTGTGATATTGGGCTATACAAAACCATTGATTGATTGATTTCATTTTGACTCCGACGGTATGAAACAATATGAGGAAGATATGGATGCTGTTGTTCTTTTTCTTGCGTATACCTTTATGCTTCTCAATGCTTTGTTGTTTTGAAATCTGCACTTTATTCTTTATGAGCTGCCATAACATATAAAGTAAATTCCTCCACTGTGGAATCAGTAAAGTTCCATCTTCTCTTAGAAGCTTCATAAATAGAAAATAAGATTAAAACTTGTACTCATTCCTTTGTTCTAAGAATGAAATTATTTAGATATTCTTGATTTAGTTTATAATTATGCTCACTAAAGCTTAAATTAATTAAGTATGCTTTTGTAGTAGATAGATTTTCATAAGTTACATTTACATTTGGTAATTTTTTGTCATTGCATTTTTTTAAAATTCTGATCTATACTCTGCTTTTGATTTCAAATTCGCGTTTGATTTTTCAGTGAGAGGAAAAAGTGGATTTATGAACATCAAGACATTTAGAGATGGTTTTGTAACCTTTTTCAGCTTTATACAAAAACTATTCCTAATCATAGGTCTTCAGACAGTTCTTTTGAGTGAGACATGGTGCACATCAGACAATGCTTCTCAACAACAGACAATTCTTAACTAGTGTGTGTTTTTCAATGGCAAGGGCAGCTATAAGCCACACCTCAGTGATTGGTCCTCAGATTGGCTCACACCTGACTCTAAATGTCTGTATACATTTGTCTACTTAGCTTTTAGAGGATCCTTAGCCAGGAGGTGTAATCACTTATTCCTCCCTGTCCTGTGAATGTTTACATGTTATGGCCAATAAAAATATAATAAAATGTAAATGTTTGGGTGGTATTAGTATAAGCAGACACTGTTTACCCATTCTTGTGATTTTAATAAAGATCAGACCACATTTTATGACCAATTTCTCTTTAGAATGTTCTTTTATTAGTTCTCGCCAGGGCTTACATTTCCCGCGATAACGTCTTAAAAACATAGTAATTTCAATTACAACTTTGCATCATTGCCATGCTATGGATAAAGGTATTCCTCATTGACTTTGTATTATCATTTTGAGTGAATCTGTAATAGTGACAATTTTGGGAGCTCCATTCATATCCTGTAGGGGGCACTGCTGATTTATTTGATGTCATACCTTTCGGGATTACATACTGTGTTGAGGTCATCAGTCTGTACACATGTTACAGTGGGACCAATTCAATATTTCATATATGCGAGTTTGAGTGCTGCTGTTTTGCCCAATAGTTTGAAAATCTAGATGATAGACTTGAGCAAACATGATTCTCTGGAAGATTTATGTAATGGAGTTTGGAATCTCTTGAAAGATATAATAGATTTAAAAGAATAGTCTGAAATAGGCTATCGGAGTACATTTTCTTCTTTCTTCGGTATTGCTTTATTTTAGGGGTGATTGTATTAATAAGAATTAGCAATAATCTGGGTTAGGGCTGAGGTTAGGATTAGGTTACTGGTATAGTAATAGTATAATAAGAAGCTTACAGTACTATCTTAACAAGCATATTATTCATGGCCTTCCTCTTGAACAAGGAGCTAATGCTTATTAATACCATATTAATAAATATAACCAGCTCCACTTAATATAAAGCATTACCAAAATTATTATTTGACCTTGGGGAATAAAATCATCAAAAGACTAAAGATAAATACAAATTTGTTTCAAAAAATGGTTAGTTTGCAAAGGTAGAAAAGTTAGAAAAGTTAGAAAAGTAAGAACCATATAACATGAAGTAATGAGGTCCAAAGTCCAAGCTCGCCCGGTGCATTGTGGGACTTTGACGTTTTCCTTACTATAATAGATCCATGTTTGAAGCACAGACAAACATATTGCTTTGAAAATGGAGCAGATCTTGGAGGACTTATGTCGATACAAAGGCTAATAGCTTTGCCACTGGACGGGCGACTCTAGAGTATCTGGATTCACTGCACAGTTTTCAAATTCGAGACAGCAATATCTTCCTGGTCACCTACCCCAAATCAGGTGAGTCTGTTATCCCCTGTCCCCTTTCCCCCAGAGCAGTTTAAAGGGTCTGTATTTGATTTATTTTATTTTTTTCTAGAAGTGGAATTAAATTTGTAGACCACTGTGTGTTGTCCATATAATATATAGCATTTTATTAAATGTAAACTTGCAAACTAGTTGTTGTTAGCATTACGTGACAAGGAATGAGTTTGCAAACAACTTTACTCATCACTCTGGTGTGTCAGAGTTCTTCATAATGATTTATTTGTATATGTTTTTTCAATTTTCACTTTTTTGTTTTGTTTCGTATAATTTGTCATTACAGAAACATGAATCCAACTTTTATGCTCAAACAGTTACTCAGTACTCAAGTAACATTCTCTCCAAGTACTTTTTCATTCTTACTTTTGTAAATATTTGGGCCACTACTTTTATTTCCTTCCTTTTTACTAAAAAAAATAAAATAAATTTAAGTAACGCTACTCTTACTCGAGTAAATACGTTCACTTCACTTTCATTCTCAGTCACCTACCACGGCTTTTCTGGATAGCCTATTTCTTTCAAGATATTTGCCGTCTTCACAATCAACCAGACAACAACCAAGACGACCTAATCCACGATGGAAGAGGAAGCAAAACCACTTGCAAAAAAGCAGCAGGAAGAAGACATAAACATCAGGTATAGTTATAACATGTTGGTAATTTACTTGCAACCGCAGTCGCAGACACTCTTTCTATATTTACAAATGGCTAAATATTTGGTAGCTTTTTTCACAGTTAACTTCCTAGTTGCATAATCTGGAAACCAAATAAGGGAAATGTAAAATACGATTCAAATTAGCTCTATAACATAGACACAAAGTAGGCTATATATGTTTCAAATTATTATGCAAATTGTATTTCAGTGTCATAAAGGTAAAAATAATAATTAAAAAAACCTCATGGATGGTATTATGTCTCAGGGCTGTTTGAATCACTTAAATCAATCTCAGACACCTATGATAATTAGTTTGTCAGGTAAGCCCAGTTAAGGGAAAGACTACTAAAACTACAGAAAAAGGTATGTTCATTAACATGCACTGTCCCGACCAAATAAACCAATAAATAAATAAAATAAATAAATAAGAGATTTGTGGCTGATTGAGAGCATACATGGGTTTGCGCAGATAAAGGCACAATGAGGACGGTTACTGCCAGACGAACACATCAGATTAATAGAACAGCTGCTACAAAGCAGCAAACAGGTATTTGAAGCTGCTGGTGCCTCTGGAGTCTCCCGAACATCAAGGTGTAGGCAGGCCCGCCTTATCCACTGGGCTTATCCACAGGGGCCGCCTTATCCACAGGGGCCTACGGCAGTCTATATATATATATATATATATATATATATATATATATATATGGATGTCTGATGTATTTCCTGGTATCAGCTGGAGCCACTCCTCCAGTTTGTCTCTTCCAGACATTCAATAAATGTCTCTTGCTACATATGCAAGAGACATTTATTATTATTTTTATATATTACCTGTTTGCAAAGGACCAGGGAAAACACAGGGGTCTAAATACAGCAGGAACGGGGAACAGGTGAAACACATTAGGGCGGGGCAGGTATCAACACAAGGGCAGCAAAGCAAAACCACAAAGACAGAACAGACATGTCAAAATAAAACACACTAGAACAGGAACACTAAACACAACCAAGGGGAACTGAACAAAAACAGACAGAACCATAGCAGGTTTATTTACGTGACTCTATAGCAAACTTCCTTAAGACTGTGTAGTGTGTTAAAACTACATGTTCAATTATCTGTCAGACTGTGCCCTCTTTGTTTGAACAGCTGGGAGAGGCTCCAGTCGCCATATCCTGTTCAGATAAGCTAAAAGTAAAATACATGCATTAAACAACCACATGATGACCAAGAGTTAATAATTAATTTTTACTGCTTCTGGTCAGGCGACAGTAGCTCAGTAAGCAGGGTGAACACTGCTATTGTGTAATTGAGCAAGACACTTCACTGGCCTTCTCTCTTTTTCCGATATGTGCTTGTTTTTAATGTCTGTTGAGCAGGACAGAGCTGGAGGAGGCGTTGACCAGTTACGCCATGGACACTTTCTCCTACATAGAAACGATGAAGGATTTCCTGGATGGACTCTCCAAATGGATGCTGATGAGAAAGACTGAGCTCAACGTCCTGCTCGACATAAAAGAAAGAGCTGCCAGTATTGAGCTGAGCGTGAGCCACGTGACCCAGTCCCAGGTAAAGATGGGACTGCAGTTTATAAATATACTGTGCGTGTTTGGGAATGAAATAATAATTAAAAAAAATCTAAAAATACAGATATTACTATAGTGCGTGACATGGTGACTGAGTGTTTAGTGCAGGGATCTCCAACCGAGCTCTCCGGCCCTTTTTTGGTAACTTTCTACATTTCTACAGAATCTGCGCCAATTAGGCAAATTTTCATTTTTAGGTTAAGAACAAAATTCATGTCATATTCTTTAAATCTGTCAAAATATCTTGGTCTCATAGTAACACAAGTGTCTTCGAAGCAAGCGTAGCTCTATGATGATTTTGGTATGTAAAAGTAGCTCACCGTGTAAGAAAGTTTGGAGACCCCTGGTTTCACGCCTTACAACATGAAGGGAATGCCCAAGGTTCAATTCCTGGGTTGTGACTTTTCATGGAGTTTGCATGTTTTCCTATGGTTGCTCTGGTTTGCTCAAAAAGACCCTGCGTTTGATCCTGGCCTTAGTTTACACAACTCAAATCTAGGTTCTCCTGACCAAGACCCAGGTTTAAGATTTGGAGATGTGTCAGGCCCCCACTGTTCTTGACAAGTTGCTGCAGCAGTATTGAAAATGCACCAAACGCAGAGGACATGTTTCTCTATAGGGACAATTAAGTGTCCCTATAGACAAAGTCCCTATAGACAAAGTCCCTATAGACAAAGTTTAATGCTTTGTTGAGATGTAATAAAATGTATGTACCAGTTTTTGTTGAGACTTTATGTTGTCTGTTTGTAGGATAAAGGAAAGGCCTTCCTGAAGTACATGAAGAGTAAGTTTGTCCCGTCTGTGGTAGAGCGTCAGAGGAAGGAGCTACAGGGAGAGCTAGCTGCCACTCTGAAGACCTCCCTGATGGGACTAGCGGCTCTGGGACGGTTCCTGGACGCCGTGGAGAGACTTTGCGTCACCTCTGTACACGTGTTTCAGGAGGACAACCCAGTGCTGCTGCTGCCTGAAGAGGGCGCTCTGGACACAGTGCAGCACGTCATCATTGCAGCTCAGGGCATCTGCCCCCATCTGGTGGAGTTCAAACGAGACAACGCAGACTTCTTCAGCCCCAAACTGCAGAACGTGGAGGTGCTGGCCTATCAGCTGGACAAGTACATCAAGGCTGTGCAGATGATCTGTGGCACCATAAAGAAAGGGTAAAGAGATGCCACAAACTTACAACTAAAAGATGGCAAGGCAAGGCCCTGTGTACGCGCATTTCGTACACAGGGCATCTCAATGCGCCTTATAAAAGAAGGCGAAAGAAGATATGCAAAATTACAATCAGGTTAAGTAAAGGCAAAGCACATACATAGAAA